>CM076569.1:144701785-145412074 GCA_034641835.2 Pinus albicaulis | reverse complement strand
GTGGGGGCCCAAGTGGAAAAGGTGGGTGGCCACCAATATCCACCTGGATCATTCCTCCCCCCTTAGGAAGCAATGGTCCCCATTGCGTTAAGTTCCTCCATGAGATGAGGAAATTTCTGCTGAACTTGGTCCCTGGTGAACCACTTTCCTTGGTGCAGGAGTTGGCCAGCTTTGACAACCCGATATAGTTGGATCCTCTGCTGGCGAGTGTTCTTGATTTGCATGTCCATGATGCAATCTGTGGTGGCCTGTTCCATGCAGTCTGGATTTAACTCAGTTGGTGTGAGTTGTTCTGCAATGTCCGAGGTGTCCAGTAGAGGTGGGAAGTAAGGACGAAGGCGATCCACATTGAAGACTGGGTGCAGATCAAGGAATGGTGGAATACTGAGCTCGAAGGCATTGTTCCCTACAGCCTTGGTGATGGTGTACGGCCCGTATCGGAGCGGGCGAAGCTTGCGGTGGGGTCCAGTGAGGCGCTCCTTCTGCAAATGTAGCCATACTTTGTCACCCACCTGGAAGTTGTGTGGCACCCCGTGTTGATCATGGCGTTGCTTGTACTTGGCATTGGCTCTGTCCAATATATCATGAACCTGTTGGCGGATGTGTTGAATGCGCTCGATGAAGCTACTGGCTTTGTCAACTTCAGACTGGACATGAGCTGAATTGGCCTGAGCAGCTGGAAATGGCATGGCTACGTCAATGGGACATAGTGGCTGGAATCCCAAGCCCACCTGAAAGGGGCTATGGCCGATTGAACTGTGGAGAGCTCGATTATAACTATGTTGTACATAAGGGAGGCTCTCGTCCCATGTGCGTGGATGATTTGAATTGTACATGCGCAGAATGTGTACAATCATTCTGTTGACGACCTCTGTCTGGCCATCTGTTTGGGGATGGAAAGCTGTGGACTTGGTGAGCTTTGTGTCCATCATCGACCAGAGGCTGGACCAAAATGTGCTGAGGAACCTGCTATCTCGATCTGATATGATAGACTGTGGGATCCCAAAGTGCACCCATACTCATTCAAAGAAGAGTTTAGCAGTAGCTTCTGCTGTGATATTCTTCTTACAGGCCGCCATAATGGCCATCTTCGAGAATCTGTCAACGACCACGAAAACACAGTCATTGCCATTCTTAGTAGAGGGCAGGCCCGACATGTAATCCATGGAGATGGATTCCCACGGTCGACTAGGAGTAGGTAGTGGAGTATATAGGCCTTGCTTCTTGATGGTCGGTTTGGCAATGGCACAAGCAGTGCAAGATCTGATGTGTTTCTCGACGTCCTTTCGAAGGTTCGGCCAATAGAAATACTTCTGTAGTATTGCTACTGTTTTCTCGACCCCGAAGTGCCCAGCGACTCGACTGTAGTGTGCTTCCCATATCATCTTGGCACGCTCGCTTGAAGGAACACAAAGGTGTCCCAGGTGACATAAAAGTGCATCTTGGAGGTGAAAATTTGGAACTTGCGTGCCCCCCAATAGTGCCTTGTAAGTGTGGCCGAATTCTAGGTCACTCTCATAGAGAAGCGGCCAATCAAAAGTCTCGTGCCCACAAGAGTTGAGCACGGTGGTGAGCGCCACGATCGGTGGTCGGCTGAGGCAGTCTGCAACATTATTGGTGCTACCCTTCTCGTACTTGATGTTCAAATGAAACTGTTGCAGATATGTGGACCACTTCTGATGGCGATCATTCTGCAACTTCCCTTGTGTCTGTATGAACTGCAGGGGCCGGTGGTCTGTGTGGATGATTGTTTCCTTCCTCAAAATGTAATGCTTCCATTGTCGACAGGCTTGCACAATGGAATACATTTCTTTGTCATAGGTGGGATACTTGCGAACTGTCTCAGACAATGTCTCACTGTGATATGCCACCGGATGTCCCTGTTGAGTAATAACTGCCCCAATAGCATAGTCAGAGGCATCTGTCTCGATCTCAAATGGCTGCTGCAAGTCTGGTAAGGTGAGCACTGGGGCAGAACAGAGGCGATTTTTCAATTCTTTGAACGCCTTCTGTTGAGGTTCCGACCAAAAGAATTTTGCTCTCGCTCCTCCTTTGGTGACTTGACTCAAGAGCCAAGTGATATGAGAGAATCCCAGCACGAATCTACGGTAGAAATTAGCAAGACCCAGAAAGCTGCGAAGCTCTGTTATAGTAGTCGGGGCTGGCCAATCCCGAATGACTTGGATCTTGGCTGGATCCACATGCACTCCCCTTTCATCAATAATGTATCCCAGATATTGAACCTGGGTCATGCCAAACGTGCACTTCTCCAAATTGGCACACAACTTGTGTTGCCGCAGTGTTTGGAGGACTTTTCGGATGTGGTGAAGGTGCTCTTCCCAAGTCTTGCTGAAGATCATAATGTCATCCAAGTACACCACTACAAATGAGTTGGTGAATGGCCGCAAGATGTCGTCCATCATCCTCATGAAGGTTGCGGGAGCATTCGTCAACCCGAAAGGCATGACCAGCCATTCGAAAAGGCCTTCCTTAGCTTTGAAGGCAGTCTTCCACACATCAGAGGGTTCAATTGGTACCTGGTGATACCCAGACTTCAGGTCGATCTTACTGAAATATTTTGCACCTTGGAGTTGGTCCACAAGGTCATCAATCCGTGGGATTGGGTACCTATTCCGGACAGTGATCTTGTTCAGCGCCCGATAGTCAATACAGAGTCTCCACGTCCCATCCTTCTTCTGTACCAACATGATCGGGCTCCCACAAGGCGATGAACTTGGTCTGATGTGACCTTTCTGCAACAGCTCCTGAATCTGCCTCTTGATTTCATCATTTTCCAGAACAGAGCGTCGATAGATCGGTCCATTGGGTAGCGGCGCACCTGGGGTCAGATCAATCGGGTGCTTGACCTGGCAGTGCAGAGGAACCCCCGTGGGTGAGGTGAAGATGTCCCCGTACTCCTCCACGACCTTATCCATTTGTTGTCGTCGTGCAGAGGGGCCCTGTCTGGAGGTCGTGGCCACAGTCTTCTTCTTGCCCTGGGGGCGGATCATCAGGAAAACGAATTTCCTGGTTTGGGAAATGAGCTTACTACATTGTTTTGCAGTAACCAAAGAGATAGCGGCAGGAGGTGGTACCTCTGGTATCCCGTACAACTTATTTCCCAAAGTAACAATAACAGCACGAGGTCGAGACTCATACACAGCATGACGCTTCCACAAGTATGGTTGTCCTAATAATACATCAGAAACATCAATAGGAGCAACGTCACATAATACCTCATCCGTGAAGGGCTTGATGCTATAGGGAAGGCGGCACTGCTGGCTGACGCGGAGATCTCGCCCTTGGTGAAGCCACCCGATGGTGTATGGATGTGGGTGAGCTGTGGTCGGCAAGCCCAACCGCTTCACGGCGTCTGCTGAAATGAGGTTCTTTTGGCTCCCATTGTCGACAATGAACTGTACCGGGGAGCCCTTTACCCACATCCGGGAGTGGAAGAGACGTTCCTCCTCCTCTGGATCTTCCGGTTCCTCCTTTTGGATCTTTGCAGTGGCAACAGTGGCATTGGGCTCCACATCAATAATCTGTTTCCCTTTTTCATTCGCCTTTTCAGGTTCTGATTCAGAGTCAGAGCATGCATCTGACTCAGAAGCCCTCATCTCGGCCACTAGCGATTGCTTGGCCCCACTCACTTGTGTTGTGAGTGGAGCTCTTATGGAACTCACACCACTTTCCCGTGTCCTTCTTTGGCTTTGCGGTGCTGTTCTTTTCTTGTGGCTTCGATGAGTTGTCTTTAGCCGCCATGCCTTGGCTCGTTCCTTTGTTCTGCGGTTTGGAAGCACCTTTTTCTCACATTCGCGTATCCAAAGTCTCGCTTTTCCGTTTTACCTCGCTTTCAATCTTTGGCAAAAGATACCTAAGATGTCGTACTGCGAGGAGATGTCGAGGAACTCCATTTCCTCCCCGAATGTATCCGTGCGTACGCCTGCGATACTTTACACCAAATGTTTGTTGTTCCTTCGAATTCGATACCCACCATCGTGCGTTAGTATGGAACAGATTCGTCAGCTCATGCACATCTTGATCCCTTTGTTGTCGCAGCGTGGTCCATCGTATGTACTTGTCCTCATAGCTCCCCACAGGATAGTACTGTTCCTTGACGGCGTCTCGGAAAGAATTCCAAGTTGGTACGGCCGAGAACAGAGAGGGTTTTGTCTGGTCCTTGTTCTCATAGTAGGTTTCCCACCAGTCCTTAACATGGGGGGTAGCTTTGAGGAGTGCAAAAATAATCTTCTCCCGGTCTGAAAAGTCATGAACAGAGAAATATCCTTCTAATAGATTCAACCATCTATCTACGGCATCTGCGTCTATTTGACCCTCAAATATGGGAATGTCAAAATTTACTTGTACTTTAAAGGGAGTCGCAACTCCAGAGTGGCTACTGGATGCAGATGCGCCGCCGGTGGGCAGCCGTTGAAGGATCTGAGCAAAGCTATCCATCATCGCGTTCCTTTGTTTTTCGAGGGCCTCCTCGAGCAATATTTTGATAGGATCTCCTGCTCCCTCATCTTTATTTTCGTCCCCCATGGGCGTCTGTCGAGGTTTGCGAGGCTGATCTTGCAAAGGTTCCACCAGATCAAGCCCTAGCTCCTTATACCCCGACCTCGTTGGGGACATGCAAAGAAGGATCGAGAAAAAGCAGACCGCTCTGATACCACTGATCCGGATTTATGCAGGAACGCAACAGAATAAACACATAACCATAAATACAGAGATGCAATGGAAATAACACTTCATTTCATTAATATCAAAGAACTGAAATTTGCTTACAGACAGAATGGAAATAAAACTAGCTAGGGCACTGGTAGCTATCTCTGAGAAGAGATGTGGCGGCTACAGGCCTCTGAACTGCTTTCCAATGAGGCGCGAGGGCCTATTTATTATCGAGAAACAATGGAGAACCCTAAACATCCCAAAAACCTAACCCTAGGAGATGAAGCGCCAAAACTATGGGCCCCGTTTGGGTAAATTGGTGTTTCAACTTCCCAGGGACGTAACTTTGGCATACTATCTCCGTTTGACGCATATGATACCTCATTAGAAAGCTCTATCCGAGGACTACAGCTGTCGGGGCGAATTTTATTAGAAAATTTGCTGGCGCTTTCGTACCCAAAAAACGTCGCTTAGGGCCTCAAAACGGCTCCGGAAGTTCAGGACCCGAAAAACTGCTAAAAATAGTAAGTTATGCCAAAACGGAAAAACTGAAAGAGACAATGGTGGGGGCCCAAGTGGAAAAGGTGGGTGGCCACCAATATCCACCTGGATCATCGCCATAATGGTCATCTTCGAGAATCTGTCGAAAACCACGAAAACATAGTCATTGTCATGCTTAGTAAAAGGAAGGCCCGACATGTAATCCATGGAGATGGATTCCCAAGGTCGACTAGGGGTAGGAAATGGAGTATAGAGGCCTTTCTTCTTGATGTTCTGTTTGGCAGTGGCGCAAGCAGTGCAAGATCTGATGTACTTCCCGACATCCTGTCAAAGGTTCAACAAATAGAAATACTTCTATAGTACTACCATTGTTTTCTCAACCCTGAAATTCCCAGCGACCCGACTGTAGTGCACTTCCCAAATCATCTTGCCACGCTTGCTTGAAGGAATACAAAGGTGTCCTAGGTGACATAGCAGTGCATCCTGGAGGTGAAAATTTGGAACTTTCTTACCCTCCAAGAGCGTCTTGTATGTGTGGCTGAATTCTGGATCGCTCTTGTAGAGAAGTGGCCAATCAGAAGTCTCGTGCCCACAAGAGTTGAGCATGGTGGTTAGCACCACGATCGTTGGTCGGTTGAGGCAGTCTGCAACATTATTGGTGCCGCCCTTCTTGTACTTGATGTTCAAATGAAATTGTTGCGGATATGTGGACCACTTCTGATGGCGAATGTTTTGCATCTTCCCTTGTGTCTGTATGAACTACAGGGGTCAGTGGTCTATGTGGACGCCTGTTTCCTTCCCCAAAATGTAATTCTTCCATTGTCAGCAAGCCTGCACAATGGAATACATCTCTTTGTCATAAGTGGGATACTTTCGTACTATGTCAGACAATGTCTCACTGTGATATGCCACTAGATGCCCCTGTTGAGTAAGAACTACCCCATTAGCATAGTCAAAGGCATCTATCTCGATCTCAAATGGTTGTTGCAAGTCTGGTAATATGAGCACTCGGGAAAAGAAAAGGTGATGTTTCAACTCTATAAACATCTTCTGTTGAGATTCAAACCAAAATAATTTTTCTTTCACTCCTCCCTTGGTGACTTGACTCAAGGGCCAAGTGATATGAGAGAATCCCAACTCTAACCTGTGGTAGAAATTGGCAAGACCCAGAAAGCTACAAAGCTCTGTTAAAGTGGTTGAAGCTGGCCAATCCCAAGTGAATTGGATCTTGGATGGATCCACATGCACCCCCCGCTCATTGATAATGTATCCCAGATACTGAACCTGGGTCATGCCAAAAGTGCACTTCTCCAAATTGGCACACAACTTTTGTTGGCGCAGTGTTTGGAGGACCTGCCAGATGTGGTGGAGGTTCTCTTCCAAAGTCTGGATGAAGATTAAGATTTCATCCAAGTACACTACTACAAATGAGTTGGTGAATGGCTGCAAGATGTCGTCCATTAGCCTCGTGAAGGTTGCTTGAGCATTCATCAACCCAAAAGGCATGACCAACCATTCGAAAAGGCCCTCCTTAGCTTTGAAGGCAGTCTTCCACATATTGGAGGGTTTGATTTGTACCTGATGATACCTGGACTTTGAGTTGATTTTGCTGAAATATTCCCCCCCTTGAGTTGGTCCAAAAGGTCATCAATCCATGACATCGGGTACCTATTTTGGACAGTGATCTTGTTCAGAACCCGATAGTTAATACAGAGTCTCCAAGTCCCATCCTTATTCTGCACCAACATGATCGAGCTCCCACAGGGTGATAAACTCGGCTGGATGTGGCCTTTATGCAACAACTCCTAAATCTGCCTCTTGATTTCGTCATTCTCAAGAACAGAACGTCGATAGATTGGTCCATTGGGCATCGATGCACCTGGGGTCAGATCAATGGGGTGATTGACCTAACAATGGAAAGGCACCCTTGCAGGTGAGGAGAAGATGTCCTCGTACTCCTCCACGACCTTTTCCATCTGTTGTTGTCGTGCGGAGGAGCCTTGTCTAGAGGTCGTGGCCACAATCTTCTTCTTTCCCTGAGGGTGGATCATCAGGGGAAAAAAATCCCAGCTTTGGAAATGAGCTTACTGCATTGTTTTGCAGTAACCAAAGAGATGGCCGTAGGCAGTGCTACCTCTAGTATCCTATACAACTTATTTCCCAAAGTAACAATAACAACCCGAGGCCAGGACTCATACACAACATGTCGCTTCCACAAGTATGGTTGGCCTAATAATACATCAAAAACATCAAGAGGATCAATGTCACATAATACCTCATCTGTGAAGGGTTTGATGTTGTAGGGAAGACGACATTGTTGGCTAGCATGGAGATCTCGTCCTTGGTGAAGCCACTTGATGGTGTACGAATGTGGGAGTGTTGTGGTCGGCAAGCCCAGCCACTTCACGACCTCTGCTAAAATGAGGTTCTTTTGGCTCCCGCTGTCGACAATGAACTACAGTGGGGAACCTTTTACCCACATCTGGGAATGGAAGAGGCGCTCCCCCTCCTTTGGATCTTCTGGATCCTCCTTCTAGATCTTCGTGGTGGAAACAGTGGCGTTGGGCTCCACATCGATAATTTGCTTCCCTTTGTCATTCCCCTTATCGATTTCTGATTCATAGTTGGAGCATGCATCTGATTCAAAAGGCTTCAGCTCGGCCACCAGTGACTGCTTGGCCTGACACTCACTTGTGTTGTGAGTGGAGCTCTTATGGAACTCAAACCATTTTCCCATGTCCTTCTTTGGCTTCGCAGTGTTGTTCTTTGCTTGCGGCTTTGGCAGGTTATCCTGGGCCGCCCCGCCTTGGCTTTTTCCTTTGTTATGCGGTTTGGGGGCACCTTTCCCTTGCTTCTTGTTAGCCTATTTCTCAAAAACAATTATAAATCCAATGTTAATTAAATTAATTAAATATTGAAAATTAGGATTTTATGCCTAATTTTCAAGATTATGTTAGTTCCTCTTAATTTGGAGTTAGTTTAGGCCTACCTAACTTAGCTCCTAGATTATTGTGTGGTTGAGCTATTAGCTCAACCAAGTTGTCCAAGATAGACGCACTATCTTGAGACAACTTCCTCATCTATTTATTTGTATTATAACATTATTTGAATAATGAAGAATATGTGAGGACAACCTTTTCCGCCAGTTCTATGTCTCTGGTATTTTTATGGTATTTTCTATATGTGTTATATTAGTTAATTAATTTTCTACATGTGGTATCGGAGCTACCAGATCTGGGTTACCTCCTCACGGAGGGCCCAAGAGGAGTCTAAAAGTGTGAGGTGACTGAAGGTCAAGTTGACTCGTGGTGATCCACTGCTGGAGTATTTAGCTTGTGTGTTGTAATCAATTATGGATCTGTATTTTTCGATTCTTGGTTGTGTATGATCATAGCTCGAGAACTCGTTAGCGTGAAGGTCTTACGGCTATTGAAGGTCCAACCGTCGGTTCTATCATAACCCATCACATCACATTCCATGGTGTTTTTCATAAAGTGATTGTTAAGAATCCGTTGAATCTCGCGGAGCATCTCCACCTGCCTCTGCTCTTTCAGTGTTATCCTTATCATATTAGAGGAGAGCCTGTTTGATATTCCAATTTAAATGTATCTATCTTGATATTTGACCAAGGGTTCAACTGTAACTACTAAAATCGTGCCTTGTAGCAAATTTTGTTTGAGCAACCCCGTCGTTTTATTCTGTGTTGCAAACCTGCAGTAATTTGTCAATTGTTGGGTATATTTTAATTCAGTGCGACTAGGACCTGTGAAGCATCCTCTTGGAGCGTGTTCTAGAGCCAGATCCAATGACCGGAGGCGACCCCTTTTATGTTTGCGACTAGAGTTTAAATTGAAGAAATTTTATTTTTTATTTTTATTTTATTTATTTATTTATTTTAGTGGATTTGATTCATGGATTTCTTGGCTCTAGCATCCATCTGGTCTGTTGAGAGATGATGAATATAAAACCATTCCTTCAACGACAGTTCCTTCATCCAAAGTAGCGATTTGGTATTGTTGAGTATTATAACATTAATCAAGGAGAGCCAGCGAAACATCCTATAGAAGGAAGTATAACAAGTTTCCAAATTCGTCAGTCGAGTCCGCACAAGATCTGTAAGCAATAGAGCCCAGCATCCATCCTCTGCTTGGTGTTTTCTCTACGTGTGTGGAGCATGGGAGTGTAGTTTTTCAGCGTTGCATTGAAGTCTAGGAGATCGTCATGACAACGTTGCAGAAATGATAGTGGCCCTAGAACTCTTTGTGAAGGCTGCAAGCAAAAGGAACAATTGTCGATTGAAGATTCTGGGGAGATGTTGAAGCTATGCGAGCAAGCAATTTGTGAAGATGCAACTATTACAGTCAATGCGCACTGTGATCTTAGCTGCGACAATGAAAAGATTTTTTGTGAAGGCATGAGTTTGAGCGCTCCCATGCAAATCTGTATTATTAAACCATTCCACAGTATCAGTTGCCGCATGTGGATCTTCATTAAGTTTCGATATCGCCACTTGTCCTGCGATTTTCTCAGCACATGAAAGCAAAAATAGTTCTTAGTGATGTCTAGCTCCTAGGATTCGGCTCCGATATTCAAGTGAACATGGCGCTCTGATAGACAACCAACCTTATTTAAAACCTGGATAGTAGCGACCATATGTAGCTTTTGCTTCTCATCAGCCTGAATCTTCATCAACAAATGAACAAACTCTGTTCTCTTGCATTGTGAGAAACCGACGGAGCAAATCAACCACCGTTGTAGGCTTCGAACTCTCGCCAACGTTTTCCACCTCTAATTTATTTCGTTGAATCCTTTCCACTACAGCCTGTAATACTTTCCTATGTGGAAGTCAAATAAAAATTAAAATAAATAAATAAATAAAAAATTAAATAAATAAATTAAATAAAAAAATTAAATAAATAAAAATAAAAATAAAAAATAAAAAAATTCGTAAGTTATTTTTTGTTTTTCAACACATGAAGTTTATGGTTTGAAAATTGAAAATTTAAGTCGGCACCTTTTATATATTAGATTATATTCTATTCAAAGGTGTCACAATATAAAAGTGCAAGTCAAAAGGAAATAAGTACCAATAATTACTTCATGCTTGGAAAAGGTGTCAAAAGAAGGTATATATATGTATTTTTTTGGGAGTGATAAGAAGATATATTGGGAAATAAGGTGTGTTTTTTTTTGTAATAAAGTGAATTTTAAAGGAGGGATAAGGTGGATTAAAGGGTGTCTTTTTTTAATGAGTGATTTTTGGGAGAGATAAGAGTGGCTAAAATATTTTTGTAAGGGCAGTTATAAGGGTGAATATTGTAATTCATGTTGTGATAAGATTTATTTTTTGAAGTAAAGTTTTTACTTCTAGGAGGTTGAGTAAGTCTACATTCAATTCATTTTTCGAAGACGAGTTTCATCAAAGAGTTGCCATCTTGGAATTTTCATTACTTGAAGGTGAAGATTTCTTATGTACTCGATACTTAATAAAATCGTATTTTTGTGGTGATTGTGTCCTAGATCCACCCGAAATTGAATAACGGGATCTTAGGTACACCATGTGTAGTGAATGCATGTACATGAATTGTGGCCAGTTTTTTTTTTTACACTCTCTTTCTTATATGGTACACAACCAATTACACAATTGCATGCACATAAGCAAGCTTGAGTACACAAGTCATCAAGCTTAAGTAATCAAGCTCATGTAATCAAGCTTAAGTACAAACGCACAAACAATTACATACATTTGTGCAACACATCATCAAGTTGATAAAGAGGTCTTCTACAACCATATTCCACATCCTGCAATCAAAATAATAAAGTTAAGGGCGCCAAAAAATCAAGCATTCCAAGACAATACGACATCAACAACACTTTTTGTATCACTTGTAGATAAACATTTTTGTAACTCAGTTGAATTATCAAGTTTCATTCTTGGTTGAAACCGACACCCCAATTTGAATTGATAAGGTGGTCAAACTAGGACAATTAATTCAAGTAAGTATTCAACTGAGTCATATTACTTGAACTTGTCATTTGTCTTTTGGGTGCATTTTCAACAGTGTTCGACACCCTTTGCCAATAAGCACAATCAAGTAAATACAAAGTTCACAACATCAAGTGAGCCAACATGAAGTTCATTGAAGCAACAATCAAAGAAAGCAAGCGAGTTCTACTCAAACACAAGTAAATGTAATATTTAAACAACAATCAATCAAGTTGAAATCTACATCAAGCGAGTGTGAGTTCCAATGAGAGTGAAACAAGCAAAACAAGTTTCACCAAGCAAGAGATCAAGCAAATTCCAAAGCAAGCGAACGTGTCATTCAAATCAAGCGAGCAAATTCAATACAAAAAGTTCAAATCAAGTGAGAAAGTTCAAGACAAGCGAGCCTGAATTCAAGCGAGCGAGTTCACATGGAGAAACACATCCAGCTGTTACAAGTTCTTCACAATTTGATCCTATCAAGTGTTGAAGACATGGTGAAAATCAGCAAATCAACTCTTGTTGTATTTCACGACATCTACAACAAACAAATGAAATGATTGAGTACCTTCAATTGGATTCGCAACTACAAAGAAATGATTTGCAAGAGAAGAGTGATGCTTCTGAGTCTTTGAACCATACAGATAAAGATGATAAGCCATTCATCCAAACAGTTTCAAGTGTCGAAGTTGTTCAAGTTCAACTTTCTTCCAAACCAATCATCAAGCTATGGAAAGAAATTCAAAGTAACAGAAATCGACGAGGATTAGGATATGAAAAACATGAAGACAACTTCAATATTCCAGATTATTTAAAGCCCATCAAGTTCATCAGTGCAGGATTTCTTGAACAAATCACATCAACAAATTCAGTGAAAGTTGCAGACAAACCGACATGCACGCAAACCGAAGTTGCAGCCAAACCAAAATTCTCACATTGTCAAAGAGTAGGTCATATGGAAGGTTATTGTTTTGATCTCCATCCTTGTTGCCATTGTGGCAAGCCAAGTCATTCATCAGAGAAACATTGCTACCAAAACCAATAGGCCAGATTAAAGATCAATTATGAATGGATTGATCCTTGGGAATGGTCTTCAACAGTCAAAAGATTGTATAAGTTTTACAACCGAATTCAATCAGACCTATTGCATCTGACAGTCAAAAGAAGATGGTACACTCATGCAGTTGAACAGGGGAGTACACCAGTGCAACACTTCTACACCTGAAGGGGGGAGTTTAGAAATCATTTGCAGATGATTGTCTCTCCTTTCAACCGACAAAAGGGGGGAAATGATAATGAAATTCAAGGTGGTTGTCAGACTAAAAGTTTCGGCAACATCAACAAAAGAAGCCAGTGGGCATCTTCAGCAGCCAGTGGGCGTTCAAACATCCAAGAAGCTAGTGGGAATCAACAATGAGCAGTTTCCGACATCATCAACAAAATAAATAGTGAGTTGTTCTTTGACATCATCAACATCATCAACCAATGGGCTATCATCATCAACAAATTCGCTAGTGGACGTCTTCAACATTTTTTCAATGAACAAGCAAATTCGCCAGTGGGCGTCATCAAATTTTTTGTCAGTGAACAAAGGATTTTGATTGAAAACAAAGGAAAAATGGATCCTTTTGCAGCTTGGCACGTGATGGATTTGTCAAGAAAAATTCAGAGATGAATCAGACATGCAACTGACTCATGGTCTCTTCAGATTGCAGTTTTTTCGGCATCCATCTTTGGTGGTTTTTCAGGCAGCGTTTTCGAGGATCAACAATTTCAACATGAGAACTTGGAAAATGTTTCCTCGTTCTTATTTTGATTTATCATTGAGGGGGGGAATGTTAGTCTCTTTCTCATAAACAATTATAAATCAAACGTTAATTAAATTAATTAAATATTGAAAATTAGGATTTTTTGCCTAATTTTCAAGATTATGTTAGTTCCTCTTAATTTGGAGTTAGTTTAGACCTACCTAACTTAGCTCCTAGATTAGTCTGTGGTTGAGCTATTATCTCAACCAAGTTGTCCACGATAGACACACCATCTTGAGACAACTTCCTCTTCTATTTATTTGTATTATAACATTATTTGAATAATGAAGAATATGTGAGTACAGCCTTTTCCACCAGTTCTATGTCTCTGGTATTTTTACGGTATTTTTTATATGTGTTTTATTAGTTAATAAATTCATAGATCCAAAGTCTTGCTTCTTCTGTTTGAACTTTTGCTCAATTTTGGCAGCATACCGGTATGCTACACCAAGCGAAGAGATGTCGAGGAACTCCATTTCCTCCTGAATGTGTATGTGCAGACAACTGCGTAACTTTAGCACCAAATGTTTCTCTAAATATTTGATACCCAATTTTGTGCGCGTGGTGTTACACCAATTTTTTGGTCATCTAACTCATTATCATTAGATGAACCCAAGTACACCATGTAAGACCAATTTTACCCTAAGTAAAATTGCTTTCACCATGTCAAATAACATTTGTCCATATTTCCTGGTCATATTTAACCCAAAACAAGGAAATTAATTAAATAAACCATTATTTATTTAATTATTTCCCAGGAATAAATTATTTAAACCATTATTTAATAATATTCCTAGTTAAATTTGACTAAATCATTTTTAAATAATTAAATAAATCATTATTTATTTAATTATATCCCCATCATCTCCCTAAAACAATAAATAAATCATTTGTTTATTTATTGTTTATAAATAAAGGAATTGACCCAAGTCAAAAGACCTTTTCCCTCCAACAAATATAATAAAATATTCCTAAGGGGTGGTTCTAGAATTTGATTAATAATATTTTATTCATGCACTGAGTCCTAGAACACCCCAATATTTTGTTATAAATAGAAGGGTTTTCCCCATTCATTAGTCACCTCCATTGTATTAGATCACTCTGGATCTATACTAGGTCACATTCTCCATTTTTGCCTTGTGAGCTCCCATTGAGTTCTATGTTTGTCTGGGTTTTCTACACTAATAAGAGGGAGGAATTTTAGATCTGAAACACTGAGGACTTTCAAGAACCCATCCCATTGAGGAGAACCGGAAAACACCTTTCTTGTTTTCCTCTCAGGTGCCCCATTCTTTAATATAATATAAAATTCTTTTAAAATACATTGTTCTTGTCTTGTCTATTGGATGCGTGGAGCCATATTATATTTTATCTGCTTAATGTCTTTTGTGCTTAGTTCTGAATTTGTGTAGAAGACTTAAAGATATTTTGCAGCCATAATCGATGTTAGGGCTATTTGTTATGCGTAGCTAAAGTGATCCTTTACGACGAAAGATTCATACTAACAATTGGCGACTCCACAAGGGTTTTATTTTACGACCACTGTCGTTTTATCTATTCCTTCATATCCAGCTGTTTCAGACCCCAGGGTTTCTCTTCAGTATTTTGTTTTTCCTATTTTTATGGTGCTTTCCACCTCTGAAACCCTCAAACAGTCAAATTTTTAACTTCCGTGTGTTTCTGGCCCTATTGCGCAGGTGACCGACATCAGCCGCAGCTGAGACGACAATTTTTTCTGAAATCTGCCGCCGAGAGTGCCGGAAGTGCAGGTCGCACTTTTTGGCCCAAAAAGTGTGTCCTGGAGCTTCAGGTCGCGGAAAATAGCCCAAAAATTGCGACCTGAGCAAACAACAGGTCAAAAACTGCGACCTGGCCTTTTTTCTGGAATTTTTCTGAAATTTTTCTGGGTTTTGTCTGAACCTCTATCAGGGTTGTCTGACCTCCGTCTTCGCCCGTTTAGACCTATTCTTGCTCTGTTTTACTCAACTAAGTGGGAATCTTGCCCCTTCGGGCTCTAGTACCCTCCACTTTTTGTGGGAGAGTTTTTGTCGTTTCAGAAGTCTAACTTTCCAGGGTTTCAGCCCTTTTGCTTCCAGATCTGATACCTCATTTTCAGATCCCTTTAGATCAGCTCTTCTCCCTTTCAAATCACCTCATATAGTTTTTTTTGGGTTCATTTCTAGGGCTGCCTCTTTTTCCCTTCTATTTTTAGCTGATCTCCTCCTTTTTCGCAGCAACCTTGCCTCTTCCTCTTTGCTGTTCTCTGCACCTCTTTTCAGTAGATTTCCCCTTTAGATCCCTGTCCCTTCCAACCTTAGATCTATTGACTGATTTTTAGCGTGCTTTGCTTAGTTTTTCCCTCTTATAGACTAGTTTTGAGAGACCCGCCTTCTTGGGTTAGATTGATGCATTGGTAGCTGTTAATTTCATGTTCTTTTAGTCTTATTTACTGCAGATTTATTTTCAGATTTATTTTCTTTTAGTCTGGGTTTAAACAATTAAAATTAATGCATGCCACACTGACCCTAAGTGAAGAAGATCCTGATTAACACCGCCTGGAAAAGCCTTTAAAATCAATTGACACTGCACCTCTCTGCCCTTGTTTCGACATTGATCTCACTTGATTTTACCCCTCCCTGCCCCTGTCGGTTTTCTTATTCCCGTCATCATTGCACCTCCAAGGCGTTTGCCCCAGAGACTTCTTGAACTTCACCCTCAGTTTCCAGTTGGTCGACTTCCTCCTTCCCGTTTTCATCGAGCAAGTCCTCCCCCGAGTCCACACTCCGACTCTTCCTCTGATTTTTCGAGTTCTCCCCCTACTTATGGTACTCTCCCTTTTACCTTCACCATGTCTGGTCCAAGACCTAACGCTAGTGGCAATCCCGGCCCTAATGCTGGAACTGTTACTAGCGGAACCACCACAGGAACCACCTCGACTGCTCCCTTACTCCCCTTCATGGCAGGCCTCAGTCTCCCCGATTTCAATCAGTTGATCAATAATCCTATCCGCCACGCTGTTAGTTGGCCTGCTATGCCAACCAAGCTCCCCTCTGACATTCCCAAGTTCGAAGGCCTTGCTGGAGAGGATCCCTCCAACCATATCCGATCTTTCCACATGTGGTGTTCATCCCATTCCATTACTGATGATTCCATCCTTCTTAGATTGTTCCAACACACGCTTACAGGTGAAGCTTCTAAGTGGTATTTTGATCAGCCCACTTCCTCTCATACCACCTTTTCGACTCTTGCCCGGGCTTTTTTATCTTACTTCCAGCTTCCCCTTCGTTATGACACTGGTATTGAACTTTTGACTTCTTTCCGTCAATCATTTGCGACCCGCCTATCCGATCATGTCCAGGAATGGCGGAGAAGAAAGAGCCTATGTCAATCTCCTACCTTCGAAGACCGTGTCTACATGGACTGGTTCCTTAGATCTCTCTTTCCACCTATCGGGAAAGATGTCGCATCGCATTTTCCTCAAACCGAAGAAGCTGCCCTCCAAATGGCGTTAAAATATGACATGATTTACGCTCAGACGGGTTATGTTTATACTGTTCTACCTGATCTCCCCAGACCCGGTAATGCCCATGCACCGGGGGCACCTCATGTCGCCGACAGTATCGTTGGAGCTATCTCTCATCCATCCTCTCAACCTCCCATGAACTATGGTTTTCCTGGGGGAGGGGGCACCACTTCTTGCACTTCTCCCTCTCCTGGTAGCACGCATCCAAGATCCGGCATGCCTCCTCTTTCTGCCCAACCCCCTGTTTACCACACTGTTACCCAACCTCATTATCATCCATATCCACAGCCTAGTGATCCAACTCCTCCAGCATTAGCACCCTCGCCTCCCTTTTCTTCTCAACCCCCGCAACAACAGCCACCACCCCCTTAGGGGCAAGTGTATGCACAACAGAGCATGACCAATCCTTTCCCGCAATAAATCTTCGTGGCTACCCAACCACCTCACGGACCGGTAACCACTCAACCTCCTAAATCTGGTACCTCTGATTACCAGATCCTCATGATGAACTCTGACCAACCTATAACCACCGAACTTAACCTTCACACTCATTCCCCTCCGTACCCCCAACCTCCTGCTCCATTTGTCCCCGAGTTACCTTCTTCAGGTTCTACAGAGCCTCTTTCGACAACTTATGGTCCCTTTCATATCCTTCCGCCCAAAGCCGAGGTTCATACCAAGATTCCTAAGGGACCATTACGCTGAAATGCTGCTTCTGACCGAGCTGCCCATTCGTTTAGCATAGTATATGAGTTGGCCCAATCTTCTGTTGCCATTTCAACGCTGGAACTCCTCCAGTCGTGCCCCTCCCAAAGAAAAGCTCTACTATCTGCCCTGGGCGCTATAGATCCAGCAGATGACCAATTGATTGTTTTCGATGCCCATCAGTCGGAGTCTCCTCTTCTTCCTGCTTCCGTAGCTTTCCAAATCTCAGTCAAAATCTGGAACGCTAACATTTCCCGGTGCATCATTGACGAGGGGGCATCCACCTGTGTGATGTTCGCTTCGGTTTGGAAACAACTCGGATCTCCTGAGTTGGCCCCTTCCACGATCACTCTTCGCGCGTGGGATGGCCACGCCTCCCAGCGCATTGGCCTTTTCCGTAATTGTCCCATCACTCTTGCGAGCAAGACTGTTTGCATTGACATTGAAGTCATCGACGCCCCTCTTGATTATAACATTATTTTGGGGCGTAGCTACACCTATGCCATGTTTGTTGTCCCATCCACGGTCCATCGCAAGATGTTTTTCCCTCATAATGGAAATATAGTCACCATTGACCAGTTGACCTATCATGAGCCAAATTCTCAGACCTCCCCTGAGTCAACCATCTCTTCTGTAGCCGATAAGCAAACTGTCGATTCTTTGACTAATGTCTCCCCCAGCATCTACAAAGACTCCTCCTTGCTTGGAACTTTCCCTGGTATTCCTCCTCCTCCTGTCTCTAATCCCAGCTTAGCGAATGTTTGCATGATGCAATTGTCTCTGGCCGACCTTAAACGACCCGCTTCGGCTAGTCAGCAACCTCAACCTCAACCTCGCCCGCCGCAACTTGCTCCTAGCCCTTCGCCTCAGCCATCTGGAACTCTTCCTTCTGGCCCTTCTCCTACAACTGCTATTCATGAGCCTCTTTATCCTCCTGAAACGGTTCCTCCAAGCCTTAGCCATTTAGGAGCCGTCCCACCTGGCCATTACCCCTTTGGTCAGATACCGTTCCTAGCTCCCCCACCAGGAGTGTACATGGCACCTGTCATGGCCACTCTCTCTCTTCCTAACTTGACCCTTGGGATTCTCGTCTGGTACCTTGACCCTCCAGCCGCAACCCTTCCTGGTCAACCCAAACCTTATCTTTCTTTAACCCCGGTTCAACCGGTCCCCATGACTTCTCCCGTTGCAACAGTGCCTTAGCCACCTCAACAGGAACCACCTCCTGTTGCGACTGCTTCGGGTAAGAAGGGCAAAGCTCGCAAGGGGGCATCAAAAGACAAGGTTGCCCCGACAAACCCTGCCCCTCCTCGGCCTCCAAAGCATACCATCCAGTGTGCCTTGTGTGATGTTGTCGGTCATGCCACACATACTTGCCCTGAATTGCCTCATCTCAAGCCCATGGTTAATGTCGCATTCCCTGCGTCCACAGTCCCGGAAGCCTTGGATCCTTCTGTGACCGCGGCCAAGAACCCCAAGTCTATTCACACAAACCACCCCTGTGCTTTGTGTGATCTCCATGGCCATTACACCCACCTTTGTTCCCACCTCAAGGACTTCCGCACCTCTCTAGCCGCGGTCCGCCAATTCAAGGCCAAGCACAACGAGTCCACCTCTCCCCTATTTGTGCATTTTTCTTTGGTAGGACTACTAGACATGACGGCTCCCATTAACATTCTCCCTCCTGATGTCGAGACGACGGAGCCTTCGTCCACCATCTTCTACCTATCATCATCCATGAGACCCTCGGGGAACATTCCCTCTGAATCCTCCCTTGTTGTTTTCTTGACCATCCTTCAACAATCACCTTGGGCTCAACATTGGTAGATCCTTTATCTGCTTACTCTTCGGTCACCCCTTGTGACGATGCGCATGTGAACCTCTCTTCTCATGATGATGAGTTAGGTAGCTTCGCTGCTTCAGGTGGTCTTTCTTCCACCTGTCACCCCATCTTCTATCACGATGATGACATTATGGAAGGAATCATCTCCCTTGACTTTCTCTCTTCCCCCTTACATCGAAACCATGCATTTGAACCACATACACCTTGTGGCCATTACATTGCAACCCAATGTTTGGGTAAGGGGGCACCCATATTTGCGAGACCAGGAGAAGTAATTCTCCACAACTCTCCTATTGTATCTGGTCATGTCGACTCTAGTATCGTTATTCTTCCACATTTAGAAGAACCTCTAGAGTCCCATACCACCTCAGATCACTCTCGGGAGGATACCCCTTATCGTTCCTTCATTTTACATCCGCAACCCAGTCTCTTAGACATTGTTGTTGACCAACCTATAGGTTTTCTAGGAGAGCATCTGTTCATTATCTCCAAATCCTCTCTTTGGGCTAGTGATGCCAGGTATGCCAACCCCAAAAATTAAAGTCCATTTGATTCATATATGCAGTACTAAAAGAGATTGGTAATCCTCCATTTCCTTTCTCATACTGCATAACCATAACGAAACCAAATGGCACACCACATCATTAAAATGTGTTTAGATTCCCCTTTATACATTTTTATATGACCACAACATGCTTGGGGGCACCTATGCCCCTCAACCATCACCTCTCCTCCAAATCGAATTTCCTCACTTACAACACTTGTACTGGGGGCACCACTTTGCCTCCTTACTTGTCCTTGTTCGTGTTGATTTTCGTCATGAGATACCCTATTGTACTCATGTTTATATGGTCCCCATTGGACCTTTACTGTGTGGCAGCACTATCGAGTCGCCCTTGTTTAGAGCATCCGAGTTGAGTCATCATCACATTCATGGAATCTATCCTGAGTCCCTTTGTATCCCACCATCCTTCATCGCTTGATCCCTCTCTCGTGTCGCACATTATGGCCTTCAGTCCCACTGTCCCCTATCCCTCATGATATTGTGTCAGTCGCTGCCAAGCCATTCATTCCCTTTATGCTCTAACAAGGGAATTCATCCATCTGCTACTAAGTATCCCCTGTTTCATAATCATCATTAGTGTCCATCTGTTAGTCGCTCTACTATTTTCTCTCGTGCCTTAGTTGGGGTTCCCTTATCACCTCACCTATGTTGGACCTACTTCTATCGACATCAGCTCATTTTTTCCAAAATCCAGGTCTGGGGGGCAGTGTACCTTGGTTCGAGCTCTTTTCAGCATGATCGTGATCTATACACTTGATAGTCCAGTGATGCAGCAGCAGCTATTGGTGATTCCCGGGCGTGTGTGAGATGTCTCAACCCTCATGAGGGGGTGGCCCTGCAGGCAGCCCCCCACATGCCCGGATGACTTCTTCATTTCTACCCTTGATGCAGCTCCTCTCATTTGATGATATCGGCCTCAACCGCTTGCAGTGCCTCTTCGATTTGCATGTATCAGTCAGATTTTGCAAGCCCTTCCCCGTGTGTAGGGGGCATTTGGGTGTATTTGTATCTCATGTACTAAAATATTCTTGTATAAGTCCTGACGGTTCTTCCAGGCATCGCATGTATGTGGGATTCATCATTTTATTTCTCTGGCTCATGTTTAAGCCAGCACATGCTTCATTATTGCATTCCGTGGTTTTCCGGGCGCCTTATTCTATGTACTATTGTCTCGACGGGCATAGGTATGCCTCCCCCGCCGCCTTTAACACTGGTACCACTTCATCACCTAGAGACTTGTTGCACCTGTAAGTCTCGTCTCCTCCGGGTCTAGTCCTTTAGCACATTAAGACTACCTTACATTCCTCTCTCTCACTTCCCTCTTGATACCTAGTGATTGAGTTCTTACAACGTACTTCGGTCATACGATTTTCTCCTAACACTCGTACGTTGGGGGGCAATCTGTTACACCAATTTTTTGGTCATCTAACTCATTATCATTAGATGAACCCAAGTACACCATGTACGACCAATTTTACCCTAAGTAAAATTGCTTTCACCATGTCAAATAACATTTGTCCATATTTCCTAGTCATATTTAACCCAAAACAAGGAAATTAATTAAATAAATCATTATTTATTTAATTAGAAAATGCCACGATGACCTGTTTAGGAGCTTGAAAAAAGGCCTAACTTCCACAGATGATATCTCCGAAAATGTTGCGAACCAAGCTCTGAAATGTTTAGACAATCTTCCTCAGAATTTCAGCTTCGCACCCTAAACATTTCAGCTTTTGAAACTTCGTAGAAAGAAATTTATAGCGAAAATTCCACGATGACCTGTTTGGAGCAGCGAAACCCTAGAATCCCAAGCTCTGATACCAAATGTTGTGTAACCAGCTCCAAAAATAGAATAAAAGAGATATCAACGCCTTAGAAATAAGCCACTTCGAGGGGGAAACCTCCAATACATTACATAAATGAACAATTTTTTGGATGATACAATTTACAAAACCTCCTTTCTATATATACAGGAGTCCATGGGGCTATAATGTAACTTAACCGACCTAACAATAATAATTTAAGGGCACAATAATAACAAAATGGGGGTTACAAGGGTAAAATAATAACAATAAGGGGGGCTACACTAACATAATAAGGGGCTACACTATTAATATAGGGACTTAACATATCACCTCACCTATGTTGGACCTATCATTGTGACATCACCATTTTTTCCAAAATCCGTGTCCTGGGGCACTGTTCGAGCTCTTTCAAGATGATCGTGATCTATACACTTGATAGTCCAGTGATGCAGCAGCAGCTATTGGTGATTCCCGGGCGTGTGTGAGATGTCTCAACCCTCATGAGGGGGTGGCCCTGCAGGCAGCCCCCCACATGCCCGGATGACTTCTTCATTTCTACCCTTGATGCAGCTCCTCTCATTTGATGATATCGGCCTCAACCGCTTGCAGTGCCTCTTCGATTTGCATGTATCAGTCAGATTTTGCAAGCCCTTCCCCGTGTGTAGGGGGCATTTGGGTGTATTTGTATCTCATGTACTAAAATATTCTTGTATAAGTCCTGACGGTTCTTCCAGGCATCGCATGTATGTGGGATTCATCATTTTATTTCTCTGGCTCATGTTTAAGCCAGCACATGCTTCATTATTGTGTTTCGTGGTTTTCCGGGCGCCTTATTCTATGTACTATTGTCTCGACGGGCATAGGTATGCCTCCCCCGCCGCCTTTAACACTGGTACCACTTCATCACCTAGAGACTTGTTGCACCTGTAAGTCTCGTCTCCTCCGGGTCTAGTCCTTTAAAACATTAAGACTACCTTACATTCCTCTCTCTCACTTCCCTCTTGATACCTAGTGATTGAGTTCTTACAACGTACTTCGGTCATACGATTTGCTCCTAACACTCGTACGTTGGGGGGCAATCTGTTACACCAATTTTTTGGTCATCTAACTCATTATCATTAGATGAACCCAAGTACACCATGTAAGACCAATTTTACCCAAAGTAAAATTGCTTTCACCATGTCAAATAACATTTGTCCATATTTCCTGGTCATATTTAACCCAAAACAAGGAAATTAATTAAATAAATCATTATTTATTTAATTATTTCCCAAGAATAAATTATTTAAACCATTATTTAATAATATTCCTAGTTAAATTTGACTAAATCATTTTTAAATAATTAAATAAATCATTATTTATTTAATTATATCCCCATCATCTCCCTAAAATAATAAATAAATCATTTGTTTATTTATTGTTTATAAATAAAGGAATTGACCCAAGTCAAAAGACCTTTTCCCTCCAACAAATATAATAAAATATTCCTAAGGGGTTGTTCTAGAATTTGATTAATAGTATTTTATTCATGCACTGAGTCCTAGAACACCCCAATATTTTGTTATAAATAGAAGGGTTTTCTCCATTCATTAGTCACCTCCATTGTATTAGATCACTCTGGATCTATACTAGGTCACATTCTCTATTTTTTCCTTGTGAGCTCCCATTGAGTTCTATGTTTGTCTGGGTTTTCTACACCAATAAGAGAGAGGAATTTTAGATCTGAAACACTGAGGACTTTCAAGAACCCATCCCATTGAGGAGAACCGGAAAACACCTTTCTTGTTTTCCTCTCAGGTGCCCCATTATTTAATATAATATAAAACATTCTTTTAAACACATTGTTCTTGTCTTGTCTATTGGATGCATGGAGCCATATTATATTTTATCTGCTTAATGTCTTTTGTGCTTAGATCTGGATTTGTGCAGCAGACTTAAAGATATTTTTCAGCCATAATCGATGTTAGGGCTATTTGTTATGCGTAGCTAAAGTGATCTTTTACGACGAAAGATTCATACTAACACGTGGTATGGAACAGATTCGTCACCTCATGCACATCTTGATCCCTTTGCCACCGTAGTGTATTCCATTGTATGTACTTGTCCTCATAGCTCCCCATGGGATAATATTGTTCCTTGATGGTGTCTCGCAAAGAATCCCAAGTGGGTGTGGCCGAAAACAGAGAGGGTTCCCTCTTGTCCTTTTG
This sequence comes from Pinus albicaulis, assembly GCA_034641835.2. Lineage (NCBI taxonomy): Eukaryota > Viridiplantae > Streptophyta > Pinopsida > Pinales > Pinaceae > Pinus > Pinus albicaulis. The sequence goes on along the minus strand of CM076569.1, from coordinate 145,388,460 downwards.
CTCACAATAGGTTTCCCACTAGTCCTTGACATGGGTGGCAACTTTGAGGAGTGAAAAAGTAATATTTTCCAGGTTGGAAAAGTCATGAACAGATAAATACAACATGATGGTTAAAAGTAAACGCATTTGAAAACTTCTTGAATAATGTGACTATTTCTAGAAAAACTTGTGTTGAATGGTGTTGTTATTGATGTCAACATTTGTTGTTGAATGCTCTTAATATTTGTCTAGATTGAATTAGTTGGAAGCTCCAACTGAAGGATGGCTAGAAACCCTAGCTCTATGGTTTGGATTTTCTGGATGATGGACATACCCAACACTTGTTCAAATTTTTTGAATAAGTAGATCAATTTATTGGTCTTACAAATCACCCTTGATGGATTCTCCTCATCAAGTGTTTCCGGTGGTATGTGGCACGCCGCGTGGTTCTTCATGATTCGTGAGATATCCTCACTTGAAGTTGAAGTTCCCAAATGTGTGGGAAATAACCCCAAAGGTTGTTAAGGTGGAAAATTTTCTTAAACCAAGTCAAAATTTCAAAATATGACAAGAGTTTAAAGTCCCAAATTTATGGATCTAGTAAAAACCCCAAAGAATAATATGGTGTCCAAGACAAAAGGTAGAAAATAACATCCTAAGCTCCAAAAGGATAGTGACCTAATTCTTGGGTTTTATCTTAATTAAATTTCAAATTTTGAAATGGTGATATTGCTCCTATAATCCCTCCAAAAATTATCTATTGAAGCCCCTCTTCATTCAAAAGTAAGATCCCTCCAACAATAATCTATTGAAGCCCCTCTTCATTCAAAAGAAAAAAACTATATAAGAAAATTCCATTTTCTCTCACTATTATGCACTTAATGCAAATAATAAGTAAGTGGCTAGGGTTTAATATTTTTGTTTTATGCTTGTGGGATTTGTTTGGATAATTGTCTTGCTGAAGGACCAATGTTGTGAAACCAACTCCAAAAATAGAAGAAAAGAGATATCAACTCCTTAGAAATAAGCCACTTCGAGGGGGCAACCTACAATACATTACATGAATGAACAATTCTTGGATGAGACAAATGACCAAAACCTCCTTCTATATATAGGATTCCATGGGCCCATAATAATCCTAGCCAACGTAACAATAACAATGTAAGGGCACAATAATAACAATATTGGGGTTACAGGGGTACAAGAATAACAATAAGGGGGCCACACTAATAACAATAAGGGACTAAACTAGTAATATAGGGACCTAACATGCCCCTCTCCTTCAAAAAAGTGTTTTCCTCAACGCTTGAGTAGCTCTGGGTGCTTCTGTATAAAATTCTCATCCTCCCATGTAGAATCTTCAGTGGGTAAGTTCTTCCACTTGATGAGATACTCTGAAATTGATCGATTCCGTAGTTGTCGAGTTCTTGTTTCCATGACCGCTTCAGGTTCCAATATGATTTTTCCTTCCTCATCAAGTTCTAGTAATATTGTTTGAACTGGAAGATTTTCACCGATAACCTTCTTTAAGCATGAAACATGGAAAATTGGATGTACTCGCGAAGAAGCAGGAAGCTCCAATTTGTATGCCATAGTACCAATCTTTTGCAACACCTTGTAAGGACCATAGTACTTTCGCGATAATTTATTATCCTTCTTAGCTTGCTTGAGGGACATTTGTTTATATGGTTGTAGCCGTAAAAATACCCAATCTCCTACATCAAAACTTCTCTCGCTGCGATGTTGATCTGCCTGTTGTTTCATTCGATTTTGTGCCAAATTCAGGTTATCCTTTAATAGTTGGAGAACTTCTTGCTGATGCTCGACGTGATCTTCCACTGCTTGAACCTTCAAATTTTCCCTTAAAGATGATGTGATCGATGGTGGATGATATCCATAAAGCGCCATAAATGGGGTCATTTTTGCTGCAGTATGGAAGGAAGTGTTATACCACCATTCAGCGAGAGGTAACCACTTGACCCATTGTGTTTGTTTATCGGATACAAAACAACGAAGATATCCTTCCAAACATTTATTTACTATCTCAGTTTGACCATCAGATTGAGGATGATAAGATGAGCTATGAGCTAATTGAGTACCTAAACAAGAAAATAACTCCGTCCAAAAATTTCTAGTAAAAATGGGATCTCTGTCGCTCACAATAACCCTTAGGCTTCCATGTAGCTTTTGAATTCTGTCCATAAATGTAGTAGCAACTGTACTTGCTTTAAATGGATGAGATAATGCACAAAAGTGTGCATACTTGGTAAGTCTATCAACTACCACCATGATGACACTCTTTCCTTCAGACTTAGGTAAACCCGTGATAAAATCCATTGAAATCTCCTCCCAACGTTGACCTGGAATGGATAAAGGTTGTAGAAGTCCTGGGGTCTTAATTGTTTCCACTTTATTCTGTTGGCAAGCCAAACATTCCGCCACAAACTTTCGAATATCAGATTTAAGGCCATCCCAAAAAAATTCTTTCTTCACCCTGTGGTAAGTTTTTAAAAATCCTGAGTGTCCTCGTAAAGGAGAAGTGTGCAATTCCAGAAGAATATTTTGTTTTAGTTGGGAATTCTTACAAAGATATAAGCGATCTTTGTACCATAAGGAATCATTTTCCCAACTAAATGTATCAGATGTACTAGGATCTTGCTGCAACTTTTGAATGAGTGTCCATACATCTTTTTCCTTCTTCCATTCATCTCTTGCTTCGGTTATCCAATCTCGTTGGATAATAGAAATGGCACAAAGAAATGCTTCCACCTCTTCATTCTTTCTTGAGAGTGCATCTGCAACAACATTAAGCTTTCCTTTTTTGTAGATTATTTCAAAGTCATAACCCAACATCTTTGTGACCCATTTCTGTTGCTCTTCTGACGATAGTCTTTGTTCAAAAAGTGTTTAAGACTATCATGATCAGTTTTTACCTTGAAGTGTCTTCCCATTAGGTAAGTTCGCCATTTCTTTAGTGCATGCAGTATTGCTAACATTTCCTTCTCATAAATAGGTTTCTGTAAATACTTTCCTTTGATTGGACGACTTTCAAAAGCAATGGGTCTTCCTTCCTGCATTAAAACAACACTAATTCCATTTCCTGAGGCATCACATTCCACAATAAAGGTTTTTGTGAAGTCTGGCATAGCTAAGACCGGTGCTAGGCACATTGACTCTTTAAGATGTTCAAAGGCCTTAGTTGCTTCAGGAGTCCATGAAAATGCATCTTTCTTCAATAATTTTGTTAGTGGTGCTGCTATTCTCCCATAATTCTTAACAAACTTGCGATAATACCCTGTTAACCCGAGAAATCCTCGCAACTGCTTTATGGTTGTGGGGAATTTTCATTCCCTAATGGCTTTAATTTTGTTAGGGTCTACCTTAACACCCTCGTGAGATACAATATGACCCAGATATTCCACCTCTTGTACTCCAAAGAAACATTTGGATGTTTTTGCATATAATTGTTTCTCCTGCAATAGTTTGAGCACCCCGTCAACATGTTGAACATGATCCTTCCAAACCCTGTTGTAGATTAGTATATCATCAAAAAATACTAGCACAAATTTTCTAAGGAAGGGTTTGAAAATGGAATTCATCAACCCTTGAAATGTATAAGGTGCATTGGTAAGGCCAAAAGGCATGACCAAAAATTCATAATGACCCTCATGAGTTCGAAATGTTGTTTTTAGAATATCTTCAGTCTTCATTCTAATTTGATGATATCCTAAACGAAGATCCAACTTGGTAAAATAAATTGCTCCATGTAATTCATCCAATAATTCATCAATCACAGGAATGGGAAATTTATCTTTAATGGTGACCTTATTGAGCTCCCTATAATCCGGACACATTCGCCATGATCCATCCTTCTTGTGTACCAATACTACAGGAGCAGAGAAAGAACTTTCACTAGGTTGAATTATACCCGCCTCTAACATTTCTGCAATCATACGTTCAATTTCGCTCTTTTGGAAGTAAGGATATCTATAAGGCCTGATGTTTGGAGGAACACTTCCCGGAATCAAATGAATAGCATGATCATGATCACGAATAGGTGGGAGTCCTTTGGGAGTTTCAAACACCTTGGAATGATTGTCCAAGACTTTTTGGAGATCTGCAGAAATAGATGATTTTGATTTTGGAACTTCTAGTGAGCATAATTGTGCAATTACGCCTCGTTGTTATTTCTTTAGAAGCTTTGTCATGACATTAGAGCTTATTATATTTCCCGGCTTCCCTGCGATACCCCGTAATTCGACTTCCTTTCCTTCTAAAAAAAATTTCAAGAAAAGTTCTTGAAAATTAAAGCTACCATCTCCAAATATTGTAACCATTGTACTCCTAGTACAACATCAGCACCTCCCATAGGAATGGAAAGCATTGGACTATTCAATACATATTACCCCATGGTTAGCTTGATATTATGGCATTTTCTAGAGCAATTTATAGTTCCTCCATTTGCAACCATCACTTGACATTATGGTGCTGGGTATAGGAAACAATACAATTCCTGGGCTACCTTACAATGAATAAAATTATGGGTACTACCCGAATCAATCAACACTATTACCTTTTTCTTCTTGATGTGTCTTTCTATCTTGAGAGTTTGAGGAGTGTTAATTCCTACCAATGCATTACACGGTATGGTCGGACTCATTTCTTCCTCTTCTAGGGTTGGTTCCTGGTGTATATCTTCTTATTTTGAAGATTATTGTTCATATTCTTCTTCCTCTTCACAATCTATGTAAAATAATTTCTTCTCAGCACACTTATGACCTTTAGTGTATTTGCTATCACAATTGTAGCAAAGCCCTTTTGCTCTTTTTTCTTCCAATTGTTGTGGTGTCAACTTTGTAGGTTGTGGAAGTCTAGGAGTAGCAACACTTCCATCTTTATAGATGTGAGTGGTAGGCTTCCTTGTCGCCATAATTTTACATTCAATTTTTCTTGCCAACCTGAATGCCTTCTCCAATGAATCAGGTTCCCAAACGTGAACTTAATGTTGGATGTTATCCTTCAAATTCCCTATGAAGACATCAATCCTGTGTTGCTCTGGAATATCAGTTACCATTATATTCAATTTTTGGAAGTCCTCAATGTGATCCCCCACTAAACCCTTTTGTTTGAGATTTATCATTTGGCTAAAGAAGGTGTTGCTCTTTGTATCCTCATAATGTGCTATCATTTCCTCCGTAAAAATTGACCAAGTGACAATTTTTTTACGGGAGCAAAGCCATCTATACCATACAAATGTATTTTGTTCTAAATGTAAAGTTGCAATGCGTACCTTTTGTGTGTTTTGCACATTATTGAGATCAAAATATTGCTCCATCTGTAGTATCCATGTTACGGGATCCTTGCCATCAAACTTCCTCATATCCATCTTTGGAATATGGTGGTTCTTCCATCCAAAATTAGAGTTTATGCAATCATGATTAACATTTATTTTGTTCTCATCATGAGTTTCCTTTACTATCTTTTTGTCATTAGGAAACATTTCTTGTATCAACTTTGCCAAATCATTCTTCATGTTTTCGAGGTTGTCTTTCATTTTTTCATCGATCTTAGCTTCCATGCCATCCATCTTAGCTTCTATTCCCACTTCCATGCCATCTATCTTAGCTTCCAAACCATTCTTCTTAGCTTCCACGTCTTTCTTCAAACCATCCATCTTAGTTTCCATGCCTTTCTTCATAACTCCCATTTCATTTTTTGCTGCTCTTTGCGATAGCGAAATTTGGTGCACTTGCTCTTGTAGTTTTGATATCTCATGTTGTGTTTCTTCGTCTTCATAAGTCATAGTAGAGCCTTCTGAAGGCTTAATGGGTGTTGAACTCTTTTTAGGGGGCATTTTAGAACCCAATACTAATATCTATTCTTCAATATGCCCTTGGAATAAATTAAAACTAAGAGACTTATGTAATTCGAAAAAAATACACACCTTTTTCTTGCTTTTGAGGAGCTCGATATTGAAACTGAATTATCTATGCGATTTCAGATCTTCAATATCTGAAATTCAGCCTTAAAGTAGCCCTCTTAATCTTCTTTTTAATGCCATAGGTATGACCTGATTTGGACTCTTCAAGAAAAAGTTATGTCAAATCTCCCACAATGACCTAATTATGGATTGGTTCAGTAGAGAGAACTTGTACAACTTTCCACGTGTCATTGTTTCCTCTTTTGGCTCTGAAATTGATATGCCGAAAACTATAGTTCGTGTACTTGCGGCCACTTTTTACATAATCCCAATCCGACCCTCAGAGAGAGAGTTATGACGTTTTTATCATGATGACCTCTTTGAGATGCAATTCGGGAGCCTGAAAAATCCCTAACCTCCACAAGACCATATCTCCGAAAATATTGTGAACAAAGATCTGAAATTTTGCGAAGATGTTCCTCAGGATTTCTGCTTCACTCTGCGAAAATTTCAGCGTCTGAACCCTCGTAAAACAAAATTTATAGTGAAAATTCTGTGATTACCTGTTTAGGTTAAATTCAGGAGCTTGCAAAATGACCTAACTTCCACAGATCATATCTCCGAAAATATTACGAGCCAAGCTCTGAAATTTTGTGACAATTTTCTTCAAGGTTTTGGCTTTGCGCTCTAAAAATTTCAGCTTTTGAACCTTTGTAGAACAAAATTTATAGCGAAAATTCCACGATGACGTGTTTGGAGCAGCGAAACCCTAGAATCCAAAGCTCTGATACCAATTGTTGTGAAACCAGCTCCAAAAATAGAAGAAAAGAGATATCAACGTCTTAGAAATAAGCCACTTTGAGGGGGAAACCTCCAATACATTACATGAATGAACAATTCTTGGATGATACAAATGACCAAAACCTCCTTCTATATATAGGAGTCCATGGGCCCATAATATAATCCTAGCCGACCTAACAATAACAATGTAAAGGCACAATAATAGCAATATTGGGGTTACAGGGGTACAATAATAACAGTAAGGGGGCTACACTAATAACAATAAAGGACTAAAATAGTAATATGGGGACCTAACAACCAAATATCTCTGAGTTCTTCTCTAGATTTCAGCCTTCATCAAGCACAAGGGTTTGGTTGTAAGGATTGCATATTGAAGACCAAAATTCAGAGCCATTAAAACTCAAGTACCCCATAAGAACAAAAATATTTCAGGATCTTCATCCCTTTTAGGGAATCTAATTCTAAATTGGAGATGTGTCTTTATAGCTTGAAGAAAACTCCTAGGCCAACGAAGACTATTACAAAACTACTTCAAGTCCGGTCACCCTTTTGGAAGAAGTTAATGGAATTTGTGGTGTTAATGAAATGATAGACTAGGACGCAATCCTATTCTGGAATGTTTAGAAATTGAAGAGTTTGATGAATTCGTTTCTCTAGATTCATATCAACTTCAAACTTTGCAGTCATCATTACCTCTTGTGAAATGTGGTCCTAATGACATTTACATTACATATTCATTATCTATAGCATATGTTGCAGCCCTGCGGTTAGAGCACCAAAGTTATAAAATTATATCTCTGTGGATTATACTTGCAAAAGAACTAAGTCAAATACCTACTCATCAAATTCATTAAACTCTTAATTTCAACTTGGAGTTTTGAGATAGCACGAGGGTTTTTGTTTCAAAACTATCTGGTATAAGACTTGTAGCTACAACTGTTCATTGGAATTATCCTCATCTTTGTATAAATGCTTGAACTAACATATGAGAAAATTGACCTAAGTTTTTGAGCTAAGAAGTGTCAATACTTACGTTCTTGAATTCAATGTAATCACAGTAGTCAATTGAACAATGATCTAAGGATATTTGAATCACTTAAGTAAAAAAATATCACCATGGAAGTTGTCTAATCAACAACATTGAGTAAGAGTGTATTACAATGCATTTAGTGTTGTAGACTGACAATAAAGACTCTAGTGTCATTTTGTGCAAGGGTTTCATCATTTTAAATAAGTATCTTGCATAGTGGTGTCAAATTGGCATTCATAAGCAAAAGTAAAGTGCTTCCAACATCAAAGGAATAACCTCTCATCATCAACAATCTCCTCATCATTGCATTAGTAGTAGTAGGGGTTACATATTTGGTTGGATTATCATTATAGATTATTCATAAATGTGGAAGTACAGTGTATCATAATTATATCTAGTAAGTAGTGCCTAAAGATAGTCAAGAGATCTAAATCAAAAAATGTATCATCCTCAACAAGCCTCAACTTCAGTTAAAACTATTATTTGTAAGGTTTTGGGATCCATTTGTAGCAAAGGGCTCATTTCCAGTCACTACGCAAAAGTGCTTCATAGCTATATCTGAGGCTAGTAGGCCTCTTTGGGTAGAGCTTGATATTGTTGTAAGAAGGTCATAAATATGACCTAAGGCATCTACGACTAAGCCATCACGAGACATCAACGCCAACAACATATAAATTGGTACTTGCAGCAACATACTGATTGATATATCCTTTGGCATCTATGCAACAACTTAAGGTTGAAAGCAACTTGGCACAGTTGGTTTGGAAAATTTCTTCATAAGCTTACTAATGCACATTAATTCATGAGCATTGTAGTATTTGTTTCGAGGGAAACAATGGTTGTTGTATAGTGTCAATGTCAAGGTTGACAACTAAGGTTTGATAAGTAGATTAAGTAGTGTTGAGCATTGAGGCTGCCAGGGTTTCACATTGATATTCGTACTATGAAAAAGCAACAATAATTATATTTCAATTTGTTTATATTGATTCACAACACAGGTGGACCCAATATGAAAATTGTAAAACGTGGTTTGCTTGTTGATCAAGGTGGTAGGATGGTGTAAGGCAGGAGAGTGGAGTCTCCTTCAAGTTGGAGCTTGAGAACACTTTAGGGAAATAGGGTGGTACTAGGGTAGCTTTGAGTCTGCACAGGGCGTTTGAGCGTTCGTTCAATTGCAACTGGTACACAGGGTATTGGATCACCTTCAGGTTGGAGCCTGTAAACTAGGGCATTGGGGCGTCCTTGCAGATGCAGTTGGTAAATAGGGCATTGGAGTGTCCTACAGGTTGGAGCCTGTAAATCATGGGGTTGGAGCCTCCTTTAGTTGGAGCTAAAATTTTGATGTAAATATTTTGAAGATGAATATTAAGAAGTGTTCGGTGGTTTTTGTTCTGGAGGGGTTTCCACCTAAAACTATATGTGTCTACAGTCTCTATTTGTTATGTATTGTTGAATGGTGTTGATATTGTTTATGTTTATCTGATCTAATAATAATTAATGCAACTTTGTGGAATTAAAAATATACAAATTGATAAGAAATATTGATTCACCCCCCTCTCAGTATATCCAATAGCTTGGTCATCAAACTGATCTCCCAATTTCACAAACATTGGAATAGAAATGTTTGTAATGTTATTTATCATATTTATCTTCATATATTCTTTAAACATGATGGATTTATCATTTTTGTTTAATATATTGAATTGTTCTTTCCTTGGTTATTTTTTGTTGACATCAATTATAATTTTACTATTGTCGCTTCCATCGCTATTGAGGATGATTGTGTGAATTTTTTCCTTGTTAATGATGTGAGTAGGTTGATCTTTTTAATCATATATCAACTTTAATTATTATATAAATTATGGTCATAAGGATGATGTCAACAAGTGTTGTGGTGCTTGGTGAGAATGTGTAGACTAAAACCTTTTCTCATCTTTAGCTATAAGTCAATAAGTGCCATGGATGTTGATGTTGGTAAGAAATTATGGTGCAATTTGGATATATTAGTGTGTACTATATTTCTATCTCAAAATATTTACTTTCTTTGGGTCACTTTTGGAGAAAATTGTTGTCACAATGTTATCCAAACATCTTCATGCTAAGAGATCAATAACTCATGTTATTATTCTTGTATAGTTTGGCACAACTCCACTCATTGCTTCAATGATATTTAATGCGGTGATGATGATACACAAGCTCAAAAGCATGGGACCTCAAACAATAGTCTTTTTTTAATTATACATATGTTATTTTGAAGTCCCCTATGTAGCAAGAAAAATGTGGGATTGATTCATGTGGGTATGCTAAACCCTCTTCATTACTTCACCCAATTTGCTTTGATATTAATAGACCAACCCTATATATCTTTTCAATTGATTCTCCTAATCCCTCCAAGGGTGATATAAATAAGAGTATTTATTTGAAGATTTATGGAGACTACCTTCAATGCACATGGTCTAATCCAAAAGAGTTGCACTACTAAGAATTGTATTTCTAACATAGTGACAAGCTCATCTAACTCATAAGGTATGCCAAACTCTAATTACCCTGTAGATTGAGGATGCCTCTTGCACAACTTAGGGCTATGTTGTGAAACCAGCTCCAAAAATAGAAGAAAAGAGAGATCAACGCCTTAGAAATAGCCACTTCGAGGGGGAAACCTCCAATACATTACATAAATGAACAATTCTTGGATGATACAAATGACAAAACCTCATTTCTATATATAGGAGTCCATGGGGCCACAATGTAATTCTAGTGGGGCCATAATGTAATCCTAGCCGACCTAACAATAATAATGTAAGGGCACAATAATAAAAATATGGGGGTTACAGGGGTACAACAATAACAATAAGGAGGTCTACACTAACATAATAAGGGACTACACTAGTAATATAGGGACCTAGCATGCCCCTCTCCTCCAAACAAGTGTTTTCCTCAACGCTTGCTTATTTCTTGATGCTTCTGTATAAAATTCTCATCCTCCCATGTGGAATCTTCTACAGGAAAGTTTTTCCACTTGCTGAGATAATTTGAAATTTATTGTACTTGTCGAGTTCTTGTTTATGTGACTACTTCAGAACTTCTTTCGATGTGATGTTGATCTTCTGGTTGTTTCATTTGATTTTGCACCAAATTTAGGTTATCCTTTGAGAGTTGGAGAACTTGTTGTTGATGCTCGATGTGATATTCCACTACTTTATCATCCATAATAGATTTTATTTGATCCTTCAAACAATCCAACTTAGCCTCCATTTATGCTTTTAAACCATCTATGTCATCTTCGGTTGCTCTTCGTAAGATCGAAATTTGTTGCACTTGGTACCGTAATTTTGATATCTCATACTGCAATTCTTCCTCTTCATGCATCATAATATAGCTTTATGAGGGCTTAATGGGTATGGAATTATTTTTTGGAGGCACTATAGAACCCATTACTGATAAAAATTCTTCAATATGCCCTTGGAATCACTTCAAATTGCTTTTTCAAACAAACGTTATGCAATTTAAAAAAAATAGGTACACACCTTTTTCTTGCTTTTGAGTATCTATATATTGAAACTGAATTCTCTCTGTTATTTCAGATCTTCAATATGTGAAATTCGGCCCTGAAGTAGCCCTCTGAATCTTCTTTCGAATGCCATAGGTCTGACCTAATTTGGATTATTCAAGGCAAATTTATGCCCAATCTCCCATAATGACCTAATTATGGACTGGTTCAGGTGAGAGAACTTGTATGACTTGCCACGTGTCATTGTTTCATCCTTCGGCTCTGAAATTGATAGACAGGAAACTGCGGTCCGTGTACTTGTGGCCACTTTTTACATCATTCCAATCCGATGCTTAGAGAGAGAGTTATGAAGATTTTCCCACGATCACCTCTTTGAGATGAAATTTGAGAGCCCGAAAAAGCCCTAACTTCCACAGATCATATCTCCCAAAATATGCGAACCAAGCTCTGAAATTTTTGGACGATGTTCCTCAGGATTTCAGTTTCGCACTATAAAACTTTCAGCTTTCGAAACTTCGTAGAAAAAACGTTATAGCGAAAATGCCACGATGACCTGTTTAGGTTAAATTCAGGAGCTTGCAAAAAGCCCTAACTTCCACAGATCATATCTATGAAAATATTGCAAACCAAGCTCTGAAATTTTGCGACAATGTTCCTCAGGAGTTCGGCTTCGCGCTCTAAAAATTTCAGCTTCTGAACCTTCGTAGAAAAAAAATTTATAGCGAAAATACCACAATGATCTATTTGGTGCAGCGAAACCCTAGAATCCAAAGCTTTGATACCAAATGTTGTGAAAACGGCTCCAAAAATAGAAGAAAAGAGAGATCAATGCCTTAGAAATAGCCACTTCGAGGGGGCAACCTCTAATACATTACAGAAATGAACAATTCTTGGATGATACAAATGACAAAACCTCATTTCTATATATAGGAGTCCATGGGGCCACAATGTAATCCTAGTGGGGCCACAATGTAATCCTAGCCGACCTAACAATAATAATGTAAGGGCACAATAATGAAAATATGGGGGTTACAGGGGTACAACAATAACAATAAGGGGTCTACACTAACATAATAAGGGACTACAGTAGTAATATAGGGACCTAACATTCCTCCACCAAATTCACATAAAAATAAATCACCATAGTCCTAAAGAGCACCATATTCGAGTGATTTTCTCCTTAAAGCTTAGGACTAAGAACCATTTTTCATTCAAATCATCTCCCTACTATAAGAGCAGAGGATGTTTTTTTTGTCTCTTCAGAGATTCACTTGGTTCTTCTAAACACTCGTGGCTTATAAAGACCAAAGAAGATTATCCCTCTTCATTAGGGGGATATTTGACCTTCAACAAAAACTTACCAAAATTCAGCCCCCTATATTGTCATGCACCAGGTTGATAACTTCTTACTTCCATTCCTTTGACACTAGAGGGAAAAGGTCCCATGGCTAGCCTCCAAGTTCACAAGCTAGACTTGAGAGGTCTCATGGATTCAATGGGTCCTATAAATTAACGCACACCGCACTTTTTTGTTGTGAACTTTAATCTCAGAAGTGCTTCTCCAAATCAACAAGCCTCACCCATAAAACTCCATCTTAAGTTTCGTCATTGTTCTCCATGTCGTTGCATTGCTGGTTTCTAGACATTTATTTATTTATCCTCTTTTTATGTTAATTTTCTCTCTTTTAGATGTTCCTTGGGATATGTTTTCTTTCCTCTTATTGTCTTTATATACTACACTCTTTGTAATCTCATAAGCCAATTTTGATGTTTGATGGACATTAAACATGTCTAGTTGGACATATATATAGTGTGTAATTCTAATGCATAGTAAGCTACATATGGACCTTTATATTGGAGCCCTTGGGACGACAGGTATTGATACTTGTAAGAGCCAATAGGGTAGAAGTTTTGTTAGAGAGTCTCCTTGAAGTCAAACTAGTGGGGGACATTTTACTCATTGGATTCATGTTTTCGTTAGGCACAAGCCTCCCATCAACAATGCATGTTGGGAGAGAATTCCACTACTGGAAAATGAGATCTCCCTCTTGAAAAAGTTGATTCACAAGAAATTATATTTTGGTTTGTCACAACCAATGTTTGAGCATTAATGTTACCCTCTAATGGTCGCACTATAAGATGACTCGCATTAAAAAATGATTTTGATTGCTGAAAGGGGATTGCATTAGTTGAGGGACTCTAAGAAGTTGATGACATTGACATGTTCAATCACACTATTAGTTGAGCAAATTTCCATATGCTCTTTCCATTGCTTATGAATTTCCTTAAGATCAAAGTTTTTATGGATAATAAAGGATATGGATCGCATGTGGTTCTTATGGGTGATATCCATCTATATTATTATTCATTGCATGTACAGATGATTCACTAATGGAGTAGGATAGATCAAGTGCATATCGTGATTTGATTGAGTCCAAATGATCATGGAACAAATAGAATGATTTGATTATGTGTTATGATACCAATTAACTTGTGACCTTTGGGAAATGAAAAGGACAATCAATATCACTTTGAATATATTGATCCGTGAGCCTAGGGAAGTCTCAAGGGAAAATAAAGATCCCCTAAATAGACTGATGATAGCCCTAAGGAACTCACAAGGGATAACTAATAACCCTTTGAATAAATATCTCTTCTTTAGGAGAAGACGATTATGTAATGCAATATCAATTCATAATAGATTAGTGAGAAACAATTGTATTCAACGTGAGATGACCAATCATACAACTCTAATTGTACATTTCTATTAAAGTATGTTATAATGTACATGGAGTAGAATGGTATTGTAGCATGGGGGTACATTGTGTGTCATAATCTTGACAAGGGTTGTGAGGTAAGCCTTGTCCAAAGGATACAATAGAAATACCAAGACCATTAGAAGCTCCAAAAAAACTACATGGGAGCTCAATGCTCATATTTATACAAGTACATATACAAATTCTAATAGGGTAGCTATAATCACGATTTCAAATCTTAATTATAAATCAAGAGTTCCCAAAATGCATTTATGATAAGCAACATAGAGGCTAATGGAGTGACATAAGACAATTAATAGTGTACACAACTTGTTCATCGGGTCAACACCATGTTGTTAGCATGATGTCAATGTTTGCTATCATGATTATGATTGTCAAATAAGCAAGGCTAATTAGTCTTATCTTGCAATTTCTTTGTCGAATCAATCAAGTTTCAAAACCAATGTTACATAGAGACATGTTCCCAAGTATAGAGACCAATTCTATCCACATTCCGTGTATGCTTAAGATGTAGATACTCTAGTAGGAACATTCCTCCAAATTCTTTTTTAAGAGTGATTTGAAGAAATGAACATGAAAACACAACTTAAAAAAGAAATATCCAAATCCCTTAAAAAAAAAACTCTAATCCCACTTTATATAAACATCACTACATCCACCTTTTTATGTTTTTCACATATTGATTTTTTTTAATAAAAACAAAATACGTAAGTCAAAAGATCCCAACATCCTTGATCATTTTCCCTACAAATTTAAAATACTTCACATTTATCATGGACATGCTTCTACATTGTTGCATCAACGTATCAAAACACAAACTTAATACATTTGAAGCTAATTAATATCACTTTCAAGCAAATATCATAAATAGTTAAAAGTAAATTATATTACACCATTCCATAGTAACTACGAAAAATTGCAACGGATCGTACGAATCTTTTTGAGTCATTCCACTGTAATAATGATGGTGAAAATTGCACTTTAATAAATAAAATAAGCATTTTGAAGGACAATCTTCCGAAAAAGGCAAAAACCAATTCAGAAGAAAACGTGTAAAACTGCCATTAACAAACTTGGATAATTTCAACCTTTGAAGCAACTCGTATGTCATTATCAATAATCATTTTTATAAAATGGAAGAATACAACGTGAACAAGCAGCAGCAAACTACCACAGATCTACGGCCAGGCCTGGCTCACGTTTCAGTTGAATAATACAAACCGACCTTTAACGTGTCCGAGTTCTTATAATTAATTAATAATTAAGTGAAACCACTGTTGTTCTGAGATTTGTCATGCTGTAAATAGAAAGGGAATGGCCAGAAGTCATGACATATGGTCTCTTTCTATCGTTATATGTGACAAATGTTTTGCTGTAATATATACATATCTGCAACTTGAGATAAGGAATATTTTTCAGCGAGACTCGATTGGTGGTTTGGACCGGAAATTTTGACAAGACCAGAAGTGCTATTGGCCGTTGGCTACTAACCTTGTCCTAAGTTAGAGACGTGCTATCTTTTATTTTCGCTGGGCAAAGGACAAATTGGAAGGGGAGACAGCGCGAGGAAATTTTGGGGGATTTGGATTCCTGTTTTTTTGGCCTGGCGCTGATTTAAGGTTCTGTTATGCCAATGTGGATATTGAACAGAGGCTATAATAAATTTACATAGAACGTTGGATTTTGAGAGTTTAGGGCGTCGATTTTAATTGGGCTGTCGCAGAAGGATGTCACAGAGTTTGCCTGTTGGGAGGTCTGCTTACCTCACTGCTCTCACGCAACAAATCGAGCGAAAGCTTCAGAGGGTGAGATTCTGATTTCTTCGCCATGAGTTTTTTGTTCTTTGTTTAAATAAAATTTGTCGTGGATCTATGATCACATCTCAAAAACATGTGCCATTTGCATTTATAGGAATTCTTCTATTAGAATTTTCTTGGAATGAAAATGGATTTCAGCAGAGTTTAAGTAAGATTTTATGAAGGATACTTTGGGGAAGAAGTTAAATTACAGATTTTATGAAGGATACCTTTGGGCAAGAATTTAAACTGCAACTGAGGTACCATTTGGTTTATGTATGGATCAAGACTGATTGTTACTATAGAGTACAGGGCTCCATTAGAGGTAGCCTGACGACAATGGACATTGGCTATTTTGTTTATACTATCTAGGTTGAAATTGAAATTGTTATATGGTACCTGAATATAGACTAAAACTGATTCTGATTGGCTAAGAGTTCGTCTTCTTCGAACATAAGGAAACATGTTAACTACAGAAACTGGGGCATGCATCTGCAGAGTGAAAACTGCAAGTCAGCCCCAGTATGGACCACCAGCTGGTTATTTCCGGTGGTGTGATTTACCTGGAATAACGGTAATAAGTCATTCAGTAATGGGTCCAGTAATGATGAGAAACAGCCAGTAATGGTTGTTCACTGCCCATGGATAACTGAAGTATGATAGGTTTTGCTATCTTAAAAACAAAATAAAAGAGATTCCATTAACTACATCCTTAATTTCTTTGCCTCATTTTATTTAATTTTGGGATTTGGTGGGAGTTATGGTTGCAAATATTGTTGTTTTTATATTAAAAGGGTTTGGCATTTCGTATTCCTTACAGACACTCTTGATTGATCTATGTGGATGTGAACTGTAATTCCACATCAACGCAGTACAATACCCACTTTAACATGGCAAAGAGAGATCTTTGCATCTCTCCCTTGCAAGGCAAATCCTTTAACGAACTGACCATGGAGCTATCCCATATATCTGATTGCTTTTATTTTTAAATCATTCACACTGATGTCTCCCTGTTTTCATTTTTGTTTATTTACATTTTTAACGAGGAAGGGAATTTTTGTGGGCATTTCAGGCCTCTTGGTTTCACTCCCTCTCTAATCTCTCATCCTTCTTTCTCTTCTGGCTCCTTTTTCTTCTTATCCCTCTTCTCCTCACTCCCTGTTCTTTATCTTCTGGCTCTTTTCTCTTCGTATCCCTCTTCTCCTCACTCCCTGTTCTGTTCTCTTCTCCATCAATTTATTTCTACGTTCTATGGCTACCTCACTTTTGTTCTTTCTTTCTGTGCCTTCTCTCATTCTTTGACCTTACTATCTGACCTTATTCTCTATTGATTATGTTAATTATTTTTCATTATTCTCTTTTATTCATCTTCACCTATCAATCATTATTCCATTTATCTTTATTTTTCTCATCACCTACCCTAACCCTCTTTCATTGTTCCTTTTCTTAACCTTTTATTCCTTCTTATTATTATCTTTATCTTTTACCTCCCCTCTTTCGTGGAGTTTTCTCTCTCTTTTTTACATTTTTATCCATCTCTCAATGGCTATAGTTTTTCCTATAAACTGTGACTCAGCACTCTCCATTCTCATTTTCCTGAAGGCTTCTTCTGTCCCTTGATGGGTGGAGCGTCCAGCCAAAACGTCCGACATTTCAAACTGCTTTACACAGTCCAGCTCCAGAAATAACACACATTTTCACTTTTTATTTTTGAAGGAGTGACCCCCCAGCAGGCCATTTCAATAGAATTTGAGGGCATTGGACTTATTTCAACCACTATTATTGAAATAAATTTTGCTGCAACTCCTTGTAGTCTGCTATATTTTGTGTAGAGGAGAGCTGGTTGACTAAATTTGGCTCTTAACCAAAGCATGCAATTGATGCACATGACTTTATAAGAACTTTTAAATCTGCAGTCCTTCATCAGGCGAAGATTTTGAACACAGTTGTTAACCCTATGTACAGGGCGACATTACATTATCAGACGCTGAACCTGTTTTCGTTGCAGGGACAAAGTTTTCCAATGTGGTCTTAAACTGAAAATATACCGAGTATGCAATACTTCGTCGTTGTCTACTAATCTTTGAAAACAGTTCTGGCATTTATCATTGTTGGACTTCCTGTCCTCTAACTTTACTACTTGACGATTGAATTTTCATTGCATAGCATATATTTTCCAAGTCATATTGAGAAATTAAACAGCTAGAGCGGACCTCTCAGGTCAAATTCAAAATGATAAAATAGGCACCTAATAAGCATGGAGTTACATTTGAGTCTTGAGATTTGCCAGCTCAAAATCAGAAAATCAAACATGGACCAATGTCTAATGCCCCTTCTACAGGGTTCCATATCTGTGAACATAGACTTGCCAAAATTTGCTACAATATCTTTCACCTCAATGCCAAATGGTAGTGCCAAGAAATACAATTTACCTCCTTTGTGTGTCTATCCTTAATCCATAATACACCACTCTAGTTCTTCTTCCTCATGATTAAAATAATTAATCATTTTTAATGTATTCCTAAGTCTAAACTTAGGAAATGTGATTAATTAAAGTGTAATAATTAGATCGGGTCTACATCTTCTAGATAAAGACACGGATCAACTCCCATTTAATCTTAGCCTTTGATTATGTTTTAATCTTGGTCGTTGATACGTCAACGAGAGATTATAAGGAGCGTGATGGGCATTTGGAAAACACAATGAGTGAGAGATCTAGAGATCGAATTCTCAAGGGAGCAGCGCAACAGTTGCCGGAGGAGTGATCGAGTTGATTTCTTGCAGTGAGGGGCAGGGATAGTGGCTGGTGGAAGTTTTCTTGATCCGGTGAATACAGAGCAGAGGAGGCAGAGTGAGAGGTAGTGTAGAGCCACGCTGGGCAGCGCAGAGTCACGCTGAGGCAGCGCAGAGCTTGAGAGGAGATCCACAGTTTTGCTGATGAGCAGTCCAGATCTAGTGCCAGGAGCCGGGGTGTGAGAACGGAGGGTTAGAGCTCTGAGCATCCAACCAACAGATCGATCAACCAGAGGAGTGACGCAGTCCCTACGAGTTGTGATGCAGAGGCAGCTTGGGGCTAGCCATTTAGAGGCTGGATCAGTGTCAGATTGCTAGTGATAGTGTGAGGTTAATTCTCACTTCATTTTTGCCAGTTATATTCTCTATATTGGATAGCCAGTAAGGCATCCAAAGATTTGTATTCAGAAACTACTGCATAATAATACAAACCCTCAACGGCTGCAATGATTTTCCCGCATTGGGTTTTTTCGGGGACATTTGTCCAAAAATAACGGTGTCGATTGTGTGTTTATTTCTTTCCTGCGTTGTATTTTGTTTCTACAACATTTTTATTGGTGTAGGTTGCAGTGTGATGTATTTAATGTTTGCCGTAGATAACTGCAAATAAATTGTTAAGTAAATATTAACAATTAGGTGAATATTTTCCAGTTGATGCAATAGGATTCCAGTTTTAGGAATTTCCACATGGTATCAGAGCGCAGGTGATGCACAAAAAGAGCTCAGAAACAGAGTTGAAGAGGGAGCTCGAAGAGCTGCGTAGGTAGCAGATTGAATGCCTAGAAGGCTTGCGCAATCCAGTGCCATGAGGGCAAGATTTTCGTGGAAAAATATTTCTCTGAGTGAGTCGACAGAGAAGAAGATTTTCCAGATCGAAATTTGTCAGTGGTAGAGGCAACAACTTCAACGCAGAGCAGATATTCAGTTGGGACACAGATTTTCTGTAGCAGTTGTAGGGACATAAAAGCATCAAAAGGGAAGAAAATCACATTGAGGGAATTTTGACCTCAGAGAATTTCTTGCCTAGAAATTCTAATTTCCCACGTAGAAGCAGCAGTGCCAAGAGAAGTTTTGCTCACTCCAGCAAGGAGTGCGTAGAGGCAGTCAACAACTACGCAGAAAGTTAGAGGTAGACTTCGACTTTGTTTTTTGGCTTGATGGGATCGGCTGGGTTGCGAGATCAAGATCGGTTGGAGGGTGCCTCCAACTATGTTATCTGGAAGGCAAGGGCTTCTTTCCTTCTAGACGAGCATGATCTCAAAACTTATATCACTAATGTGGTAGTTGAGCCCATAGATGCAGATGAACTTAAAGCCTACAAGAAGGAGATGGCGAAGGCCAAGAGGCTGATCCTTGACGGAGTGACAGATCACATTGTATCTCACATAGCAGGCAAAAAAACAACCAAAGAGATGTAGGATGCATTGGCCACGTTATATCAGGGGTCTTCCGAGCAGCGGAAGATGTACTTGGAGGATAAGATGAGATGCACAAGGATGCAAAAGGGGGAGCGCATAGACCCCTTCCAGGCGAAACTTCATGATACCTAAGATCAACTGGCTGCTATGGGAACAACGCCTTAGGGTACTGAGTTTGTACGTTTGGCCCTTAACAGTGTTTCCGAGTGGCAAGTCCTTGTCCAGAGCATCCTGGGCAGAGAGAAGTTGCCTGATTGGGCTGATCTACAATAAGAAGAAATGAGGCATGATTTGGTGAAGAGCACCATAAGTGGCAGCAACAACAGTGGGGTGAAGATTGAGAAGGAAGAGGAAAATGCAACCCTTGCATCGAAGGAACAACAAGAGTAGCTTAGGTGGAAAAAGGACATTTCGAAGATCAAATGTTTTCGATGTGGTGAAATGGGCCACTTCAGTTCTCAGTGTCCTCTTTGAAAGAAGGACAAGGAAAAGGAGTAGGATCAGCAAGTTGCTACCACAAAAATCGATAGGCTTTCCTCCATATTGGAGGAGTTTTCCATGATTGCCCATATACCTCCGGGGGAGAGGTGGGGTGATATGGTTTTGTAGCCTCATAGAGCTACAGGATGGGCAGGATCCTTGAGAAGTCCACCTCTTGGATCATCACCTTGCTACGGGAGCCCATAATAGCAGTATCATGATGGACTAGTGACATATGGTGCAGTCGGGTGCCAAAGTGACAGATGCAGTGGTTAGCAGCAGAGTAGAGTTGGCAGCAGTGCAGTTGGCACAGTGCAGAGTCAGCAGCAACACAGAGGCTTCAGTGACAGCGCAAAGGCTAGCAGCAGTCATGACTCGATGGACAGATTCATCAATCTGAACACAGTTGGTTCAGTTGATGGATATCTCTCAGTTGCAGTAGCAACAAAAACATATGAGAGGGAGTTGCGGATGTTGCAGTGGCAACAACAATAGAGTTGCAGTGCAGTGGGAGTAGTTGACAACAACATGCACAGTCAGCAACAACACAAATGTAGCGCAGAGAGAGCTACACAGTGGTTGGTGGGCAGCAACAACCAGACATCAACAACGTAGCTGGGATGTTACAGAAATCAGAGTAATGCTTCAGCAGGTTCAATTGCTAGAGCACATTCCTCGCTAAGAGGGAGTGTTGATTTCTGGTAGCATTGGATGTGCTCTAGCCTCAAGAATTTGAAGGGAGGCTACGACACATGCATTCCACAATACCCAAAAATCATTTTGGGAAATTCCACCTGGAAAGGATTTAATTAAAATAATTAATCATTTTTAATGTATTACTAAGTCTACACTAAGGAAATGTGATTAATTAGATCGGGTGTGAATCTTCTAGATAAAGACACAGATCAACTCCCAGTTAATCTTAGCCTTTGATTATGTTTTAATCTTGGTTGTTGATATGTCAACAAGAGATTATAAGGAGCGGGATGGGCATTTGGAAAACACATCGAGTGAGAGATCTAGAGATCGAATTTTCAAGAGAGTAGTGCAACATTGTTGATTTGGGTAGCATCAGATGTGCTCTAAGTCTCAAAATTTGTAGGGAGGCTTAGGCGCATGTATTCCAAAGAACCCAGAACTCGTTTTTGAAAATTCCACTCAGAGTGTGTTTTATTAAAATAATTAATTATTTTTAATGGGACCCTAAGTCTAAACTTAGGAAATTAAAATAATTAAAGGGTATTAATAAAACAGAGTGTGAATCTTCTTGAGAAGGCGAAGATCAAGTCAAAAGTTAATCTTAGCCGTTGATTAACGATTTAATATTGGCCATTGAAGTCTCAACGAGAAGATTATAAGAAGGATTTGATGGGTCATTTGGAAGACATATCGGAAGAGAAAATCTAGAGATCGAAATTCTTTAGTGAGCAGTGCTCAAAGAGAAAATCGATCGAGAAGATTTTTGCAGAGAGGGGCAGAGATAATTGCCAGTTGGAGGTTTTCTTGAGCCGGGGAATACACTGCAGAGAAGACAGAGAAATACGTAGAGGGGTAGCGTAGCAGCTACGCAGAGCCAATAGAGGCAACACAGTAGCCTTGAGGAAGTCCGTGATTCAGCTGAGGATCAGTCAGATCTTGTGCCGGAGAGCCAGGGTGCAAGACCGGGAGAGGCCAGAGGGTTAGATCCAGCTAGCAACAGTGACACAGTCCCCACACAGAGTGACACAGAGACTGCACAGAGGCAGTGGAGGGCTTGTCAATTCGGGGTTTGGCCGGTTTGGGCTTCCAGTGTCAGTGTGTGAGGTAATCTCACTAGCTCTGTGTCAGTCAGATTCTCTGTGAGGATAGCCCTCAAGGAATCCCAGATTGTATTTAGAAAAATTACTGCATAATAAACAAACCTTCAACTGCTGCACCGTTTTCCCGCATTGGGTTTTTTCGGGGACATTGTTCCAAAAACAACGGTGTCATGTGTCTATGATTTATGCTCGCTCAGATCTTGTTTCAACACATTTATTTTCGTAGTTAATTTGTGAAGGCTGTAGTGTATGAATTTCGATATTTACCGTAGAACACAATAAATAATTTGTGTAAGGAATTAACAAATAGAAGAATTCTCATAAGTTGCTGCAGTAGGTTTCCAGATGTAAGAATTTTCACAAGCAGTTGTCGGAGAAGTGATCGAGTTGATTTCTTGCAGTGAGGCGCAGGGATAGTGGCCGATGGAGGTATTCCTGATCCTGTGAATATAGAGCAGAGGAGGTAGAGTGAGATCCAAAGAGACAACGTAGAGCCACGCTAGGCAGCGCAAAGCCACGTTGAAGCAGCGCAGAACCTGAGAGGAGATCCACAGTTTTGCTGAGGAGCAGTCCAGATCTAGTGCCGGGAGCTGGGGTGTGAGACCAGAGGGTCAAAGATCCGAGCATCTAGCCAACAGATCGATCATCCAGAGGAGTGACGCAGTCCCTACGAGTTGTGACGCAGAGGCTGTGCAGAGGCAGCTTGGGACTAGCCATTCAGAGGCTAGATTAATGTTGGATCGCTAGTGATAGTGTGAGGTTAATTCTCACTTCATTTCTGCCAGTTATATTCTTTGTATTAGATAGCTAGTAAGGCATCCAAAGATTTGTATTCAGAAACTACTGCATAATAATACAAACCCTCAGTTGCTGAACCGGTTTTCCCGCATTGGGTTTTTCCGGGGACATTTTTCCAAAAATAACGGTGTCAATTTTATGTTTATTTCTTTCCTGTGCTGTATTTTGTTTTCGCAACATTTTTATTAGTGTACGTTGCAGTGTGACGAATTTAGTGTTTGCCGTAGATAACTGCAAATAAATTGTTAAGTAAATATTAACAATTAGGTGAATATTTTCTAGTTGCTGCTATAGGATTCCAGTTTTAGGAATTTTCACTCCCCTTGGCCCTTCTTGCCCTTGGCTCTAGTATTTTTTCTTGCCAGGGTGAAGTTCTCCTCGTTCTCTATCGGAGCCGATCTCCCAGCTCTCGTCCCTTTGTGGATTTCTTCTTGAACACAGTCACTCCATAACCTTTCCCAACTGGAAATATTTTCTCTGCCACTTACTGCATCTTGGAAATTCTCCCAAGACTTATGAAGTCCCAGAAGCTCAAGACTAACTAGGTTAATTTTTGTTACAGTTACATCCATTCCACCTAGATCATCCCAAACATGAGTGAACTTAGAAAGATACATGACGATGGGATCTCCTTTGCTCATCCAAAAATTTCTTAGCTTCTCCTACAAATCAAACTTTTTGGTATCACTAGAACTCTGATACAGATCTGAGATGACTTTAAACATCTCATATTCTGTCTTTTTACTCATGGAGATGAGGGATAATATGATCTCTGATCCCATCAAGAATGATCCTTCTCGCCTTGGTGTCATTCTTGTTATGTTGGATCAACTATTGGGCATCTTGAGGTGGAGCTATTGTCTGCTTCACATACTTGAGCACTCCATTATCTTCCAACACTAGTGAGATCTGCTCCTTTCATGAGTAGAAGTTTGAGGCTCCCTCTAAACTGTGATCTGACCTTAGTCCTTGGAACACCATACTGCTTTCCAAAGAACTGCTCTGCTCTTCAAATTCTAGCACAATCCTTTTGCTTGATCTGCGCTGTCCACTAACTGGTCACTCTGGTGCTGGTCTTTATACTGATCTCTCCTCTGATACCATGCTAAATTTCCTTAAAACTCTGCAACTACTTAGACGAATATCTGAAAACTAAAATCTAGATTACTTTCACCAAGATATAGAGTCTCTTAACAATTCATAAGAAACAGAATAAAAACATAGAGATAAAAACATATGCACAAATTGACACACTTGTTTTCTCAAGAATCCTAACGGGGAAAACTTGCTTTCTTGATCTGGCTATTTTATTGATTGTTCTTGAGCACTTGGATCTATTACAAAGCAATCTGTCTCATTGAGAAAGCATTATGCTTCTCTCACAAATCTCAGCTGATACAATTGATCTTGGCTGGCCTTGACCCTGCCCAAGCTTGGCCCTCTAACACACAATTGTTCCTCTGTTGCCTCCTTGATTTGCTCTATAAAACCTGCTTGCTTTTGCTTGATCTTTCGCACTAGAGGCTCCTTAATCCTTGTGCACTAGGTCCCTATTTCCTAGCGCACAGGAGCCCCTATTCTCTAGCGCAGATCAACTCCTATTTTATAGGGAAAATCCCCATTTCCTTGTGCACTTCCCGCCTCCTATTCTTTAGAACCCCAGCTCCTCAATACTGCGCGCAATCACCTCCTAAATCCTTGCACACTTGTTCCTCCAATTTCTTAGGACACAATTCATGCACTCTCCACAATAAAGGATCTTTCACAAACTCGTCAGCTGTCTTATCACACAACCTTGTGCACAAAACTTATGAATTTCCTTGTGCCTTCATCCTCCTCTTTATTCACCCAATTCGAGCATTCAAGGAGGCCTAGTTCAAATTTAGAACTTTTCTGATTGACGAGATGATTGGGAGTTGTTCTCATCCTATCTCCAATCAATATTGGAGCCCTTAACTCGTTCTCTCTCCAATCGACATTGTAGACTAACTCACTCTAACTGAACTTGTAACTGCCACCTCGTTTTGTAGTCAAATTGATGAAGACTGCTGTTTAATTGAAGCTCCAACTCTACGCATGCTAACTTGATTATTATTCCAGTAAACTGGAAATAACTCATCCTAACTGAAGTCTGACTCATGAGGACAATTCGAGTTCTTCACTGGCTAAGGCACAACCCATAAGACCTCACTCACTACATTTTTAATAAATGTTTGAGATGGCTGAAGATCTGCTCCAAAATAGACAATACAACCTCTAAGAACTGATGCTACAATGCTAGTCCTGGCCTTCAAAACTACTACTGGAAATAACACCCAAATTGGAGATCTGTGTGATTCACACTCCAATCTGCTAATAACTATAAAGCTCCGTGAGATTTCTGGATGAAATCTACTCAAAGGTGAGTTGGGGTTTCATCCAACACACACAAGGAAACCCAAGGGTTTTCATCCTACGACTCTATGATCCTGAAACTTATGTTCCATAAACTCTCCAAAGAAAATACTCCAATCCAAGATATCTCAAATGATTTGCTTCCCCTCCTTTTAAATATCTAATGGATCCCTCTCCAACCTTCTAGAAGCATATTATTTTATTATTTTATTCCCATTCTAGAAGAGGCTCCCCTTTATTTGAGTGACTTTTAATTTATTTGATTTAAGTCACTTTTCCACTTTTGGCCTTTTCCTCTAATTAAGCACTTTTCCACTCTTTTATTAATTAAGTGACTAATTAAAGTCACTTTTAATCCTGAATAATCGTCTACCATAATTCCTCTAGCCACTGGAAGTAATTTTCACCATCCTATATTCTAGATCTTTTTGTCCCAGTTCCAATGAGCTATTACACTAAGGTGTTTCTCCAAATAACCCGCTGCACATGACACCTTTATCGTATTTAATTAAAAATAGGCTGATAATAACTCCATTTTACAGGATTCGTAAATTGCCCCCAATGATGAAATATAGTGAACGAACCCCGTTAGACACATAAAAATCCTCCAAAAACCCTCCGAGCTCACTGATAATGTAATCCTGCTCCTTTGACCTGGCTGTCACACATCCTAATTGCATCATAAGGGAAACTAAAGGGACATTAAAAATGGTTGGTGATGTGAAAACTTATCTTGTGTCCATCCTAGTGACATCTGGAGGATGATGCACAACTACAACTTTGTACTGCGTAAGAAGACCTCCACTGTGACGCTGAAGTCACATTAGCCCCTGCACTAAAATCTCCCACGCTGCTGTTGTGCTGCGCTGTCCTCCTGAAGCCTCTACGCTGCTGCAGCTCTGCTAAAGTCACATTAGCCCCTGCGCTATTGCTGCTACGCTGCTGCTGCATCTGCACTGGGCTGCTCTCTTCAGCCTTTAGCTATGCCTCTACTTCATCCGTGATTCTTTGCACCAATGGCTCCACTTGTCCCGCTATTGTCTTAAGGCTCCTGTAGCTCGGATGTGATCCAAGAGATGAGCTGCTCAAGGATCCTGAAATCATTATGTAACTGCTCTACAGATCCATGTCGCCCCACTTTCGTGGTTCATGAGTGCTCATGGCTACGTCATCTTCTGACTCATCGTCCGCCACAGCAGCCTTGGAAGTAGAAGCTTCCTTGTCCTTCTTCTTCTATGGACAATTGCTGGCGAAATGTCCTAGTTCGCCGCACTGGAAACATTTGATCTTGGATATATCACGCTTCTTCTTCCCTTGCTGCCTCTTTGATGTCAAGGCTCTATCATCTTCATCTCCCTTCTTCACCTTACTGGATCCTGTGCCGTACTGCTTCTTGGTGAATCTGCGGAGTTCTTCTTGACGTAAGATTGCCCACATGTTGCACCAGTCGGGAAGGTCCGCTTTGCCCAAGACACTTTGGACAAATGTTTCCCACTCTTCTGTGGCCGCATTGAGTGTAGACCTTACCATCACATCATCCCCTACCTTGCTCCCATGGCGGACAACTGATCTCTGATTGTCTGTAATCTGAAGAGGAAGGGCTCTATTTCTTCTCCCTTGGTCATCATGAATGATCGCAGCTGATTCTCCAGAAGCATCTTCCTCTGGACGGACTTCCCCTCATATAGGGTTGTTAAGGCCTTCCACATCTCATGGGCCGTTTTCTTTTCGGCTATGTGTGGAACTATATGATCCTTAACCTCATCCATTATGAAGCGTTTGGCATGTGCCGCAGCCTCATCGTGCTTCGCCAAGAGAACAACATTGGTTGGTGTGGCCAGGACTTTTTCTGCATGGTCCCTTAGACTGTATGCCTCCATGACTACCAGGATTCTGGCCTTCCAGATTGCAAAGTTGGACAGGCCGTCCAACCTATCCTGATCACGTAGTCCTTGAGGTGCCATTTGCTCAACAAATCTGTCGGAACTCCTCTCTATGCTAGAGATCTGGATCTAGGGTCCTTGGCGAAACAGGTACCCTCTGCTCCCTCTGACAATTGATTTCCTCTCTTGGAAATTCGCCAAATCAACAATGAAACAACTCTCTTTGATCCACTGATCGATCTGCAGATTTCTTTGGCTAGAAACCCTCTGAGAAGCCGATCTCCTCCCGCTCTTTGTCACTAGTGCTTAGGCTAAATTCTGAATCTTCAGAAATTTAACCCCACCAACACATTTTGAAGTTTTGCAGCTCTGCTTCTGGCACTTCTGAATCAAACAACTTCAGATCTGCGTCACCTTAGCTGGCCTCTGTGTGAGCAGACAATCCCAACGCTACCTCTGCGTAGTAAGTATGTGGACTTGCGTGGAGACAACATAGGATTGTGTCACCGTGACCTCTGCGTGGCTTTGCTCCCTCTGAAACTGCACTGTCCCTTCAGATTTGGCTTTCTGCTGCTGCTGCTGCTCTCTCTGCTACTTTTTGCAACAAGATTCTTCAGTCTTCTGCTGGTGACCCTGCTAGATCTGCAATCGCTTTGATCCCATGTGAAAATTTCTGAATGTTACTTATGCAGAACTCTACTGTTAGATCTGGTTGTACTTCTCCTACTTAAACAAGTTACTAATGCTGAAATCTTCAGATTAACATCGAGGTAAACACATAACAGACTTTCACCGATTCAAATCTAAAATAGAAAAGTACATGCACAATAGACAAAGTGACACACAATATTTTTTGGACAATAGTCCTTGGCAAAACCCAATTTGGGAAAACCAGTCTTCTGGCTGCTGGAGGGTTTATATTATTAAGTAGTTTATGAAAACAACAAATCTGGGCACCAGACTGGTTAACCCGACAGAGAAAAAGATAGATTTGCAGCTAACCTGCTGTTCTAAAGCCAAAACCTTGACCGATCCACACCCTCAAACGAGATTTACAAGGCTCAGCCAAATTCTGGCCCTAGAAACCCTAGCGCTACCCCTGAAGTCCCTGCGCCAGCCCTAAAAAGCCACTGCGCTGGCTTGGAGAGGGTTGCGTAACCCCAAAATGGGTGACGCAAAACCTACGCTGCCCCTAAGGGTCTCTGCGTAACCCAGATGGGTCCCCTGCTGCCCAGCGCTGCCCCAGAAGGCACTGTGTAGCTAGAGCTACCTTTGCGCTATGCAACTACTACCCTCTTTGCTGCTGCTGCTGCCTCTGCTTCTTTGCGCTGCCTCTGAAAGCTGCTCTCTGCCTCTTGCTGATTCTAGGCATTGGGATCAGACCATCCCCTTTCCCTAAACTACCCCTCTCTGTAGTTGAAACACTTCTGAAAATTCTTAGCAAACCTTGCTCTAGAATTTTAGCTTAGTCTCAGTGCTCTGCCTCCGTGTGTGTTCTCCAAATGACCCCAAGCCTTTCCTTTTTACTTTTCTCGTTGGGAAACCAATGACTATGATTAGATCTTGAATCGATGGCTAAGATTAAAAGAAAGTTTGATTCGTGTGACTTAAGACAATTTCATCACATGTTTTAATTAATTACCTTTAATAATTTAATTTTCCTAAGTTAGACTTAAGGTCCTCAATTAAAATTATTAATTAATTATCTCCCAAATCGGATGAAACTTCCCAAATCCCTTTCTAGGTCTTGGAGATCTTATGTACTCTAGTCCCTCCACAAATTTTGGGAGCTAGAGCACATCAGATGCTACCCCAACACTCAAGAAAACTCAACAGAAATGACAATGCCCCATATGCATCATTTCAGTCTAGCAATTTTAAGAAGGTACCCTAGGGCATCAAGAGCTAGAGCATAAGTACTGGGCAAAAGGATAATCTTGTATAATAGACTTGTGAAGCACATTCCTATTTGATAGTACCATTCATTGAGACAACAACTTATAAGATAAGATAATTTTATTAATGTTCGACAAATGACCACAAAAGTAGGTCAAGGGGACTGAAGAGTACAATCAGTATGAATACAACGTGGGATTTCCAGTGCAACTCCTAGAAAATGCCAAAAATAATACAAAGAAATAAACCTACATAAGTATAGTATCGAAACATATATATATATATATATATATATATATATATATATATATATATATATATATATATAATTGTGACAAATGTATGACGACACAAAATAGTAAGTGAGTTTGTCCAAGAATATAAAGGTGGACAAACCAACCCAACCCCACCCAAGAAGCATTAGTAAAATGTCTTTACCCATCGACAACATATCTATGATAGAAGGCCATTCCAATTTCCAACATGTCATATGATTTATCAAAGTCTTTTTTTAATTAGAAAATATATTGACCAGTTTCTTTGCCCCCCATGATCAGACACTTTTGCCCCCTGAGGTACTACCCTTTAACCCTACCCCTTAACAACGATGATATGGTGCCTTGGTTGTTTCCCCTTGGACCCCATGATGGGCACTACACACCTATGTTGGGGATGAAGGGTTGCCCTAGTTGGAGAAGGCTAACATAGAGGATGGGCGCTTTTTGGTGTGTGTGAGGTTGTGTTCCAAATCTTGTGGTTGTGATCTGATCAGATCCCCTAAGAACCTTGATGACTAATTGTATAACAAACTATCAACAACCTCCCATGTGACCAGAACTTACATGGTCAATGCCACTTGATGTTCATTGGCATTGTTTATTTGTGTAATATTGACATGGTGTTTTTTCACAGTTCGTGGCTCAATGGTCATGCCATATCTATTATCTTTCATAATATGTAATTAAATGTGTAACAACTATATAGTTCTAATATAACCTTGAAGGTCCAATATTATTTAGGGGTTATTGAGTTTAGCTTACCCTAGTATATAAGAAATAACAATCAATAAAGGTAGAGCCGATGCAGCTGATAACCACCAAATTTAGGGTGAAGGCACAAAACTAAGGCTTATGATGGCACATTTACACAAAAAATCTTCCTTATAGAGGAATAATAAATTTAGAGGTGAGATTTATTTAATCCTAAATGGTAAGATGTAGATGAATTAGCTTGATAAGATGGACGAGCCTTCTTCAGTGGTATGACCCAATGCATGCTTTAAAAAGGAGGTGCTTCCCTTCTTGTGAAGTAGTGTTTTAATTATGATGCAAAATATCCCAAATCTAAAATTATACATCAAGCTTCCATGCTTGAGAAGGATATGTGCACAATAATAATAGAGAAGAACTTGCCTGAAAATATATGAGAATTTTATTTAGATATCTGTTTCAACTTTCCACTACTGGTTAAGATTGGCTGATGGGGCTTTAAAGAGTACAAAGAGAGATTAGAGCATATCAAGTGCAAAAGCATCTTTATAAAAAGAAATATAAGAGCACGGGGAGTGCAAAAGTATCTGTAGAAAGAAGACGACAAAGACATCAAGATATTAGAATGAGAAAAAGGGGAAAAGATGAAAGGGAAGCAGTATGCGAAGTACAGAAACACCAAAGCCTAAGAAATGGGCAAGGGACTGAAAAAACCTGGAGAGGAAGATCAAGCTCAGGGACAGGTAACACGATGTCTCTCCTAGTATCTAAGACCTGAAAAAAGTTGGTGATGAAGGTTGAGCATCCGGCTGTGTGGACATGAACCTGCACTGTTTGACTAATCCTTTGGTTCAGCCACTGTTGAATGGGCACCCCTATATTATGAAAAGTAAAATGGGCCTACTTTTTGGTATTTATAGGGGTTAATTTCCTTTTTCTATGTTGCCATAAGAGTCTTCAATAGCTACTGGCTATAGTTTTCATGGTACAGTATTAAGGTCAGGCATGTCCAATATTCTTTTCTGTTATATTTTTCACTTGAGCTGACCTAGTTTTCTTACTTAAATCTCCTTTCTTTTCAGGAATGTAGGCTGTCCCTTAGCACATTAATGATGTATGGTGCCAAATCTATATTGGTATTGTTTCTCCTAATTGGTGCTGTAACAAATAGTGTCTCCCATAACATTATACATTGCTCAAATGTAGGTGTTTGTAAATCTTTAATCCTTTGGATCAGAGCCAAGAGTTCTGATTTGTGATTGGAAGCTTTTCATATACCTAAGGGATAACCTATAAGCATATTGCTCTTTAATCTTTTAAAATGTCTCCTTGACAAGGCCGTTTGGGATTCCCTTTAGGAACTCCATTGATTTTTAAGTCCACACTTTCCTTAGGGATTTTAGGATTTATGAGGACCTGTATCGAATTTTTGTTGTAGAACTTGTTAGATAGTTAACCAAAACATTATTTTTGTTTCAAAATGAATCATATAGAGTGAATATCGAATTTTAGTAATCCAAACACATCTAAAATACAAATTGGGCCCTATATAGATTAGTTAATGTTAAGTAATTTATGTTTTAGTTTGTTCTTAATAAATCTGAACGCGACGATAAAACAATATCAATTGCTACATAATCTGGATTTACAAGTGATGAACTCCATGATGATAAATGAAGAATTTGTAGATGTCAAGCAATGACAATGCAATGGAACTTTGAATATATCCATGATATTCCTCGAATTACTGATGTTAAATTCCAAAATAACCTTTTTTCATCATATATATGTATTAGCTGCTATAATTTTTGCATATTTCTTGTTGGGTAATAGTTGTTTCCATTCCTCAACTCTAGGGGTATCATATAATGTGATTTTCTTTCTTTCTTTTGTAGGCGTTAGATTCACCAGCTCAACGACTTGATTTGTTGCAAGAGCTATTCACAGATGTAGCATTAGAGGTTGATGTGCGTGCTCAAGGTACTTTTGAGGTGTTCTTGTTTAACATTATGTGGAAGCTTCTTTGGTCAATGTGTAATAATAGATAACAAAATAGATTGCCACTATAAATATTTAGAGCATTAGATAACAAAATAGATTGCATTGTAAATATTTAGAGCATTACGGTGTATTGATGGAAATATCAATGGGAAAAACATAATTATATTAGTAGTAGCAGCAATAGTATTGTGGTCTGTTATCACTCATGATGCATGAGGATTTGTATCATATTGAAGACCTTATTTAGTAGGTTGCGTAGTGGAGGTTTTTTTGGTTTGATGGCCATTGGTTCTAGCTTTTGATGTTTATTTTGTTAGTGAGCATCACATTTTGAGAAATGATCACATATTTGGAGGTGTGCCACATCGTTGGATCCTAGATTTGAGGAGTGCTAGTGGTGATGACCTCCCTTTGACCACCACCCAAACATTCTTTGGAGTAGCACTTTACACGTGGAGGGTTGTTTAGAGCTATAATAACATTCACACATGCTTGTTAACCCCTAGTAGTACTTGTGCAACTGGAGGGTTAAGATCTAGCGAGATTCCATTGCACTGGTCTCATTTCAAATGCATCCATACATTGACATGGTTTAGGGCTCCTTCTAGAGTAAGTTTCATTAGATTCTAGAAAACTGCTAATTTTAGCAGTATGTTTTTTTTCCCAATACTTGAAGGTTAGGGACCCACATGTTAGAGACAATTATATATTCTTGATTCTTGTAAAAATGCCAGTTTGACTAGTTTAATTGCATGCAAGATGATTAGTCTTGTTTGTTTTCTTGCTTTCAAGAATTTTTCTCTTTTTGATTTCTAAAAGGATAGACTAATGCCACATCACTTCAAGGTTAGTCTTTCTCACTTTTTCTTTTTTCTTTTTTGGAGGAATATTGCTTTTTGGTTATATTTATAATTAGTAGTTTCTATGTATAGTAGGTACAAGTTGAATGTCTTGGTTGAATTATAGGCACAACTATATTTGAATGGCTATTTTTAGGCTCGTTACAACAAAATATCACATTTCTCAAGATAAAGTCCAAAAGCTCAAGAGTGAGATCCAATGTCCTTGGGAGGGGTCCATTGTTACCGGTCAAGAATCAGTTGACAATATTGATGCGGGGAGTTCGGATTGGAACTCTGTACAAGCTTCTGGGTAGCACTGTTATTGATGGGTGCAACAGTTCTGTGGTTCCTGAAAGTGGAGCAGAAAACTAGAGCTCTATGGATAAAAGACCATACTATGGCATTAAAGGCTTGTACATATTGGAGAGAAGGACCTGTTGAAATTTGGTTACTGGAGGACAGGTGGTTCCCTAAGGCTTTGATCTTTGGCCTAGGGAAAAGTATCCAAAAGAATTTAATTTTTCTTCTAAAGTGACTTTATAAAGTTATAAAGTCAAATCTAATTTAAAAGTGACTTTAAGTGATAAAGTTACTAAAGTCTAATTTTAAAGTGGCTTTAATAAAGTCAATGTAAAATTAGAAAGGAAAAGTGACTTTGGAAATAAATGACTAAGTGGGTCTTTATTAAAGTGGGGTGAATTAAAAAATAAAAAGTGAGATTTAAATGAGCATTTAATCTCAGCCCTAGATCTCAATCTATCTCAGCCATTGGATTTAGGGATTCCCCAAAAGTCACTTAGGGTTAGGTTAAAGGAGGAAAAGGAGGAAAAGGTCATTCATTTTTTCATGAGCAGATTGAGAGAGGAGAAGAGAAAGTTAAGGAGATTTTCTGAGCAGTGAGAAGAAAGAGGGCAGCAGTGAGGAGATTCAGCGATCCGTACAACATTTATTGCAACAAATACGAAGGCAGAAAATTCGTACAACAGGAGAGGCACAGTTTCCAAGAAAGGAGGCACACAAATCGAGGAAGAGGGCAACAACATTAAGCACGCAGTCCAAGGCAGAAAATTGGGCACAAATTTCGAGGAGGAAGCTGTTGATTTTTTGGCACAAAAATTGAGAAAAAGTACAGCAGCAACAACACGGTTTTCCAGGCAATTTTTGGGTTCAAAATTTAAGGAGGGATGTTGTACAAATCCGTACAGTCCGTACAACACAGTACAACCTGTTTCAGCACGCTTCTCGAGGTGGTCGTACAACATTTATTGCTGTAATATTTTTGTTTTGCAAGTTGCTGATTTGGCACAATTTCCGAGGCAGTGTGCAAGCACGGAAATCGAGATAAGTCTATAAATTTGGTTGTTGGAATTTTTATTGTGTTTTTCTGTTTCACTGTAAAAGCAATATTCAGAAAATGAAGAGAAGCTTTCGAACTGGTTTTCCCCAAGAGTTGTAGGGGGTTTTTCCAGGGTCAAGTTAACCAAAAATCAACGTGTCTATTTTCTGTGTGTGGCTGATTTATTTTTTTGAGTTTTATTTCTGCATTTCAGCACTATGAAATTTCCAGAATTTGTGTTTTCAGAAAATATTTATTTTTCCAGCTTGTTGAATGTATGGCTATGGGAATGGGCAATTAACTTTATGGGTGAAATAAGGAGAAATTGAAAACTGGGGTTGGGAATAGAAATTTCTACATGGTATTGGAGCCAAGTTTGCTGAAAAGTGCAGTTTGGGACAGCAAGAAGAAAAATTACAGAAAGCTGATTTTTCACACAGAAAATAGTACCTTTACTACAGCAGTGTCTTTTTCAGTTTATTAGGACAACAAGCATGTCTTTGGGCTTGAGGGTGGAGGATAGGTTGGATGGGCATAGTAACTACAGCGTATGGAAGGAAAGAATGTAGAGCATTTGAGGAGGCAGAAGTTTGGGGTATAATGGTGCATACCCAACAACACCCTGTTAATGTGCCTACTGATGCTGTTTAGTTGGTAGACTTTAATAAGAAGAATAACAAGGGTAAGAGACTGATTCTGGATAGTATTAAAGACCATGTCATTCCTCATGTGTGAGGAAAGAGATATGCTCATGAGATGTGGACAACCTTGACTAATCTCTACCAGAGTACCAATGAGAACAAAAAAATGGTCCTAAAGGAGAAGCTGAAGACCATTAAGATGGGTAAGACTGATAGTGCTACTGCATACCTCACAAAGATCACTAATGTGAGAAATGCGTTGGCAGCAGTTGGAGAGGTCATTCCACCCACTGAGTTGGTGCGGATTGCAGTGAATGGCCTTCCCAGTTCATGGCTGAACTTTGCTCATGGGGTTTGTGCACGTGAGACCCTTCCTACTTGGGAGAGGTTCTGGGATGATTGCATACAGACTGAAATCAGAAAGAGCCAGTTTGGGGCAGCCAAACCTGTTGAGCAAGATGAGGATGTAGCACTGTTAGCAGGAGGCAAGAAAGGCAAGGGAAAGAAGCAAGCTTCCACAAGTGGTGGTGGGGGCAAAGGCAAAGGTAAAGGTAAGCAGCTGAACAAGGAGAAGAACTATTCCAAGGTGAAGTGTTGGAATTGTCAAAGGATGGGACACTATGTAGTTGTGTGTCCGGAGAAGAAGAAGAAGGGGAAGAACCAGAGCATGGCAACATCAGCAGAGATAGAGGACTTTACAGATAGCTTTGACCCAGAGTTTGGGTTCATTGCTTGTGAGTCCACTAGTGCAGGATCACCTGCCACGGAGGTTGAGAGGGAGTGTGCATTTCCCTCCACTAGCGAAGCATCTTCAGGTATCTGGTATGTTGACAGTGGGGCTTCACGTCATATGACAAGAGTCCGTGAGTACTTCTCAGAGCTTTCAGAGAGTGGCACTGATATAGAGGTAGTACTCGGAGATGACAGCGTTGTTAGAGTAGTCGGTGTAGGGACATTGACATTTGATAGGGAACCCAAACCTCCCTTGAAGGTGTCAGATGTTCTATATGTGCCAGGGATGAGGAAGAACCTCATATCTGTCTCAGCATTGGAGGACAGAGGATATGAGATATTGTTCAGGAGAGGACAGGTGCTGATATATCCCAGGGGCGCTCCAGCTGATTCAGCTAGAGTGATAGGTGTACGCCATGCAAAGGTGTACAAGTTTGCATTTCAACCCCTTTTGGCATTGAGTAGTAGTACCAGCAGCAGAGCTAGCAGTTCAGAGCTGTGTGAGATTTGGCACCGCAGGATGGGGCACATGTATCATGGAGCCTTGAGGACATTGCGGGAGATCACTACAGGTGTGCCAGATTTCAGTACTGATCACTTTGATACATGCAAAGGATGTGCTATGGGCAAGTTTGCCAAATCCCCTTTTCCCAGCAGTGACAGTAGATCCACTGGGATACTTGATTTGATTCATTCCGATATGAGCGGTCGGATGTCTCATGTTTCCTTGAGTGGATATGATTATTATGTTTTATTCATTGATGATCACTCCAGGAGGACCTGGATTTATTTCTTGAAGACCAAGAGTGAGGTATTCAAGCGTTTTCAGGAGTTCAGAGCTCTTATGGAGACTTAGACAGGTCGGATGATCAAGTCCCTGAGGTCGGACAATGGAGGGGAGTACACCCTTGGTGAGTTTGTTGAGTATTGTGCGGAGGCAAGCATTAGGAAGGAGTTCACAGTTCCTTACAATCCCCAGCAGAACGGGGTTGTGGAGAGGAAGAACAGATCCATCATTGGGGCTGCCAAAGCCATGTTACATGATTAGGGGTTACCATTGTTTTTGTGGGCAGAGGCTTGCAACACTGCTGTATATTTGCAGAACAGGAGTCCGCATCGTGCCTTGGGGCATGTGACTCCGGAGGAGGGTTTTTCTGGGAAGAAGCTTGATGTTGGTCATTTTCGTATCTTTGGGTGTATTGCATACTCCTACGTGTTGTAAAATGTAACTAGGTTGATCTTCATGTTGACTATGTAATTATGAAAAGAAGAAGACAAAGATAATAAAATGTATTTTTGTCTCATGGGTTTCATGAGCAATATTTTATGTAGATAGACTTCTTCTTGATGTCTACCAGGTTCATGTCTTCTAAAGTATAAATAGGATTAAGGGTCAAATTCATGAAAGATTCAGTTCAGATGAATATGCTCGAAGACCGTGTAAAGAAGCTCTCATCAGCCCTCCAGAAGTGTTAGCAAAGAAGCTTAATATATATAGCGGAAACACCTACAACAATATGAGAATATATGTGAAGTAATATGCTGGAGAAATAAACTACAGGTTGGCCTAATTTGCAAGCTACCAAGTCGGCCTAATTACCTATAGTATGGTCGGCCTAATAACCAGACAAGTCATATATATATGACTGTTTCTGCGGTTCATTTGAGGGGGAACAATCACGGTGAAGTTTGCGGTGAACAGCATGGAAAGAAGGGTAACTAAAATGCGGATCTAAGGCATCATAGCGGTTATAAGGTGCGGATCTAAGGATGGAAGTCTGATGTAGATCGAAAGGGAAAAATTGCAGAAGGAGCAGAAGTATAATTTGAGGAACGTACAGGAGTATAATCTGCGTAAGGAACAGAAGTATAAGATTGCGGTCAAGTTTGTAGTGGACATTGTTGGAGAAGGAGATGAATTGCAGATAAGTCAAAGATTGTACAGCGTTGAAAGAAGCAGATCTAAGGAGAAGAACAGAATGCGGATTGATAAACTACAGAATTAATTGAAGGCTACAGTTTGCGGAATCAATTAAAGGTGATAGGAATTTAGGAAGGTAAATCAAAGATTTACCTTCCTAAACACATTGTAAGATATTCAGTTACAAATCAATTCTGTCTCTACATCTTAAGTACTTTGATAATTGACTTGATGAAGGATTAACTAAAGGAATACATAAGCAAGCTCACAAGTAATTATCAAGAAGAGAATTTGAATTAAACCCCAGTCCTTAAATTCTCAACATGGTTTCAGAGCTATGGTCATGATCAAAGGCAATTTGAAGATTAGTTTAGCGCATTTGTATTGAAGTTTTGGACTGATTTCATTTCAGTAAATGGGTGATCAAGCTATATCAGCGATGCAAGTTCAATAAGAAAGTCAATCATTGTGAAGAAGTTCGAATTGTCTTGGTTCATGGTAAAGGCATTGATGTTCAGTGATGCATTTCAATAAGACAAGTGTGAATATTTTAGAAAAGTTACAAGTAGAGATTAAGGATAGGATTTTGGTGATGTATCACATACAGTGATAAGGGTTCATCATAGTAAGAAGGCTTCGCTGCTATCACAGTGAAAAGGTTTCGATGTCACCACAGAAGCTTGGCTTAAATTGCAAAAATAATTTCGGGTAACCACAAAGACATGCTTCAGTGATATTCTCGGCATACCATTCTAAGATAGAATGCGGATTTCAGTAAAGATACTTACAAAACGAGGATCTCAGAATTAAATCATCATTTGTTTGGGTATCATCACAATATTGAAGTATCGAAGGCAGAATCATACTGATGTCCTGATCATCATAGTTTGGGCTATCTTTAGTTTCATCATTAAAGAACTAGGCCACTCCTTCTACAACAACGAAGATTGGGATGATGGATAATATCACTATGAACATAACCGAAGTATGAAGCATTCTAATGAACTGTGTCATCACAATCCAAAGCCTGCCCTATGAAAAATAAAAATTCGAGGGATCTTAATTGATAGTCCAAGGTACCAAGGAAATAAAGTAAGTATTTTTCATTCTATAATCAAATTTGGTTAAATGACTTTGTTTTTGCAGGGAGATCTATGATCTGGTTGGGCTACCAAGAATCCCTACATAAGAAGGATGGTCACAGTCCTCGAAGAAAGTAAAGTCATGGAAAGTCTATAAAGGTCAAGGTTTATCTAAATATATGGAAAGGGATAGAAGGGCTCAAAGGATCCTTATGGAATCAGTCAAAGTCCTTACATCCCTCTGTCTATGAAGAATTGAAGACACCAAGAGAATACATGATAAGCTGAAAGAACTATTCTATGCAAAAAAATAAATGTTGAAGGATAAAAGACTCAAACATTTGAAGAAAAGGAAGAACCTGATTCCAAGAAAATCTAAGAAAGAAGAAGCAAGGGATCTACACTACGATTGAGATCATCTTTTTCTTTAAGTGATTTCTGTTGGTTATATGATAAGAAGCAGTGTAGCATCTTGATGAAAGTATGGTAGGAGCTTTAGGTGAATCAACTCCAGGAAAACCTCTCTGATAACATTACTAATGGAAAGTAGTCATCAAGAGCAAGGGTCATCATGGAAACAAATCTTTGGGATATTGATGGTGCATGGCAAAAGAATAAAGCTCTTCATTCTTGAGAAATTGCTACAAGATGACTCAAGGGAAAAAGGGTATGAGGTATTTATATGTTTATATGCGAACATTGGATGCTGTGAAGTCACGTCATATGGTTGCAGGTAATGAACTTCTGTATTTAGAAGTATGATCTATGGAGGAGTATCTCTCAAGTGCACGGACAGATGAAATCAACATAATATGTTCTCATGAATATGAGGTGGTTGTATATGAACAAGAAACTAGAAAAGTTGTAAGTTCTTGGGAATAAAGAATGTGCAGAGAGGAAGAGATCATGAAATGCAATCATGTCAAGAGGCAGTTATCATCCGGAGGCCAAGAAGATGTGACTAGGAGATCTCCTGGGAAGATATGTCGACTCTGACGAAAGTCTAGTAAAGAAGAAGATCCTTGGGAAAACATATCATTAGGAGATGTGTCAATTTGTATGAAGGATGTTGATGCCTACAGGAAGATGTCATGGTGAAAGATCATCATCAAAGGTAATTTTTGTTCTAAAAGTTCATATGTATATGTTTATCTGGATAAATTTGTGCAGGGCTGCTAATCATAAGAAAGGATGTATGATCCTTGGGGATGATTCGAAGGAAAGCAGCATGGCATAACAAGTGGACCAGATAAGGAAGTCTGATGGATCACTTTCTGATAACTGACTTGACTCAGGAGAAAAGTGATAAATGATTTGTGCCCTATGAAGCTAAAAGATGGAGATTCCTCAATATCGAAATCCATGACATCGAGGAAGGAATTCTTCATGAGCAGCTGGGTGTCTCACCATTGCTGCTGGATGTCCCGGGTTAAGAGGGAGCCTGATGGTAAGGTTCTTACTTGGAAGAAACTTGGTAATTCCTAAGGATGAGCTTAGGTACATTCTTTGTATAAGAATGAGTACATTCCCTTGTGGAATAGGTCCTCCCTGGGAGGGAGAGATAGACACATCATTCTGGTCTTGGGAAGACAGAATGGAGGATTGGGTAATCATCTGGCATTCGATACTCTTTGAGAATGTGATAGGGCATTCAAGATAAGAGTAGTCGGGGACTGATATTCTTTGAGGGCTAGCTACCCAAGAGAAGTATAGTCCAGGAAGGTCATACTTTGGGAACACCCGAGTGGAGTATGTACCTTGGAGAGACAATGACGAAGGTGTCTATAAATCATGTGTCTCGCCAGCATTGAAGCCCATTGTCTCGTTGAAGAGATGGGGCTGTTAGTTAAGGCCTTGCACTAGTACAATGCTGGTTGATATGATGCTATACAGATGCAATTACCAATCCGATTTCTCTCATAAGATTCTTTAAGTTTGAAAGTAATCATGTAACTATATGAATACCTCCCTAGTTACGAGGGAGTGTTGTAAAATGTAACTAGGTCGGTCTTCGTGTTGACTATGTAATTATGAAAAGAAGGAGACAAAGATAATAAAATGTATTTTTGTCTCATGGGTTTCATGAGCAATATTTTATGTAGATAGACTTCTTCTTGATGTCTACCAGGTTCATGTCTTCTAAAGTATAAATAGGATTAAGGGTCAAAGTCATGAAGGATTCAGTTCAGATAAATATGCTCAAAGACCGTGTAAAGAAGCTCTCATCAACCCTCCAAAAGTGTTAGCAGACAAGCTTAATATATATAGCGGAAACACCTACAACAATATGAGAATATATGTGAAGTAATATGCTGGAGAAATAAACTACAGGTCGGCCTAATTTGCAAGCTACCAAGTCGGCCTAATTACCTATAGCATGGTCGGCCTAATAACCAGACAAGTCATATATATATATATGACTGTTTCTGCGGTTCATTTGAGGGGGAACAATCACGGTGAAGTCTGCGGTGAACAACATGGAAAGAAGGGTAACTAAATGTAGATCTGAGGCATCATAGCGGTTATAAGGTGCGGATCTAAGGATGGAAGTTTGATGTAGATCGAAAGGGAAAAACTGCAGAAGGAGCAGAAGTATAATTTGTGGAACGTACAGGAGTATAATCTGCGTAAGGAACAAAAGTATAAGATTGCGGTCAAGTTTGTAGTGGACAACGTTGGAGAAGGAAATGAATTGCAGATAAGTCAAAGATTGTACAGCGTTGAAAGAAGCAGATCTAAGGAGAAGAACAGAATGCAGATTGATAAACTACGGAATTAATTGAAGGCTACAGTTTGCGAAATCAATTAAAGGTGATAGAAATTTAGGAAGGTAAATCTTCCTAAACACATTATAAGATATTCAGTTACAAATCAATTCTGTCTCTACATCTTAAGTACTTTGATAATTGACTTGATGAAGGATTAACTAAAAGAATACATAAGCAAGCTCACAAGTAATTATCAAGAAGAGAATTTGAATTAAAGCCCAATCCTTAAATTCTCAACACTACGTACCCAAGGAGAAGAGGACCAAGCTAGAGCCCACCATAGAGAAGGGTATCTTTGTGGGCTACAGTGAGACCTCGAAAGCCTTTCGGATTTATATTCCCGCACAGAGGAGAGTTGTTGTCAGGCGGGTTGTGAAGTTCGAAGAGGACAGGGCTTTCAAGAGGCCACGGGAGTTAGAGCATCTGGATCAGCTAGACCCTCAGGAGCAGCTGAGTCAGGCACAGGGATCCAGTGGGCAAGGATCAGGAGGATCAGGAGGTACATCGATTACAGTATCAGGTCCATCAGTGAGCAGTGGCTTGCAGAGTCAGAGGGGTGGTGCTTCGGGCAGCATGCAGAGCAGTCCGCAGAGCAGTTCACTAGGGAGTCCATTGATGGACAGTTCACACGGTACTTCAGCATCTACAGGTTCAGGTTTAGGCATGAGGACAACAGACAGACAGTCAGGAGTTCAGGCTCCTGATGAGGAGGAGGAGTTTCATTCTCTAGTGGGAGAAGTGTGCTCAGGGAAGAGGAAGCCCAAGTGGCTTTAGGATACCTTGAGAGAGGCCACATCTGTTGCTGGGCCGAAGAGGCCGGTTAGAGAGAGCAGACCACCTGATAGGTTTTGTAGCTATATGGCAATGGTTGCCAACATCGTTGAATCTGAGCCTTCTAGCTATGAGGAGGCAGCTAGCTAGCAGGTTTGGAGAGAGGCCATGTAGGAGTATTCTTCTATCATGAAGAATGATGTTTGGGAGGTCCTCGGCAAATCCGTGCTTATTTCCAGATGGCTTTACAAGGTAAAGCATGCTGCAGATGGCAGCATTGAGAAATTCAAGGCAAGGTTTTTGGCTAGAGGGTTCTCTGAGGTAGAGGGAATTGATTATGAGGAGACCTTCGCTCCTGTGGCTCGATATACTTCGATTCACTCCATCATATCGATAGCAGCAGAGATGGGTTGGAAGATCCACCAGATGGATGTGAAAACCCCATTTCTCAATGGCTTCATACAGGAGGAGGTGTACATTGAGCAACCACAGGGCTTTGAGGTGCATGGGAAGGAGTCCCATGTGTGCAGATTGAAGAAGGCCCTTTATGGCCTGAAGCAAGCTCCTAGAGCTTGGTACTCCAGGATAGATACATACTTGCAGGTTATGGGTTTCACAAAGCGTGATGCAGATCCGAACCTATACTTTATTGTGATAGGTGAGGAGCTTTTCATTCTGGTGCTGTCTGTGGATGACTTGGTCATTACGGGTGTGCAGAGTCTCATAGAGAGTTGCGAGAGAGATCTTGCGTCAGAGTTCGAGATGAAGGACATTGACTTGATGCATTATTTTTTGGGTTTGGAGGTGTGGCAGGAGGAGGGGCATTTCTTCCTGGGACAGGGGAAGTATATTGTGGACATCCTTGGCAGATTCCACATAGAGGATTGTAGACCCATGTCGACACTGATGATCACCAACTGGAAGAAGCTTCACACTTCAGATTCCGAGTTGGTGGATCCCACATTGTATAGATAGCTAATTGATTCCTTGATGTATTTGGTCAACACTAGACCAGATATATGTTTTGTAGTCAACACGATGAGCCAGTTCATGTGTGAGCCCAGGAGGGTGCACTGGGTTGCTGCAAAACACATTTTGCAGTACTTGCAGGGGATAGTGGATTATGGTCTGGAGTATAGGTAGGGGGATGGAGTGAGATTTGTTGAAATTTGGTACCAGAGGACAGGTGGTTCCCTAAGGCTTTGATCTTTGGCCTAGGGAAAAGTGTCCAAAAGAATTTAATTTTTCTCCTAAAGTAACTTTATAATTTTTTTTATAAAGTTAAATCTAATTTAAAAGTGACTTAAGTGATAAAGTTACTAAAGTGACTTTATAAAGTTATAAAGTCAAATCTAATTTTAAAGTGACTTTAAGTGATAAAGTTACTGAAGTTAAAGTGACTTTAAATAAAGTCAATATAAAATTAGAAAGGAAAAAGTGACTTTGGAAATAAAAGACTAAGTGGGTCTTTATTAAAGTGGGGTGAATTAAAAAATGAAAAGTGAGATTTAAATGAGCATTTAATCTCAGCCCTAGATCTCAATCTATCTCGGCCATTGGATTTAGGGATTCCCCAAAAGTCACTTAGGGTTAGGTTAAAGGAGGAAAAGGAGGAAAAGGTCATTCATTCTTTCATGAGCAGATTGGGAGAACGAGAGCAAGAGAGCAAGGGAGATTTCTGAGCAGTGAGGAGAAGGAGGCAGCAGCTTGGCACACATTCCAAGGCCATATTTCAGCAAGACCGTATAGCAGAGTTTGCACACAGTTCAAGGCAGATTTGGCACGATTTCCAAGGCAGAATCCGTACAGCAGCTTGTGGCACGTTTTCCAAGGCAACCGTACCATTTTCTGGGCACAGATTTCGAGCGAGAAGCTGTTGTTTTTGCTGCACACTTTTCTAGACAGGCCGTACAGCCTGTAGCTGATTGCTGGCACAAAAATCGAGGCAGATTTCCGTACAGCAGCATTTAATACAGCTGCACGCATTCCAAGGAGGCCGTACAGCAGCATTTATTGTTGTTCTGCACGCAAAAAGAGGAGGCCGTACAGCAGAAATTAATGCTGTAATTTCTGGGCACGTTTTTCAAGGAAATACGCACAACATTTATTGCTGGTTCAGTTTTACTGTCTGCACGTTTT
This sequence comes from Pinus albicaulis, assembly GCA_034641835.2. Taxonomy (NCBI): domain Eukaryota; kingdom Viridiplantae; phylum Streptophyta; class Pinopsida; order Pinales; family Pinaceae; genus Pinus; species Pinus albicaulis. The sequence goes on along the minus strand of CM076569.1, from coordinate 145,343,963 downwards.
CCGAGGCGATGGTTAAGCACGGAAAGAGATAAGTTGTAAAAGTTTACTTGCTGATTTTTTCTGAATATTTCTCTCACTGTAAAAAGCATTTTTTCAGAAATAAGAAGGAGCTCTCAAACTGGTTTTCCCCAAGAGTTGTAGGGGGTTTTTCCAGGGTCACCTTGACCAAAAATACTGAGTTATGATGTGTTGAATGACTGTTTGTTACCGCTGTTATTTTATTTCTGCATTTACAGCATTCTGAAAAAATTTCCAGAATTTGTGTTTTCAGCAAAATTTATTTTCCAGTTATTAAATGTATGGATATGGGAAAGGGCATTTAATTATTTTGGAGTAATAAGGTGAAAACTGAAAACCGGGGTGGGAAATAGAATTTTCTACATGGTATCGGAGCTTGAGTGCTGAAGGGCAGTTTGGGACAGCAAGGAAGAAAATTACAGCTTGCTGATTTTTCACTCAGAAAATTCCAGCAAGCTGATTTTTCACAAACAGCAGATTTTTACCTTTACTACAGTAGTGTTATTTTTCAGTTTTAGGACAGCAGGATGTCATTGGGACTGAGGGTGGAGGATAGGTTGGATGGGCATTCCAACTACAGCATTTGGAAGGAGAGAATGCAGAGTATCTTTGAGGAGGCAGAAGTCTGGGACATTATGGTACATACCACAAAGAACCCTGTGAATGTGCCTACTGATGCTACTCAGTTGGCAGCATATAATAAAAAGAACAACAAGGGTAAGAGGCTGATTCTAGACGGAATCAAAGACCATTGCATTCCTCATGTGAGAGGGAAGAGAAATGCTCATGAGATGTGGACAGCATTGTCCAATCTCTACCAGAGTACCAATGAGAACCGGAAGATGGTCCTAAAGGAGAAGATGAAGACCATTAAGATGGGCAATGATAGTGCAGCTGGATATCTCACTAAGATTACTAATGTGAGAGATGAGTTGGCAGCGATTGGAGAGGCCATTCCACCCACTGAGTTGGTGCGGATTGCAGTGAATGGCCTTCCCCGTTCATGGATGAACTTTGCTGATGGAGTTTGTGCACGTGAGACCCTTACCACATGGGAGAGGTTTTGGGATGATTGCATTCAGACAGAGATCAGGAAAGGTCAGCTTGGGGCAGCCAAGCCAGTTGAGCAGGATGAGGATGTAGCACTGTTGGCAGGACGCAAGAAAGGCAAGGGGAAGAAGCAGGCTTCCACAAGCAATGGTGGGGGCAAAGGCAAAGGTAAAGGTAAACAGGATAACTCACAGAAGGACTATTCCAAAGTGAAGTGTTGGAATTGTCAGAAGATGGGACACTATGCAGTTGTGTGTCCGGAGAAGAAGAAGAAGAAGGGGAAGAATCAGAGCATGGCAGCTTCAGCAGAGGTTGAGGACTTTGCAGATCGTTTTGACCGGGAGTTTGGGTTCACTGCGTGTGAGTCCTCTAGTGCGGGATTATCTGCCATAGAGGTTCAGAGGGAGCATGCATTTCCCTCGATTAGCGGAGCATCTTCGGGTATCTGGTATGTGGACAGTGGGGCTTCACGTCACATGACAAGAGTCCGTGAGTACTTCTCAGAGCTTTCAGAGAGTGGCACTGATATAGAGGTAGTACTCGGTGATGACAGAGTTGTTAGAGCAGTCGGTGTGGGGACACTGACATTTCAGAGGGAGTCCAAACCTCCCTTGAAGGTGTCAGATGTTCTTTATGTGCCAGGGATGAGGAAGAACCTCACATCCGTCTCAGCTTTGGAGGATAGAGGATATGAGGTACTGTTCAGGGGAGGACAGGTGTTGATGTATCCCAGGGGCACTCCAGCTGATTCAGCTAGAGTGATAGGTGTACGCCATGCAAAGGTGTACAAGTTTGCATTTCAGTCCCTTTTGGCATTGAGCAGGAGTACCGACAGCAGAGCTAGCAGTTCTGAGCAGTGTGAGATTTGGCACCGCAGGATGGGGCACATGCATCATGGAGCCTTGAGGACTTTGCGGGAGATCACTGCAGGTGTGCCAGAGTTCAGTACTGATCACTTTGATACTTGCAGAGGATGTGCGATGGGCAAGTTTGCCAAATCCCCTTTTCCCAGCAGTGACAGCAGAGCGACCGGGATACTTGATTTGATTCATTCCGATGTGAGCGGTCGGATGTCTCATGTTTCCTTGAGTGGATATGAGTACTATGTGTTATTCATTGATGATCACTCCAGGAGGACCTGGATTTATTTCTTGAAGACCAAGAGTGAAGTCTTCAAGCGGTTTCAGGAGTTCAGAGCTCTTGTGGAGACACAGACAGGTCGGAAGATCAAGTCCCTGAGGTCGGACAATGGAGGAGAGTACACCCTTGGAGAGTTTGTTGACTATTGTGCGGAGGCATGCATTAGGAGGGAGCTCACTGTTCCTTACAACCCCCAGCAGAACGGGGTTGCGGAGAGGAAGAACAGATCCATCGGAGGGGCTGCCAAAGCCATGTTACATGATCAGGGGTTGCCATTGTTTTTGTGGGCAGAGGCCTGCAACACAGCTGTTTACTTGCAGAACAAGAGTCCGCATCGTGCCTTGGGGCACATGACTCCGGAGGAGGCTTTTTCTGGGAAGAAGCCTGATATGGGTCATCTTCGTATCTTTGGGTGCATGTCATACTCCTACATACCCAAGGAGAAGAGGACCAAACTAGAGCCCACCGCAGAGAAGGGTATCTTTGTGGGCTACAGTGAGACCTCCAAGGCCTTTCGGATTTACATTCCCGCGCAGAGGAAAGTTGTTGTCAGACGGGATGTGAAGTTCGAGGAGGACAGGGCCTTTAGGAGGTCACGGGAGTTAGAGTATCTGGATCAGCCAGACCCTCAGCAGCAGTTGAGTCAGTCGCAGGGATCCAGTGGGCAGGGATCAGGAGGATCCGGAAGTACATCTATGACGATGTCAGGTCCGTCAGTGGGGAGTGGCTCGCAGAGTCAGAGGGGTGGTGCTATGGGCAGCACGCAGAGCAGTCCACAGAGCAGTTCACTGGGGAGTCCACTGATGGACAGTTCACACGGTACCTCAGCATCTACAGGTTCAGGTGCAGGCAGGAGGACAGCAGACAGACAGTCAGGAGTTCAGGCTCCCGATGTTGAGGAGGAGGAGTTTTATTCTCCGGCGGGAGAAGTGTGCTCAGGGAAGAGGAAGCCCAAGTGGCTTCAGGACACCTTGAGAGATGCCACATCTGTTGCTGAGCCTAAGAGGCCGGTCAGAGAGAGCAGACCACCCGAGAGGTTTTGTAGCTATATGGCAATGGCTACCAGCATCCTTGACTCTGAGCCTTCTAGCTATGAGGAGGCAGCTAGCCAGCAGGTCTGGAGAGAGGCCATGCAGGAGGAGTATTCTTCTATCATGAAGAATGATGTTTGGGAGGTGGTGCCGAGGCCTGAAGGCAAATCCGTGGTTACTTCCAGATGGCTTTACAAGGTAAAACATGCTGCAGATGGCAGCATTGAGAAATTCAAAGCGAGGTTTGTGGCTAGAGGGTTCTCCCAGGTAGAGGGAGTTGATTATGAGGAGACCTTCGCTCCCGTGGCTCGATATACTTCGACCCGCTCCATTATATCGATAGCAGCAGAGATGGGTTGGAAGATCCACCAGATGGATGTGAAGACCGCATTTCTCAATGGCTTCATACAGGAGGAGGTGTACATTGAGCAGCCACAGGGCTTTGAGGTGCAAGGGAAGGAGTCCCATGTGTGCAGACTGAAGAAGGCCCTTTATGGCCTGAAGCAAGCTCCCAGAGCTTCGTACTCCAGGATAGATACTTACTTGCAGAAGATGGGTTTCACAAAGAGTGAGGCAGATCCGAACCTTTACTATATTGTGATAGGTGAGGAGCCTCTCATTCTGGTGCTGTATGTGGATGACTTAGTCATTACAGGTGCAGAGAGACTCATAGAGCACTGCAAGAGAGATCTTGCAGCGGAGTTTGAGATGAAGGACATCGGCTTGATGCATTACTTTTTGGGTTTGGAGGTGTCGCAGGAGGAGGGGCATTTCTTCCTGGGACAAGGGAAGTATATTGTGGATATCCTTGACAGATTCCACATGGAGGATTGTAAACCCATGTCGACACCGATGATCACCAACTGGAAGAAGCTTCATGCTTCGGATTCCGAGTTGGTGGATCCCACATTGTACAGACAGCTGATTGGTTCCTGGATGTATTTGGTCAACACTAGACCAGATATTTGTTTTGCAGTCAACACGATGAGTCAGTTTATGTGTGAGCCTAGGAAGGTTCACTGGGTGGCTGCAAAACACATTTTGCGGTACTTGCAGGGGACAGTGGATTATGGTCCGGACTACAGGCAGGGGGATGGAGTGAGATTGGCAGGTTACACTGATTCTGATTGGGCAGGTTGTGCTTCTGATAGGAAGAGCACTTCAGGGTGTTGTTTTGGGTTGGGTTCGGCAGTTGTGTCATGGTTCGAAATGAAGCAAGAAATAAGAGTATCGAGTTCACGAAGCGCAGTATATATGAGGGCACTAGCTAGTTGTGAGGCCATCCGGCTTCGCAAGATGTTGTTTGGCTTATTTGGTCAGCCGTTGAGACCTTCAGTGATTTACTGTGATAATCAGAGTTGCATTAAACTCACGGAGAATCCAGTATTTCATGACAGGTCAAAGCATATCGGGATCAAATATCATTTCATCAGAGACTATGTTCAGAAAGGAGCTGTGAAGCTTGAGTATATTCCCACCGATGAGCAGGTTGCAGATATTCTTACCAAAGCCTTACCACGGGGCAAGCATGTCTACTTCAGAGACAAGATGGGTGTGGTGAGGAACACCTTCCTCGGTAAGAGGGAGTGTTGAAATTTGGCACCGGAGGACAGGTGGTTCCCTAAGGCTTTGATCTTTGGCCTAGGGAAAAGTGTCCAAAAGAATTTAATTTTTCTCCTAAAGTAACTTTATAATTTTTTTATAAAGTTAAATCTAATTTAAAAGTGACTTAAGTGATAAAGTTAATAAAGTGACTTTATAAAGTTATAAAGTCAAATCTAATTTTAAAGTGACTTTAAGTGATAAAGTTACTAAAGTTAAAGTGACTTTAAATAAAGTCAATATAAAATTAGAAAGGAAAAAGTGACTTTTGAAATAAAAGACTAAGTGGGTCTTTATTAAAGTGGGGTGAATTAAAAAATGAAAAGTGAGATTTAAATGAGCATTTAATCTCAGCCCTAGATCTCAATCTATCTCAGCCATTGGATTTAGGGATTCCCAAAAAGTCACTTAGGGTTAGGTTAAAGGAGGAAAAGGAGGAAAAGGTCATTCATTCTTTCATGAGCAGATTGGGAGAAGGAGAGCAAGAGAGCAAGGGAGATTTCTGAGCAGTGAGGAGAAGGAGGCAGCAACTTGGCACACATTCCAAGGCCATATTTCAGCAAGACCGTACAGCAGAGTTTGCACACAGTTCAAGGCAGATTTGGCACGATTTCCAAGGTAGAATCCGTACAGCAGCTTGTGGCACGTTTTCCAAGGCAGCCGTACCATTTTCTGGGCACAGATTTCGAGGGAGAAGTTGCTGTTTTTTGCTGCACGCTTTTCTAGACAGGCCGTACAGCCTGTAGCTGATTGCTGGCACAAAAATCGAGGCAGATTTTCGTACAGCAGCATTTAATACAGCTGCACGCATTCCAAGGAGGCCGTACAGCAGCATTTATTGTTGTTTTGCACGCAAAAAGAGGAGGTCGTACAGCAAAAATTAATGCTATAATTTTTGGGCACGTTTTTCAAGGAAATACGCACAACATTTATTGCTGGTTCAGTTTTACTGTCTGCACATTTTCCGAGGCGGTGGTTAAGCACGAAAAACGAGATAAGTTGTAAAAGTTTACTTGCTGATTTTTCTGAATATTTCTCTCACTGTAAAAAGCATTTTTCAGAAATAAGAAGGAGCTCTCAAACTGGTTTTCCCCAAGAGTTGTAGGGGGTTTTTCCAGGGTCACCTTGACCAAAAATACTGAGTTATGATGTGTTGAATGACCGTTTGTTACTGCTGTTATTTTATTTCTGCATTTACAGCATTCTGAAAAAATTTCCAGAATTTGTGTTTTCAGCAAAATTTATTTTCCAGTTATTAAATGTATGGATATGGGAAAGGGCATTTAATTATTTTGGAGTAATAAGGTGAAAACTGAAAACCGGGGTGGGAAATAGAATTTTCTACAAGATTGGCAAGTTACACTGATTCTGATTGGGCAGATTGTGCTTCTGATAGGAAGAGCACTTCAGGGTGCTGTTTTGGGTTGGGTTCGGCAGTGGTGTCGTGGTTCAGCCGAAAGCAGCAGTCAGTAGCATTGAGTTCAGTGGAAGCAGAGTACATGGCAGCCAGTCTAGCTAGTTGTGAGGCCATATGGCTTCACAAGATGTTGTTTGGCTTATTTGGTCAGCTATTGAGACCTTCAGTGATATACTGTGATAATCAGAGTTGCATTAAACTCACGGAGAATCTAGTATTTCATGATAGGTCAAAGCATATCGGCATCAGATATCACTTCATCAGAGACTATGTTTAGAAGGGAGTTGTGAAGCTTGAGTATATTTCCACTGATGAGCAGGTTGCAGATATTCTTACCAAAGCCTTACCACGGGCAAGCATGTCTACTTCAGAGACAAGATGGGTGTGGTGAGGAACACCTTCGTCGGTAAGAGGGAGTGTTGAAATTTGGTTACCGGAGGACAGGTGGTTCCCTAAGGCTTTGATCTTTGGCCTAGGGAAAAGTGTCCAAAAGAATTTAATTTTTCTCCTAAAGTGACTTATAAAGTTATAAAGTCAATTCTAATTTAAAAGTGACTTTAAATGATAAAGTTACTAAGTCTAATTTTAAAGTGACTTTAATAAAGTCAATGTGAAATTAGAAAGTGAAAAGTGACTTTGGAAATAAATGACTAAGTGGGTCTTTATTAAAGTGGGGTGAATTAAAAAATAGAAAGTGAGACTTAAATGAGCATTTAATTTCAGCCCTAGATCTAAAGCTATCTCAGCCATTGGATTTAGGGATTTCCCAAAAGTCATTTAGGGTTAGGTTTGTTGACCACACTTTGTCAACGACCCCATAGTAGTACACCCCCATTTTTTCAAATGGGACTTATCATGTTCGAGGCTCGTGTCATCCAGATTTCATTGCCGATCGACAGTTTTTTATAATGATGTAAACTCATTCTGCATGTTATGATGTAAATGATCTAAGTAAGATCGTCAATGTATGTAACAACCTAGGTAAGCCTAGTATGTTGTTGATGATTTCCATCCTAGGAGGTTTGTTGTCTCATTGATTCACGAAAGTGATCGACAGAGTTTTTCCCTCCAGCCTCACCCCAAAGCTAGGGTGGATTTTATCATCAGCATACTAAGTGAGTCCTAGTGTTCTATCGAGTCCTTGTAAAAGTGGTTTCAACTACTTGGTCTACTAGATCATGTTTTGAGTCGCAGAATTGGGTATTTATTTGAGGGTCTATACGAATGGGTATTCCCCCTTCATGTATGTACATGTATTATCTCATGTAAAAGAGGGTTGGAAAAATAATTATAATCCCCTCTTAGTCAATTAATTAAATTTTCTGGTCAATTAATTAATAAAATCTTAAACTAGAAATTTAATTAATTTAGGGTCCTAAGTTAGGATTAAATCTTTAAAGGCAAAATTTGTGGGTCCTTGGAAAATGATTTTGAAAGCCCCAGGCCAAGGGAATATTGAGAATTTTAAGAAATATTGGACCCTTGGGCCTTGGTGGTTAAGTCAAGGTCAAAATTTTGGGGTAATTAACTCAAGAATAATATTTTTGAGTTAATTAAAATTGAATTAAATGATAAATTCGTTTTTTCCCCAAAATTTTAATTTCAACGCTCCGGATTAAAAGATAATTAAATCTTTTGGACGGTTGAGATTATTTTGACGAGGATCATCCAAACTAGCCGTTAGAGATCTTGTCCTATAAATTTAGAGGTCTTTCTCATTTTTGAATCATCCGATCTGAGGATTGTGCACTTGTTCTTAGAAGCTCTTGTAAATTTTTGAGGAATAAAGCATAAAGACTTTGGGGTTACAAATCTGGATGTTCCTTCTCAGATCTATGTGGTGAATTGTCTCTAAACTCTGCTACTTTGTTTCTTGTATTTTATGGTTGATGGCCTTTATGGATTAATCTGCATACAGGTATCTTGTGCAGTTTTCTGGGTTTATAAAATAACATTCTGATTTTTCTGCAAAGATCTCATGTTATTTTCTTAAATCTCTGTCGATCTAAGATTCAGATCTAAGTGTGCAGGGCAATTTTTTTTTTTTAAGATTGGGCGTCTGGGGAAGTCTTCGGTTGGACCAGTCGACTCTCAATAAACATAAATCTGATAAGCTCTTTATTTGTTAAATTCCAGGTCTATCTTACGATATTTGTGATTTTGCAGGGTTTCAAAGGCTTGTGCCTCTCATTTAAAAAATTTTAATTTCTAAAATTGTGCTAAAATGGATTCAAATCTGACCATGAGGGTTTTAAATCTGTAAACTAGATATAAATTTGTAAATTTTTTTAGGACTGTAAGGGTTTAATCGTTGCTTGGTGTGTATCTTCAGATCCGGCTGATTTCTTACAGGTTCGGGGTTCAAATCGATTTTTTTTTTTAATATCTGAGGCAGATTCAGCTTCCAAAGGCCAGATCTGGCCTCAAATCACCATTGTGGACGAATCTGGACATTGTTTCGATTTAAGGGAGCATCAAATCTGGGCGATATTTGATAAATCTGAATTTGAAGAGAGCGTAAAATCTGAGCGTAAATTGGAGAAGTTTTAATATTTGCAGGGTAGATTTACTTATACTGGGTTTTATTTTATCTCTGTCCTCACTCTAGCTCCTCACGCCATTCCCATTACATACGCAGCAAACCCCTCGACTTCATCATACCATCCATTGTCTCCTTTCATTGCCGTCCCTTCCATTCTACTAGGTTGCCTTCGATTTCTGTTGAGCTCTCCTCTTTACCACAGTTAATCCTTAACATTGCCCGTCGACCTTTTTCTGCCTTGATGCTGTCGTGTCCTCTCCACCGTCCTGTCAAACCTGTCTCTTGCCACATCTTCACGCTGACTGTCAACGTCTCCACCCTCTTCATTCCGCACGTTGCGTCCCAATTTTCATTTCCATGCAATCCAGCTCTGCATTCGATCGATTTTCACTGCGTATCATCTTACCCAGCGTCCACCATTCCCTCCTTGCCGTCCGATCCATCGACCCTAACTCTTTGCCATCCATCGTGTTCCATCTACACGTCTGCCGCCGTCACAGCCGCGTCCAAGCTCGACCTGCATAAATCAAAACGCACAACATAGAACTTTAAAAACGCACATAAAAATAAGAAAATAAGCTGACGTTCATGCGTTTTTCTTTAATTTTCGATTTATTCTTAATTTAGTTTCATTTGATTTATTTTTAGCACTTAGTTGATTTCGATTTTGGCTCAGCCCTAGTTTTAGAGTTTTAATTTGACTTGGTTTTTTATTTTATTTTTGTTAATTTTAATTTTAGTCAGATTTTGTTAGACGTAGTTTTATTTAACTCGACTTGTTTAGTTTAGCTACTAACCTTTTTAATTAGATTTTGGTTATTTTTGTTTTAGATTTGTAAATTTTAGCTTTAGTTGTAATTTAGTGTAATTTCATTTAGTTTAGTTAGATTACATTTTTAGTTAGTATTTTTTTTATTTCAATTTTAGATTTTTTTTTTTTTTAGATTTAAATTTAGCCTTAGTTTTAGACTTAGGATTTTAGATAAAAAATAATAAAAAATATAAAAATTTCAAAATTCTAATTTTTTTTTCAAGTCCTATGGTCAAATAAGCCTAAAAATTTTATTCTAAAGCTTGACCGTGGAACCTTTTGATTTTCGAACTGGGTTATAATTGGAATATCTTATTTTTCGGAAATCTTTCAAGTATCTGGCATTCTCATATTATTGAGAGTTCAAGATATTCATGGTTGTGGCGTTCTCAATTAAATATCATTGTGAGCAATCGTGTTTTAACAAGCAGCAGTTAATCGTCACTTACTTGTTTATAATTGCATAACGGGATTTTGTTTGACTTCATAAGGCACTGGTCTTAAACGTGAAATCTAATTTAGATCTGTGGAATCTCATTCATTTCTATCAAGTATTTGATGTTTTAGCTATGTCTCCTGGATTTATCATCCTCATTTATAATAGGGTCTACCTCCCTTAGCTTGCAAGGAGACAGCTTAAATAGAGAGATTGGGGATAAAGGTGACAACCCCCGAATCTGAACCATTGTCGCGGTGCCTTGACAATCTGTGCGACAACAAGGTTAAAGGAGGAAAATGAGAGAAAAGATCATTCATTCTTTCATGAGCAGATTGAGAGAGGAGAAGAAAAAGCTAAGGAGATTTTCTGAGCAGTGAGAAGAAAGAGGGCAGCAGCGAGGAGATTCAACAATCTGTACAACAACATTTATTAGCACAAATACCAAGGCAGAAAATCCGTACAACAGGAGAGAGGCACAAAAATCGAGGAAGAGGGCAACAACATTAAGCACGCAGTCCAAGGCAAAAAACTGGGCACAGATTTTGAGGAGAGAAGCTACTGATTTTTTGGCACAAAAACCGAGAAAAAGTACAGCAGCAACAACACGGGTTTCCAGGCAGTATTTGGGCTCAGATTTCTAGGAGGGCTGCTGTACAAATCCGTAGTCTGTACAACACAGTACACCCTATTCTGGCACGCATCCCGAGGTGGCCGTACAACATTTATTGTTGTCATTAATGTTGTAATATTTTTTGTTTTGCAAGTTGCTGATTTGGCACAATTTCCGAGGCTGTGTGCAAGCACGGAAATCGAGATAAGTCTGTAAATTTGGTTGCTGGAATTTTTATTGTGTTTTTCTGTTTCACTGTAAAAGCAATATTCAAAAAATAAAGAGAAGCTTTCGAACTGGTTTTCCCCAAGAGTTGTAGGGGTTTTTCCAGGGTCAAGTTGACCAAAAATCAAAGTGTCTATTTTCTGTGTGTGGCTGATTTATTTTTCCGAGTTTTATTTCTGCATTTCAGCACTGTGAAATTTCCAGAATTTGTGTTTTCAGAAAATATTTATTTTTCCAGCTTGTTGAATGTATGGCTATGGAATGGGAATTTAACTTTATGGGTGAAATAAGGAGAAACTGAAAACTGGAGTTGGGAACAGAAATTTCTACAGGACCTTCGAATACATCATGGTAGTGTTATGGTAGAAGGTTTGTCTAATTGCTCTCTAGATTTTGATTTGTGTATATGGGAAGCAAAATCGGGTGAGTTTCCCCTTGGGTGCTAAGAGGGCGAAAGGGATATTAGATCTTGTGCACAATGATGTGTTTGGACCTTTGTCGGTTCCATCACTGGGTAAGTCTATGTACTATGTCTCATTTATAGATGACTTCCCAAGGAATACATGGATATATTTTCTCAGGAAGAAATCTAAAGTCTTTGACAAGTTTAAAGAATTTAAGGCTCTGGTGGAAAATCAGACAGAGAAGAAGATCAAGGTGTTGAGGACAGATAATGGTGGAGAGTTCTGCAAGAAGGAATTTAAAGAGTTCTGTAGAAATGTGGCATAACACGACAAAAGACTACTCCATACACACCTTAACAAAATGGAGCTGCAGAAAGAATGAACAAGACGTTGATGGAAAAGGCAAGAAGCACGCTCAGTGGTGCCAGGTTAGGACAAGAATTCTGGGTAGAGGCAGTAGATACTGCATGTTATCTAGTTAACAGATCACCTTCATCAGCGTTGGAGGATAAGACTCCACATGAAGTATGGACTGGTAAGAAACCATCTCTTTCACATTTGAGGATATTTGGCTGTGATGCATATGTATATGTTCCAAAGGAGAAAAGGACCAAATTTGATAGTAAATCTGAAAGGTGCACTTTATTGGGTATAAGGATGGTTAAAAGGTTATAAGCTTTGGAACCCAGAAACGAGGAAGGATGTGTACAGGCGAGATGTGGTATTTAGAGAGGTAAAAGATGTTATTAAACATGAAATACTACCAAAGGAACCTGAGAAGATAGAGTTTGAACTAAAGGAGGAGGAATCAGATGCAACAACAGAACAGGAATAAGAAGAAGAAGAGCCACAAACTCCAGTTTTGGGAAGATCAGTTCGAGAGAGAAGGCAGCCAGAGTGATCTCCAGCTCAATCTGCTTCAACAAAGCCACGGATGTTCAAAACTCTGTCCAATCTTGGTCTTCCTTGGTAGCACATACTATAATCACAATATGATGAGCTTAGTGAAAAGAGTCTCCTTCACTAAGTGGGCCCGTAGGCTATTTTTGGCGCAAGTCTATTTTTAGACAGGTGATCATATTTCAGAAGTTGCAGGATGCTATTTGTGGATGGTTGATCAAGTTGGAAAAATAGATGAAATTCTATTTTTAGAATATTAGGCGAAGTCTATTTATAGATCGTCAATCTAAAAATAGATGCATGTCGATTATTATTAGCTCTTAATAATAATCAGACTCTAAACAACAACTTATTCTCTTGGAGCACTTCAGTTCAGTGCACAGATGTGGCACATCAGCTGACTGAGGGAATTGCGCAATTCCCAAGGGTTTACTGGAGCTAATGCATGGAGGCCTCAGTTAGAACTCAAGTGGCAGAGTTATGACACAGTTGGAAGAAGTAGTTATGGAGTTGTATTCAGTTTAACTCAGCTAGACTCAGTTGAGCTAGTTGTATCTAGTCTAACTGAGTGATACACTAGTGAGAGTGGAGTGAATTAATTAGTTAATTAATTTACAAATAATAACTCACTAATCAACTGAACAACACAACAGTTAACTATAGTGCATGGCAGTTTCAGTGGAGACCCAGTGGAGAGATAGGTGAAAGGGCAAGATAGACTATCTATTGTGACTATAGTGATGCATTGATTGTATCACACACACATTGGAGTTGCCAATGAGGATTGTGCAGTCAAGGCAAGGGTAATTCGAATTCATTCAAAGTTATTCTTCATCAGAGATTGTGTAGTGGAGGCAGGCTAGCGGGAGGCAAAGATCGGTGCATGGATTTGCAAGATTGGTCTTGATTAGTGTATGACGATTGTACTATACTGAGAGCTTGTGATAAGCTTTGTATGCTTTGTATGAGATTGTCATATGATCTCCATGTTACATAATATATAGTTGGCGTTTTCAGCTTCAGGCTTTCTCGGTTAAAAATTGTGTTATGTGCGATTGATTATTTTTGTTTATGCTTCACATGGGTGTGCAATTAATTTTTTCCGCAAAAGATTAACAAGTGGAATAGATTTAGTGTCTTGCATAAAGTTAAATAGTGTGAGATCATGTGGATCTAGGACATATGCATGCTTAGTGCATATAATTTCTACACTAGTGCCACGCGAATACCTGAAAATTTGCTTCACCGCTGTCCAATGCTCCTTCCCTGGTTTTGACATAAACCTACTCAATATTCCAACTACATGTGCAATGTCTGGTTTGGTGCAAACCATTGCATACATCAGGCTACCAACTGCACTCGCATATGGAACATGGGACACGTCCTCTTCCTCTTCTTGTGTCTTAATACATTGTTCAGCAGATAACTTTACATCTACAGGAATAAGAACCTTCACTGGTTGACTACTGCATATTAAACCTTTGCAATATTGTCTCGACATACTTCCTCTGGTTTAACCGGAGCTTCCTCTTCACTCGATCTTGTTTAATTTCCATGCCCAAAATATAGTTTGTAGCACCAAGATCCTTCATGTTGAATTTGGAAGACAATTGAGTCTTCAAATCTTGGATAATTTCTTTGTCATTTCCAATCAAAAACATATCATCCACATACAAGACCAAATAAATAACACCGTCACCAATTAATTTAAAATACACACAGTGATCCGCTTTGCTTCTGGTGAATCCAAATCCCCGTATATATGTGTCAAATTTCTGATACCACATCCTTGTCGATTGTTTTAACTATTAGAAAATCAGAAAGGCAAAAAGATTTTCTTATACTTGATAATTATTTGTGATATTCTTTTGATCTTATTAATTTTCTTGTGTTCTTTTATCTTAATTCATCAAGCAATTACCAAAATGGTAGCACAAGGATCAAGAACACCAGATATAGGCGGACAACCAGGGCAAAACCCCACTCTAGGGGAAAACCCAGTCAAGAATTCTTCCTTCAATAGTTTTCCTCAGATAATCCAAGACTCTAGATTTAGAGAAAGACCTCCTCCACACCAAGTCAGTCCTCTCTTTGATGTAGAATTTTGACCTTGCAGTAGCAGTATACCAGCAGCAGTAGCAACACTTATCTTCGACCTGACAACTTCGATCTTGATGCAATGACTTCGATCTTGAAACAACACCTTCACTTGAGGCAACAAAAAATGGAAGTAACAACTTCGACTTAGTAGTGGCAACTTCGATCTGGTAGCAACTGGCAACAACTAGCAGCAACAACTTCGATGTAGCAGTAAAAACTTTGATCTCCCTAGTTATCCCACACGTGTGAGAGACAGATGGCTTAAAATTTCGATTTTGGCCAAATCTTCCTTCTTTTCCAACCTCGCACTTCTTTTAGTCCTCTTACTTCACACTTTTTTTTTGCTTCCTTCTTGATATCAAACTAGTGTGTGTGAGTGAGCTCCAAATGAATTCAAACTGCTTCAATATATAGGCTTTTGGTGGGGTTGACTAGCCTAGATTGAGGCCGACTTGGTGTGGAGGTGACATGATTCATTTTTGACTCAAAAATAATCCTTTTTACGTGATTCAAAAGCCCAAGAAGGGTTTCTTTAAATATGCAATGACTCTATTGACTCAGAATAAATCCTAGAAGTCCTCAATGGGGACTTTGACCTAAAAACATGATGACCCAAGCATGAAACCCATGCTTTAATAAGTCATAATAATAATAATAAAAGTTTCTTTTCATTCTTTTGATAAGTATATTACATAATGGTTCAAATATATTTATGAGACCAGACCTAGTTACATTCTTCAACACTCCCTCTTAACTAGGGAGGTATTCATAACAAGTACAAGGAAGATCTCAAACTATATGAACTATGAAGAATTTAGGCACCACAATGCCATGGACTAGATTCCTGACATGGGCAATCTATCCAAGGCCTCCTATCAGTTTAGGCACCGCAATGCCATGGACTAGATTCCTGACTAGGGCAATCTATCCAAGGTGGGACTAAGATGGACTAAAGCTTTCAACCTCTCTAGGTACCACAAGGCTTACTTACTAACTACCAACCCAAGGATCTAGGTGTGTATTCGGGATCAGAGCTCTATGACCAATGCCACCCTCCCTATACATCCAGGCAATGTGTCACTTACAAAGCCTCAACACTCCCGATTATTCCAACTGGTAGCAAATCCTCCTTGATCAAACAAATCTCTCCTAATCAAACTTATCAAACCTTCGAGAGGTTTACTTGTATGGACATAACTCCAATTAGTAACAAGCTTTCAAATGTTCATAAGCAAGCACAAACCTCTGGGGTCTTTTAGTCATCTTGATGTTGCTTCTCAATTTATCATAGTAGGATTTTCAACCGATTCTTGATAGAAGAGTCCTCAATCATTCATCTTCCTTTCCTACTTTGTATGCAACAACATATAATTAGATCCTGCTTTCCTTGTCTTACCAATCCTTCAAAATGCATTCTCCAATTTTATTCTTTCAAGGTATCCATCATGACAATGAGATGCCCTCCTTTTTAATTTAAGGAGATTTCTTTTATCTAGGATCCCTCTTAACTTAGGGAGATCAACTTTGTAAAGCCCTATTTTTTAAATTTCGATGATTGTAGGGCCTGTAAGGTCCCAAAGGGTTTAACTTTGGCTCTGATACCAAAGTGTAAAGCCCTATTTTTAAAATTTAACCAGAGAAACTCAAGATTCGACAATTAACATTGTAATGCTCTATTACTAGAATGGAGAGCCCTACTTCGAAAAATAGAGTACTCAAAATTAGCAACAAAAAACAAGCCTTAATTTTGGATTTTTAACCAAACATGAAATTTACATCTTAAATCTATGAATTAACCACATAATCTAAATTTTAACAAACCATTAACAAGTACTTATCTGAAGATTTTTGTTTGGAGATGTTCTGAATCAGTTGCCGCTCTCATTCCTGCTACCATACCGACTTTTCCTCCCAACCTATCTGGAATCAACCTGTCCAGTTCCCAGATGTAGAAGACAAGTCTTTTGGCCCCCGTTCCCAAAACTCCAATATTAATTAAGCTCAATCTTCCTCGTGACTCTGTTAGAAATTTTGTCTCTCCCTAGAACTTCCAAAAATCCTCCCGCAACACTGAAATTGGAAAATGACCCTATCCCTCTCATACCCCCATGCTCTCCTTATATCGCCTCAATGGGCACCGTCTCCGGATTATTCACCGCCCTCCATTCCTCTGGATTTTGTGCTCTTCATCTAGAATGCCCTCCTCTTTTGATGCGGTCATATTTATTTTAAATGAATAATGAAGTGTTTGGGTATAATAGTTTTTCTTACTTTACTTAATATCCCTTTTAAGTGACTTATTAATGAAACTAAGTAATTTTACTTTTATTAAAGAATTCATTTAATATTTTATTAAATTATAACCATTTAATATTTAATTTAGAACTTATATGGTTAGTCCCTTTTATAGTTAGTTCCTTCCCTTTTCAAATTTAATAATTTAATTTAGAACTTTATAAATTTATATAGTTAGTTCCTTTCATTTGATATACAATATATAATATACAATTTTCTTTTAGTTAATAAAATCCTTTGTTTTTATATATATTGAATAATGTACTGGTTATATATATTATGATGGTGGTATATATAATAAGTATTTCACAACATATATTCATTAGATTTTGGTACGTTAGTTTTTACTTTAACACTTTGATAATTAACTTGTTACCTTATATTTGGACATTTTCCATAATTAGTTAGTACACATACTAGTGCACTGCATGCGATGCATGCATATGTAGCTATCATATGCATGTCGCGTATGCATGCTAATATTCCTATGTTCCTTTTAGTTTGAATTGAGTCATTACAAACTTCCTTTTATGACATTGGAGAATCCTTCATGGCTTCCATCCTTGTTTATTTTGGGCAACTAGGTCCAAACTCCATGTTGCATTGCTCATATGATGATGATGATATTTTTGTTGCATTCCTCTTTTGGAGAGGTGCAAGATTGATCTAAAGATCATCTTGTTTGGATAAGTAGAACTTATATTTTGATTTTATTTTCCACACGTGTAAGTTGTCAAGGTTGGCTAGATTTGTAATGTCGGCTCACAAGCCCCAAAAGATGTGTCACACACTTTCATTGATGGATATAAATAGGAGAGAGATGATGCTCATTTTATCGTAATCTCATCACACACATTCCTCTTCATTTGATTGGTTCGTTCAACCTTTGGAGGCTTCTCTCTCTCTCTCCCACGTGTGAATTTGAAGCTGGAGAAATTCGGATTGTTTTTAGGGATTTCTAGACAATGTTGACTTTGGGTGAACCCTTGAAGTTTGACTGCAGTTTTAGCACAAAATTTCTGATTTTTGGAGGCCGTACTATTGGGCACAAAAATCGAGGCTGAATGTTGTCTTTGCCTGAAGCCCCTTTGACCGCAGCGTTGACTGGTTTCTATTGACTTGCGTTGACTGTTTGGGAGCTATCTTTGTGGTGTGTGTGACTCTTGGAGGAACGCTGATCTTGTATGATGGAAGGTCTGGTTTGGCTAGCCAAGTCTTTGCTGGCTAGGGCATCTTGTTGACTGCTGTGACAAACATTTCTCTCTATATTTGCTGGACAAGAAGAATTACAAATTCTGATATATTATTTGGCTTGTCTTCTGTTGATCTATTATTATGTTCTATCAACATTTTACTTTCATGTTTATGTGATTGCTAAATTGAATTGGGCCTATAAGAAAGATTGAAGTAAAACTACATTAAGCATAGAACATACCATGGTTATTTAAAATTAACATGGTATCAGAGCTATGGTGAAGACAAAGCCCAAGCTAGTGTGAAAAGCAATCACCGAAGAAGTTGTCTTATCAAGGACAAATGGCCTCAACCTACAAGGGTTTCAAATCTGATGATAAGTTGACTGATAAGTCTGATTATCATGCTGGGAGAATGTCTTTGGATTTGGTATTGGAAGATCAAGATGTAATGGATTATGTGCAGGGGAAGATAAATGAGCCTCCATCAAATGCACTGGCTGCCACAAAGACGAAGTATAGAAAAGGGGAAATCAAAGCGAAGATGATTATCAGGAATTCTATACATAAGCACTTGGTTGCTTATATCTTCGAGCTGGGTACATCTAAAGAGATGTATGATAAATTGGTTAGCATGTTCAGGGCTAGCAATGCTAATCAAGTTCTCTTCTTCAAGAACAAGTTGAAGAATATCAAGAAGGGAAAAGATGAATCCATTCAATCCTATTTTATGAGGCTCACAGAAATCAAGAATGATCTCCTAGCTATTGGAGAAGAAGTAGCTTACCGAGTGCTCGTCCTCATTGCTCTTGGAGGACTTCCCCGAGACTGGTATGTATTTAATATGAAAGTTTCAAAACAGAAACCCTACCGCAGTATCTTTATCTACTTCGCCTACTTGTATGATTAATTTACAAGTTATTAATCTGAAGTATTAAAAAAAAACATTAAAGCAAATACAAACTGCAACCTACACATTTACAGATCATTTACTGAACAACACGCACATGTGACAATTACGCATATTTTTCGGACAAATGTCCTCGGAAAAACCCAATGCGGGAAAACTGGTGCAACAACTCTAGAGGGTTTTATTATTATGTAGAATCTGAATACAACAATCTGGGCACTAGAAACGGTTTGCCCTACAGAGAAAATACACGGAAGTTGTACCTTATCACTTAGAAACAGAAAATATGGCTGATCCAACCCTCTATGGGGAATTATGAATTCTAGCCCTTTCTGGCCCACTGGAAACCCTCAGCGCAACCTTCTCCAGCCTTTGCGTCATTCCTCTGGCCCAGCGTAGCCTCTGTGCAGTGTAGGCTGCCCCAACGTTACTCTGGAAGGCTCTGCGTCAGCCTTTGCGTGCCCTCTGTGTCAGCCTGGCTGGGCTGCGTCCCTCCTGTTGGCCTCTGCGCTACCCTGGTAAGATGCTGCCTCCCTGCTTGCTGTATTCTCGACCTCAGATCAGATCATCCCTTGCCGATTGCTGTCCCTCATTGCACTGCAAACTCACTTCGAATTCCTCACAAACCCCGGCCCAGAAATTCAACTTAGCTTTAGTGCTCTGCAATATGTGTGTGTGTCCTCCAACTAACCCCAAGCCCTTCCTTTATACTTTTCTCGTTGGCAAACCAACGACCGTGATCTAATCTCTTATCAACGGTTGAGATTAAAAGAAAGCTTGATCCATGTCACTTAGAGCATTTCATCACATGTGTAATTTAATTCACTTTAATTTTTTTAATTTCCCTAAGTTAGACTTAGGGTCCCCAATAAAAATTTAATTATTTGAATAACTATTACACCGGATGGAATTTCTCCAAACACTTTTTAGGTCCTGGAGATCTCGTGTGTCTTAGTCTCTCCATAAAGTTTTAGAGCTAGAGCACACCCAATGCTACCCCAAAATCTCAACTGTCCCTCTTAGCGAGGAGTGTGCTCTAGCAATAATTCCACACTGAAGCATCACCTGATCTCGGCATTGGTTGTCCGTGCTGCTGATGCTTGGCTTGTTGCCCTCCATCCACTGCGCTGCTGCTCCCTACACTGTTGCCCATGTCTCTATCACTGACACTGCAATGTCTGTACTGCAGCTCCCTCTGAAATTGCTGCACTGCAACTCAGTTACTGAGAAGTAAGCAACTGAAAGACCACCCAGTCACTGACAGACAAGTTAGTTGGGCTGCATCTCATCACTGAATCTCCCTCGGCTGCTGCGCTGCGCTGACTCTCTGAAGCCACTGCGCTGCTGCTACTCTGCACTGCCCCTCTACGTTGCTGAAGTCCCATCAGCCTGTGCGCTATTGCTTCTACGCTACTACTACCTTTTCACTATGCTGCTCCCATCTACCGTGTCCCAGCTTTGCCTCTGCTTCACTGTGATCGTCTGCACCCACTGCTCCAGTCATCCAGCTATTGTCTTAAGGCTCCCATGGTTTGTATGTGATCTAAGAGTCTTGGGCACCTCAAAGATCCTACCTTCCATTTGTAGTTGCTCTACAGATCAATGTCGCCCCACCTCTTCTCTCGAGGCACATGAGTGCTCATGGCCACATCATACTCACTACCACTGTCCCCTCTAACTGTTGTTGCCTTGGAATCAGAAGATTCCTTGTCCTTCCTCTTAAAACAAGTGTTGGCGAAGTGTCCAAGTTCGCCACATTTAAAGCACCGGACCTTTAATAGGTCCCTCTTCTTCTTCCCTTGTTGCTTTCGTTCCTTTGCTGCAAGGGCTGCGTCCTCTTCCTCTTCCTTCACTTTGCTACTTCCGCTGCTGAATTCCCTCTTGGTCATTCGCCGGATCTCCTCCTGTCGAAGGATGGCCCACATGTCACCCTAATTAGGGAGTTGTGCTGTGCCCAAAATGATTTGGGCAAAGGTCTCCCACTCATTAGTGACAACATTCAGGGCTGTCCTTACTAAGAGTCCTTCATTCGGAGTTTCCCCCATGGAAATCAACTGATCCCGGATAGTCTGCAATCTGGAGAGGAATGGATCGATCTCCTCCCCTTTGTGCATCTGGAACATCCTCATTTGGTTCTCCATAAGCATCTTACGTTGGATGGAGCTCCCCTGATACAACGTGGTCAAAGCTGTCCACACCTTATTTGCCATCTTCTTCTCGACAATGTGTGGGACCACGTGATCCTTCAACCCATCCATGATCAAGCACTTTGTCTGCGCTCGATTCTCGTTAAACTTCTGCAGAGCGTTCGCATTAGTCGGCATAGCTATGACATTTTCTGCATGTTCTCTGATGCCATACTCCTCTAGGACTAACAGGATTCTGGCCTTCTAGATCGCGAATTTGGACACACCGTCCAACCTATCCTGATCACGCAGTCCGTACGGTGCCATCTAGCTCAAATCTGTCGAAATAGGTACTCCTCTCCCTCTTCCTGCTGCAACACTCAACAAGAGACTAGATTTGGGTTTCTTGGCGATAGAAACCCTCTATAGTAGCTGCTCCCTCTGACAACTGATTTCCCTCCCGGAAATCCTCTGCCAAATCACCTGAATCAGTCCTCTACGATCACCCTCCTGATCGAATCTCGGATTTGTTTGGCACAAATTTGCTGAGCGACTGTTCTCTTCCTGCTTTTGTCACCTCTGCTAGGCACTGTTCTGCACCAACAAAACCTGTGCCACACCAACAACTTCTAAAGATCCGAAACAACATTTCCGATCTTGGCAATCTGCATAGCAACTACCCGACTTGGACTGCGTCACCCTCCTGGTGTTGCGTTAGCCTCTGCGTGAGCAGACTGGCTCAGCATCCCTCTCCTGGTGCTGCATCAGCCTCTGCATGAGCAGACTGGCTCTGCGTCACCTCTCTGGAGTTGTGTCAGCCTCTGCGTGAGCAGACTGACTTTGCGTCACCCCTGCAGGGTCTGCGTCCCTCCTGGTGCTGCGCTGCCTTCTTCTGGATCTCTGTGGCTTCAGCTGCCCTTCCTGCGGCAAATATCTTCAGCCACTTTGCTGATGGATCAACTTGATTTGCAATGCTCTGATACCATGTGAAAATTTCAAAACAAAAACCCTATTGCAATATCTTGATCTACTTTGCCTACTTGTATGATTAATTTACAAGTTATTAATCTGAAGTATTCAGAAAAAACATTAAAGAAAATACAAACTACAGCCTACACATTTACATATCATTTACTGAACAACATGCACATGTGACAAAATTACACAGATTTTTCGGACAAATGGCCCTAGAAAAACCCAACGTGGGAAAACCGGTGCAGCAGCTCTAGAGGGTTTTATTATTATGTAGAATGTGAATAAACAATTTGGGCACCAAAAATGGTCTGATCTACAGAGAAAATACACGGCAGCTATACATTATCACTCGGAGACAAAAAATATGGTTGATCCAACCCTTTGCAGAGAATTACAAATTCAAGCCCTTTCTGGCCCACTGGAAACCCCCAGTGCAGCTTCTCCAGCCTCTGCGTTAGCCCTCTAGCCCAATGCAGACTCTGCGCAGCGCAGCCTGCCCTTGTGTCACTCTGGAAGTCTCTGTGCTGCCTCTGCGTCACTCAGACGGTTCTGCGTGCCCTTTGTGTCAACCTGGCTGGGCTGCATCCCTCCTGCTGGCCTCTGCGCTGCCCTGGTACGATGCTGCCTCTCTGCTTGCTGTATTCTTGACCTTGGATCAAATCATCCCTTGCCAACTTGTGCTCCTCACTGCACTGCAAAATCACTTTGAATTTGTCAGCAAACCCCGCCTCAAAAATTCGACTTAGCTTTAGTGCTCTACAATATGTGTGTGTGTCCTCCAACTGACCCCAAGCCCTTCCTTTATACTTTTTTCATTGGCAAACCAACGACCGTGATCTAATCTCTTATCAACGACTGAGATTAAAAGAAAGCTTGATCCACGTAACTTAGAACATTTCATCACATGTGTAATTTAATTCACTTTAATTTTTTTAATTTCCCTAAGTTAGATTTAGGGTCCCCATTAAAAAATTTAATTATTTGAATAACTATTACACCGGATGGAATTTCTCTAAACGCTTTTTGGGTCTTGGAGATCTTGTGTGTCTTAGCCCCTCCACAAAGTTTCGGAGCTAGAGCACCCAATTGCCTTACCACTCATGCAAAGAAGAGGAACAATGGTGGTCCGAGAAATAAAAACCATGGAAGAACAAGTCCCAAAGGAAGAAAAGGAAGATGTTACACTTGTAACAAGTTTGGTCACTATGCAAGAGAGTGCCGCAATAGAAGGGACTCTGCTAGAGATGATGACAACAACAACTTCAGGGGGAATGGAAATCAAAGGAACAACAGGTTCAAAGGAAAGAGGAAGGCTCCTTCTGATCGAAGTGGAAATGGGCAACCTTTCAAGAGGCCAAGAAATTCCAGGTATGATGAATCTAATGTTGTTGATCTCCTTCCGATATGCTGGATAGTGGGTTGATTGATAGTGGTGCCTCAAGGCACTTCACTGGATATAAGGAAGCCCTCTTTGATTTGATTGAAAAGGATACTAATCTGGAAATTATCCTTGGAGACAATGCCACCTATCCCGTGAAAGGGACAAGGACTGTGACCCTTCATCTAAATCAAGGTCAAGTTATCCGCTTGAAAGATGTGTTGTACGTACCTGACTTGAAGAAAAATCTAGTGTCTATCTCGGCAATGGAAGACAAAGGATTCAAGGTGGCATTCATCGATGGAAAGGTACGCATTTGGAAGAGGAAATTCAAAGAAGCATTCACTCTTGGTTTTAGAGTTGACATACTCTATCAGGTTGGTGGAAGTCCGCTGGGGGCCATGACATGTGACACAACCCTTCAATCCGAGCTATGGCATTGGAGGTTTGCACACCTTCATTTCAAAGCCCTTCCCGAAGCAAGGAAGGTGGTGACAGGGATATGAAGGTGTATGTCAGGGTTGTGCCGAAGGGGGAAACATACCAGGGGACCATTCCCCTCAAGTGTCACGAAGACATATGATATTTTGCAATTGATACATTCTGATCTATCTGGTATGCTGCCTGTAACATCCTTGGGAGGATGTTTATATTATATCACTTTTATAGATGACTTCTCCCGCAAGACTTGGATATATTAAAATTGCCTAATGTGTAATTAACTCTTGCTTCATTTACTTGAAATAATGGATTTTTTTTGAATATTAATGTTTGGGAAAGTCTTTTCAAGTAATTGTGATCAATATTTTTCAGAGCTCTATTTGGATATTTTAATTGAGTAAATTTTGGCATCTTTATAATTGACACTCTCGCTTAAGTACTTAGTGGTTAGATCAAATTATTTGTAATCTAAGTGCTTTGGGCTTTTAACATCACCTCTTATCTTTGAAGCTTGCTTCATCTCGCTCCTTCTTCAAATCGTTTTCCTTGCATTCTGCACTTTAAGTTAGCATTGCATAGCAATAGTTTCTCATCAAGTACTTGGTTGTATTTTCCTGAGCAGGATAGTTGACTCCATAAGGTACTGGTATCAATAATTCAAATTTAATCAAATCATTTAATCTTACTAGATCTTTTACAAGTATTTGGTCGCTTAACTGTCTCCCAAACTGGTTGGTTCCCAAATAGTTCTCCTTCATTCCATTTCCATAGGGTATACCCCCCTTAGTCTGCTATAAGGAGACAACTTAAATAGAGAGATTGGGGATCAGGGTGACAACCCCCGATCTGAGCCATTGTCGCGGTGCCTAGACACTCTGTGCGACAACAAATCCAAAATAGGTGGGAGGAGGTCGGGCGGTCAAACACCGCCTCCTCCCGAAATGGTGTGCAATTGTTTTAACCCCAACAGATACAGGCTTTTAAAAGTCGTCGTTTAAATATCTTTGGGAGGTCGGACCCGCATCGGGTGGCTTGCCCCTCTACATCTCCGTCGACACTGTCTATGGATAGAGTGGAAGGGGGCACGGCAGGGTTGACAGCTCGTGCCCCTCCCAAACATAGTCTCCATTAATTTATGGTGGTTGGGTGGCGGGGTCATGGTTGTTGGCCCTGTTAGTCATTAATAATTTTGATCTTATCCAAAGATGACTAAGTTGACAATCCTAGATTTCTAGAAACAATATTGCAGAAACATTGTGAGTTCTAGAAATCTCACAGCCTTCATTATCCTAAGTCTATCAATTCACTGAATATCTTCACTTAAATCCTCCAAGTTATCCTGCCATCTCAAAGAGAAACTTGTTTCAGGCTATTTTCATCATTTTTACCTACATTTCATTTCCTCATTCTACCATTCCTACTCCCTATTTTATCATTCCATTTCCCTCTGAGAATAGCCCACTTCCCCTTCCTTAACTCTTCATTCCCCCTTAAAAGGCTACTAAATCCCCTTTAGATGATTTATTCTTTTTTATTTGGTTTAATTTGGCCTTTTTAACCTATCGGAACACCAAAAGGCCTTAAAAAACCTTTATTTTCAACCCTTGCTGCCCTTCTAAAAAGGCCCCTTTTCCACTTAATTTTTCCTCATTTCTTCTAAAAAGCCCTTTAAAACCTTATAAAACTCCTTTATTCGTTTTAAAACCCTCTCTTTATACTTATCGGAAGCTCTAAAAAAGGCTCAAGATCCCACTTTTAGCCTTATTCCGATCATTTATAAAAAGTTTTAGTTTAGGCCTTAAGCCCTTTCCGGGCTTAAGCCCTCAGCCCCTTCTCCATATAACCACAGCTGAGAACCGTCGGCACTTCCTCGTTTCCTCATTCCCATTCTCTTTTCCCCCGCCGATGCGATCCCCCGAGGGCTTAAATCTTCCGCCCTTTTCTCATAAGACCAGAAGGCCCGACCATCCGCTAGGTCTCAACCCTTTTTATCCTAGCCCCCGGGTCTTTCTCTTCTCCATAAAAACTTTCCCCCACTTCGTTTAAGCCCCCTTCCTTTGTTATTCCACTCCTCCGCGCTATGTTTTCCCGATGGCAGATCTACACCGTCGATTGTGTTGATTGGACAACCCTCGCCCTTCCCCTATCATTTTACAAACCCGCACTCCCCGACAAAATTGCGGATGTCATCCCTGCTGGCCCACCTTCCTCCCCACGCCATCGTGCTCCACTCTTCGCTTGCCACCTGTCCTCCACCATCCCTTTCCACCGATCAACTTCATTCCATCGCGCTCGCTTACCACCGTTGATCTGCATCCCCGCAGATCGGACGGCTGACGCGCTCCAATCACCCAACCCCTCCAATGTGCATCTCGCACGCGAAACAGGCGGTATTGGGGTGGACAGGTGTCATCACCTGTGTGGTATCACGTTCAAAATGCCCAAAACTGCTAACCGCCCAACTTCAACGCGAAAACTGCCTTTTTCCCAGAAAATTGCTTTCCCAATTTTTGCGCCAAATTCAATTTTTTCGTGGATTTTTCCTGGTTCTGCCTGTGGGGCCCTTCCTCTCATGCATTTCCCTTCCCTCTGCACTACTCCTCCGCCTTCGCCGAACCTCTGAAATGCAGTAAGTCCACAATCCCGCAGGTTTTAAGCTAAATTTGTGTTTTTTGTTGCAGGTTTAATAGAAGTTTAGGCTTGAAAGCCGTCTCACAGTCAAACTAAATGACAGAGCCCTCGGGTGACGATCCAAAAGGCCGGAAGCTCGAAGAAAAGGGGAATCAAGGGTCCGATTTGAAGGTTAGAACGATGAATTATGATCATCGTTCGATCATAGACCCTCCCGCACCTGAAAGAGATGATCCCTACAGACATCAAACACAGTCAGCCAGAAGAAATGATGAAGAAATGAAGGCAGAAGATCAAAGGGTCTAATTTTTAGGACTGATTCGATGTCTCATGAACATTGACTATTGTACTAAGCCCTCCAGCGCAGAAGACCTGTACACAAACAAGTCAAAGAAAGTCAGTAAAGATCAAAGAAAAAAGACAGAGGTTAAAGCTCAAATGAATATTAGAATGGTTGAGAACACAATTAACAAAGGATGAAAATAAGCTTAAAGAAGTCCGAAAGGAGATAAAGACAATATAATGGATTATGAAGGCTAAACAGATCAGGCCTTAGGCACACTTTTAATGATTAAATTAAGGCAAGTTAGGCCTAAAGAGCCTCAAATACATCAACAGAGGCAGTTATTCATCCAAAAAATCTAACTGCCACCTGTGGCCTACTTTCTGTCCCAAAGGGAAAATTGACAGTTATTACACAGTCAGAAGATATTTTAAGCTGTCAAAACAGTTATTGTAAAGATAAAGATAAGCCTCAAAGTCAAACTTTTCACCTATCTTTCCTTAAGAAGTTAAGACAAAGTTATTAAACAGAGAAGTAGTTGCACACATGTTCCTACCTTATGCCTTGCATGGTTTTCAAGGTCAGGGATGGATTTACTCTGTAATTAATAACACTTGGACCCTAGATCAGTTCCACCTCCTCATTTGCAACATAAATACTGCATTGGAACTCATTGTAGTGTGGGCATTTGATGACTCTTTGAAGTAATACATAGTTCTGCTGAAGTTGAAAGAAATTTGATGTTCTGGAACCTGTGGATGTTTTGACCTGTTTGTTGATGGAGAAAGCTCTGTCATTGGATCCCTGAGCTTGGCTATTGGTGAAGTATTCTAATCTGTTAATGTTTTTCCTGTTTTCCATTCTGTTTCATCATTTCTTGCTTGCAGTAGAGTAAAAAGCTTAGGCTAAGAAATGTTTCCTAGAAGCATCTTAGGCCTATTTACTCTTCACTGCCTTTATGTTTTCATCTGCTGAAGGTTTTATTTAGTAGTTTGACTGCTTTTCAACCCTTAAGCTTGTTTATTTTAGAAATAGTTCAAACAGTTGGTCTCAAGAATGATTTATGGTTTTCCCTGCTTACTTGTTGCCACTTGAAAACTACTTCTGAAGTCTCCCTTTAAAGTACCATTGTTTACAGTCTGCCAAAGAGTCTGTTTTGATCATACCCTTTGTTCTTGCTTAAATAATTGTTTTGAAGGTCTTTATAGCTGTAATCAAAGATGTTTAGGAGTTCCCTCTTCTATGAATGCAATTATTTGTGAATCTTTTATGTTTTCTTGTCCTTGAAAGTGAAATCTTTGGATGAAATAGAGCGTTGCTCGACTCCTAGATTTCATTTAAAGTTTGTCTTGAAATTGTTATTTACTGAAGTGTGGTTTCTAGAATTTATGGTTAGCCCTGTCTATGGAATGCCTCTTCATGTTTTGATAATGTTTTAAGTCCCTTTGTTGAGAAGTACATATAATTAAGGATTCTTAATTGCCCTTAGTTCTACTTTTCATTCTAAACCTTTAATGTCCATTTCATTTCACCTAAAAGACTTTGTAGGTCCACTGGCCAAGTTAGTTTTGCCCTTTGATACCCCTGATTCATCTACAAACTTGTTACAAACTTCCATTTGACTCCATTGCCCAATGACTTAGAGATTTCCCTTTCCTATCTGTGCTGCCTAGATCATTATGTCCCACCAAACAATCAAACAAACTTGCACTTAATAACTAGATTAAAATCAACCTTTTACAAGCAAACAAGTCATATCTTTGCAAACAATTGAGAGATCCCTCTCTGAGACGAGGAGGGCTAGATCCTAGAGCTCTAAAGACTGGTTTATATGTTGCCTTGTCATTTGGTTTGCCAATCAGCCAAATCACAGAACCCCAACAGGCCCACCCCATATATAATAATATATTTGTTATCCGTTGGAGTAGGGGCGGGGGTCATGGCCCACCCCTACTATTTTTTTTATATATTTTTTGATTTTATAAACAATATGTCCGTTTTAAAATTTATGGAAACTGATCGAAGGAGTCAAATTAATGGTCCCACAAATTTTCTCGGAATCCGGCCGGAGTTGGCCAGAATCTAGTGGCCGGATTTCTGCAAATTTTTTGTCTCCTTAAGCTACCACATCACCAAGTCAACCAATAAACTTTGATTGCCTATAACTTTCGCATGCGAGCTTGGTTTGACGAACTGTTCGCACTGTTGTGATCAGGACGACGAGATCTTCAACTTGACACTGAGTTTGCCACATTCCTGCCACTTTGAATTTTGAGCCTTTTGTACTTGCCACTGGTGTGTAGAATCACCTGGATCACTGACATACACCTTCATGATCATCTTTGAAATTGGGCATCCCTGTCACCACCTTCCTTGCTTCGGGAAGGGCTTTGAAATGAAGGTGTGCAAACCTCCGGTGTCATAGCTTGGATTGAAGGGTTGTGTCACATGTCATGGCCCCCAGTGGACTTCCTCCAACCTGATAGAGTGTATCAATTCTAAAACCAAGAGTGAACCCTTCTTTGAATTTCCTCTTCCAAATGCGTACCTTTCCATCGATGAATGCCACCTTGAATTCTTTGTCTTCCATTGCCGAGATAGACACTAGATTCTTCTTTAAGTCAACTACGTACAACACATCTTGCAAGCGAAGGACTTGACCTTGATTTAGATGAAGGGTCACAGTCCATGTCCCTTTCACGAGATAGGTGGCATTGTCTCCAAAGAAAATTTCCAGATTAGTATCCTTTTCAATCAAATCAAAGAGGGCTTCCTTGTATCCTGTTAAGTGCCTGGAGGCACCACTATGAATCAACCAATTATCCAACGTATAGGAAGGAGATGCAGCAGAGAGGGCATATATAAGAATATATTCATTTTTCTTATCAACAACATTAGATTCATCATACCTGGAATTCCTTGTCCTCTTGAAAGGTTGCCCATTTCCACTTCGATCAGAGGGAGCCTTCCTCTTTCCTTTGAACCTGTTGTTCCTTTGATTTCCATTCCCCTTGAAGTTGTTGTTGTTATCATCTCTAGGAGAGTCCCTTCTATTGGGGCACTCTCTTGCATAGTGACCAAACTTGTTACAAGTGTAACACCTTCCTTTTCTTCCTTTGGTACCCGCTCTTCCATGGTTTAGATTTCTCAGACCACCATTGTTCCTCTTCTTTGCATGAGGGGTGAAGGCAGTAGGGTCACCTCCATTCCCATTCGAGGGATGGTCTCTCTCCATCATCCTTGTTTCCTCTTGAGTGCATCTCTTCAACAATTCATCAAAATCAGGAATCACATTGTTGTTAAGAAGCGTAGTATTAAATACATACCAATCTCGGGGGAGTCCTCCAAAAGCAATGAGAATGAGCTCTCGGTCAGCTACTTCTTCTCCAATAGCTAAGAGATCATTCCTAATTTCTGTGAGCCTCATAAAATAGGATTGAATGGATTCTTCTTTGCCCTTCTTAATATTCTTCAACTTGTTCTTGAAAAAGAGAACTTGATTAGCATTGCTAGCCTTGAACATGCTAACCAACTTATCATACATCTCTTTAGATGTGCCCAACTCGGAGATATAAGCAATCAAGTGCTTATGTATAGAATCCCTGATAATCATCTTCGCCTTGATTTCCTCTTTTCTATACTTCGTCTTTGTGGCAGCCGGTGCATTTGATGGAGGCTCATTTACTTTCCCCCGCACATAATCCATGACATCTTGATCTTCCAATACCAAATCCAAAGACATATTCCAAGCATGATAATCATCATTAGACTTGAAACCCTTGTAGGTTGAGGAGGCCATTGGTCCTTGATAAGACAACTTCGGTGATTGCTTTTCACACTAGCTTGGGCTTTGTCTTCACCTTAGCTCTGATTCCATGTTAATTTTAGATAACCATGGTTTGTTCTAACTTCTATGCTTAATGCAGTTTATTTCAATCTTTCTTATATTCCCATTTCAAATTAGCAATCACATAAACATGAAAGTAAATGCTGATAGAACATAATAATAGATCGAAAGAAGACAAGCCAATATAATAAATCAGAATTTGTAATTCTTCTTGTCCATAAAATGTAGAGAGAAATGTTTGTTACAACAGTCAACAGGATGCCCTAGCCAGCAAAGACTTTTGCTGGTTAAACCAAACCAGCTCTTCCAACCTCCCGGAGGCTCAGTCAAACACATACAAGACCAGGCTTCCTTCAGTGTCACACACACCTCCAAAGACATCTCCCAAAACAGTCAATGCAAGTCAACAAAACCAGTCAACGTTGAAGTTAACAGTGGTCAACGCTACGGTCAAAGGATTGCGGTCAAAGTCAACGTCCTTCCATGATTGCTGTGCCCTCCAAAGCGGCCTCCAAAAATTGGAATTTCTACAGTCAAATCAAAGTCAAAGCTTGAGGGTTGACCTAAAGTCAACATTGGTCAACACTGTCCAGAAATCCCTAAAAACAGTTCGAAATTTCTCCAACTTCATATTCGCGCGTGAGACAGAGAGAAGCCTCTTCTAGGCTGTATGAACCAATTAGATGAGGACGAATGTGTGTGATGAGATGATGAAATGAGCATCATCTCTCTCCAATTTATATCCATCAATGAGGGTGTGTGACACATCTTTTGGGGCTTCTGAGCCTACATTACAATTCTGGCCGACCTTCAGAATTTGCACGTGTGGAAAATAAATTCAAAATATAAGTTTTGCTCATCCAAACATGATGATTTTTAGATCATTCTTGCACCTTTTCGAAAGAGGAATCCAACAAAAATATCATCATCATCATATGAGCAATGCAACATGGAGTTTGGACCTAGTTGCACAAAATTAACATGCCCGAACTGCCTCACAGGAACCCCAGTGCTGCCTCTTTAGTGACTACGTCACCTCTCCAGGCTCCGCGTCACTCTCTCAGGTGCTGCGCTATCTCTTCTTGGTGCTGCGTTGCCTCTCTGCAATGTATTCTTGGCCTTGGACTGAAGTCCCACTGCCGAACTGCTCTTATCTGCAGTACAACTCACTCTGAAATTCTCAGCAAACCACGCCCTAGAATTTCGATTTTGCTCAAGTGTTGCTTTCTATGTCTATGTTCTCTAACTAACCCTCAAGCCTTCCTTATACTTTTCCTGTTGAGAGATCAACGACGTGATTAGAACAGACTTGATCCTCGTCACTTAGAAGCTTTTCACCCATATTTATATTAATTCACTTCAATTATTTTAATTCCCTAAGTTTTAACTTAGGCTCCATTAAAAAGAATTAATTATTTGAATAATATGCATTCCGGGCGGAATTTCTCCAAACGATTTCTGGGTCTTGGAGATCTCATGTGTTCTAGCCCCTAAACAAAATTTCAGAGCTAGAGCTCATCAGATGCTACCCAAAAAATCAACACTCCGTCTTAGGGAGGAATGTGCTCTGGCAATACTGCTCACCAAAAGCATCTCCTTGATCCACGACATCGGTCCTCTGCACTGCTAATGCTCGGCCTACTGCCCTTCATCCACTGTGCTGCTGCAATCTGTACTGCTGCCCATGACTCTGCCATTGTCACTGCTGCATCTGTACTGCAACTCCCTCTCAATATGATGCATCATGCTGCCCATAGCACTGCCACTGCTAACTGCTGCACTGCAACTCAGTTGCTGAGAGTTAAGCAACTGAAAGACATCCCAAATCCTAACATACTAGTCAATCTGGATGCACCTCGATACTGAAGCTTCCTCTGCTGCTAATTTGCGCTGACCCTTTGATGCTACTGCGCTGGTGCTGCTTTGCACTGTTCTGCACTGCGCTGCACCACTGTGCATTGCGCTGCACCACTATGCATTGCACTGTTGCTGCTGTCTTTGCTCTACGCTGCTTCAAACTTTGGCGCTCTAGCTTTGCCACTATCACTCCATCATCCCTCGCACCAACTGACTCCTGTCATTCTGCTACTGTCCTTAAGGGCTCCCGTAGTCGTATGCGATCCAAGAGTTTGGGCACCTCAAGGATCCTGACCTACTTCTGTAGGTCCAACTATAGCTCCATATCGCCCCTCCTCTTCTCTAGAGGTGCATGAGCACTCATGGAGCAGTCATCATCATCCTCGTCATCAGCCTGTGCTGGAGCAGCGTTCGAGTCATGCTTCTCTTCTTTGCCCTTCTTTTCCAGAGGGCACTGCGTGGCAAAATGTCCCATTTCCCCACATCTAAAACATTCGACCTTAGAGAGGTCCTTTTTCTTCCGTCTCTGTTGCCCTTGTTGTCCCTTTGATGCGAGAGCAACATCTTCCTCTTCCTCCTTCTTGACTTTGATCCCTTTACTGCTGCTTCCTGCCTTGGTCCACCGTTTGATCTCTTCCTGTCGAAAAGCTGCCCACATCTCCTCCCAGCTAGGAAGAGTAACCCTGCCCAAAATGCTTTGGACAAAATTTTCCCAGTCTTCAGTGACTGCATTCAGGGTAGTCCTGACCATAAATCCAGGATCTGGTGTAGTCCTTATGGAAGCTAGTTGATCTCAGATCCCTTGAAATCTGATAAGGAAGGGATCAATTTCTTCTCCCTTCTGCATCTGAAACGTTCTCAGCTGATTCTCAAGCAACATCTTCTTTGGATGGAAGATCCCTCGTACAATGTGGTCAAGGCCTCCTGCATTTCCCTTGCTGTGTTCTTCTCAACAATATGTGGGATCACATGATCCTTGACTCCATCCATGATCACGCGCTTTGATGTTGTTTGAGCCTTCTCGTACTTCTTGAGAGGATCTGCATCAATCGGAACAACAATCGTGTTCAAGGCATGATCCTTGATGCAATTTTCATCCAAAACTGCCAGGATCCTGGCCTTCCAAATAACAAAGTTGGATGCTCCATCCAATCTGTCTTGATCCTTCAGTCCATTCACGACAATCTCTGCTCAACTAAATGTCGAACAAGTTCCTTTCTCCCTCTTTCGATGCTGCCCCAACAAAACTTGGATCTGGATTTCTTTGGCACTAGAAATCTTCTTAGGAACAAGCTCCTTCTGAATCTTGATTTCCTTCACGGAAATCATTCTACCAACAAATGTCGAAGCACTCCTCTCTGATCTCTCTTTGCCACTGCTCAGCATTGGATCTAGACTTCTTGGCAAGAAATATTTTGAGGAACTGATTAACTAATTCCCTCTACTTTTCTTCTGCCCCACTAGACATTGTTTTGCACCAACAGAATCAACGTCCGACCAACAACTTTAGATAAAAATCTGCATTGCACCTCTAGCCACGACAACCGGAAAAATGAGACTCAATAGCCTCTGCGCTGGCCCAACAATCACTGCGCTACCTTCTGTAGCTACAGTGCCGCCCTAGCAAGTTGATGCAGGCTCTGCGTGAGCCTTCCTTGGTGATTGCGTCACCCTTCCTCTGCCTCTCTGGCCGAGAACTGTGCTGTCTCTCGGGACAACTGCTTTCCTGCAACAGACTTTCTTTTGTCCTTTTGTTGATGGCTTCAATCCTCCTTGATCTGCAATCGCTCTGATACCATTTGAAAATTTCTGAATCTAACAAACAGAAATCCTACTGCAGTTAACTGATTTGCATTTCTTGCTTGTGTTATTCAATTAACAAGTTTATTTACAGATTTGTTTAGTAAATATTAATGCAAATATACTGCAACCTACACCAATATACAGGTCAAGTACTGAAAATTAAGATGAGACAATCACACAAAGTACACACTTATTTTTGGACTAACGTCCCCAGAAAAACCCAATGCGGGAAAATCGGTGCAACATATATGAGGGTTTTATTATTAAGCAGATTTTTGAATGCAACTGGGGTGCCAAATCCGGCTCACCCAATAGAGAAAAGTCCCGACAGAAGTACCTCTATCCAGAGACAGATATTTTGGTTGATCCATCAACCGAGTGATCAAACCCCACATGTGACTGCGCTGTCCCCAGTGCTGCGCAGTAGCAGCTGCTCCCAACTCTGCGCGGAGACTGCGTCACCTCCTCTAGGAGCTGCGTCACCCTCCACGTGTTCCTTCTTGGCTCAGAAATCGATTTGCTGAATTGATGCCCGATCTGCCTCACAAAAACCCCAACGCTGCCTCTTCAGTGATTGCGTCACCTCTCCAGGCTCTTCGTCACTCTCCTAGGTGCTACGCTGCCTCTCTGCAATGTATTCTTGGCCTTGGATTGAAGTCCCACTGACGAACTGCCCCTCTCTGCACTATAACTCACTCCGAAATTCTCAGCAAACCATGCCCCATAATTTCGATTTTGCTCAAGTGCTGCTCTGTGTGTGTGTGTTCTCCAACTGACCCTCAAGCCTTCCTTTATACTTTTCTTGTTGAGAGATCAACGACCGTGATCAATCTTTAATCAACGGCTAAGATTAAAACAGACTTGGTCCTCGTCACTTGGAAGCTTCTCACCCATATTTATATTAATTCACTTTAATTGTTTTAATTCCCTAAGTTTTAACTTAGACTCCATTAAAAATAATTAATTGTTTGAATAACATGCATTCTGGGCGTAATTTCTCCAAACGATTTTTAGGTCTTGGAGATCTCATGTGTTCTAGCCCCTCCACAAAATTTCGAAGCTAGAGCACATCCGATGCTACCCAAAAAATCAACACTGATCGCGGACATCCTGAAGCCTGGTAAAGAAAGTGGTCTATGCGCTCCCCCTTCTACATACTTGTACATCTCAGCTTTTCCTCCAGGTACATCTTCCGCTGCTTGGAAGATCCCTGGTACAGCATGGCAAGGGAATCCCACATCTCTTTGGCCGTACCTAAGGACGCTATGTGAGAAGCCACATGATCTCGAACTCCATCGAGAATCATCCTCTTTGCCTTAGCCATTTCTTTCTTGTATTTTTTATGCTGATCTGGATCTGTGGGGACAACCACCACGTTATCGATGAAAGCTTTGAGATCGTATTCATCCAGAAGGAAGGAAATCCTTGCCTTCCAGATCACATAGTTAGACACTCCGTCCAATCGATCCTGATCTCTTAGCCCTGCTGATGCCATCTTGCCAAACAAAAGTTGAACTCTGCCTCTTCTCCTCTGCGCAACTGCTGACTAGCTTTACGCACTCCCTGCTAGAGTGGGTAAATTTGCTCTCGGATATTGTTGCTCTGCGTGGAAAATTAGAATTTCTTGGCTAGAAATTCTCTGAGGACAAATTCCCTCTGTGTGTGCTCTTCTTTCCTTCTGACGCTATTCTGCCAGCTACTGCTGCAAAATGACTGCATCCTAGCTGAAGATCTGCTCTGCAGAAAAAATTCTGTTGCTACTCCCTCTGCCTCTGACGATCCTCGATCTGGAAATTTTGTTCTTTGTCGACTCACTCAGAGAAACAAATTTCCTCAAAAACTGCCCTACTGGCTAAAGGACTGTGCAACCTCTCTGGGGTTTCGAGCAACTGCCTACGCAGTGCTTCGAAGCTTCCTCTTTCCTCTTGCAACTGAGATCTTCTTGCTTCTTCTGTGTTCTGATACCATGTGAGAATTTCGTTACTCGAAATCCTACTGCAACAACTTAGATTTCTTCTATTTGTTATTTTACTAAACAAATTATTTATCATGTACGACGGTAAATATCAAAATCAATACATTACAACCGTCACAAATAAATACTGCGGAAAATAATTACAACACAAGAAAAACTAGATGCACACACACATAAGTACACAATTATTTTTGGACTAAGTCCCCGGAAAAACCCAACTTGGGAAAACCAATGTAACAGCTGAGGTTTTAATATTAAGCAGTAGCAAATCTGAGTACAAATCTTTGGATGCCCAGACTGGCTAGCCAATAAAGAGAAAAATTTGACAAACAATCTTGTGAGAAAATTCTCACTTCCATAGGTGATCCGACACTGACCTTAACTCTGTAAGAGCTTCTTTGAGCAATGACTGCGCCACCCTATGCAATTCTACGTCACACAACTGGGAGCACTCGTTCTCCTCACCTCTGATCTTTTGCTGTTTGGAAATTGGACCCTCCTAGCCTCCGGAAACTCTCTCCGGTTTCTGGCACTGAATCAACTGTGTCTCCTAGCAAAATGGCGGATTTCCTCTGAAGCACTGCGCAGCCTCTGTGTTGCTTTTGCGCTGCCTCTCTATGGAACTGCTGCCTCTCTGTGGAACTGCTGCCTCTCTGCTATGCACTCACTGGATTTGGAAAACTTTCCTCCGGCCTTACTATCCCTGCCCCTCTCTCACTACAACGAGCTCACTGGCTCTCTCTCCGACAACTCAGCACTGCTACTCTGGAAAATTGATCTGCCAACAAGTTCGATCTTACTCTCATTGTGTTCTCCAAGTGCCCATCGAGTTCCTTCTTATAATCTCAAGTTGAGACATCAACGACCAGGATTAGATCTTAATCGACGACTCAGATTAACTTGGACTCGATTTGTGCATTTATCTGGAAGATTCGTACCCGACTAAATTAATACCCTTTAATTAATCACATTTCCTAAGTTTAGACTTCGGAAATATTAAAAACCGATTACTTATTTTAATTAAGTCACTTCTAGGTGGAATTTCCACAAATGATTTCTGGGTCTTGGAGAATACATGTGTCTTAGCCTCTCTGCAAAATCTCAAGGCTAGAGCACATCCGATGCTACAAAAATCAACAATCCCTTCACTGTGCTAGCAACGAGATCTCTGTTGCTTGCACCAAAACTTCATCCTCATTCCTGTAATAACACCGAGTCATTCTCTCTGAGATCTTACTCCTAAGGTAGCTCCGAGGTCCTTCCATCTTGACACCGAAACATTCTCTGTGTTGACTGCAGTAGCACCTAGTTCTTGTAGCACCGAAGTATCATGACCGAGGTAGCATCACCGAATATTATAGCATGATAGCACTGGATGTCATAACTGAGATAGCACTGAGTTTCATGACTGAAATAACATCATGTCCGAACTGTAATAATACTGTCTCCTTGAAGATATCTGAACTTAATCTGAATCCCTGTCTGCAATCTGATCTGAGATTCTGTCCTCCTGGAATGGTACCGAACCTGTGATTTTTGTTCGAACTTCATTTCAGAGAGATGTCCAAAATTTTCTGTGTTTTATGTGAGTACCTTATATTGGTATTTATAGTGGTTCCTCCATAAAATAAGCCGACATGTTTGTGTGAAGTGTTGTGTCTTGATTTGAGCCAACTTGAAGATAGTTTGAGGCCGACTTTAGGAGGCTGCTTTGATGAATTGTATCAAATGAGAGAAGCTGGCTTGAAGGCTTTCTTTGAAGGAGATTTTGCTGAAGAGATTGAGATGATGACCTTGAAGAAGATGACTTGATGGAGGAGGCTTTTGACCAAATATTTAAACAACCTATATTACATGATTCAAAAGCCCAGAATGGGTCAATAAAAATCTGTAATGACTAACCTAGAAGTCCACAATGGGGACCTTAATCTAAATATGACCCAAGCATGAAACCCATGCTTTAACAAGTCATTTAATAATAATAGTTTTTTTTTTGACAAATATATTAATGATGAAAACTGAACCTAGTTACATTCTTCAACACATTGCACAACAAAACTTAGCCTCACTTAGAAAAAATACTCCCAAAGACAAAAATCCTTCTCTTCTTAGGCTGCGACTTTCCTCTTGAGCTTTGTGGCTTCCTTTAGGCTTGATCTTTCTCTTACAAGATGAATCTTGCTCAAGTGAAGTCACATCTCATTGTTCCTTAAGCTGACTTCACTGACTGCTCTTTTAACAAGCCTCTGATACCATGTTGAATTTTTTACAAAGATGCACAGTAGAAAATAATCTTCTGATCTGATAACCTCTGATACCATGTTGAATTTCTTACAAAGATGCACAGTAGAAAGTAATCTTCTGATCTGATATTTACTACCTAATTTTCTTCAATTAATTTATCTCATGCCACTCATATTATTGAGCAATTATACACAGAAAATCTCAACAATACTGCAACAAAAACAGTAAGATCATAAAGAGACAACCATGCACAATAGAGACAACAAATTTTCCTTAGGGAACCCAAACTTGGGAGAAAACCCAACAATTTTTCTTCTAGGAGAAACTATTCTTCAACAAGGTCTACAATTCCAAATAGTCTAGAAATCTGTGCCAAAAAATCCAAGTCCAAACTTAGTCAAATTCATCCTCTATATGCTCCCATGTGTGGCTGTTATATAAGAGAGATGATGATGAGAGAGTGATCAAATGAAGTGTCACATCATGTATATATATACAAGTCGATTGGGTGTATTTACCCCAAGGGACATGTCCCTTCATGAGCTGGGCCAATTTGTCCTTTTTAGGCCTACATGAAGCCCAATAAAAAATTGAATTCTAATTTTAATTTTTATAAATCCTCTAGGCCGACTTAGAAGGCCTCTTGGCATGTGGGAATATCTCCCGGTGCTACACAAAAATCAACATTTCTCCCACATGTGGGAATTTATGACATCTTTTCTTATGTTTTTGAGTTATGTACTTTGATGTTGGTGACTTTGATTGTTGAACTCCTTTGTCATGGTCCAAGCAAAAATTCACCCTCCACTCAAGCAAAATCACTGATTAGTGATACACAAAAATCAACATTTTTCCCACATGTGGGCATTTATGACATCTTTTCTTATGTTTTTGAGTTATGTACTTTGATGTTGGTGACTTTGATTGCTGAACTCCTTTATCATGGTCCAAGCAAAAATGTACCCTCCACTCCAGAAAAATCACTGATTAGTGATTAGTCATGTTAAGCTTTTTCTATCTTATTTTAATGCTTAAAGGGTGATATTGATGAGGAAGATCCCATGAATTATATGTTCTTTTTATGGGTGCACATGAATCATATGTTCTTTTTAAAATTTGAATATTTTATGTATTTTTTGATTGACTGATCTTATGGTCCAGTTCTATTTAAAATTTGAATATTTTAGGTAGTTTTTTGTTGACTTATCTTTCGGTCCGGTTCTGATAACATTGTTGAGGATGCTGTGACCTTTTTCCATCAATGTGATATCCCCAATTTTGATTTTTCATTTAACAGGATTAACGGAGTTTATTGGGGGAGTGCTAAGCATAACACAATTTTGTAATCTGGGCGTTGGAGACATTTTTGGTACAAGGGACTTAGTAGAAATAAAAAATCTCAACCTTAGTGGAATGTGGGGGCCACCCTTCAAGGAAAAATCGATTTTGTGGAAAGGAGATCAAAATATTTGGATGAGGGACCCACAAGGAAAGGTCAAGCAACAATTATAAATAGGAGGTTGAAGGCAACATTGAGTACCTTTTGATAATTTGTCATTTTACACATTGTTGCTCAAGCTGTTCAGCTGAGTCATAGGCGTTTTTTAGCACCAGAGGTTTCCAAGGGGAAATCTCACCCTCTTCTTCGGTGGACCACAAGTGCCACCCTAGGGAGGCAAATTCTACTCATCTTTGGTAGCTGGGAGGATACCACGCAAATGCCACGCATTTCTAGTTCAACGGGGATGCGTGAAAGGAGCCACGCAGTTCTTGTTGGGGAGTGGTGCCAGAGATAGGGGCGACACTATTGCTGAAGCATTTCTTGACCAAATTCTCAGCAAAAATAGAAGGATTTACAAGAGGAGTTATTTCCACAGCAGTATGAATTTTTGGAGTAGGGGCCTGCGTCATCTTGCCCAGGAGTTGCGCAGTCTTTCGTGTGGGCCAAGTGTGGGGTGGCTTGTGAAAGGGATTGAGGAGTTGGGATTATTTGGAATTGGATTGGGGGAGATAGTGGGGGATTTTCCAACATTTTTGTGGAGCAACAAGCCCAACATCTGCTACAGGTTACAATTTCTGCTTGTGGAGAAGGGCCAAGCATTTTGAGGTCAATTTTGGAGTGTCAAAACTAGAGCAAGCCATTTTTGGGTTTTTGACAAGGATCTCAGAAATAATTTTGCAGAATTTTCTGGGCAGATTTGAGGGCTCAAACAGGGGTCCCAACTCAACCAACAGTTGGAGGAGCTAGGGGGAAATTGGGACAAAATTCTAGGGTCAACATTTGGCCAATTCCGTCGTGGGTTTTTGTGGGTTATTGGAGGAGATCTTGGGGTTATTTTCCTGGAATTTTATGAGCATCGGAGGAGGCCCTAGAAGCCATTGTTTGCAGCCAACAATGTAGTTTTTCACTGGGTTAGCGCAAAGATTGTTGGGGACAGCCACATTGCATGTTAGGGCAGCCGATTTCATTTCATCACCTGGGCATTGTTAGCTTACCTTGGGCAAACCTAGGTGCATGCTTTCTGATCTTACCTTTGTACCTGTTGAGTCTCCAAAATGTCATCCACTTTCACCCTCATTTCCATCATTTTACCCTCATTCCGTAATTCCGTAGCTACATAACCCTACATTAAGTAACCATTTTCATGGTCATATGGGTTTAGCTTTATATTTCCAAAGTCATTTATTTTAAGTATTTTAAGTGAATTTGTGATTAAATATTATAAAATTAACATGTTTTCATATATACATAAAAGTGGTATAAGTTTTGTGATATTGTAGGTCCACTTGGAGATTCTAGAAGGGTCCTACTTGGCCTCCTAACTACAAATTCGAATTTCAAATTCCAACTCATGAGGATTTGTAGAATATTTGTAGAAGATATGGATCATTAAGCTAAGCACATTCAAAGGAGAAGAATCATGGATATTTTGATGTGTCCTTATCAAAACTATGAGAGAATTTGGAGAGGATTTGTATCTTATATTTTTAGGAGATTGGTTGTAACCACATGAGATAAATGTGGATTTAGGAGAGATTTGAGGATCTATAGTTATCTTCAATTTTTGTATAAATAGGAGTGCACCCTTCATACAAAGGGTTGTAAATGGTTGGTTGTAAATTGTTAGTTGTTAGAGATTAGAGGTCGCTAGTGGCTTGTTGATAGTTGGAGGTTCCAAGTTCCATTCAAGATGTGATTTGTAAAGTGAGGAGAGAGAATTATTGTAATATCTTGTAATCATTTTATGAAATACATACTGCCACTTTGATCTCCAAGATGTGATAGTTGTTCAGTGTGCTTGCTGAGGAATGGAGGACCCCCATCAACCGCAGTTTGCATACCTTTGTACATATTGGTAACATAGTATAATTTTGTTATTTCATTTATTTTTCGCAAGTGTGTTTTTATTTTATGCAAGTGTGCTCTTCCTTTCAGTAGTGTGATTTTAAATTATGCAAGAGTGGAGTGATTTCAATTATGCAAGAATGGAGTGATTCCAATTATGTAAGTGTGGTGTGATTTGGAGTGATTTCAATTATGCAAGAATGGAGTGATTCCAATTATGTAAGTGTGGTGTGATTTTATCTATGCAAGTGTGGTGTGATTTCAATTCCGCAAGAGTGATTTCACTTTCATGCAAGTGTGATTTCAATTTCTTTATGTTTGATTTGATTTAGTTCGAATTAGATTGATTTAATTTGTTTTGTAATTAAGTGTTAATTGCATTTAGGTTAAATCTAATTTGATAAATAATCACCTAGTACATATAGTACAGGTATACCTCATTAGTTTATGAAATCCCAAGTTGACAATTAAATGGCATGGATTTAACTAACCATTAAATCACCCAACAGTACCCACCATTTATATTAATGAAATGGCTTAGCTCAACACAGTTTATGGAGATTTCTTGGTGTTTAATGTGTTGTAAATTTTGCAAGTGTGTGTTTTTTTACTATGCTTGCTTTGTTTATCATTGTAAATTTCTATTAGGAACATTACATTGGTATCAATGCATGATCTTGGCCAGCTGTGGGTAAGCTAGAAAGATCATGAAGGTGTTAGACTCACATGCACAGTGATTGGTGAGCTTATAAACACTCCAATGATGCAAAAAGGGAAGAGTACACGAAGGCTCATGGAGGAGTTGATGAGGCAAAGCCGACAATTGGTGAGACAAAACCAACAAATTCTAGAGGGGATGCAACAAATGACACAAAACCAGCAAAGAAGCCAAGCATGTGCATGCATAGCCCAATAATACAACACCCATATGTATGTGCAGTTTGGCCGTCCTACCATGCCTCATTTCTAGATGAACCAGAGAAGGAGAATCATAGGTCAAGGGTGGAATCCTCATGTAGAGGAGTGCAATTAGAGGGTGAGACCAGGGGGCGTTTCTGCTGGTGGAGACCTAGCTTTAGATATCATGAGCTTGAGGGGGAGATTGAGCATGAGGTTGATGGCATGCAGGAGGAGCATGTTGGTATACCTAGTGTAACGTGAGAGTCACCCTCGTTGGAGATCCCTTTGGTAGATCCGATTGACACCTTAGTAGAGGGAGTAGAGCATACACTTCGAGGTCCATTTGATGATGTTGTTGTGAAAATTCTGAGATCTGACAATCTTAGGAATCCTACTGCAACAACTAAGTGTACTTCTCCTATTATGTAAATTACTTTTACATAATTAATTCAGATCTGAATTATTGAAGAGCTACTGAAGCAACCTACATTGAAAAAATATTATTCCAAAACAAGCAAACTGAGCAAGAAATCAATCACACATAGTACACAATTATTTTTGGACACAAGTCCCTGGAAAAATCCAATGCGAGAAAACCGATGCAGCAGATTTGAGGGTTTGTATTATTAAGCAGTAGCAAATCCTGAATACATCTCTGAATACCTCAAGGCTTATTCAGTTACAAAGAGAAATACTGGGAGAAAGAAATATGAGTTTTACCTCACTCAATCACTGGAAAATCTGGTTGATCCATACACTAGAAGAACTACCTCTGGAGGTCTCTGTGCAGCCTCTGTGCAGTCACTGCGTGGGCATTATGTCACATCCTCTAAGGACTACATCACCCCAACAAAGGATAGATCCGACTCCCGGAATCTCATATCTGGGCCTCATGGTCTCACACCCCGACTTCCAGCTTCTGGATTTGATCTGACAGCTGAATCTCGAAAACCCTCTGAACCTCTGCACAACCTCTGCGTGGCTCTGCATCAGCCTAACTGGCTCTGCTGGACGTCTTCCTGCCTCTCTTTGCCGATGATTCTCCGACTGAGAAAATCTCTCTCTAGAAGCTACTCTGCCCCTCAATGCACTAAATCACTTAGATCTGATCTTCGTTTGAGCACTGCTTCATTAGAAGAATTCGATCTCAAGATTCACTCCGTGTGTCTTTCCAAATGACCCTCAAGCCTTCCTTTTAGTCTTCTTGTTGAGAAATCAGTGGTCGAGATTAGATCTCTAATCAACGGCTAAGATTATAACATGAGTTGATCTTCGGTTTCTAGATCATTCTCACTCTATTTTATTAATGTCCTTTAATTATTTGATTTTCCTAAGTTTAGACTTAGGGTCTCCATTAAAATAAGTAATTATTCTAATAAAACATTAACTGAGTGGAATTTTCACAAATAGTTTCTGGGTTCTTTGGAATACGAGTGTTTAAGCCTCTCCACAAAATTTGGGGCTTAGAGCACTTTCCAATGCTACAAAAATCAAC
Source organism: Pinus albicaulis (assembly GCA_034641835.2). Classification (NCBI taxonomy): domain Eukaryota; kingdom Viridiplantae; phylum Streptophyta; class Pinopsida; order Pinales; family Pinaceae; genus Pinus; species Pinus albicaulis. Next base: position 145,299,975 of record CM076569.1, on the reverse strand, counting down.
ACTCCCTCTTAGTGAGGAAGGTGCTCTAACAATATGCCTGCTACGTACTGCTCTGACCCTGAGGCGTCCTCTGCGCTACTGAAGTCCATCAACCACTGCGCTGTTGCTGCAACTGTACTGCTGCCCATGACATTGCCACTGCCACTGCTGCATTCGTACTACAACTCCCTCTCAAGTGCTGCATCTGCTATGCTGCTAACACTGCCACTGCTAACACTACATCTGCATTGCAACTCAACTGCTAAGAGAAACAACTGAACTGACCCAGAACTAAACAAGTGTTCAACGGATGCACCTCAGCGCTGAAGACTCTGATTGCTGGTAACTACAGCACTGTCCCTCTGATGCACTGCGCTGATGTTGCTCTACACTGCACATCACTGATCTGCATTGTGTTGCACTCTTGTGCACTGTGTTGCTACTGCTACACTGTTGCTGCTTTGCTCTATGTTTCTCCAGAAATAGGCGTTGCTACCTACAACACTGTTGTCTTCATCACTCCTCAGCTCCTACTGAAAACACCTCCATCCTGCCACTACTAATATGGGCTCCTGTATCAAGGTAATGACCTATGAGGTGGGCTCCTCAAGGATCCTGCCCAACTGAAGTTCAAAGTGAACTACAGTTCAATATCACGCCACTTCTTACTTGGAGAAGAAATTGCAGTCATAGTAAACTCATCCTGCTCGATCTTTGCGGCTACAACTGTAGGATCATGCTTCTCATCCTTGTTCTTTTTCTTTAGAGGACACTGTGTTGCAAAGTGGCCCATCTCACTACATCTGAAGCATTTCACCTTTGAGACATCTCTCTTTTGTCTTCGTTGCCCTTGCTGCCCTTTCGATGCGAGGGCTGCATTCTCCTCCTCCGAACCCTTAGATCCGCTCTCGCTGCTGCCATCAAGCTTGCACTTGAATAGATCTCTCCTCAGCTCTTCCTTTTGAAGTGCTGACCACATTTGCTCCCAACTAGGAAGCGTAGCCCTGCCTAAGATACTTTGGACAAAAAGCTGCCATTCCTCCGTGACTGCGTTAAGGGCTAACCTCACCATAGTTGTTGCAGTTGGGGTGGATCCCACGACTGCCAACTCGTTTCGAATCTCCTGAAGCCTCGTAAGGAACGAAGCAATGCAGAGCTTCTGCTCCAAGTACATCTTCCGTTGCTCGGAAGTCCCTTCATATAACAAAGACAAAGCTTCCCACATGTCTGTGGCGGTGTTCTTGCCAGCTAAATGAGAGACTATGTGATCCTTGACACCATCAAGGATGAGCCTCTTGCACATTGCCATATCAGACTTGTACTTCTTAAGTTGATCTGGATCTGTAGGTACAACAACCACATTCGCCACAAACGTCTTGAGATCGAATTCATCTAGAAGGAACTGAATCCTTTCTTTCCAGGTTACATAGTTGGAGGAACACTCCAACCGGTCCTAATCTCGAAGACCATGAGCTGCCATATCAGCTGAACATTGTCGAACTGTTTCCTCTTTCTCCCCCTCTGTGCAGCCTAGGCAGGCTTACGCACACCCTTTGGAGCTCGTAGATCTGCTGCCTTGATCTGCTGCTCAGATTCTGAAAAAATGTTGAATTCCTCGGCTAGAAATTCACTGAGGAAGAATTCCCCGCCATGTGCTTTTTCTTTCTTCTAATGCTTCTCTGCTTCGGCTACTACCAACAGAAAAACTGCGTCCCTTTGGATTTGCGTGTCGGCGCAGCTCCCTCTGCCTCAGCAAAATCTCAAACTCAAAGTCCTACCACTCTGTTGACTCACTCAGAGAGAGACATCCTCGAAACTTCAGCCCTCCTGGCTAGATCTATGCAATCTTTCTGGGGATTCGATCTGCTGCTACTGCAACAATTCAACCTTCACTTCAGATTCATATCCACTCTTCCTATTTCACATTAAACGCTCTGATACCTTGTGAAAATTCCTAGATTTGACAATCTTACGAATCTTACTGCAACAATTGAGTGTACTCCTATTATGTAAATTACTTTTATAGAATTAATTCAGATATGAATTATTGAAGTAACTACTGAAGCAACCTACACTGAAAAAATATGATTCCGAAACAAGGAAACTGAGCAAGAAATCAATCACACATAGGACACAATTCCCCGAAAAACCCAATGCGGGAAAACCGGTGCAACAAATTTGAGAGTTTGTATTATTAAGCAGTAGCAAATCCTGAATAGATCTCTAAATACCTCAAGGGTTATTCAGCTACTAAGCGAAACACTGGCAGAAAGAAATGTGAGTTTTACCTCACTCAATCACTGTAAAATCCGACTGATCCAGACACTAGAAGAATTGTCTCTAAAGGTCTCTGAGCGGTCACTGCGTCACCTCCTCTAAGGACCGCGTCACCCCAACAAAGGATCGATCTGACTCTCGGAATCTCATATCTGGGCCTCTGGGTCTCACACCCTAGCATTCGACTTCTGGATCTAATCTGATAGCTGAATCTCGAAAACCTTATGTACCTTTGTACAACCCCTGCGTGGCTCTACGTTGGCTCTGCTAGACGTCTTCCTGCCTCTCTCTGCTAATGATTCTTCGCCTAAGAATATCTCTCTCCGGAAGCTACTCTGCCCCTCACTGCACTGAATCACTTAGATATGATCTTCATCCGAGCACTGCTCCGTTAGAAGAATTTGATCTCAAGATTCACTCCATGTGTGTCTTTCCAAATGACCCTCAAGCCTTCCATTATAGTCTTCTCACTGAGAAATCAATGACTGAGATTAGATCTCTAATCAACGACTAAGATTATAACATGACTTGATCTTTTCTTTCTAGATCATTCTCACTTTTTTTTATTAATGTCCTTTAATTATTTAATTTCCCGAAGTTTAGACTTAGGTTCTCCATTAAAATAAGTAATTATTTTAATAAAACATTAACCGAGTGGAATATTCACAAACGGTTTCTGCGTTCTTTGAAATACTAGTGTCTAAGCCTCTGCACAAAATTTGGGGCTTAGAGCACTTTCCGATGCTACCTACACAAATCAATAGTTCTGACCACCATTGATGAGCTGCCATCCGTTGTAGAGGTATCCATTGATGAGGTGTCCAGGGTTGTGTTCGAGTTTTCAGTGATGGTAGCCTAGAATAGATCAGGGAGGTGTCAGGAGACATATCCATTAGTGAGGTGCTAATGTGCATAGAGGTACCCAGATTCATGACAGAGTTCTTAGATGACATCTACCCACAACAACATGGAGAGCACCTTGAGGACTGTGAGCTAGATGAGGATGTTATCCTTGATGAGCTACTTGTGGAGGGGTAGCTTGGGACTCCGGTTGAGCCCATGGTAGAGGACGATAGGAAGTCATTTTTGGACCTGCCATTGATGGGGAGCAAATAAATGCACAGGCAACCAACAGAGCTGCAGTACCTCCTGTTAGTGACCATCTTTAGGCTTACGTAGATGGGGCTTGCAGTATTGTTAGGTTACCTTTGCACGTTGGAGGGAGTTGGATGGGTTGCCTACACAAGTTGTATATGTTGACCAGGCCAGTGAGATGAGGCGACATGGGTTGCTTAGGGCGCAACACTCGCATGATGGAATTGCTACGTACTTGGGGACTCTTCCATTTGATCCCTCACATGGGGTTTGGTGGCACGAGGTATTGAGCTGGTACCTGATAGGGCTGAATAGGTTTTTGGATACATCCATGGCCAGGAGCATAGTTCAGTAGGGGCTGTGGTTTTCTAGAGGGGCTTGAGGGCTGGATCATCGTTGGGACCCAGGTGGGACTCGCCACCACTCCATGGATCGGGTCATTCAGGGTAGTAACAGGATGGTGGGTCTAGTGATCAAACTCATCCCCATTTTCATATTCCCACCAGAGTTTTGGACAATATCCATGATTAGGTCGAGTTGACAGAGGAGCAAGAAGACTCCATGAGTTGCCTTGGCATGTTGGCCATGTGTGGGGGCATAGGATGATCAGTGTACCTTGGCCCGAGGTTTTCAAAGGAGGCAACATCGATAGGCCACCTGATAGTTCCTTGTATGGAGAGGAGGATTTCCCATGGATGTATGGGGCACAATGGTCACCGAGGAGCAACACTGTAAGGACACCCCCACAGGTACATAGGGAGATTCGCATGTTAGATCTCTCAGGGAGGATCAGGAGGGGAGGTCCACTTATCCGAGGTTATGGAGATCCATTCACCAGAGGATATAGTTATGTGACAGTGGACGTTATGATGTCAGTCGGGTGCAGGGCGAAGCGGATTGTCACAGCTTTAGGCCATGACGTCTAGGGATGTGTAGGAGCATCCAACGCTGAGCAGTGGTTGGAAGGTGGACATGGAGGTGCATTGTGGTGTGCTATACTGTGTTGGATTGCATTGTGGAGTAGCAGGAGTGGCTCACATTGCATTGGCTATAGGGATACTCGGTGGTATGCAATGGCATCTGGTGCGGCACCGTGGGCTCTTGGAGCATTGCCTCCAGGAGACTTATGGGCAGGGACATTAGATGTAGCATTAGGAGAAGCTCACACTGGATGGATGAGGACATTGTTGAGCGTCTGGGGACGATATGTTTAGCGGAGACAGATCTTCGTTTGGGTTATCAGCAGATCCAAAGCGGAGAAAGGGACGTCCCTATGATTACTCTTCACTATCTCGACAGATTCTTGATCATACCCTTGGGGACCTACTCACCCATCACTCTCAAGTATTGCTCACAATCGCAGAGCTTTTGGTTGCTCCCCTTTGATGCTCTCAGTATAGGCAGCAGGACATGGGAGGCTCACCCTAGGCAGTTGGATGGGACATGATGTGTCATGGGAAGGAGGGAGACTCTCCAGTTGAGACATTTGGTGGGTGCACGGGCCGACAAATACATGCTTAGGGATGGCGTGGTTTTTTGCCGAGGTAGCATGTGTTCCACCCCTGGGCTCACACTTGGGAGGTGATTGTGAGGGAGCTGCATGATGCACTCTCAACAAGATAGTCCGAGGCATTTTATGGGCATGAGGTGCAATGGATGGTAGACCTTGTCTATAGGCAGATGTTTAGACTCCAGGAAGTATCAGGGTTTAGATTTACCCTGTTGTTGCTTAGGACTAAGATTGACATTGGATGGGTAGGCATTGGCATCATGGAGATGCTTGTTGATTTTTGTAGCATCAGAAAGTGCTCTAAGCCCCAAATTTTGTGGAGAGGCTTAGACATTGGTATTCCAAAGAACCCATAAACCGTTTGTGAAAATTCCACTCAGTTGATGTTTTATTAAAATAATTAATTATTTTTATGGAGACCCTAAGTCTAACTTAGGGAAATCAAATAATTAAAGGGTTTTAATAAAACATGAGTGAGAATGATCTAGAAAACAAAGATCAAGTCATGTTATAATCTTAGTCGTTGATTAGAGATCTAATCTCGATCGTTGATGTCTCAACGAGAGACTATAAAGGAAGGCTTGAGGGCCATTTGGAAAGACACACCAAATTGATCTAGAGTTCGAAATTTTTGGGGCAAGGTTTGCTGAGAAATTCGAGCTAGAGATATGAGCAGTGAGGGGCAGAGATAGCACTCAGAGAGAGATTTTCTTAGCCGATGGAGCATCAGTTGGACAGAGGCAGAGGTGATCTAACCAAGCCAACGCTGAAGGAAGAAGGCCTAATGCAGTGACTGCGTATGGCTCACGCAGAAGTAGCGCAGAGGCAGAGGAGGGTTTCTAGAATTTTGCATACAGATCAGTTTCGGAGGCCGGGATCCAGAAAGTGACACCGGGAGGCTATTCCAAAGGGGTCCATAGAGGCAAAACGACTTGGTTGGGGCTGAACGCTGAGCTTGGAAGGGGGTGACGCAGAGGATGGAAGGTCTAGTGTTGGGACTGCGCAGTGCCTCCCCAGGGCAGGGTTTTCTTCATCCGGATCAGTCGGGAACTTAGTGATTGAGTGAGGTAAATCCTCACAAATTATTTTGCCAGTATTTCTCTCTGTAACTAAATTACCATAGGGGTATTCAGACATTGCTACTGCATAATAATAAAACCCTCAGATCTGCTGCATCGGTTTTCCCGCATTGGGTTTTTACGGGGACTTAATCCAAAATAATGGTGTCATATATGATTAATTTCCTTGTTTCAACATCATGAGTATTATAGTGTAGGCTTCTTCAGTGATTGCTTCAACATTTCATGTATGATTCAGAAATAATTGTGTAAAGTAAATTACATAATAAAAGAAGTAATCCAATTTTTTTAGTTATTATTTTTCCTAGTTACTAACGCCGCCCTAGCCCACCCCTAAAGCTACTTAAACACCCCCACTCCCTCTATTTCACTCACATTATTCATTCGAGTCTCTTGCAATTCTTGAGCTGAGTTAGGTGAGGAGATTTCAGAGAGTTTTTTGCAGGGTTGTTCTGAGGGAGATTTTTTTGTAGATTTGAAGAGCTGATTGGAGTCTTGGAAAGTTGATGGGTTGGAAAATTTTCGAGCTACTTCAAAGATTTATTTTTTTCCAAAGATCTTTGGATTTTCTTAAGTGGTTTTTGCAGCTGGTGGAATATTTTTTTTAAAAATTTTGTTGGGGCTGCTACATAGTTGATTTCAGAGGATTTTGTAGCTGATTTTCTCCAAAAATTTAGAGGATAAATCAAAGGCCAGGGGAATCAAACCATAATCCCATTGCAAACTTGGATGCTACTCAGTCTTCAGATGAGGATGAGAGGATGATCAGGATGATGATTAATGATTGCTGATTTGATCATTGATTTGTTGTAGCTGTAGCTTGTAGTATTGTAGGTTGTAGTATAATACTATGATCTATGATGTTATTTTGGACTATAAAGCCCTTTTAGAGCTTGCTTCTTGATGTTTGTAACATTTTTGGTTCACCGATGTTTTGCACTAAGTGCTATTTTGGTTATATGCACTATTACTTACTATATAAATGAGAACTTTTGCATATTTGTGTATAAATGGTTTGGATTCATATGGATGCACATGAATATATTTGTTTTTTCTTTAAAATTTGAATATTTTATGTGTTTGGTAAACCGGTTTCTTTTTTCTTTTTTCTTTTATTTTATTTTATTATTTATTATTTATTTTATTTTTTCGGTTCCAGTCTAGTTCCGACCAGTTTCCGGTCCACAAGGTTTTCCGGTTCGATGACCGGTTCAGTTCTGATAACATTGGTCTTGATCCCTTAGTCCATGTGTGGCCATCTCTACTCAACAAGAAAATGCCGAACTTATTCTCTTCTCCCTCTTTTGCTACTGCCCCAACAGAACTCGGAATTGGGTTTCTTTGGTGCTAGAAACCCTCTAAGGAACAAGCTCCCTTTGAAAATCGATTTATTTTACAGAAATCCTACTGCCAACTAATGTCAGAACACTCCTCTCCGATCACTCTTTGCTGCTGATCAACACTGGATCTAGACTTCTTGGCAAGAAGTCTTCTGAGGAACTGCTTCCCTCTACTTTGCCACTGTTGAGATTTTGTGTATTTGCGGTAGCATCAGTTGTGCTCTAGCTCCCAGATTTTGTGGAGGGACTAGAGTACACTTGATCTACAAGACCCATAAATTGATTTGGGAAATTTCATCTGGTTTAGGAGATATTAAATTAATTAATTATTTTAATGTATTTCCTAAGTTAAAAATTAGGGAACTTAAATAATTAAAGTGAATTTAATTAAACATGTGATGAAATTGTCTTAAGTCACACAGATCAAGCTTTCTTTTAATCTTAGCCATTGATTCAAGTTCTGATCATGGCCATTGGTTTCCCAATGAGAAAAGTATAAAGGAAAGGCTTAAAGACACACAGAAGCAGAGCACTGAAGCTAAGTTGAGATTCTAGGGCGGGTTTGCTATAAGAATTCTCAAAAGTGTTTTAGCTGCAGAGAGGGGAATTTAGGCTAAGGGGATGATCTGATCCCGGGGTCTAGAATCAATAAGAGGCAGAGATCAACTCCGAGAAGCAGCGCAAAGAAGCAGGACAACAGCAACAGAGAGGGCAGCAACTGTGCTACGCAGGTGCTGTGCAGTCCCTCAAGGACAACGTGATTTTTAGCAGGAAGCCCTCAGGGGTTACACAGAGACCGTAAGGTGCAGCGTAAGGACTGCGTCACCCAGTCTGGGGTAACGCAGCCCTTTCCGGAGCAGCGCTGAGGGACGCAAAGGCTTTCCAGGACAACGTTGGGGTTTCTAGGCCCTAATCTTGGCTGAGTTCTGTAAATCCCGTTTGAGGGTGTGGATCAATCATTATTTTGGCCTTAGCACAGCCAGTGAGCTGTAGATCTATTATTTCTCTATCGGGTTTTCTAGATCTGGAACCTAGATTTGTTGTATTCAAAAAATTATTAATAATAAAACCCTCCAGCAGCTAAGAGACCGGTTTTCCCGCATTGGGTTTTTCTGGGGACTATTTGTCCATAAAATATCTGTCACTTTGTCTATGTGTGCATGAACTTGTTCTAGATCTGGATTGGTGAAGATTTGTTGTGTTTTGCTTCGATTTTAACTTGAATTTATTTCACTTAATAATTTATCTAAGTAGTAGCATAACCAGATTAACGGTAAAGATTTCTGCATAAGTGTAAGATTTAGAATTTTTCACAGCCACTGCCCCACTAGACATTGTTTTGCACCAACAGAAACAATGCCCCACCAACAACTCCAAAAGAAAATCAAATTGCTCCTCTAGCCATGACAACCGGAAAAAATGAGGCTCAAAACCTCTGCGCTAGCCCAGTAAGCACTGCGCCGCCTCTTGCAGCTACAATGTCACCCTAGTTGGCTAACACATGCTCTGCGTGAGCTCCTCTAGTGACTGCGTCACCCTTCCTTTGCCTCTTTCTGGATCAACGCTGTCACTCGGGACAACTGTCTTCCTACAACAAATTTTTCTCTGTCCTTTTGCTGATGGCTTCAGCTCTAATTGATTTGCAACAACTCTGATACCATGTGAAAATTTCTGAATCTAAGTTACAAAAATCCTACTGCAGAAATCCGATTTACATTACCTACTTGTTTTCATTAATTTAACAAGTTATTTTCTGAATACATCAAGAAAATATTAATGTAAATACACTGCAACCTACAGAACTATACAGAGCAAGTACTGAAAAATAAATGAAGCATTCAGACAAAGGATAAACTTATTTTCGGAAAAATGTCCCTGGAAAAACGTAATGCGGGAAAACTGGTGTAGCAGTTCTGAGGGTTTATATTATTATATAGATTTCTGAATACAACCTAGGGTGCAAAATCCAACTCACCTAAACGAGTAATTCCTCGGCAGAAGTACCTCTATCTGAAGACAGATATTTCGGCTGATCCAGGAGTAGAATGAAGAAACCTCAAGGTGACTGCGCTGTCCCCAGTGCTGTGCAGCGTTGGCTGCAGCAAGCTCTGCACTGAGATTGCATCACGTCCTCTAGTGGCTGCGTCAGCCCTCTCGTGAGCCTTCCCGGCTTAGAAATCGATCTGTTGAATGGTTGCCTGATCTGCCTCACAGAAACCCTAGCGCAACTACTCAAGTGACTGCATCACCCCCTCTGGCTCTGCGTCACCCTTCTGGATCTACGTGAGCTCTACTGGCTTTGCGTCACCTGTGAAAATTTCAATTCTGAAATTCTACTGCAGTTATAGATTTATTTCTCCTACTTATTTCCACAATAAGTTATTTACAAAACCCTTAATGTAAATTTCGAAATAAACACTGCTGCAATTATCACTTAAGTACATATAGAGAAAAGAACAGTAAAATGCAAGCACAAGAACCAATCACAATGACACAGTTATTTTTGGACAATTGTTCCTGGAAAAACCCAATGTGGGAAAACTGATGCAATAGATGAGGGTTTATATATTAATCTTCAGCAGTAAATTTTTTACAAGGAAAGACTGGTAGAAATAACTGTGAAACTTCTTGAGATACACTTGAGATAATTCTTCTCCGGACCTCTAGAGAATTTTTGACACTTGAGGGACTCACTGGCCCTCCCTGCGTCCCTCTATGTCACTCCTGTGTACCTCTCTGCGTAGAGCCAGCGTGAGGCTGCGTCACTACAATGTGAGGCCTCTGTGCTGCTCCTGAGCGTTGCCTCTCTGCCCTCATGTGTCTTTCTTTCCTTGAGCCCTGACACTGCTGATGCCCTCTGCTTCCTTCGCCCTGCAAATATTCCTCTGAAATCGAATTCTATTCCTTCAGAATCGACTTCCCTGGGGTTACTGAATGCTTGCCCGACTTGCTTTCCCAATGACCCTCAAGCCTTATTTTATAATCTTCTCATTGATGAATCAACACCCAAATTAGAAGTCTAATCAATGGCTAAGATTAAAATTTGACTTGATCTTCGTTCTCTAGAAGATTCACACTCTGTTTTATTAATACCCATTAATTATTTAATTTCCCTAAGTTTAGACTTAGGGTCTCCATTAAAATAATTAATTATTTTAATAAAAATGAACCGAGTGAAATTTCACAAACGGTTTCTGGGTTCTTTGGAATACTGGTGTCTAAGCCTCCTCACCAAATTTTAGACTTAGATCACTTTCCGATGCTACAAAAATCAACACTCCCTCTTAGTGAGGAAAGTGTTCTAGCAATTTGCCTGCTGCCTAAGTCACCTGACACAGGGAAATGGGACACGATGGACACGCGGATTCGAGTGTCGGATTCAGACATGATGACCCCCCGGAACAGGACACATTATATATATATATATATAATTAGATATTTCTTACACAAATTCATACAAATTCATTGATTCAAACATAGATCTTCATTTAGATGTAGGTTTTACAAAGATATAAGATACATGATACATTGATACATTTATACATCATACAAACATACACATTACAAAGTAATAGACATATTCATCAATGATCCAATAGGAGAAAGACAAGATACTGTAGTTTTCTCATTAAGTCATCAAAATCAAAATGTGTTACATAAGTACTAGCCTCTAGGCTCTAGGTAGTACATTGCCAATGGCAAATAGAAATAGAAAATACAAAAAAACTACAAGTCTACAAGATTACAAGCCTCAATGAGTCATCAATCCTCATCATCATAATCAACATCGCTATCCTCATCCTGATCATCATGCTCACCACTACTCTCCTCTGCTGCATCCTCATCCTCTGTCATCTCTGCGTCTGCTGGTATGGGGGTTGAAACCTCTACTCTATCGCCATCATCAAATGTGACAGGCTCTAGCACTGGCTCATTGAGATCCAAGTTGGTCAATGCCAACTCAACACTGCTGTCCAAACCCATATCATCGGGAAATACATCCCACATCTGTCTTTCCCTTCAACCAATCCTCCCTCTGCCCGTAGATGAGACGAAGGTTGGTGTGCACATACACCATTGTCTCTGCCCTGGACTGCTCAAGCCTGCTCTTCTTCACACTATACGAATTCCCATATGTGCTCGAATTCCTCTCGCAACAAGAGGATGAAGTCACCTGAGAGAGGAGCCTCGTGGCTAATTGCTGTAGAGGAGGGCTTGTTGCCCCATGAGTTGCCCACCAGGAATAGGGCTTCTTAGCCCCCCTGTCTCGAATCACATCATAGCCTGCAAATCGCCCAGTGCCAGTGGAAAACTCTGCAAAGGCATCCTCCACCTCATCAAGGGATGCCCTATCTCGAAAAATCCTCCTGAATGCATCTTTCCTCAGCTGTGAGATTTCACCATCCATGTGAGGTGGGAATCTGCGGGAAGGTCCACCATTTAGCTGTAGTATTTTGGGTTCAAGGAGTGAGCCAAACAGTGTAAAGGTGTGCAATTCTTGTCCCATCTGCTGACAAGAATATCCTGTATGCTGGTGAAGAAGGCCTCTGGTGATGTCTCATACTCTGGGTACTGACTCTGTAAAACAATGGTCCTCACAGACTCAATCATGGAATCCCATCCCTCATAAACCTCTCCTAAGATGGGTTGGTCTGTATCTGTAGATCGAAGCAAGGAAATGATAGGGTCCATGATCTGAATAAGTAGATCTGCCTTCTCCCACTAGACATCATCCAACACTGTGTCCTTCACTTTCTTTGAGGCTGTTTGATCTGTCTTTCTCCAAAAAGACCAAAAATCTGAAACAACCATGGCCTTGAGAGCTGTCTTGACCTCCCTCAACCTCTTCAACATGATGAACGAAGAGGCAAACCGTGTATCCGCAATCTTGTACAATGATAGATTGGTGTACTCCTTGTAGATAGTGAGGGCATTTGTATGGTTTTGTACAAAGTTGCGGATACGCCGTGCATCCTCAGTAATGCTTCCAATCCAAAGAACATCAGAGGAAATAGATTTCAATGCTAAGTTCAATGAATGGACAATGCAAGGTGTCCAAAATATTTGGGGATATTTTGCTTCCACAATCATGCCAACAGCGTTGCAAACAGCTGCATTATCTGTAATGATTTGCAACAAGAATCGACACTTACATCTTCAATAATTTTAATAAATAACTCACCCATATATTGTGCATCCTTGTACTGTCCAAGTGCATCCACTGATTTCAAGAAAACTGGACCATTCAAGGATGACACCATGAAGTTGCTGAGTGGGTGCCGTGCTGGATCTATCCATCCATCAGAAAAAATGCTAACCCCAGATGTTGGCCATGCTGATTTAATAGGCTAAAGCATTTTGTCCACCTCTTTCTTTGCCTTTGTCAACAATGTGGTTCTAAGCTTCTCTGACCCAGGAGGCACATACCCTGATGGAGCCCCTTGACTTAGAGCTCGACACATCTCAATAAATAGAGGTGACTGTGCAACATTAAAGGATATGAAGTTCTGATAGAAGAAAAAATGCAATGGTGAGATCAAGCTCTTCCCTTTTCTCTTTTTGGAAAATCTTGTCCATTGGACCAAGTGCAGTTGCCTTTCTTTTTGCTGCTTGTCCCCCACTAAAACTCTCAAAAGGGAACTTGTTGCTGCTTTTCCTCAAGAATGGAAGGGGGTCATCATTCTTGTTTTGTTTTGATTTTGATGTCACAGTTGCCGCACGAACAAATGCCTCTTTCTCCAATTCCTTCCTCTTTGCCGATGGAATTACTGTACAAGCTGCAATGCCACAACTTGGAAAAGCCAACAAATGAGCTTTCACACGGTAATATGTGCTCATGAAATGGCTGTGGCAAAAACTGCATTTCCATGCAACATTGCCTCCTCCCTTCGCCTTGCTGCCTGGTCCTGCCTCTCTTGTCACATATTTCCACAATGGGTATTTGGGGCCTTGAGTTTGTTTTTCCTGAACATTTGAAGCTGTTGTTGTAGCCCCACTTCCAATAGATGGAATACTTGCAAACCTTGATGAAATAGGGACAGGAGGGGTATCTCCAATGGGGACATTCTTTCCCTTTCTTTTCCCCTACCTTGTTGCCCTTGATTGAGCTATGAATACTGTAAAAAATAAACAAAAATGACCAAATATGTAAAACATATGCACATGCAAACACTAACAGCAAACTAAATGCAAAAACATAGAGAGACAGTGCACTTACCAGATGCTCGAATCTCTTTGAAAACACTCCCTTTCTCCTTGCTAATCCTTGCTCTATGCTCAACTCACATACAAGCAATGGTGAGAAAGAATGAGGGAAACCGCACCTTTAGAACTTGTCGGACGCATTTTCTCGGGTTTCGTGTCCGACAGAATCGTATTTGATCATGTCTGTACAGGACACGATCGGGATTCAATGTGTCCTGTACGGATACGATCGAATCCGGCAATTGGGATTTGAATCCGTACGTGTCGTGTCGGACACGACGAATTCGGGACACGTGGCCCCATATGGTCGAATCCGGTTTCTTAGTTTGCTGCATACTGCTCTAACGCTGAAGCATCCTCTGCGCTGCGGATGCTTGGCTGCTGTTGCCCCTCATCTGCTGCGCTGCTACCTTCTGTATTGTTACCGATGACATTGCCACTGTCACTGCCTCAACTGTATTGCAGCTCTCTCTCAATTTTGCATCTTTCCATTTCTGTTACTGAAATGGATTCTTGATCATCCCCATTTTCTCTTTGAAGTAGACAAACTTTGTCTTTCCCAGAGCTTTAGTGAGGATGTTCACCACCTGTTCTCCTGTCGGAGTGTACTGCAACTGTACAGCTCCCCACTAGACACAGTCTTTGATGAAATGACACCTGATGTCAATGTGCTTCGACCGATCATGAAACACAGGATTTTTAGAGAGCTTGATGCAACTCTGATTATCACATAGAATGCTGGTCTCTTCAATCCTTTCCTTGACTAGATTCACAAGCAACTTCCTAAGCCATATGGCCTCACATGAAGCAGTGCTTGCTGCCATATATTCCGCCTCAACTGAGCTCAGAGCCACGGATTTTTGTTTCCTGCTACACTAGGAAGTCATTCCCGATCCAACATTGGAGCAGTACCCATTGGTACTTTTCCGATCTACTGTGCTTCCAGCCCAATCTGCGTCAGTGAACCCACTCAATCTGATGTTGTTGCCTCGGGTGTATCTCAATCCAAGCTTGACTGTTCCTTGCAGATATTTGAGAACATGCTTGGCTGCTCCCCAATGTGCCTTCCTTGGTTCCACCATGAACTGACTGAGGGTGTTGACAACATAACAGATGTCTGGCCTAGTGTTGAATAGATACATCAGGGACTCTATGAAATGAAATGAAATTTTAACGTCCTCGAGACTAAAAATAGTCTATGGGACTATGAGTTCCCTGTTTTTCGCCTTTTACATTTAAGTCCTTTTCTTATTCAAATTGATGATGAGCTGGCCCAATCTCCCAACAATCTCATCGCTAAAAAGACAGTGCCAAGAAATCGATGCTAACATATTCCCATAACTTTCTCTGATGTCTTTGAACGCATTACATTCCAAAATGAAATGTTTTTCTGATTCCATTGCCCCAGATGTGCAAAAAGTACACACTCGTTCTCCCAAGCTTCTTTAGGCATTTTCCACCGTCATGTTTCACACCGAAGATGATATTCCTTTGCAATAAGAACCTTTGCCCTTCACGAAATGTTAGCTCCAATGTACTCTTTTTGTTGGAGATCATACGTAGGGTTGAATTCTTCAATGTATTTCTTCTTCTTTTTACCCAACTCTTTTCCCCATACCTGTTTATGAAACTTCTCCATAAAAAATTCTTTAGCTCATTGCTATTTGTGGGACAAGCATTGAGGTAGATATTCCATTTTTGCATCCATGTGCAGTTTTGTCTCATCCATGTTTTCTTTCTTTCACTCATGCCTTCCTTGAAGATAACATTAGGCCATCTACCTACGCCCATTTGCTCAATTTTTTTTAGATATATTATGAGTCGCACCATAGCAATTACTTCGATGGGAGTTGCTCCTGTTTCACTCAACATTATCTCATAAGGTACCGAACTTTTTATTTTGAACTTGCTCATGATCAAGTGTTTTTGGATTTTCTCAATTTGCTTCCATTTTGAGACAGGGGTGCTGCTAGCCCACAATTTGCACCCATATAGCATCACTGGACAAACTAGGATTCCAAAAAGCACTTTAATCGTTTTCCAATCCCATAACTCTACCTCTCTACATCTGTTTTGAAGAGCATATAATGCTTTCCAGCCTCCTAAAATTCTCTTCTTTCTGCAGTCCTCCCAATTAAGTTTGTTGTTGAAATCGATCCTGAGGTATTTGTACTCATTTACTTCTTCAAGAATGTTGCCTTCAAAGAAGAACGTATACTGACTCTGCTTCCTTTTATTAGAGAAAATCATTATCTTGGTCTTGCTAATATTGACTTTCATCCCCACTGCTCTACAAAAATGCTCAAGGGCATATAGGTGCATCTGCAATCCATGGGCTGATTTAGAAATCAATACAAGATCATCAACATATAAAAGAAGCTTTATCACAAACTCCCCCAACCGAACACCATCCCCACCTTGCACATTTAGCCACTCTTCCAGTTTATCAATATATAAACCAAAAAGAGTAGGGGATAGAGGGCAACCTTGCTTGACTCCAATGTCACTTCTAAAGCTTTCTGAAATACCCACTGAGGTTCTAATTTTGACTTTCACCTCTTCATAAAGTCTATGGATAGCAACTCTATAATGCAAAGGAATTTCAAGTTCTTCCATTCTATGCCACAACTTATCTCTAGGGACTATGCCAAATGCCTTTTTGAAGTCAACAAAATAGCAAATACTTATTCTTTATCACCCCAAACCTTTTCAATAATGTGTCTCAACGTGATGTCGTGATCCATTGTAGAATGCTTTGGCTTAAAACTCGCTTGTCCTTTTGCCCTCTTTTCTTTTACTTTTGCCCACTTACTAATTCTATTTTCTACCATGCTGCCGAAAAGCTTTGCAAACAAAGGATTGATCATAATGGTTCTATAATTGGACGGATTATTAATGTCTCCACTTTTAAAAAGGGGTATTGCTATGCTAGTTGTCCAGTCTCTTGGGAATCCCTGTTGAATGATGTTGTTGAATATTTCCATGATGTGCGGTGCAAGAGTGTTCCTTCCCCAATTTAGGTACTCTGCTTGAAGTTCAACCAAGTCTTTTGCCTTTCTTGTTTTCAGCTTTTTAATTCCAATCTCCATCTCCTGTAATGTGAAGAGCTTTGTAGTTGTGTTGAGCCCCGGGGGAGGCTCAACCTCTGATTCTTTCTCATAGAGTTGTCTTGCATATTCAAACAATTTATTAGCTGTAATATTGTTTTTGATTTGCTTCTTCCTTGGTTGAAGTTCCTGCCAGAAAATTTTTGGGTTATTCTTGCCTAGATATATTAACTCTTCTCACCTTGTTTGCATGAACTCATCTTTTTTCCTTTTTAGTATTTGCTTATATAACTTTACATTCATCTTCTCCTTGCCTGTCTTTTTCAAGGTTCTCCTTGCCATTTTGCATTCCTCATCAAACCAAGCATTTACCGGAAAAAAATTTGATTTAGATTTCCTATTTTTTGCTCTTTTGCACTTCTCAAGTGGCCTCTGCATTATATTTGTTAACTCACGACTGTTGAAGCTTTGGAAACCAATTTTCTCTTTCTGAATTAATCTCTCTAGCATTGTCTTGAAGATAGTAAAATTTTCTTGTGTTAAAAGAATTTTGCCCCTTGGTAGTGATTGTCGAGAGCATTGGGTTTTTCTCTTATGTTGTCTTTCTTCTACCCATGATACCTTCATATAAATTGGGTTATGGTCTGATTTTAAGTCCCAATTATGCTCTCCAATCTTAACTTCACTTATCTTTTCTATCAAGCTTTGTGAACAAATCACATAATCAGCGACACTTGCTCCATTGTATGTGTTGCAAGTGAAGTTCCCAGACCTTTTCCATCTGTCCATACCATTGCAAATAATTAAGTTGAAAGTCCCACACAGTGTAAGCAATTCCTTTCCAAAATGATTGCTAACTTTGTCATCTTTTGAACATCTCATCCATTGGGGATTCTCCTCTTCAGTGAGCCAAATAGGATTATGATCCTCTTTGCAACAAAGAATACTAGCTTGCTGATTTGTTGTTCTAGCATTTAAGGCGCCCACTGAAAGCACTTCTCTCTGCTGATAGTACGTAGCAATGCCTTTCTTTAAAGCTACATACGGATCCTTTCTGTCTAGCCCCTTATTTTTGTAAGTTTTTGAGACTTGAGGGGCAAAAGAGCATGCTGCAATTCTTATGTGATTCTCATTCTCTGATATTTTGAACCATAAATATTGTTTATTTTCATCTTCTTTCATCAACTGAATGTGACGACCTTCCTTTTCTTTCACTAAAACTAGTTTTCCCCCATACAATTTGCCATTTTCTGCTACCTTGTTCGAAATTGCTAAGTTCAAATGACCGTCAAACACAGGAGTTTTGCAACCATCGTGTTCATGAGTTTCCGCGAGACAAATTATGTCTCTACCTTCTGCAATAGGCCCTAACCCAGGTCCCCTCCTCCAAGGGTATCCTCTATGAGCCTCTAAGAGCCTCTATGAGCTGCGTGTACAAGGTAGGAGCAACCTCATCATCTTCGGAAGTATCAATTTTCTTCCAGTTGGTCATCATTGGTGTAGCCATGGGTGTACAGTGACCAGTCCTCCATCTTAAACCTCTTCAAGATTTCAGTAGGATATCTTCCTTGACCAAGGAAGATCTCACCCTTTTGCTGCCAAACTTCCAACCCTAGAAAATAATGCATCATCCCCAGATCCTTCATGTCGAATTCTGCAGCTGAATTCTCCTTGCAGTCCTTGATGAGCCTAGATGATCCTGTTAGGAATATATCATTTACGTACAACACCAGTATCAGAGGCTCATCCCCTACTCTAAGATAGTAGAGATTAGGATCTGCATCACTCTTGACGAATCCCATCTTCTGCAAGTAGCCATCAATTCGACCATACCAAGCTCTAGCGGCTTGCTTAAGTCCATACAAGGCTTTCTTAAGCCTACACACATGATTCTTTTGCTCATGCATCTCAAAGTCCTCTGGTTGTTCGATATATACTTCTTCTTCTATCACCTCATTCAAGAATGCAGTCTTGACGTTCATTTGGTGAATCTCCCATCCTATCTGCACAACAAGGGATATCGCTGATCTAATAGAAGTATATCTGGCTACTGGGGCGAAGGTCTCTTCATAGTCTATCCCTTCTTTCTGAGCATACCCCTTTGCCACAAAGTTGACTTTAAATTTTTCTACGCTGCCATCTGCAGCATATTTGATCTTGTAGACCCATCTCGAACCCACAACTGATCTATCTTGAGGCCTAGCAACCACTTCCCAGACATCATTTGTCATGATGGAATTGTACTCTTCCACCATTGCATCAACCCACACCTGATGCTGAGCTACCTCCTAAAAACTAGAAGGTTCCCCAACTTGGGCTACCAAGGCTTGGTATCTGTCCGGTTACTTGCGTTGCCTCTTCTCATTTCTAGGGGCTCTGACAAACTCCTCTACATCCCTCAGAATTTGTCGTAATTCCTTACTCATCCTACCACTAGTAGTGGGTGCTTCTACCTACTCCCCCTCCTGCAAATCTTCTAGGGATGAATCCCTTGGATTCTTTTGCCTTGGAGAAGCACTTGGGCTATCCTCTGTTGGTCGTAGTGGCTAGACTAGAAGGTCATCTTCGGACTACGTAGCTGAAGGCATCTCTCAGGATTTTTTGAAAGCTCTTTCCTCCATGAATTTTACATCCCACCACACTACAACCTTCCTGCTGCCAGGAATGTAGATTTTGTAATCCTTAGCATTTTCACTATATCCCACCAGATATCTTTTTTCAGCAGTCCTATCCAATTTCTTCCTCTTCTCTTCGGGTACATGGCAGTATACCACACTACCAAAGATCCTTAACTGGCTTACTTTTGGCTTCCTGCCAATGAAGACACTTTCCAGAGTGATCTTACCCAATGCATTGTGAGGAATCCTGTTCTGAACATATACAACTGTGTTACAAGCTTCAACCCACACAAATTTCGGCATGTCTTGATCACACAGCATTGCCCTTGCGGCCTCCACAATAGTTCTATTCTTCCTTTCTGCAACTCCATTATGCTCCGGATTCTATGGAGCAATCCACTCTCTTTTGATGCCTTCCCTTGCGCAGAATTTTGTGAAATCTTTATTAATGTATTTTGTGTGAAAATTCTACTGCAGTGTATTGGTATATTTTCTCCTACTTGTTTTAGTTAATACAAGTTATTTCCAGAAATTAGATTCAGAAAATATCAAAATTAAACACAACTACAACCGACACATGCAAATCATTTACTGAATAATACACTCATGCAACAAAGTGACACATGGATTTTCAGACAAAAGTCCTCGGAAAAACCCAAAGCAGGAAAACCGGTGCAGCAGATATGAGGGTTTATTATTAAGTAGTTATGAGTACAGTAAATCTGGGTTCCAGATCTGGAAAACCCAACAAAGAATAAAATATATCAAATCTACAACTAACCTAAAAATCTAGTGCCAAATATCTGACTGATCCACACCCTCAAACGGGATTTACAGGACTCAACCCGGATCTGACCCTAGAAACCCTCAGCGCTACCCCTGAAGCCCCAGCGTCAACCCTACTAGCCTCAAATGCCACTGTGCTGCACCAGAAGGGGCTGCGTCACCCCTGGAAAGGTCCCACGGCCTAACGCTGGCCCTAAAAGACCCTTTGCGTGAGTTCTGAAGCCTCCCAGTGCCCTTGCGCTGTCCTGCGTAGCACCTGCGTAGCGGCTGAGCAACACCTGCATAACTGCTGCTTTGCTTCTCTGCGCTGTCCTTGTTGCTGCTCCTCTGCCTCTTACTGACTCTTGGCTCTTGGAATTAGATCATTCTCTCAACTAATACTACCCCTCACTACAGGAAATTCCTCTAGAAATTCTTAGCAAACTTGCCCTAGAATTCTAGATCTATTCCTCAGTTCTGCCAAAAGAATGTGTGTCTCAACTGACCCTCAAGCCTTTCTCTTATATTTTTTTCGTTGAACCATTCAACGGCCGAGATTAAATCATCCATCAACGACTGAGATTAAAATTCTGCTTGATCCATGTGACTTAAGACAATTTCAGCACATGTGTTAATTAATTCACTTTAATTATTTTATTTTCCTAAGTTAGACTTAGGAAATCCGTTAAAAATAATTAATTATCTGAGTAACTTGAACACTAACTGAAATTTCTCAAATCCATTTCTGGGTCTTGTAGATCAAGTGTACTGTAGTCCCTCCACAAAATTTGGGAGCTAGAGCACAATTGATGCTACCCCAAATACACAAAATCTCAACATTCTGCACCATTATCTGATCGCAATATCTTTATCCGCTTTCTTGTCAGATTCCCAACCATAGCTTTAAACTCCTTGAATTGATCAAAGAATTCATCCTTTGTCTTCAGAAAGAAGATCCAAGTTTTCTTGGAATGGTCATCAATGAAGGTGACGAAATATTCGACACCACTAAGAGCTCTAGTGGACATTGGTCCGCAGATGTCTGAGTGTATCAATCCCAACACACTCTTAGCCCTATTTCTGCTCCTGGGCTAGGCTGTTTTGGCATACTTCCCTAATACGCACCCTCTGCAAACGTCATCTTGTTTGGTGCTCAAATCTGGAACTCCTGTGATGGTCTTCTTGAGAATTCTCAAAGCCCCATGGTGTAAGTGCCCCATTCTCTTGAGCCATAGCTCATTCAAATCCTTCTCATCACTGTTGCCTATCAGTGCCATTGGAGAGTCTAGCTGCAAGTTATACAATTTATTGCTCCCGACTCCGATTTTTGCTTTCTTCTTCCATCTTGGGTGTTTGACATATACTCTTTTGCTGATGAAGTAGACGTCATAGCCCTGGTTTTGTAGCTGAGACACTGAGAGTAAGTTCATCCCCAAATTAGGCACATGCAGCACATTGGTGGCTCGAAGTTTATTGTCGGCTTTGTTTGAAACACTACGGTACCTCTCTCAACAGGGGTACGCTTCGTCTTATTTCCCATGGTGATCTGAAAATTCATCTGCTCTTCTTGGTAGCTTGAGAAACATTCTCGTACTCTTGTCATATGAGTAGAAGCTCCACTATCAATATACCAGACTTCCAGAGAAGCAGAGCATGATACGCAAGCAAATTCTTCTTCCAGTCTAGAGGCCAATACAGAGATGTCATGATCTCTTTGTTCTTCCATGCTTTCCCTTCTCTCTGTAGAGATGCATGAACCCTTTCGAGTTGCTGCTGCGACAGCTTCTAGACTTCGTTCCATCTCAGAGTCTCCAATCCTGTTACTCACCTCTGATAACATGTGAAAATTTCAATTCTGAAATTCTACCGTAGTTATAGATTTATTTCTCTTATTTTTACAATAAGTTATTTACAAAACCCTTACAGTAAATTTTGAAATAAACACTACTGCAGTTATCACTCAAGTACATATAGAGAAAAGAACAGTAAAATGCAAGCACGAGAACCAATCACAATGAGAAACCGATGCAGCAGACGAGGGTTTATATATTAATCTTCAACAATAAATTCTTTACAAGGAAAGACTGGCAGAAATAACTGAGAAACTTCTTGAGATACACTTGAGATTATTCTTCTGCGGACCTCCAGAGAATTTTCGACACTTGAGGGACTCACTGGCCCTCCCTGCGTCACTCTGCATCACTCTTGCATACCTCTTTGTGCAGAGCCAGCGTGAGACTGTGTCACTACTGCGTGAGGCCTCTACGCGGCTCTTGAGTGTTGCCTCTCTACCCTTCTGCATCTTTCTTTCCTTGAGCCCTGACACTGCTGATGTACTCTTCTTCCTTCGCCCTCCAAATCTCCCTCTGAAATTGAATTCTATTCCTTAAGAATCGAATTCCCTCAGGTTACTGAATGCTTGCTCGGCTTGCTTTCCAAATGACCCTCAAGCCTTCTTTTATAATCTTCTCATTGATGAATCAACAACCCAGATTAGAAGTCTAATCAATGGCTAAGATTAAAACTTGACTTGATCTTCGTCCTCTAGAAGATTCACACTCTGTTTTATTAATACCCATTGATTATTTAATTTCCCTAAGTTTAGACTTAGGGTCTCCATTAAAATAATTAATTATTTTAATAAAACATGAACCAATTGAAATTTCCACAAACGGTTTCTGGGTTCTTTGGAATACTGATGTCTAAGCCTCCTAATCAAATTTGAGACTTAGATCACTTTCTGATGCTAGAAAAATTAACATCACCCTCTCAAGGGCTGCAGTGTCTCCCCTGGTGCTAATCTGCCTCTCTGCCCTTGTATTCTCGGCCTTGAACTGAAGTCCCGTTGCCGAACTGCCCCTCACTGCACTAAATTACTCAGATTTGATCTTCGTCCGAGCACTGCTCCGTCATAAGAATTCGATCTCTAAATTCAGTCTCTGTGTGTGTTCTCCAACTGACCCTCAAGCCTTCCTTTATACTTTTTCTATTGATGAATTAACGACTGTGATCTAATCTCTTATCGACGGCTAAGATTAGAAAAGACTTGATCTTCATCACGTAGAACATTCTCACCCACACGTTAAATTAATTCATTTTAATTATTTAAATTCCCTAAGTTTTAACTTAGATTCCATTTAAAATAATTAATTATTTGAATAACTTAAGCTCCGGGTGGAATTTTGTAGAAATTTTGACGCAACCTCAGTTATCAGTTTCTCCTTATTACTCCCATGTAGTTAAATGCCCATTCCCATAAACATACATTCAACAAGCTGGAAATAATAAATATTTCTGAAAACACAAATTCTGGAAATTTCAAAGTGCTGGAAAATGTAGAAATAAAACTCAGAAAATATATCAGCAACACATAGAAAATGACACGCTGATTTTTGGTCAATATGACCCTGGAAAAACCCCCTACAACTCTTGGGGAAAACCAGTTCGAAAGCTTCTCTTTATTTCTGAACATTGCTTTTACAGTGAGACAGAAAATACAGTAAAAAATTCAGCAACCAGTATTTTACTTATCTCGAAAACCGTGCACAAACTTCAACTCGATTTTCGTGCCAAATACGAATAGAAAAATAACAGCAAAAAGTACAGCCTTAAATGTTGTATCGACAACACCGAAAACAGTGCTAGAACAGTTGTATGACCTCCCTCAAAAACTGTGCCACTTGCTACCTCGATTGCTGTGCTATACGGACCTCGATTTCCATGCCTCCTTGCTGCTGTACGGACCTCGAAAAACGTGCTGCAATAATTTTTTTTCCACCCTCAAAATTTGTGCCACTTGCCTTGAACTTCGTGCTGCTGCTTGCTGTACATATTTGCTGAATCTCCTTGCTGCTGCTCTCTTTCTTCTTACTGCTCAGAAATGTCTCCTTGCTTTCTCTCCTCCTCTCTCAATCTGCTCATGAAAGACTGAATGATCTTTTCTCTCTTTTCCTCCTTTAACTTA
Organism: Pinus albicaulis; assembly: GCA_034641835.2. NCBI lineage: Eukaryota > Viridiplantae > Streptophyta > Pinopsida > Pinales > Pinaceae > Pinus > Pinus albicaulis. Next base: position 145,276,097 of record CM076569.1, on the reverse strand, counting down.
ACCCTAAGTGACTTTTGGGGAATCCCTTAATCCAATGGCTAAGATAGTTTTAGATTTAGGGCTGAAATTAAATGTGCATTTAAATCTCACTTTCTATTTTTTAATTCACCCCATTTTAATAAAGACCCTCCTAGTCATTTATTTCCAAAGTCACTTTGCACTTTCTAATTTCACATTGACTTTATTAAAGTCACTTTAAAATTAGACTTAGTAACTTTATCACTTAAAGTCACTTTTAAATTAGATCTGACTTTACAACTTATAAAGTCACTTTAGGAGAAAAAGTTAAATACATTTGGACACTTTTCCCTAGGCCAAAGATGAAAGCCTCATGGAATCACTTGTCCTCTAATACCCAAATTTCAACACTCCCTCTTACCGAGGAAAGTGTTCCTCACCACACCCATCTTGTCTCTGAAGTAGACATGCTTGCCTCGTGGTAAGGCTTTGGTGAATACATCTAATACCTGTTCATCAGTGGGAATATACACAAGCTTCACAGCTTGCTTCTGAACATAGTTTTTGATGAAATGATATCTGATCCCGATATGCTTTGACTTGTCATGAAATACTGGATTCTCTGTGAGTTTAATGCAACTCTGATTATCACAGTAAATCATCAAAGGTCTCAACGACTGACCAAATAAACCAAACAACATCTTGCGAAGCCATATGGCCTCACAACTAGCTAGATTGGCTGCCATGTACTCTGCTTCCGCTGAACCCAATGCCACTGACTGCTTCTTTCAGCTGAACCACGACACAACTATCGAACCCAACCTAAAACAACACCCCGAAGTGCTCTTTCTATTAGAAGCACAACCTGCCCAATCAGAATCAGTGTACCCTGCCAATCTCACTCCATCTCCCTGTCTATAATCCAGACCATAATCCATTGTCTCCTGCAACTACCACAAAATGTGTTTTGCAGCAAACCAGTGTACTCTCCTGGGCTCACACATGAATTGTCTCATCGTGTTGATTACAAAACATGTATCCGGTTTAGTGTTGACCAAATACATCAAGGAACCAATCAACTGTCTATACAATGTGGGATCCACCAACTCGGAATCTAAAGCGTGAAGCTTCTTCCAGTTAGTGATCATAGGTCTCAACATGGGTCTACAATCCTCCATGTGAAATCTGCTAAGGATGTCCACAATATACTTCCCCTTTCCCGGGAAGAAATGCCCCTCCTCCTGCCACACCTCCAAACCCAAAAAGTAATGCATCAAGCCAATGTCTTTCATCTCGAACTCTGAAGCAAGATCTCTCTTGCAGCCCTCTATGAGTCTCTCTGCACCCGTAATGACCAAGTCATCCACATACAACACAATAATGAGAGGCTCCTCACCTATCACAATAAAGTATAGGTTTGGATCTGCATCACTCTTTGTGAAACCCATCTCCTGCAATTACGTATCAATCCTGGAGTACCAAGCTCTAGGAGCTTGCTTCAGGCCATAAAGTGCCTTCTTCAGTCTGCATACATGGGACTTCTTCCCATGCACCTCAAACTCCTGCGGCTGCTCAATGTACATCTCCTCCTGTATGAAGCCATTGAGAAATGCGGTCTTCACATCCATCTGGTGGATCTTCCAACCCATCTCTTCCGTTATCGATATAATGGAGCGAATGGAAGTATATCGAGCCATGGGAGCAAAGGTCTACTCATAGTCTACTCCCTCTACCTGGGAGAACCCTCTAGCCACAAACCTTGCCTTGAACTTCTTGATGTTGCCATCTACAGCGTGCTTTACCTTGTAAAGCCATCTGGAAGTAACCACAGATTTGCCCTCAGGCCTTGGCACCACCTCCCAAACATCATTCTTCATGATAGAAGAATACTCCTCTTGCGTGGCCTCTCTCCAGACCTGCTGGCTAGCTGCCTCCTCATAGCTAGAAGGCTCGGAGTCAACGATGTTGGCAACCATTGCCATATAGCTGCAGAATCGCTCAGGTGGTCTGCTCTCTCTGACCGGCCTCTTCGGCCCAACAACAAATGTGGCCTCTCTCAAGGTATCTTGAAGCCACTTGGGCTTCCTCTTCCCTGAGCACACTTCTCCCACCGGAGAGTGAAACTCCTCATCCTCATCAGAAGCCTGAACTCCTGAATGTCTGTCTGTTGTCCTCCTGCCTGAACCTGTACCTGTAGATGCTGAAGTACCATGTGAACTATCCATCAGTGGACTACCTAGTGAATTGCTCTGCATGCTACCCGAAGCACCACCCTTCTGACTCTATGAGCCACTGCTCACTGATGGACCTGACACCGTAATCGATGTACCTCTGATCCCTGCCCATTGGATCCCTATGACTGACTCAACTGCTCCTGAGGGTCTGGCCGATCCAGATACTCTAACTCCCATGACTTCTTGAAAGCCCTGTCCTCCTCGAACTTCACATCCCGCCTGACAACAACTCTCCTCCGTGTAGGAATATAAATTCGAAAGGCTTTCGAGGTATCACTGTAGCCCACAAAGATACCCTTCTCTGCAGTGGGCTCTAGCTTGGACCTCTTCTCCTTGGGTGCATAAGAGTATGCAATACACCCAAAGATACGAAAATGACCAACATCAGGCTTCTTCCTAGAAAAAGCCTCCTCCGGAGTCGCATGCCCCAAGGCACGATGTGGACTCCTGTTCTGCAAATACACAACAGCGTTGCAAGCCTATGCCCAGGAAAAAAATGGTAACCTCTGATCATGTAGCATGGCTTTGGTAGCCCCAATGACGGGTCTGTTTTTCCTCTCCACAACCCCGTTCTGCTGGGGGTTGTAAGGAACTGTGAAGTCCCTCCTGATGCCTGCCTCCGCACAATAATCAACAAACTCACCAAGGGTGTACTCCCCTCCATTGTCTGACCCGAGGGACTTGATCTTCTGACCTATCTGAGTCTCCACAAGAGCTTTGAACTCCTGAAACCGCTTGAAGACCTCACTCTTGGTCTTCAAGAAATAAACCCAGGTCTTCCTGGAGTGATCATTAATGAATAAAACATAGTACTCATATCCACTCAAGGAAACATGAGACATCCGACCACTCACATCGGTATGAATCAAATCAAGAATCCTCATTGACCTGCTGTCACTGCTGGGAAAAGGGGATTTGGAAAACTTCCCCATAGCACATCTTCTGCATGTATCAATGTGATCAAAACTAAAATTTGGCACACCTATAGTGATCTCCCGCAATGTTCTCAAGGCCCCATGATACATGTGCCCCATCCTGCGGTGCCAAATCTCGCACAGCTCTGAACTGCTAGCTCTGCTGTCGGTACTATTGCTCAATTCCAAAAGGGGTTGAAATGCAAACTTGTACACCTTGGCATGGCGTACACCAATCAGAAATAGCTGGAGCACCCCTGGGATATATTAGCACCTGTCCTCTCCTGAACAATACCTCATACCCTCTGTCCTCCAATGTTGAGACAGATATAATGTTCTTCTTCATCCTTGGCACATATAGAACATCTGACACTTTCAAGGGAGGTTTGGGTTCCGTATCAAATGTCAATGTCCCCACACTGACTGCTCTAACAATGCTATCGTCTTCGAGTACTACCTCTATATCAGTGCCACTCTCTGAAAGCTCTGAGAAGTACTCATGGACTCCTGTCATATGACGTGAAGCCCCACTATCAACATACCAAATACCTGAGGATGCTCCGCTAGTGTAGGGAAATGCACACTCCCTCTCAACCTCCGTGGCAGGTGATCCTGCACTAGAGGACTCACAAGAAATGAACTCAAACTCCTGGTCAAAGCTCTCCGAAAAGTCCTCTGTCTTTGCTGATGCTGCCATGATCTTGTTCTGTCCCTTCTTCTTCTTCTTCGGACACACAACTGCATAGTGTCCCATCTTCTGACAATTCCAACACTTCACCTTGGAATAGTCCTTCTGCGTGTTTACCTTTACCTTTGCCTTCGCCCCCACCACCTCTTGTGGAAGCTTGCTTCTTTCCTTTGCCCTTCTTGCCCCTTGCTAACAGTGCTACATCCTCATCCTCCTCAACTGGTTTGGCTGCCCCAAGCTGGTTCTTTCTGATTTCATTCTGTATGCAATCATTTTACAACCTCTCCCAAGTGGGAAGGGTCTCCCGTGCAACAATCCTATCAACAAAATTAAGCCATGTACTGGGAAGGCCATTCACTGTAATCTACACGAACTCAGTGGGTGGAATGACCTCTCCAACTGCTGCCAACTCATCTCTCACATTAGTGATCTTTGTGAGGTATGCAGTAACACTATCAGTCTTTTGCCATCTTAATGGCTTTCAACTTTTCCCTTAGGACCATTTTTCATTTTTCATTGGTACTTTGGTAGAGATTGGTCAAGGCTGTCCACATCTCATGAGCAAGTCTCTTTCCTCTCACATGAGGAATGCAATGGTCTTTAATACCGTCCAGAATCAGTTTCTTTCCCTTGTTATTCTTCTTATTAAAATCTGCCAGCTGAATAGGGTTAGCAGGGACATTAACAGGGCACTGTTGGGTATGTACCATTATACTCCAGACTTTTGCCTCCTCAAAAATGCTCTGAATTCTCTCCTTCCATGTACTGTAGTTGTTGTGCCTATGCAACCTATCCTCCACCCTCAAGCCCAAAGACATGCTTGTTGTCCTAATAAACTGAAAATTCCACTGCTGTGGTAAAGGTTCAATTTTTTGTGTGAAATATAAGCTTGCTATAATTTTTCACTTGCTGTCCCAAACTGCACTTTTCAGCCACCCAAGCTCTGATACCGTGTAGAAATTTTGACCCAACCTCGGTTATCAGTTTCTCCTTATTACTCCCATTTAGTTAAATGCCCATTCCAATAAACATACATTCAACAAGCTAGAAATAATAAATATTTCTGAAAACACAAATTCTGGAAATTTCAAAGTGCTGGAAAATGCAGAAATAAAATTTGGAAAATATATCAGCCACACACACAGAGAATGACACGCTGATTTTTGGTCAATATGACCCTGGAAAAACCCCCTACAACTCTTGGGGAAAACCAATTCGAAAGCTTCTCTTTATTTCTGAATATTGCTTTTACAGTGAGACAAAAAATACATTAAAAAATTCAGCAACCAGTGTTTTACTTATCTCAAAAACCGTGCACAAACTTCGCCTCGATTTTCGTGCCAAATATATTAGCGACACAGAGAAAATGACACACTGATTTTTGGTCAATATGACCCTAGAAAACCCTCTACAACTCTTGGGGAAGACTAGTTCGAAAGCCTCTCTTTATTTTTGAATATTAATTTTACAGTGAGACAAAAAATACAGTAAAAAATTCAGCAACCTATATTTTACTGATCTCCAAAACCGTGCACAAACTTCGCCTCGATTTTCGTGCCAAATACAAATAGAAAAATAACAGCAGAAAGTAAATCCTTAAATACTGTACGAACATCACCAAAAACAGTGCCGGAACAGTTGTATGGTTTGCCTCGAAACTGTGCCACTTGCTGCCTCGATTTCTGTGCTGTACGACAGCTGTACGGACCTCATTTTTTGTGCTGCTAGCTACTGTACGGATTCCAGAAAACAACTCTCTTTCTCTGCTATACGGACCTCAATTTCTGTGCCTCCTTGCTGTAGAAATTTCTGAATCTTATATCTTATGCAGAAATTATTACTGTTAAGCCGGTTAAGCTCCTCCTACTTAGATATGTTATTAACTGAATAAATTTAAGTTAACATCGAAGCAAAACACATAACAGATTTCTACCAATTCAGATCTAGAATATGCACATGCACACATTGACAAAGTAATAGTTTTTTCTGGACAAATAGTCCCCGGAAAAACCCAATGTGGGAAAACCGATCTCTGGCTGCTGGAGGGTTCTATTATTAAGAATATTTTTGAATACATAAATCTGGGTTCCAGATTTGGAAAACCCGACAGAGAAAACACTAGATCTATAGCTCACTGATTGATCTAGGGCCAAAATAATGACTGATCCACACCCTCAAATGGGATTTATAGAACTCAACCAAGATTAGGGCCTAGAAACCCCAGCGCTGCCCCCGAAAGGCTCTGCGTCAGCCTCTGAAGCCCCTGAAAGCCTCTGCGTCAGCCTTGGAAGTCCTCCAAACCCTCAGTGCTGCTCCGGAAGGGACTGCGTTACCCCAGACTGGGTGACGCAGTCACTACCTTGCCCCTGAAGGATCTCTGTGTAACCCCTGAGGGTTTCCTACTGAAAATCACACTGTCCTTGGAGAGACTGCGCTGTCCTTGCTGCTGTTGCTTCTGCCTTCCTCTGCATTGTCCTTGAGCTGATCTCTGCCTCTTGTGTATTCTAGACCCCGGGATTAGATCATCCCCTTGGTCTAAATTCCCCTCTCTGTAGCTGAAACACTTATGAGAATTCTTAGCAAACCCTGCCCTAGAATCTTAGCTTAGCTTCAGTGCTTTGCCTCTGTGTGTCTTTACAAATGACCCCAAGCCTTTCCTTTATACTTTTCTCGTTGACAAATCAACGACCAAGATTAAATCTTTAATCAATGGCTAAGATTAAAAGAAAGCTTGATCCATGTGACTTAAGATAATTTCATCACATGATTAATTAAATTCACTTTAATTATTTATGTTCCCTAAGTTTTAACTTAGGAAATACACTTAAAATAATTAATTAATTTAATATCTCCTAAACCAGATGAAATTTCCCAAATCCATTTCTGGGCTTGTAGATCAGGTGAACTCTAGTCCTTCCTCAAAATTTGGGACTTAGAGCACAATTGATGCTACCCCAAATACGCAAAATCTCAACACTCTTAGCATCAAGGGTGTGCTCTAGCAATACATCACACTTATGCATTACATGATTTTGGGCACTGGTTTTGTGCTGCTAATGCTTGGCCTGCTGCCACTCAACTCTGCACTGCTGCTGCGATTTTGTACTGCTACCCATGACTCTGCCACTGCCACTGCAACTTCTGTACTGCAACTCCCTCTCAATATGCTGCATTTGTGCTGCTCATAGCACTGCCATTGCTGAGCTGCTGCACTGCAACTTCAGTGGTTGAGAGAAACCACTGAATCTCATGCCCAATCTTTGACAAACAAGTTTGATGGGTTGCAACCTCATCACTGAAGCTCCATAGGCTACAGATCTTTGCTGGCATCTAAAGAATGATGCACAACTATAGCTCTTCCTGCGTAATCAGACTCCCTCTGCACTACTGAAGTCACATCCGCTCCTTGTGCTAAAATCTATCACGCTGCTGCTGCACTGCACTGTCCCTTTGAAGCTTCCTGCGCTGCTGTAGCTCTGCACTGCGTAAGCAACACTACTCTGCGCTACTGAAGTCACGTCAGCCTCTACGCTGCTACTACTTCTATGCTACTATTTCTTTGCTCTGCGCTGCTCCTCCCAGCCTTCAGATCTGCCTTTGCTTCTGCCTCATCTGTGATCTATGCACCCACTGCTCCACTTGTCCCGCTACTGTCTTAAGGTTGCCGTAGCCCGCATGTGATCCAAGAGATGAGTTGCTCAAGGATCCCGCCTAACTTCAATGTAGCTCCTCTACATTTCCATGTTACCCCACCTCCATGGTTCATGAGCACTCATGGCTGCATCATCTCCTGATCCATCATCTACCACAGTTGCTTTGGAAGAAGATGCTTCCTTGTCCCTTTTTTTCTCCGGACAATGGCTGGCAAAATGTCCCATTTCACCACATTGGAAGCACTTGATCTTTGAAAGATCCTTCTTCTTCTTTGGTTGCTTCTTTGATGCCAAGGCTGCATCTTCCTCATCTTCCTTATTCATTTTGCTCAATCCTGGGCTGTGCTGCCTCTTGGTGAATCTGTGGAGTTCTTCTTGACGCAGAATTGACCACAAGCTGGCCCAATCTGGAAGGTCCGCTCTGCCCAAGATACTTTGGACAAAGGTTTCCGACTCATCTGTGACTGCATTGAGGGCAGTCACGTTGAGTGGGAGCTGTTGTCAACAAACAGTTCTTTGTGGTCAAATCTCGTCATTTCTGCAGTCCTAAAGCGAGCGTCAACCTCCCTGACATCCCCAATCTGGGAGGTCCGCTCTATCCAAGATACTTTGGACAAAGGTTTCCCACTCATCCGTGACTGCATTGAGGGCAGTCTTGACTATCACAGCATCATCCATCGTTGCACCCATTGCAGTCAGTTGATCTCTGATGGACTGCAGCCTGAAGAGGAAGTGCTCCATGTCTTCTACCTTGGTCATCATGAATGACCTCATTTGGGTCTCCAACAACATTTTTCTTTGGACAGACTTTCCCTCATATAGGGAAGTCAAGGCCTTCCACATCTCGTTAGTTGTCTTCTTCTCATCTATGTGTGGTACAATATGGTCCTTGATACTGTCCATAATCAGCTGCTTGGCATGCCCAGCAGCTTCCTTATGCTTCCGAAGGAGATCCGCATCTGTCGGTGTGGCCAGAGTCTGCTCTGCATGGTCTCTTAGATTGTATGCCTCAAGGACAATCAGGATTCTTGCCTTCCAAACGGAAAAGTTTGAAAGGCCATCTCTACCATCTAATCATGCGATTCATTCATTCATGAGGAGCCATGTGCTGGTTGTGTCGAGCTTCCTTTTGCTGCTGCAAGAAATGGATCTAAGGCCCTTGGTTAAACAAGTGCCTTCTGCGCCCTCTGACACTTGATTTCCCTCCTTGGAAATCGACCAAATCAACTATGATTTAGCTTCTTCTTTGATCCTCTGATCAAACTGCAAGTTTCCTTTAGCAAGAAACTCTCTAAGAAGTTGATCTCCTCCCAATCTTTGTCACTTGTGCTAAGGCTAAAAATCTGAAACGTTGAAAATTTTAACCCCACTAGCTCTTCTGAATTTCTGCAATTTTTCTGCTTTCTTTTATGGATCTGGCAGATTCAGATCTGAATCACACTGGCTGGTTTCAAACCAAACCAGTGTTGTTTCTGAGTTGCCTCTGCGCAGTAATTGTGTGGGCTTGTCAGGACACAGCACTGGACAGTGTCACCCTTCCCTCTGTGTGAATCTACTCTTGAAACTGCATTGTCCCTTCATATCTGCGTTTCTGCTGCTTTTCCAGCTGCTTTCTGCAGCTAGAACCTTCCGTCTCTCCTGCTGGTGACCCTCCTAGATCTGCAATTCCTCTGATACCGTGTAGAAATTTTTGAATCTTATATCTTATGAAGAAATTATTACTGTAATCTGGTTAAGCTCCTCCTACTTAGATAAGTTATTAATTGAATAAATTCAAGTTAACATCGAAGCAAAACACATAACAAATCTCTACCAATCCAGATCTAGAATAAGCACATGCACACATTGACAAAGTGACAGTTATTTCTGGACGAACAGTCCCTGGAAAAACCCAATGTGGGAAAACCGGTCTTTGGTTGCTGGAGGGTTCTATTATTAAGAATATTTCTGAATACACAAATTCGGGTTCCAGATCTGCAAAAATCGATAGAGAAAACACTAGATCTACAGCTCACTAGCTGATCTAGGGCCAAAATAATGACTGATCCACACACTCAAACGGGATTTACAAAACTCAGCCAAGATTAGGGCTTAGAAACCCCAGTGCTACCCCTGAAAGGCTCTACGTCAGCCTCTAAAGCCCCTCAAAGCCTCTGTGTCAGCCTTGGAAGTCCTCCAAACACTCAGTGTTGCTCCGGAAGGGATTGCGTTACCCCAGACTGGGTGACGCAGTCACTACGCTGCCCTTGAAGGGTCTCTGTGTAACCCCTGAGGGTTTCTTGCTGAAGATCACGTTGTCCTTGGAGAGACTGCGTTGTCCTTGCTGCTGCTGTTGTTGCCTTCTTCTACGTTGTCCTTGAGTTGATCTCTGCCTCTTGTGTATTCTAGACCCCGGGATTAGATCATCCCCTTGGTCTAAATTCCCCTCTCTGCAGCTGAAACACTTTTGAGAATTCTTAGCAAACCCTACCCTAGATTCACAGCTTAGCTTTAGTGCTCTGCCTCTGTGTGTCTTTACAAATGACCCCAAGCCTTTCCTTTATACTTTTCTTGTTGACAAATCAACGACCAAGATTAAATCTTTAATCAATAGCTAAAATTAAAAGAAAGCTTGATCCGTGTGACTTGAGATAATTTCATCACATGTTTAATTAAATTCACTTTAATTATTTAAGTTCCCTAAGTTTTAACTTAGGAAATACACTTAAAATATTTAATTAATTGAATATCTCCTAAACCAGATGAAATTTCCAAATCCATTTCTGGGTCTTGTAGATCAGGTGAACTCTAGTCCTTCCTCAAAATTTGGGGCTTGGAGCACAACTGATGCTACCCCAAATACACAAAATCTCAACACTTGCTGCTGTACAGACCTCGAAAAACGTGCTGCAATAAATGTTGTTTTTCCACCCTCGAAATTCGTGCCACTTGCCTTGAACTTGTTGTTGCTGATTGCTGTACGGATTTGCTGAATCTCCTTGCTGCTGCCCTCTTTCTTCTCACTATTCAAAAATGTCTCCTTGCTTTCTCTCCTCTTCTCTCAATCTGCTCATGAAAGACTGAATGATCTTTTACCTCTTTTCCTCCTTTAACCTAACCCTAAGTGACCTTTGGGGAATCTCTAAATCCAATAGCTAAAATAGCTTTAGATCCAGGGCTGAGATTAAATGTGCATTTAAATCACTTTCTATTTTTTAATTCACTCCACTTTAATGAAGACCCTCTTAGTCATTTATTTCCAAAGTCACTTTTCACTTTCTATTTTCACGTTGACTTTATTAAAGTCACTTTAAAATTAGACTTAGTAACTTTATCACTTAAAGTCACTTTTAAATTAGATTTGACTTTACAACTTATAAAGTCACTTTAGGAGAAAAAGTTAAATACATTTGGACACTTTTCCCTAGGCCAAAGATCAAAGCCTTAGGGAATTACTTGTTCTCTAGTACCCAAATTTCAACAAATTGCTCCAAACGATTTATGGGTCTTTGAGATTTCATGTGTCCTAGCCCCTCCACAAAGTTTTAGAGCTAGAGCACATTCGATGCTACCCAAAAAAATCAACATTAACAGGATCAACAGAGTTTATTGGGGGAGTGCTAAGCATAGCACAAATTTGTAATCTGGGCATTGGAGACTTTTTTGGTACAAGGGACTTAGGAGAAATTGAAAATCTCAACCTTAGTGGAATGTGGGGGCCACTCCTCATGGAAAAATCGATTTTCTGGAAAGGAGATCAAAATATTTGGATGAGGGACCCACAAGGGAAGGTGAAGCAACAATTATAAATAGAGAGTTGAAGGCAACATTGAGTACCTTTTGATAATTCGTCATTTTACACATTGTTGCTCAAGCTTTTCAGCTGAGTCATAGGTGTTGGTTAGCACCAGAGGCTTCCAAGGGGAAATCTCACCCTCTTCTTCGATGGACCACGAGTTCCACCCTAGGGAGGCAAATTCTACTCATCTTTGGTAGTTGGGAGGATACCATGCAGATACCACACATTTCTGGTTCAGCTGGGACACGAGAAAGGAGCCACACAATTCTTGTTGGAGGGTGGTGTCAGAGATAGGGGCTACACTATTGTTGAAGCATTCCTTGACCAAATTCTAGGCAAAAAGAGAAGGATTTAGAAGAGAAGGAGGTATTTCCACAACAGTGCGAATTTCTGGAGTAGGGGTATGCGTCTCTTGCCCAGGAACTGCGTAGTCTTTCGTGGGGCCCAGGTGTGGGGTGGTTTGTGAAAGGTATTGAGGAGCTGGGGTTGTTTGGAATTGGATTGGGGGAGATCGTGGGGGATTTTCCTGTGTTTTGTTGGAGCAACAAGCCCAACATCCGCTACAGGTTACAATTTTTGCTTGTGGAAGATGGCCAAGCATTTTTGGGGTCAATTTTGGAGTGTCAAGACTCAAAACTAGACCAAGCCCTTTCTGGGTTTTTGACAAGAATCTCGAAAATAATTTGGCAGATTTTTCTAGGCAGATTGGAGGGGTCAAACATGTGAAAATTTATGAATATCTCAGACAGAAACCCTACTGTTAATTTTCAGATTTACTTCTCCTACTTACATTAAGTTATTAATGTGAAATATTCAGCATTAACATCGAAGTAAATACATCAACAACCTACAAATATAGATCTAAATTGAATACATGCACAATGACAAAGTGACACACAAGGATTTTCTGGACAATTGTCGCCGGAAAAACCCAATGCGGGAAAACCGTTCTTCTAGCTGCTGGAGGGTTTTATTATTAAGTAGAGTCTGAGTACAACAAATCTGGGCACCAACTGGTTAACTCGCCAGAGAAATAAAACTGCAGCTATACCTCTGTTTTGGAGACAAAAAAATTCACTGATTCACACCCTCAAACAGGATTTACAGAACTAAGCCCTTTTCAGTCTTTAGAAATCCTAGTGTTGCTCTGAAGCCCACTGCATTAGCTCTGCTAGCCTGCGTTAGCCCCTGTGCTGCTCAGGAAGGGCCTGCGACACCCCAGACTGGGTTACGCTGCCCCTGCGCTGCCTTGGCTAGGCTTGCGTTAGCCCTGCTGGCCTCCTGCCTACACTCTGTAGCTGCTCTACAGATCCATGTCACCCCACTTTCGTGGTTCATGAGCGCTCATGGCTACTTCATCTTCGGAGCCATCGTCCGCCACAACAACCTTGGGGCTAGAAGCTTCCTTGTCCTTTTTCTTCTGAGGACCATTGCTGGCAAAATGTCCTAGTTCGCCGCACTGGAAACATTTGATCTTTGACAGATCATGCTTCTTTCTCCCTTGTTGCCTCTTTGATGCCAAGGCTGCATCTTCCTCTTGTTCCTTCTTCACTTTGCTTGAACCAGTGCTGTATTGTTTTTTCGTCATCCGACGGATTTCCTCTTGTCGGAGGATAGCCCACATGTTGTCCCAGTTGGGAAGGTTCGCTCCGCCCAAGAGACTTTGGACAAAAGTTTCCCAGTCCTTTGTGACTGCATTGAGAGCAGTCCTCACCATGACATCGTCATATACCTTGACTCCCATGCCAGTCCGCTGATCCCAGATCGATTGTATTCTGGACAGAAAAGGATCGATCTCCTTTCCCTTGGCCATCATGAATAACCTCAGCTGGTTCTCCAGAAGCATCTTCCTCTAGACGGATCTTCCTTCATATAGTGTGGTTAGAGCTACCCACATCTCATGAGCCGTTGCCTTCTCTGCTATGTGTGGAACCACATGATCTTTGACTCCCTCCGTTATGAAGCGCTTGGCATGTGCCGTTGCTTCATTATGCTTCGCTAGGAGAAGAACATCGGTCGGTGTAGCCAAGACTTTCTCTGCATGCTCCCTCAAGCCGTATGCCTCCATGACTACCAGGATTCTGGCCTTCCATATTGCAAAGTTGGACAGGCCGTCCAATCTATCCTGATCATGTAGTCCATGGGGTGCCATCTGCTCAGAAAATGTGTCGGAACGAATCCTCCTCTCTTTACTAGAGACTTGGATCTAGGGTCCTTGGCGAGACAGGCACCCTCAGCTCCCTCTGACAACTGACTCCCTCTCTTGGAAGTCTGCCAAACAAAACGAATCAGCTCTCTTTGATCCTTTGATCGATCTTCAGACTTCTTTGGCTGGAAATCTTCTGGAAGCTGTTCTCCTCCCGCTCTTCGTCAACTTAGCTTAGGCTAAATTCTGCATCGACAGAATTTTAACCCCACCAGCAACTACTGAAGGTCTGCAGCTCAGCTTCCGACACTCTAAACAACAATCGGCTTCAACATTGCGTCACCCTGACTGGCCTCTACGTGAACAGACAGTCTCAGCACAACTTCTGCGCAATAAGTGCGCAGGCCTGCGTGGAGACTGCGTCTGCTTGCCTCTGCTTGGCTCTGCTTCCTCCTGTTGCTACGCTGCCCTCTCTAGTCCAGTTTTCTGCTGCTGTTGCTGCTTTCTGCAACATAGATTCTTTAGTCTTCTTGCTGGAGATCCAGCTAGATCTGCGATCGCTTTGATACCATGTGAAATTTTTTGAATATCGCAAACAGAAACCCTATTGTTAATTTTCAGATTTACTTTTCCTACTTACATTAAGTTATTAATCTGAAATATTCAGCATTAACATCGAAGTAAATACATCAACAACCTACACAACAGATCTAAACTTAATACATGCACAATGACAAAGTGACACACAAGGATTTTCTGGGCAACTATCCTCGGAAAAACCCAATGTGGGAAAACCGGTCTTCTGGCTGCTGGAGGTTTTTATTATTAAGTAGAATCTGAGTACAACAAATTTGGGCACCAACTTATTAACCCGACAAAGAAATAAAACTGCAACTATACCTCTGTTTTGGAGACAAAAAACTGACTGATTCACACTCTCAAACGAGATTTACAGAACTCAACCCTTTTCAGTCTTTAGAAACCCCAGCGCTACTCTGAAGCCCACTGCGTCAGCCCTTGTGCTGCTCAGGAAGGGCTTGCGTCACCCCAGACTGGGTTATGCTGCCCCTGTGCTGCCCTCGCTGGGCCTGGGTTAGCCCTGCTGGCCTCCTGTTGCCTTTGCGCTGCCCTTTCTGGGCTGTGGCTGCATTGTGTAGCTGCTGCTCCCTCTGTGCTACTTAGTCTGCTGCTTCTCTGCCTCTTGTTGCACTCTTGGCCTGAGATCAAACCATCCCTTTCGCCAATACTATCCCTCGCTGCAGCTGAAACACTTATAGAAATTCTTAGCAAACCACGCCCTAGAATTCTAGCTTAGTCTCAGTGCTCTGCCATTGTGTGTGGTCTCCAACTGACCCCAAACCCTTTTCTTATACTTTTCTCGTTGAAACATCAACGACCATGATCTAATCTTGAATCGACGGCTAAGATTAGAAGATGTTGATCCGTGTGACTTAAGTCATTTTCATCACATGTTTAATTTAATTAACTTTAGTCTTTTAATTTTCCATAAGTTAGACTTAGGGTCCTTAATTAAAAAGATTAATTAATTAAATATCTCTTAAACAAGATGGAATTTCTTAAATCTCCTTGTGGGTCTTGGAGATCTCATGTACTCTAGTCCCTCCACAAAGTTTGGGAGCTATAGCACATTCGACGCTACCCCAACACCCCAAAATCTCAACAAAACAGGGGTCCCAACTCAACCAGCAGTTGGAGGAGCTAGGGGGAAATTGGGCCGAAATTCCGAGGTAAACATTTGGCCAATTCCTTCGTGGGTTTTTGGGTGTTATTGGAGGAGAGCCCGGGGTTAATTTCCTGGAATTTTCTGAGCATTGAAGGAGGCCCTAGCAGCCATTGTTTGTAGCCAGCAATGCAGTTTTTCACTAGGTTAGCGCAAAGATTGTTGGGGACAGCCACATTGCATGTTAGAACAGCCGGTTTCGTCACATGGGCGTTGTTAACTTGCCTTGGGCAAGCCTAGGTGCATGCTTTCTGATCTTACCTTTGTACTTAACATTTACATTAATAAAATGGCTCAGCTAAACGCAATTTATGGAGATTTTTGGGTGTTTAGTGTGTTGTAAATTTTGTGTGTTTTTTTACTATGCCTGCTTTGTTTATCATTGTAAATTTCTATTAGGAACATTACAATCAAGCAAAGAAGGGAAAATGTGTTGTTTTTATTGTCATGATTCATTTGAGATATATTTATTTATTTTTTTGATGTGATTTTGTATCATTCTGTCAGATCTTGTGACTCAGGACAAATATCATATATTTCAGTATCGATACGTGATCTACCACTTAGACATCTTATATATCTTATATATAAATTTTATTTTCATATTTATGTATCAATGCCTGTTTTTGATGTTGAAGTTGTATTAGATGTTTAAAATTGAAAAAAATGATTATTTATTTTTTATTTTTATGTTTCCTCATAATTTCCGATATTTACATGATATTGTCGATAATTTAAATTTCAGATCCCCGGTGCTGATAATGATAAATGTAACATTGGTCTCTGACTCTGAACTAAGATCATATCACTAAACCATTCTGTATCTGAACTCTGGAAACCACCTTTGACCTCATGAAAGCTAGCTTTGGTAGTCAACTCTGAACAGCAGCCTGATGAAGTGAGTTGGCTCTTTACTCTCCCGTTTGCAGAGGAGGAAATGTGGGGTTTAACAGGGCTTAACACTTTTCCCTGTTTTGGTCTTTCTTGAACGTTACTGCAAATTTCAGTTTTCTAACAATGTAATGAACATCATATCCATGATGTATCTTTAGTATTATAGGCAAGATTCATAGAATGGAGTGATGAAATAGGTTGCCTCTGATTGGGATTGGTGATTACTTGATCTGTGGCTATATTTTATTTTGTGGTTAGGCTGGCGCTTTGTTAAAGGACTTTGTGGATTTAAGTAAACTCTTCTTTAGCAGCAGCTTGATCAAGGATAGAAGATTTTTCTAACTCAAATTCACAAAAAGAAAAGAAAGAACAGAAGGAACAGAACATGAAAATCTAAAGTTCTCTGTTCTTTCCCATTAGAAATAAAAATTAGTGTGTCTCATGCTAGCAGAAATTATAAATGTGCATTTTTGTGGAGGATTTGATATACAAGTGAAGCTGTATTTGATATTGGCTAACTTTCATGCCTTTCAAGTGTGAAACAGAGATCCTGTTTAATCATAATGAAGACATGATAAACGCTGCAGAAGTTGGAATGAAGAGCTCACCATGCTTCTATGAAGTACTTGCTGAGCATTTTATCCAAATGCCAGAAAATGGAAACCTTGTTCTCCGTTTGATTGTGCAACTTTGGAGCCAGTCCTTTGCATCACAGATATTTTCTCTTCTTTTCTACAAGTGGGTATGTACATAATTTGTGATAAAAACATATTTCATTTATTGGTTAAACTCAGTTGCTTTATCCACGTCATTTTTCATTCTCTTGTTTTTGAAGCTACATTTCCTTTTTGAGGCCTTGTATTCTTCTGTTACCGGTTTATTTGTTGTCTTGTGCTATGATGTATACCTTATGGACTCAGAAATCTGTTTTTGAGCTTGTAAAAGGTTTTTGAAACTGTATTAGTTTGTTTGAAATTGTGTACCAAAACTGACTTATAGAAAAGAGATTATTTAGCAATCTGATGATTGAGATATTTGATGCTAAGAGTCGAAGGAAGAACACAATTTATTTAAATGTGCAAAGAATCTTAGGATCTTATAAACAGGTAACTTCTACCATGTCATAGCTCTTCAACCTGTTTCTACAATCAAAAGTCAAGAGCATGCTGTTCAGTTTGTGAATATTTTGGTCGCTCTGAGTTGTTCTCCTAGGAAGATGCTGACACTATTGAAGGAGGCTACATGAGTGTTGGATGGGTCTGTTACTGCAAAATTTAGCAGCCTAGTGCAAAGCTTCACTATGCACTTTAGGTCTAAGGCAACAACAAGATCGACGACTGCTGTCACCTCAATGGCACTCCCCGTTTTGTTGTTGGATATTATTCCCACAAGGGAGGCTTCCCTGGCAAGACTTAGAGGTTAGATGACCTAGAAATTCTTAGCCAAATGGCTCTCCAAGGAGCTTGCTGATTTATACACCCTAGAAATTTCTCCAATAATGAAAGGCTTGGAGAGAGAGAGAGAGAGATGATGGATTGAAGGAAACTATTGGCTAAGCCTAGGAGGTTGAGATAAGTACTATAATTTCTCATGTTAACTTTCCCACTAGCCACCATCAATTTATCGATTGCTGTTATAAATTAGGGTTTTAGAAGAAATGCACCTTTTATAGTATGCAAAACATTACAATACCAATTTGAAATATCCTAGAAGGGTATTATCAATAATAGGTCCAAGGCTACTGAAGGGGTAAAGAAGAGGTAGTTTAACATCAGGTTTTTAATGGCTGAAAACAACACATAAAACAATAAACACAACCTAGACATCGGCCCTAAAATTGTTGATTTTTGGTAGCATGGGGAGGTATTCCTGCTTTGCTAAAGGGCCTCCAACCAGGCCTAGAAAATTTATGTAAATTTAATTTTTTTGAAAGTCAAGTCAGCCTAGGAAAGTCAAGTTGGCCTGCCCAATGAAGGGACGTGTCCCTTGGGGTGTCACACCCATTTCGACAAGTATAAATATTATATATGATGGCTCATTTTTCTTGACCAACGAAGAATCAAAATCTGATCTGATCTTTCTGAGGTTTATCTTCTCCTTGGCTGCACGTGTGAGGAGAAAGAGGACGAGTTGACCAACATTGACCAGACTATTTGATCTCAGTTTTGACCAAAGCAGACTAAGTTTGATTGAGTTGCAGCTGACCGCAGGTTTGCAGGGCATTGACCGCAGGGTCATAGGCCATTGACCGCAGGGTTGCAGATCGTTGACCAGAGAGCCACAGGGCATTGATTACAGGGCCATAGGCTATTGACCACAGACTTTGACTGTAGAATTTGACCAGTTTGGCCACAGAATTCAGAAGAGTTTTATGACAGAATTGACTAGGGTTGACTAGTATTTGACTTGAATTATTGGCACAAATTTCTAGACAACATTAGTGATTTTGTAAACGTTGCTGAAGAATAATTTCTCCTAAAGAAAAGTTGAAGGGTTTTTTTCCCAAGGCTGGGTTTCCAAGGGTAAAGTTTTTGTGTCTATTGTGCATGATTGTCTTTCTATGATCTTTATTGTTTTCGCTGCATTTGCTGTGATATTTTCTAAAGTGAGTTGCTCAATGATATCAATGGCAATATGTTAAATTTTGAGTTAACATGTTCTTTGCTTAGTTACTTCATAAAACCATTTGCCATTAATCCATTAGCAACCATTTTAATCATAATCATATAACAATCACTAAAGAAAGAACATGAATGATTGTAGAAGATGTAGAAATTTCTGAATCTTAATTCTTATGCAGAAATTA
This sequence comes from Pinus albicaulis, assembly GCA_034641835.2. Lineage (NCBI taxonomy): Eukaryota > Viridiplantae > Streptophyta > Pinopsida > Pinales > Pinaceae > Pinus > Pinus albicaulis. The sequence continues at coordinate 145,257,285 of CM076569.1, read as the reverse complement.
TTACTGTTAATCCGGTTAAGCTTCTCCTACTTATACAAGTTATCAACTGAATAAATTCAAGTTAACATCGAAGCAAAACACATAACAGATCTCTACCAATTCAGATCTAGAATAAGCACATGCACATAGATAAAGATGAAGTATTTCTCGGACAAACTGCCTCAAAACCCAATGTACAACTGCCTCTGGTCATTGGAGGGCTCTATTATTAATATCTCAATACACAACTTTGGGTTCTATCCGGAAAACCCTACATGAGAAAACTCTAGACTGGCATCGGGCCGATCTAGGACCAACAATATCCACGACCTCAAACGGGATTTACAGACTTCAAAACAAGATCTAGGCCTAGAAACCCTGTAACTGCTGAAGATTGACTGCTGGCCACCAAGGCCTCTAAATGCTCGTCACGACTGGAAGGGACTCAAGCACTTAGACTCCGGGTGACGGTACTACTACTATCCCTAAGGGTATTTTACGTATGACCGGGCGTTGGCTTCAATTACGCCATTCTTGTCACGCCATGTCTTTACCATGCCACATCTGCCTTCATCATACCTTCCTCTCAAGAAGTTGTCTTTCCTGATCTCTTTTCTGCTTCTCGTGTATTCTAGACCCCAGGATCAGATCATCCCCTTGGTCTAAATTCCCCTCTCTGCAACTAAAACACTTGAGAATTCTTAGCAACCCCGCCCTAGAATCTCAGCTTAGCTTCAGTGCTCTGCCTCTGTGTGTCTTACAAATGACCCCAAGCCTTTCCTTTATACTTTTCTCATTGACAAATCAATGGCCAAGATTAAATCTTTAATCAATGGCTAAGATTAAAAGAAAGCTTGATCCGTGTGACTTAAGACAATTTCATCACATGTTTAATTAAATTCACTTTAATTATTTTATTTTCTTAAGTTTTAACTTAGGAAATACATTAAAATAATTAATTAATTTAATATCTCCTAAACTAGATGAAATTTCCCAAATCCATTTCTGGGTCTTGTAGATCAGGTGAACTCTATTCCTTCCTCAAAATTTGGGATCTAGAGCACAATTGATGTTACCCCAAATACTCAAAATCTCAACACTCCCTCTTAGCATCAAAGGTGTGCTCTAGCATTACATCACAAGTATGCAATACATGATTTTGGGCACTGGTTTTGTGTTGCTAAAGGTTGGCCTCCTGCCACTCAACTGTGCACTGTTGCTGCCATTCTGTACTGCTGCCCATGACTCTGCCACTGCCACTACAACCACTGTACTGCAGCTCCCTCTCAATATGTTGCATCTGTGCTGCTCATAGCACTGCCACTGCTGATCTGCTTCATTGCAACTTCAGTTGTTGAGAGAAACAACTGAATCTCCTACCCAATCTTTGACAGACAAGTCAGATGGGATGCATCCTCATCACTGAAGCTCCATGGGCTACAGATCTGTGCTGGCATCTAAAGAACGATGCACAACTTCAACTCTGCCTGCGTAATCAGATTCCCTCTGCACTACTGAAGTCACATCAGCTCCTTGTGATAAAATCTATCATGCTGCTACTGCACTGTGCTGTCCCTCTGAAGCTCTCTGCGCTGTTGCATCTCTGCACTGCGTAAGCAGTACTGTACTGCGCTGCTGAAGTCACATCAACCTCTACACTGCTACTGCTTCTACGCTGTTGCTGCTATGCTCTGCACTGCTCCTCCTAGCCTCCAGATTTGCCTCTGCTTATGCCTTATCTGTGATCTATGCACCCACTGCTCCACTTGTCCCACTACTGTCTTAAGGCTGCCGTAGCTCGCTTGTGATCCAAGAGATGAGTTGCTCAAGGATCCCGCCTTACTTCCATGTAGCTCCTCTACATGTCCATGTCACCGTGGGTTCATGAGCACTCATGGCTACATCATCTCTGGACCCATCATTTGCCACCGTTGCTTTGGAAGAAGATGCTTCCTTGTCCTTCTTCTTTTCTGGACAATGGCTGGCAAAATGTCTCATTTCACCACACTGGAAGCACTTGATCTTAGAAAGGTCCTTCTTCTTCTTCGACTGCTTCTTTGATGCCAAGGCTGCATCTTCCTCCTCTTCCTTCTTTACTTTGCTTAACGCAGGGCTGTGCTGCTTCTTGGTGAACCTTCGTAGTTATTCTTGCCGCAGGATCGACCACAAGCTATCCCAATCTGGGAGGTCCGCTCTGCCCAAGATACTTTGGACAAAGGTTTCCCACTCATCTGTGACTGCATTGAGGGTAGTCTTGACTATCACTGCATCATCTACGGTTGCACCCGTTGCAGTCAGCTGATCACTGATTGATTGCAATCTGAAGAGGAAATGTTCGATGTCTTCTCCCTTGGTCATCATGAATGACCTCATTTGGGCCTCCAACAACATCTTTCTTTGGACTGATTTTCCCTCATACAGGGAAGTCAGGGCCTTCCACATCTCATTAGCTGTCCTCTTCTCAGCTATGTGTGGCATAATATGATCCTTGATATTGTCCATTATCAGCCGCTTGGCATGCCCAACAGCTTCTCTATGCTTCCGTAGGAGATCCACATCTGTCGGTGTGGCTAGGATCTGCTCTGTATGGTCTCTTAGACTATATGCCTCAAGGACAATCAGAATTCTTGCTTTTCACACCAAAAAGTTTGAGAGGCCCTCTAGCCTATCCTGCTCATGCAATCCATGAGGAGCCATCTGCTCAGAATGTGTCAGAGCTCCTCTTCTCTATGCTAGAGATCTGGATCTAGGGTCCTTTTCGAACTGGGCACCCTCTGCTTGCTTTGACACCTGATTACCCTCCTTGGAAATCTACCAAATCAACTATGATTCAGCTTCTTCTTTGATCCTCTGACCAAACTACAAGTTTCCATTGGCAAGAAACTCCCTGAGAAGCTGATCTCTTCCCAAACTTTGTCACTTGTGCTAAGGTTAAAAATTTGAAAACTTCAGAAGTTTAACTCCACCAGCTCTTCTGAATTTCTGCAACTTTTTTGCATAATTTTTTTGGATCTCACAGATTCAGATCTGAATCACACTGGTTGGCTTTAGACCTAACCAGCGTTGTTTCTGAGCTGCCTCTGCGCAGTAATTGTGTGGGCTTGCTAGGACATAGCGCTGGACAACGCCACCCTTCCCTTTGTGTGAATCTCCTCCTAAAACTGTGCTGTCCCTTCAGATCTGCTTTTTTGCTGCTTTTTGCTACTAGATCCTTCAAATTCTTCAGCTGGTGACCCTTCTAGATCTGCAATTTCTCCGATACCATGTAGAAATTTTTGAATCTTAATTCTTATGCATAAATTATTACTGTTAATCCCGTTAAGCTTCTCCTACTTATACAAGTTATCAATTGAATAAATTCAAGTTAACATCAAAGCAAAACACATAACAGATCTCTACCAATTCAGATCTAGAATAAGCACATGCACACATAGACAAAGTGACATAGTTATTTCTGGACAAATTGTCCCTGGAAAAACCCAATGTGGGAAAACTGGTCTCTGGTTAATGGAGGGCTCTATTATTAAGAATATTTCTGAATACACAACTCTGGGTTCCAGATTTGGAAAACCCTACAAAGAAAACTCTAGATCTGCAACACTTGGCTGATCTAAGACCAACAATACTGACTGATCCACACCCTCAAACGGGATTTGCAGAACTCAGCCAGATCTAGGCCTAGAAACCCCATATCTACCCCTAAAAGACACTGCGTCAGCCTTTGAAGGCCTCCAAATGCTCAGCGCTGTCATTGGAAGGGACTGCATTACCCCAGATTTGGTAACACAGTCACTACGCTGCCCCTAAGGGTCTCTACGTAACCCCTGAAGGGCTTCCTGAAAATCACGCTGTTCTTGCTGCTGCTACCGTCTGTTGCTGCTGCTATTGTTGTCGTCTGCTACTGCTGCTGCTGCCTTCCTTTGCGCTATCTTTCCTGATCTCTTCTCTACTTCTTGTGTATTCTAGACCCTGGGATCAGATCATCCCCTTAGTCTAAATTCCCCTCTCTGCAACTGAAACACTTGAGAATTCTTAGCAACCCCGCCCTAGAATCTCAACTTAGCTTTAGTGCTCTGCCTCTGTGTGTCTTACAAATGACCCCAAGCCTTTCCTTTATACTTTTCTCGTTGACAAATCAACGGCCAAGATTAAATCTTTAATCACTGGCTAAGATTAAAATAAAGCTTGATTCGTGTGACTTAAGACAATTTCATCACATGTTTAATTAAATTCACTTTAATTATTTTATTTTCCTAAGTTTTAACTTGGGAAATACATTAAAATAATTAATTAATTTAATATCTCCTAAACCAGATGAAATTTCCCAAATCCATTTTTGGGTCTTGTAGATCAGGTGAACTCTAGTCCTTCCTCAAAATTTGGGACCTAAAGCACAACTGATGCTACACAAAATCTCAACAGAAGACAAGCCAAGACAAGAGAACACAAGTATATGGCTCAAGCTAGGGAAAAAGCCCAAGACGGGGAAACCCTTGATCAAATCTTCTTATTATTAATATCAAATGATCAACAGAAAGAGAGAGTAAAATAACTTAAAGTCAACATGACTTGCCAAATTTATAAATCCAATATGCTGCCCTCAACAAGTAAATGACACAACTGTAATTTTGGCATGTTGTTTTAGGCACCTTCCTAAAGCGAGGTCTGGTTAGGGCATACCAGCAACCCTAACTACTGTTCCAAAAACTGTGGTTCCCTTCCAAACTGGCTGCCCCCTCTGCGCTGTCCCGTCTAGACCTTCTCCACACATTGTTTAACCTTGGGATCCTCTTCAAGGCATCCTACAGCCCGTGGTCACGCTGCAATAAGAGGTTTGAGCCTGATTTCAAAGGGAAATCACCCTCCATTGACCTACGCTGATCTCTGTGTGGCTGCAGCTAGGATAGTAGGCCTTCATTAGGTTTCTCGACCCTCCAAACAAGGTCTCACTCATTTCTGTAATACACAGAATCCTTCTAGCCCAGAACAGAAGCAAATACACTACTAACCGTCCACAAAACCAACCTTACTCACCTCTGAAATGTGCGGCCTCCTCAACAGAATAACCTGCAACAGAAATCGTCTCAAGAGATGCCAAAAGACCCTTCTTCCTGCCATCGTCCTGCTGCCTCACCCACGCATATTTCAAAAGGATATATCTTGATGTGATTTCTCCTTGGATGATCCAAATGAGGATGGAGGATGTATATATATATATATATATATATATATATGACAATTTGTTCTTATAGAGGTGAAGCCGACCTTGACACTTGGACGCAAATTTGAATTTCAAATTTTCAATATTCCCGCCTTAATAAGGTCATGTCTTGTAGAATAAATAAATAGTTTTCCTTATCCAAATTCGGTGATCTTTAGGTCAATTTTGGTCCTCTCGAAAAGAGGAATTCAATGCCACAATTATGAATTATCTTCCCCAAAGGAGTTGTCCAAAGTAGAATTTGGCCCTAGTTTCCAATTTTAACACTCCCTCTCAACTAGGGAGAATTCCACCTGTCAAACCATCAACCATTGTCATCGATCATCATGCCATCCTTTCACCATGAACTGTCTCTTCATCTCGACTCACATTTGCTGAACACTGATATAGATAATGAAGAAGAATTGATCGAGAGTGGGTCACAAGACCTTGCCACTCTCCACTGACAAAAGTCAGTCCACATAACTAGGGGTCGAACCCTAGTCGGACTTGATCCCAAGTGATCAAGTTGTTGAACACCATGCATCCTAGACATAGGGAGTACGACAGTACACGATGCATCCATCGTTAGTGCTATGGTCCCTATCCACTTTTCCCAACTCATTGACCAGATGAGAGGTACTTCCCATGTGTCCCAAACTACATGGGTAGGATGATGCAGGAATGTTAAATTTAGATAACCATGGTGTTCTATGCTTGATGCACTTTGGAGTATTCTGGAATACATGTGTCCAAGCCTCCCAACAAATTTTGAGACTTACAACATATCCGATGCTACCAAAAATCAACACATACTACTATCTTACTTGCTCAAGATAATGTCATGCAACTGTCCATCCATCATCAAGTCTCTTTTTAGGTTCTCCTTACTAGTTCAACTTTCTCTGCTTCAATTCTTGTACTTAGATCGACTTCACACACACACACACACACACACACACACATATAAGCTTCAGATGATTCTTCCGCTGGATATATCACTTCGTTCCTTACAACTACATGTCACAAGTTATATGAGACAATCAAGACTAGGCCATCAAATTGCATTGATTAGAACTGAAGATGTATTAAATACTCACTTTCTTAAGTTTGATCAATCCTCAACAATTCTGGATCTAGCCTTCACTAATTGCATATGTATTAAATCAGATAGGGCCGAGACATGGAAAATATGAAATTGTTCTTTTCATAATTTGACAATGGAATTGTAATCTCATATTTGAACCCCTCCAATCAACACCACTGTAATTGAATTAGATTTTGTAGAAAAGTCTTCTTATCATAGAATTGTCATGATGTGTCGCAAAGATGAGTAACCCTTTTTGCTTTACAATGCAAAGAAATTTCTCAGGTAATGATACCCTACAAGAACATCGAATTCCTTGCCATGGAATGATAACTTGTAAGTTCTAAACTGGTGATAGTTCGTGTAGGAGTGAGACATCTTAAACCTTATATCTGATTGCCCAAAAGTATTGCTTGCCGCAATGATCTGGATAAAAGGATTAAGGCTTACAAATAACAAATCCCAACCACAGTAATTACAAACCCTCGCTTTAGTGACACGAAGATCTGTTCTAATCCTCAAAATACCATAAGTGCCAACAAAGTATCAAGTCAAGACACTTGAGCTTTGATGAGAAAGAGACAATAACCCAACAAATGACTTCGATCTCTTCCAAGAATATGCTGGCCGTAGATATCATAGTCTTACAAGCTCTTTAGATACCTTGGTCGCAGGACTTATAACTTTAGAAAAATGCGAGTTTATTTGATGCCATAGGAAACCAAAAATTCCCCAAAAAATTAATCATCAATAACCCAAGCGAGTATCCCTAGTTCAGATCAACATGTTGAAATCGTGCCATAGATAAAAGAGCGAATCAAGTTTTCAGTGTGAAGCTCAATTTATTCGATATACTTAGAATAATAACACTTAGGCTTATATAGTTTTATGAGGGTCATATTTTAGAGAGGCCGACTTCTAAATAGGAGGGAAACTTTTTAAAATTTGAATTTTGGTCCAAATGAATTCCCACCAAATTTTGGCCCCTTCGAATTTTCTTTTGTGTTCTCCTTTTGATCATAATAAAATTTGTAGCCCTTTTTAATTTGACCCTTTTAATGGTGATCCTTTTTTGCCACATCATCAAACTTGTAAAGCGTAACCCTATGATGCCACCTTAACTATCCTTTGGGTTTTGGACCCTAAATTGGGTGTTTGAATTTGACTGAGCATTTCTCACAAAGCGTGAAGGCCCACAAAATGCTCCTCATACCATCGGAAATAGTAATATGAGTAGAATCTAATAGTGAGGGTCACAAAGGTAAACTCATTGGTTTTTTGCTCCAAAAATTTCAACGAAAGCAAGGTGTGTCCATCATCCAAAGAATGTAAAACCTAGGAGTAGGGTTTCAACCAATAAATAGGGTTTCATCATCCACTTGTAATATCAACAACATACACGACCCCTGAAAACTGCATCATCATCATCTATTCCAAACCATAGGGTTAGGGTTTCATGGTCAATTAGGGTTTCATGGTTAATGCATCATCCTGTGAACCCATCATATCAATGGCCTCCAAATCTTGACATCAATGATGATATCTGCACATCAATGACGATATTTTGTCACTCTGCAAATTGCACTAGCTTGCCGTTGCGGGAGAAAATTCCCTAGGGTGAGGGTTTAGAACCCCAACAGATCGAAGGGCATCTACCAATAAGAAGCAAGAAAACAAGCAGTCCTAATGGATAAACTACCAAAGTGGATTGAAGAGGGAGTACCCAACCCATAGGTCCTATGTTTGAAGTCGTTCCCGCAGGGTTCAAAACCTCTGCTTCCAAAGCTTCAAAATCTGCAACAAATTTAAGAGAAGCATATATACTAGCAGTAGTTCAAAGCATGTTCAAGATATGGATGTTAGATCATATAAGCATACTGATATAAATCATGAAATCATACATAATTAGATCATAACATGTGTTAAAGCATAAAGATCATAACGTTCAGGAACAAGACAAAGCTTTTTTATTGATATTAGCAAAGTAATGTTTAAGAATACAACCTGATTCGACCACGGCTCCAAGCGAAACCTTCCTTCGGATCCGTCCAGCCCAAGCCTCAACAATCCTCTTTCAAGTGCATACACATAGATGTCATATGAAGGAGATGAACATCTCTATGAAGAAACAAGGGTTTCCTATAACTGGGAGTGCAAGAGACACAGGTAAACTCAGACTTGATCAGGGGCCAATTGACTATAATATCAATATCCCATATCTTTCCTCTATTAGGCCTTCCAATGAGGTTTATTGATGCCACCCCAAAACACTTGTTTCAGTTGGGATACAGTTAGGCCACGGGCTCCTGTACCTGGGCTTTCGGTGTAACCCGTAAACCTCGCCCAAAAAATAGGATTTCTATATTTTTTTTCATATTTCAAATTATATACGCGAGTTGGGTATAAATGGACCCGCTTGTGTGCGCACTTTTTGAAGGGCAGAGTCACATATGGAATTCAAAATAATGCTTTGTAATAAAGTGATCAAGTCTAAAGGGAAAGGGCTGCCCAAGGCTATAACTCAGAGCATCAAGTCTACAGGGGTGCTGAATGATGCTATAACACTTGCCCTACTGCACCTACTCCTGCTTTGACATCAATGAAAAAATGCTCAACATATGGAGCTATTCTTCGCTATTGGAGATGTCATTTTGGAGTTGTTGTTACCCACCACTTGTGGGTGACACCCATAGGAGAAAATTTCCTCCTATATTGTCTTTAGCCGACAACCAACAACCCCTTGCAGCTGCCACCAGATAACTCGATGTGCCACCATCTGTGTCATCTGAGACAACCATATGCTCTCTCGCCCATATGTTATGATCGTATGTTTGAAGGTGGGCCTTCCAACCCTAAAGGTATGGATTTTCATTGTGTAGTTAGGTATTTTTGTTTACTTATGATGGACACTTTTGGGCATGGATTAGTGGGGGGATTTAGTGGAAAGAGTGGGCTTGGTTTTTCCTCTTGCCTCCTTGTCCAATTTGGTGGTTAGTCTTGTATCCTAGTCCCATGAGATCTCCTCTATTGGCTACTAGCTTTAGGAGTGGCACTACATGGGAAACCCCACTTTTGGTTGCATGGTCCCGTTTCTCAACACCACATATAACACTCCCCTTCGCTCATTATAACCCCATTTTCATATATTCCCATCCGGATCCACATTTGTCCATTGGGAACACAGGGAGTTAGCTTCCTCCTCCCCTTTTTCACACTTTGGGTTGGGCCTAGAATGATGCCCTGGACGTTGATCCAACTAAAATAAAAGTAAAAGCAATATTTGGCCACTTACAACATGAAATGTACCAAAAAATGCAAAAGATGGCCGGGACATACAAATTTAGCACGTGGGAAAAATCCAAGCATGAACTCTACCCCTATCATTATGGCCATCACCCTGGTTCCTAGGGCCCCTTTTGTGAGCCCCTGCATCATTAAGGAACCCATGAATGTTCGAATACTTGGTGGGGGATGAACTGCCCAACCTTAAGGGGGTAATCACTGTTATATCTTATGTATCAAGCTCTCATTCTCTAGAGCCTCGAGCAGTTAAAAGAAAGAAAAATCAAGAAAAGGAAAAAGACATATGAAGAAGGGTGGAAAAACAAAATCTGGGGTAACTCATGTGCCACAATTTCTCTCTCCATCTGTACACCCATGTGTGGGCTTCCCCTCATTATTGCTACCCTTGTACCATGGCATGTGACTTGGAGCCTTTCCTTGATGCCCCAATCCATTCCATCATTATATCACATGACACCTGCTATTTGAGGGATGTACCACGGACCTGTCAATCCCTTGGAGGTTGAAACCACCTAATAGGGTCCTTGATTAATGTTACGAATATAAAATTGTATAAAATAAATAAACATAAATAAGTATAAATAATGAATAATCAAAATAATGATTATTTAAATGGTCATTAGGTAACTGAAAAGGCATGTCTTTTAAGACATGCCAAATCATGAAAGGACACCTGCTTAGGTATATAAGCAAGGCCTCATTGTAACATTTCTCATCACTTATACATTTTATATATTAATGAATTATTATTACAAATACCTCTTGTGTATTTTACATTTAAGTCAACAAGCTATCAGTTTTGTTGCTTCAATGGTATCAGAGCCATGTCGCACAATATAATCTTGCGAGCCTTTGAACGTTGTTTACCACACAATATGCCATTACATGTATTTCTTGAAGGCATTGAGCGGATTAGAAAAATTCAAGAAAAACTTCAGCAATTAGAAAAATCATGTGTAGAAGTTACAACATGATTTAAGAAAAGTTATGCGAAAATCGATAATAAGGAAGATGATAGCAACAGTAAAGAAACATAACAAGATGAAGCTGATATAGATAAAGATGAGGGTCTAGATGAAGCTGATCTTGATGTGGATGAGAATGATATAGATCAAGATGATGATCGAAATGAAGATGATGACAAAGAGGAAAATGTGGAAAAAGAAGAAGACATTGATGATATATTTGAAAAGGAAAAAATGGATTATGAGAAAGGGGAAGTAATGGGGTTATATACTTCTCCAAATACTAGGCATTAATTAGAAAATGAGTCTAATGGAAAGAATATACAGAAGTTTCCAATTCTAGTTGATGTTGGACCATCTCTACAGATTTCTGATTGCGAGCTTGAAGAGATAGAAAAAATGGGGTATGCAAGTGACTTTGTTTTGGGAAAAGATGAACTGGCAGAGGGAAGTGGAGCTGCACGCGCCCTTCTTGCAAATTATGGCCAGACCCCACGATTAGGTATGACACCGTTACGAACACTGTAGAGAACTCCAGGGGGGAAAGGGGATGCTATTATGATGGAAGTTGAAAATCAAGCACGTTTAAGGGAGTCACAAAATCCTCTTTTTGGTGGCGAGAATCCAGAGCTGCATCCGCAGATTTCTCAGGAGTCACTCCCAAAAAGAAGGAAATTCAAACTCCAAATCCTATCGAAACACCTATGCACACTCTTGGAGCAGTTGGTTTAACTCCTCAAATTGGTATGACTCCATCTAGAGAGTTCAACATGACTCCCAAAGGCACCCCTATTTGAGATGAACTTCACATAAATGAAGGTATGGAAACTCCTGATAGCTCCAAGGCTGAGAGTAGAAGGCAAGCAGAAATCTGGAGGAACCTTCTTGTTGGTTTGAGTGATCTTCCTGCACCAAAGAATGAATACCAGATAGTTGTCCGATCCTTCGTTCCTCCCAAGCTTCCTTCCGTATATCACACTACCGCTGCCTTACACTACCCCCATCTCCATTCCTCGACAAACCTCGTTCAAACCATTCCTTCGTTGTCAAACATAGTCACGCATCAACCTCGCTTGTGGTGCTGGTCGAGCTACGCACTGTGCACCACAATCTTCTTCGACAATCGTTGTTCCGATACAACGACACACGCACTAAAAACTCTGATGCTCGTCACCGCCAAGCATCGTAGCCAGTGCAAAGGGTCAAGGGACGTGACGTGTATCCCGACGTCGGTTCGTACATGGCCCGATCTGTGTATAAGAATTGAATCGAATCGAAATATACATATTGTTGGTTGATACATATTGGTTCGGGCTGGTTGACACATATATACACTGCGTGAACACATAAACGCGTGGTCAATATATATGAACAGTTCGATAGTCCATATATAGTTACATTATAAACTAAGTTAACATAACTCAATTAATTAAATTTATTTAATTAATTAAGTGAAAAAAAAACTATATTACATAATTTTAATATAGTTTAATATAAACACTATTATATAATCTTAATATAGTTATATTATTATTAAAAAAGAATAGATAACCATGGTTTCAAAACAACGTTACAAATGCCGAGATTACAAACGCAAGTGTTGTATATGCCGAGAGGTACCAGTGACGTCGAGTTACATATGCCGAGATGACAAGCGCAATATGAAGAAAATTGTTAGCAATATAGCTTTGAGGACAAAGCTTTGGAAGGAAGGGGCAATGTTACGAATATAAAATTGTATAAAATAAATAAACTTAAATAAATATAAATAATGGATAATCAAAATAATGATTATTTAAATGGTCATTAGTTAACTGAAAAGGCATGTCTTAAAAGACATGCCCAATCAGGAAAGGACCCCTGCCTAGGTATATAAGAGGGCCTCATTGTAACATTTCTCATCACTCATACATTTTATATATTAATAAATTATTATTACAAATACCTCTTGTGTATTTTACGTTTAAGTCAACAAGCTATTGGTTTTGTTGCTTCAATTAACCTCTTTATTGTGCCTGGAGACACCTGTACATTCTGAAGCCCATTATAGAAGGGCGTGCCACTATAAAGTGTCCACTTGGTTCAATGTCTTGTAAGCTCATTTGCTCAACTATATTGATGAATTGTTGTACTGGAAGGCAAGGAGATGAATTGGATCTTATACAGGATTGCAGGTGGGTCTTCATCCTAAGGTTTGGTCTCCCTATACAGGGTCCAAGCCCTCCAGAGGGTCATATTAGAAATTGTAGGGTGTGCGTTGAGAGCCATGGGCCTCCACTATAGCAGAGAGCAAAGAGCCATGCCATGGGATTCTTCAACACCATTCATTGCTCACTCGTCTTCCGCTTATTTGACGATGATGATCCACTTGGACCACCTTGCCCAACTAACTACATACTTGCACCAAACACTGGCAGTTGATCCAGAGCCCATATGGGGTTGTGTCTCACGATGGGAGACAAAGGGAGGGCTTGCATCATTGTTCCAACCCTTACAGATGGGATACATCCTTGTTCGATTCAGTTGGAGATCCATGAGGATGTTTTTGTGCCCCCGGAGCCATTTTGGGGCACCACAAGTCGTTTGCTTGGAGATCAAGCGACCATACCCTTCATCACTATTATTGGAGCCCTTCTACTCATTTTGGTACATTTTGGACTTCATTTGGCCTTCCAATGGCCCTCCTGGCTACTTGTTTATCATTTCAACCCTCTTGAGAGGTTAATATTTCATATTTTGGAGCTATTTGGTGGGCTTGTCACCAATTAGGGTGTTATTTTGCACATTAGAGGCACCTTTAGGGGTTTTTTAGGCTAATTAGACCCATTTGAACTATTAGAGGCTCATATAAATACATGATACCTCATTTGTAATTCTCATCATCACTTGGATTTGGGATCATTGTTTCTGCTGGAATTTCACTATAGCTATTTGAGGATGAATTGGAGATTCTTTAATGCATTTTGATGTTTGGGTTAATGCTACTCTACCTTGGAGCTTATCTCTTGAAAATGTGATGGATGGATATTCTTTTTCTGCCATGTAAGTTTCTCTTTTATGCGAAATTTTCATTATATGTTTAATGTGTGGAATATTGCATCATGTTGCTGCTTGTGCTCTTAATTATGCGAAAATCTTGAATCACTTGGAAGTCTTGATCTACTTCATGTGTTATTCATTGGGCAAGGAAAAGCGAATGTTCCTAGTGGTTGTTTTCAAAACCTAACCCTAAAACTCCATTGTTTGACAAGCCGCAGTATAAATCCTTGTTGTAGTTGGGTAGCTGCTTCACTAAGGCATGCGAACTTGCAATTAGGCTCCTTGATAGAGCAAAACCCTAAATCAATCTCATTCTTGAGTCTATTCTCCCAATAAACTAGGCACTTGTCCAATCCTTGATGATCACCTTAACGAAAATTCTTTTTGACCTCCTTTTCTCTCTTTTCTAAGCCCTAACCCTAGTAGGCTTCCTAGGGAATCACACAAAATCCATTGTAACCATCCAAAGTTGATGAAACTTGGTCAAGAACTGTGATGGTGTGTCCTTGAGAGGTCCTCCAATTTTCATTCCATTTCGAAAGTGGAATCTCAAGTTATCCCAAGCCCTAGCTCCAAAACCGTTTCTCCCTAGGGTTCCTTTGGTTAGTGATTTCATTAAGGGTCATTGCATTAGAAATTCAAGTCAAATCCTTGTTGATTTTTGTACCATCTGGAAGTGTTCCAAGTCTCAAACTTTGCAGGGAGGCTTGGACAACAACATTCCAAAGAAGCCAGAAACAGTTTGTGGAAATTCCACTCGGTTCATGACTTATTAAAATAACTAATTATTCTAATGGAGACCTAAGTCTAAACTTAGGGAAATAAAATAATTAAAGGGTATTAATAAGTCAGAGTGAATCTTCTAGAAAACATGGATCAAGTCAAGTTTTAATCTTAGCCATTGATTAATCTTTTAATCTGGGCCGTTGGTTCTCCAACAGAAAGATTATAAAAGAAGGCTTGAGGGTCACTTGGAAGAGAGCCAGGCATACACTCAGTACCCGAAGGAGATCCATTCTGATGTAGAATTCGATCTCACTGGGAGAGTTGTAGGGTGAGAAGTTGTAGAAGTAGAAGGAGGAGGTCAGTGGTGATAGAGATTAGGGTTGGAGGGCAGCAGTGGGTCACTGGAGGTAGCTTGAGGCTGCAGTGCAGAGAACCCACGCAGTCTCCAATGCAGACTCACGCAGTCCAGCGCTGTGACTGCGCAGTGAATCACGTAGAGAGACGCAGGGGCATGCAGGGGCTGTTCTGGGTGTCAGAGAATTGTTCGGGTGAGCTGGAAATTTAGTCTCAGGTGGTTCAGAATTTATCTGCCGTATATTTTTTCCCTATAAAGATATCATTTACTGAATAATTAATAACAATGTTTTGAAAATCGCGATCGAGATTAAATCGGCGAGGGGAAAAAATCGGAAAAAAATCGTAAAAATCGGGAAAAAATCGGCAGATACAAAAATATTCATTTTTTTTCAATTTTTTTAATATCTAAAGCATCTACAGCATAAAATAAATGCATTGACACATAAAGATGAAAAAAAAACTAATATATAAGATGTGTAATATCATGTCTAGTGCTACATCACACATAAAACTGAATCCTGTCCTGAATACTAAGTCCCGAGTCTCAAGAGTCAACTCAACCTCAAAATATCAATAAAAAATATAATAATGTGTCTCATATCATGAGTCATAATGTCATATACAAAGGAATGTCAATGCACCATATAACCTATGGTCCTATACTACTGATTACCTCTGCCCCACTTGCAAGAAAATACAACAGCTTTGCCTTTCCCTCTAGATGAAGAAGCTGGCGGGACTGGCAATGGACTCTGTTGTGCTCTAGAAGTAGAAACTGAAGCACCAGAACGGGAACCTGAAGCACTAGGAGCTAAAGGAGGTAGACCACATCCTCTACCGGTAGTAGTGGTAGGTGGTGTCACCTCCTCCTCCTGCTCGTCCTCCTCCTCCTCTTGCTGCTCCTCGTCCTCGTCCTCCTCCCCCTCCACTACCTCCTGCTCTATCCAATCAGGGGCTGACTCCATGACAGGCCTCTCAGCCTCAACCCTCCATTCAGCAGTGGTGTCAATCACATCTAAAGAGATGGCCTCCATATCAGGTGTCCTCTCAAGTTGTCTCACCCACAATCTAAGATTGTAGTAGACATAAACCATGTCATTGAGCCACTGGGCCTCCAACTTGTACAAGGGTCATAAATTAATAAATTAAATATTTAATGAATTCAAAAAATCAGTTGGTATTTTTTTAAGTTTTTTACCTGTTGCGCCTTTTGATGTGTATTTTTTCAAATACACTCCAGTTGTACTCGCATCTTGAAGAGCTACATGTTTGGCTGAGTATTCTAATGGCAAGTATTTGGAGTTTTGGTAATCTACCATCGTAGCTCCTCCACCATGCATCTACAAGTTACAAGTTACAACAAATAAGATAAACTTATAAAGTTACAAACATAAGAAAAATTTTAAAATAATGAAAATCTTACTTGGCATTTTAGTAGTCTTATCCTGGACAGCCATGTCAAAGCTCAAGGTGCCACCTGCCATTCTGTATACCTCCATCTCTTTGGATATCTCTGCACATTCTGATGGATTTGGCACCATCTTCTGAACACAAGTGAAAAAGCCATCCATGACCTCAGCATCAAATAGGAAATTACATGAATAAGAAAATCCAGGGTTCAGGAAGATCCCTGCAGCATGAATGGGACGATGGAGTGTGTTGTTCCATCGGTCATCAATCACTTCCCATAAAATAAGTTGTTTCTGAAACCCCTCATCACCCTTATCATCATAGTAGCTGCGAACAACTTCTTTGGCCCTATCCATGGCCTCATACAAGTAGCCCATTGCGGGCTTCTCTCCATCCATCAATCTAAGAACCTTTACCAAAGGTTCAGTAACGCTGCACACCTCTTCCACTCCAACCCAGAAACTTTCCTGATATAACACCAACCTGCAGATGGCCTCTCTCTCTCTGCTTTGCGGCTGATAGTCAAAGCACGCCACTCATCTGAAAGAAACATTCTCTTCAAATCCCACTTAGAATTCAAGAGGGATTGAAGAGATATGAAACTAGTGGCAAATCGTGTAATAGCAGGCTGCATCAACTCCTTCTTGTTGGTGAATGTCCTCATCAAATGAAGCACAGATGCATGATTATATATAAATTTTGTGATGCTCTTTGATGATTCTACAAGATCTTTGACAAAATCAATCTTTCCGATGTCCTCCAACATCAAATCAAGGCAATGTGCAGCACAAGGTGTCCAAAATATGCTCGGATACCTCTCCATAAGCATCTTGCCATCAAAAACATAGTTTGCAGCGTTGTCCATTATGATTTGGACAACATTTTGGGGCCCAACCTCCAGAATGAACACATCTAATAAATCACATAATAATTTTGCATCTTTGACATGTGCAGATGCATCAACAGATTTCATAAACATTGTCCCCTTGGGACAATTGACCAAGAAGTTAATAAGGGTCCTACCCCTTTGATCAGTCCAACCATCTGACATCACAGTGCATCCTGTGACTTCACGTGATGCCCTTAACTCCTCCAATCTCTTGGTGCAGTCAGCTTTCTCATTTTGCAGAATGCGCCCTCTAAAGTCATCATATGAAGGGGCTTTGTATCCTGGGCCAACAACAGCGATAACATCAATCGTAGCCTGATAAAATGGATTGTTCCTGGCAACAGTGAAAGGAATATCACTCCAAAGAAACAGTTTGCCCAACAACCTATCAACTTCTTCCTTCTCCTTTTTTTTAATAAGGGAGGAGATAGATGGTTGTGCCCCGTGAGTGGTTCTAGGAGCAAAAAATGAGGAGGCAGCTATGGAGCTGCCTGTAGAATATGCTGATGCTGAAGAGCCACTACAACTCTCACGGTCAACTCTAAACCCTGATATTTGACTCTTCAGAGCTGCCTTGCTGAGTTTAGTGGTTTCTATTCCTTCCAATGAGTTCATGGCTCTTTTGATTATTTCTGCAGTGGTATTTGTGCAAGGGCCTACTTCATGCCCAGGAATTTGTGCCAGGTGGTATTTCAACCTGTATACCCCCCGGTCATGTGTTGACCACGTAATTTGCAAGTCAAGTTTGCTTGGTCAAACCCCTGATCAGGTTCACCAAATTCCCATAAAGGATCTAATTTCCTTGGCATGTTGGAAACTTTGAACTTTGAAGTTTGAACGTTGAAATTTGAACTTAGGGCACAAGAAAAATTGCAAGTTAAAAAATAAAATAAAAAAATTACAATTTTACATACAACATTTTGATTTTTTTCACAAAAAAAAAACCTCAACTCAATGCAAAAATAATGGGAAAAAATACATGTTGAAACACAAGCAAAAATAATGGGAAGAAACTAAGAGCACAAGAAGAAATATAAAAAACAAAATTTAACAAACAATTTTTTGCATTTTTGACCAAAATAAACCCTCTCCTCTCAATAAAACAAAAACAAAAAAAAAACACAACCAAATGCAATCACAAATGATGAAAAATACATGGGTGATAGAAACCCATGGAAAAACAAGAAAAAAACAAAAAAAAATCGGTCAAATTTGATGCCCATACCTGGAAAAAACGTTTTGCCAGAGACACTTGGTCCAAATTCGATTTTTGTTCGCTTGGCTTGCAAGAAATTCTTCACTTTTGTCCAATCTTGGGCTTGTAGATCACGTATCTCCCTCCTTGGCTCTCCTCCTTCACTCCTTAGCTCTCATAACCAAACCTGTCGATGTAAAAATGAAAAAAAAAAGACATCAAAATCGCACTTAAACCCGCTGTTTTCCCTTGCCACGATTTTTTCAGATCAAATCGCGATTTTTTGGCGATTAGCGATTTTTTCAAAAAATCGGGGAAAACATCGCCGATTAAATCGTTTGCTTCAAAAAATCGCGATTTTTTGAAAAGATCGCGATTAAATCGTGATGTTCAAACCCATGATTAATAAAACCCTCATCTGCTGCTCCGATTTTCCCACAATGGGTTTTTCCGGGGACAATTGTCCAAAAATAACTATGTACATGTGATTGATCCTTGTGCTTATGTTCTCTATTGTTTATTTCTCTGCATATATATTTATGATTTTGCAGTAGTATTTATTTCGATATTTGCCGAAAGATTTTTGAATAATAACTTATTGAAATAATAAGTAGGAGAAATAAATCTATCATTGCAACTGTTTGTAAATTTTCACATGGTATCAGAGCCAGAGATGAATAAAAGAGAGGGGGCATCTATCAGTGAACGAAAATCTATTGTTGCAGCATAAAGCAGAAGGGTTCACGCTGTTCTCCAGGAGGGGGAAGAATCACGATAGAACAGATGGATCTCGATGTCTCTGTATTTGGATCCAGACTAGAGGAAGATTTTGCTTGTGTATCGAGCACTGCGTTTTCAGATGTTTGGTATATTGACAGCGGAGCCTCTGCTCACATGACGGGAGTATGAGACTGTTTTTCCGACTACCAAGAAGAGCAGATGAATTTCAAAATAATCATGGCTAATAAAGCAAAGTGCACTCCCATTGGGAGAGGTACTGTAGTTTTTCAGACCGAGGCAAGAAACAGAATTTAGGCCACTAATGTATTGCATATGCCGGGTTTGGGGATGAATCTACTCTCAGTGTCATAGCTTCAAAACCGAGGATATGACGTCTACTTTATTGGCAATAGAGTCTACGTCAAGCACCCCAGTTGGAAGAAGAAGGCACAGATCGGGGTAAGAAGCAACAAACTATACAAGCTATAGCTTGATTCTCCAATGGCACTAGTTGGCAATGCAGATGAAACAGACCTGAATGAGCTATGGCACAGAAGAATGGGGCACTTGCATCATGGGGCGTTGAGAACTCTCCAGAAGACTGTCACGGTGTTCCAGAACTGAGCACTAAACGAGATGATGTCTGCAAAGGGTGTGTATTGGGGAAATATGCCAAGGCAACATACCAGAGAAGCAACAATAGGGCCAAGGGTGTGTTGGATCTAATACACTCAGATATCTGTGGGCCGATGTCCACTAGAGCTCTTAGCGGTGCCAAATATTTTGTCACTTTCATTGATGACCATTCCAGGAAAACCTAGATCTACTTCTTGAAGACCAAGGATGAAGTCTTCATTCAATTTAAAGAGTTTAAGGCTCTGGTGGAAAATCTGACTGGGAAGCAGATCAAGGTGTTGCGATTAGATAATGGTGGTGAATACATAGATAAAGAATTCACCGGATTCTGTGCAAGGGAAGGCATCAAAAGAGAATGGACAACCCCATACAATCCAGAGTAGAATGGTGTGGCGGAAAGGAAGAACTGGACTATTGTTGAAGCTACCAGAGCTATGCTGTATGACCAAGACATGCCAAAATTTTTATGGGCTGAAGCGTGTAATACAATTGTCTACATTCAGAATAGGACTCCTCACACTGCACTAGGGAAGATCACACCAGAAAATGTCTTCACTGGCAGTAAGCCTGAAGTGAGTCACTTTAGGATCTTTGGCAGTACAACTTATTGTCATGTGCCCAGTGAGAAGAGGAAGAAGTTGGAGATGACCGCTGAAAAGGGGCATCTGGTAGGATACAATGAGAATTCAAAGGCTTATCACATCTACATTCCTGAGAGCAGGAAAGTGGTGGTGAGAAGGGATGTGAAGTTTATGGAGGAGAAGGCCTTCAGAAGATCATGAGAGCTACCTTCTGCTACGCAGTCCAAGGAAGAGCCTTTGGTCAAGCCCCAACAACCAGCAGTAGAAAATTCAGTTGCCTTTCCAAAGCATAGTGATCCAAAGGATGTGTCTCCCGATGATTTCCAAGAAGGAGAGCCGATAAATCCACCCACCACCAGTGGAAGAACGAGCAGGGAACTTCGACAGATTCTGAAGGATGCAGAGGACTTTGTCGGGATCCCCCAAAATGAGAAGAGACAATGTAAGCAAACTGAAAGGTATCAAGCCTTGGTTGCTCAAGTCGAAGAACCCTCCAGTTTTCGGGAAGCAGCTCAGCACCAGGCGTGGGTTGATGCAATGGTGGAAGAATACAGTTCTATCATGACGAATGATGTTTGGGAAGTAGTACCCAGACCTCAGGAGAGATCAGTTGTAGGCTCCAGGTGGATCTAAAAGATCATGTATGTTGTAGACGACAGCATCAAGAAATTCAAAGCCAGGTTTGTGGCTAAGGGGTATGCTCAGAAGGAAGGAATAGACTATGAAGAAACCTTCGCCCCAGTAGCCAGGTACACATCTATCAGGTTCGTGATATCCCTTGCTGTGTAGATGGGATGCGAAATTCACGAATGGGTTACTGGAGGCAACTTGAAGCTGCAGTGTAGAGAACCCACACAGTCTTCATGCAGACTCACGTAGTCCAGCACTGGGATTGCGCAGTGAATCATGCAGAGAGAAGCAGGGGCATGCAGGGTGGAATATTCCCAAATTTTCACATCATATTTGGAATATTAGAGTTCTTGATTTTCTTAATAAATTAAGTAAATAAAAGAGTGGAGGGACCCACAAACCTCAAAGATGAATAAAATCCACTTTTAATGTGTGTATGTGGATATTCTAGATCTAGTTCTAAAATCATGGAGTAGTGGAGCAGCTCCATTAATGGAGATCATGTCTCATTTATGAGATAGATTATGGAGGATGAAACAGTGAAATAAGATCATGGATCTTAAACATAAAATCATGAGGATCTTTGATAAGGTCAATTGAGATCATAGTGCATTCAAAGAAGATCATGAAGCACTTATGATAAGATAATGGAGGAAGAGGTGCATTTAATGCACATATGATGGAGAGGGTGATCACCCCATGTGAACTTGATGGAGGACATGAGGCCACAACGCAGTCAAACATGGAGACTATGTCCACATGTACAACGCAGATTTGGAGTGGGCCTAGGCTATGGAAGGCTCATGCATATAATGAAGGTGAAGGCACAATGGAAGGCATGCTTTGGATTATTCATTTCTTGATCTATTTAGATCTAGATTTGTCTTAGGACATTTCTATGTAGGCTTTGGCTATTTAGCAGAGTTTGCAGTGCTGTTTAGCACAGGGTGTTCCCGAACGGGAATCCCACCTCTTTCTTTGAGTAGCTCTGGAAAGAGGATTGTTCTTCATTCCTTATCAGGCATTGGTGCCATCTTTAGGAGGTTGTTTCTAGCATTCAGCTAGGAAACTAGTGGATGATTCATCTTACCACTTTATTCTTCACATTCAGCCTTTCAGGAGCAGCAAATCTATATTCGACATTCAGGCCATTGGGTTTTACCTCCATGCAATAGCAGTCCCTTCAAGGATTGCGCAGTCTAGTCCTATAGATCTATTGGAGGAAGGAAGTTTCTAGTATTTCGGCTGGAAATCCTGTGAGGGATCATCTCTCCACATTGGATCTATTGTTTCCATCATCCAGGAGCTGATTTGACATATCTAGCAGCAGGCTACTGAGCCTCCCTCTCTGACAGCACAAAGGGCCTTACTCCGGTGGCTACTATTGGGAGAATATGGTTTGACATCCTTGTCTACCCATATATCTCCTTTTCTTCTTTTGCATAATGTTGGAATGATGCTTGGATCCAACAAGGCCAACAGGGCTAAGGATGAGAGCATGTCAATGCTCAATCAAATTCATAAAGCATGGGATGGAAAGATGTATTGTGAGATGGAGCTTTTCCTTTGTGGAAAGAGCCACTTTATTTTATGTATCTCATGTATTAATGATGATGTTGGACATCATATGGTTGTCACTTGGTACTTCGTAGTGGAAGGAGGGCATCTAACCATGCAGTTGGAGGTCATTCTATATAATTTTGAAAGACAACTTTGGAACCAAACATGCATAACACATTGCAGCAAATGGAGGAGGCCTTCCTTATGTGGATGCCATTTGGAGGGGAATAGATGGCTTTGCATCTACCTTTGGAGTTGCTTGAGGACAAGCAACATTTTGCCGCGGGGGTGGGGGGGGGGGGCGACTGTAATATTCCCAAATTTTCACATCATATTTGGAATATTAGAGTTCTTGATTTTCTTAATAAATTAACTAAATAAAAGGGTGGAGGGACCCACAAACCGCAAAGATGAATAAAATCCACTTTTAATGTGTGTATGTGGATATTCTAGATCTAGATTTAAAATCATGGAGTAGTGGAGCAGCTTCATTAATGGAGATCGTGTCTCATTTATGAGATAGATTATGGACGATGAAATAGTCAAATAAGATCATGGATCTTAAATATAAAATCATGAGGATCTTTGATAAGGTCAACTGAGATCATAGTGCATTCAAAGAAGATCATGAAGCACTCATGATAAGATAGTGGAGGAAGAGGTGCATTTAATGCACATATGATGGAGAGGGTGATCACTCCATGTGAACTTGATGGAGGACCTGAGGCCATAGCGCAGTCAAACATGGAGACTATGTCCACATGTACAGCGCAGATTTGGAGTGGGCCTAGGCTATGGAAGGTTCATGCATATAATGAAGGTGGAGGCACAATGGAAGGCATGATTTGGAATATTCATTTCTTGATCTGTTTAGATCTAGATTTGTCTTAGGACATTTCTACGCAGGCTTGGGCTGTTTAGCAGAGTTTGCAGTGCTGTTTAGCACAGGGTGTTCCCGAGCGGGAATCCCACCTCTTTCTTTGAGTAGCTCTGGAAAGAGGATTGTTCTTCATTCCTTATCAGGCATTGGTGCCATCTTCAGGAGGTTGTTTCTAGCATTCGGCTAGGAAACTAGTGGAGGATTCATCCTACCACTTTGTTCTTCACATTCAGCCTTTCAGGAGCAGCAGATCTATATCCGGCATTCAGGCCATTGGGTTTTACCTCCATGCAGCAGCAGTCCCTTCAAGGATTGTGCAGTCCAGTCCTATAGATCTATTGGAGGAAGGAAGTTTCCAGTATTTCAGCTGGAAACCCTGTGAGGGATCATCTCCCCACATTGGATCTATTGTTTCCATCATCCAGGAGTTGATTTGACATATCTAGCAGTAGGCTATTGAGCCTCCCTCTCTAACAGCGCAGTTTCCTAAAGCTGTTGTTCATCCAGTAGCTTTTTTCAGTGGAGGAGATTGGAGGAGCTAGATCTTGAGCTTTTAGCCCAAGGATCTAGTGAAAGGGTTAGCCCTTCTTGCATAGATCTGATTGTGCACCATTGCAGCCATCATATCATCAGATCTAGCTTTAGATCTACATTCCCAACAACATATATGTGAAGCCCTAAGAGGGTGGTGTTCTTAGACTTATAGATCAGAGAACCCCTTTCTGGGTTATCTTGGGAATCCATCATTGAGCCCAGATCTACAATTTCAGCATCATTGGAGCTCCCATTCTGCCTAGATCTGACTTTCTATCTTTCATGCAGTTGTAGTCCCAACAGTTGTAGCAGGGAAAACGCAGTTTACCTTCCAGCAGATCAGTAGTTACGCATTCCCTCTTTGGAAATCATTGCAGGGTCATTCTAGGCCACCCTTGTGGCTTGAGTGTCTCATATTTTGAGCATTGTTGTACTTGCTTTTTCACCTCCAATATAATAAAATGGCTCAACTATTTCTTTGCATTATGATGTGTATATAGATTTATTGTTTACTTTAAAGCAGTTCTTATATTGTGTTTCAATATTACTGCATTCTCCCTTTTGGGATATTACAGAGGGGCTGTTCTGGATGTCAGAGAATTGTCCGGGTGAGCCGGAAATTCAGTCTCAGGTGGTTCAGAATTTATCTGTCGTATATTTTCCCTGTAAAGATATCATTTGCTGAAGAATTAATAAAACCCTCATCTGCTGCGCCGGTTTTCCCACATTGGGTTTTTCCTGGGACAATTGTCCAAAAATAACTGTGTACGTGATTGATTCTTGTGCTTATGTTCTCTACTGTTTATTTCTTTGCATATATATTTGTGAATGTTGCAATAGTATTTATTTCGATATTTGTCGGAAGATTTCTGAATAATAACTTCTTGAAATAATAAGTAGGAGAAATAAATCTATCACTGCAACTATTTGTAAATTTTCACAATCCTATCTCTTGATCCTTTTCTCCTCCCTCACTTGGTCAAGCCCATTTGTATGAATTTCCACCCCAAACCTTTGACCTTGTTTGGGTCCACTAAGGCTTCTTTGTCGTCTCGGGACCTTGCCACTCCAATTTCACAAGGATTGCTTATAAATCCTATTCTTTTAGGATTCTTAGGTCTAGGGTACTCCTTACTAAGAGATATTCCTCAACCCTAGGTCTAGGTTTTCTTCTAGCCCTTCTTGGAGAGCCATTCACCTTGCTTCTAAAGCAAGCTATCCTTATCATGAGAGTCTCTCCTTTGAATAAGCTCTTGGAATCACTACCTTTACAACATTGTTATATTTCTCCTAGTGATTTCCCTAATATCGAGGCTCCTCCCATTGGTGAAAGTCTGTAAAGAGCAGGGAGCTTTAACTGAGGTGACAGTGGGCTATTATTGCTCCATTGTTGCCCCTTGACCTAGTAGTTTCTCTATAGGAACCCCTCCTAGTTTGAGCGGTAACAAGAGCAATAAAGGATTGATTCATGTATTCTATCTTGTAAGTGTACCTTGTATTTGATAAATCTTTGCATTTTGGGTTATTGTGTGGAATGGTTAATTATCTAGGGTTTCAATGTGCTAGTTATTGTTGAAAATTATTCTATGCAATCTTAGTGATGGTATTGCATGCATTACCCACTTACAGAATTTGTATGACAATCTCATGAGTGAATCTTTCAACTAGCTCTCCTCGTTGACTTTGCTCCCTCACAAAAATGATAGCTAGGGTTTATTTTTTCCTTATTTCTTCCTAGGGTTTAGTTGTTTTCTCCTAAGTTAATTAACCCATAGAATCAATCACCCAAGGTTAGTGCACTAGCCCTAGTCACATTGTTGATCACACCTAAATTTAACTCCAAAACACATTTTTCTTCCCTAAAACCTAATTTTGGCCTCTGAAGGAAAGATGCCAGTTAGGGCATTTATTTTAAATAGGGTTGATCATGTTGCCTAGTGAAGGGATTCAACACTTGGTTGTGACTTGTGAGGTATTTGCCTCAAAATCAACCTTTGTTTGTGGCTAATTTCTCCATTTTAGGGCTGATGTCCTTTGCCGTAGGTAAATTGTGACCTAGAAAAGTCCTAGTTTGCCCTAGGTAAATTGTGTCGTAGAAAAGCCCTAGTTTTCCCTAGGATTCAACTTGAGACTTGTTGAAGGCTTCTTGTGCAATGAAACTTAACTTATACATCTATTGGAAGCCTTTTCTTGGCCTTGTGATCCTAGATAAGACTGTTAACCTAACTTATTCTCTATCCCTAGATTACAATGTGCCCTAATTAGGCCTTTGGAGGATGCGCATTGCGCTAATTGTGATAGTTGAGCTTCGTTCTTAAGAAGGGCATCCTTCCTTAGCCTATTTTGTCACCTTTTTCCTTGGACTAGATCTATCCTAGGTGACCTACAATAGGGAAGCCTCTCTTGTGGTGCAAGTCCATTAGATAGCAGGAGGTGGTGGCTGTGGTGACAGTGGGCCACACATCATATTGTTGTCCCTTGGTCTAGTTCTTGTCTTGTGAGATCGCCTCACAAGACCTCCTAGATTTTGACGACAAGAACATTATTGAATCTTTTTTGGGCACTGTTGACCACTGGAGTGGCACCTAATGATGATGTGAAGACTCCATGCCCAAGGATGAACCAGAGGACACTTGTGCCATCAGATATCATCAGATATAATTAGTTCAACAGTGTTTTTAAACTCTACTTCTTCTTCTTATCATTTTCTTCTTCAGTCCTCAAATTCTGCAGCCCTAAGGGGATCTTGTATAAATGTCACTAGCATGATAAATAAAGCCATGTAACAGGCCTAGGTTTTTGCGACTCAATCAACAAGCAAGTACACCTTGGAGTGTTTTTTTAACTTGGTTAATTATTCCTTCTTTTTAGCGGCGAATAATTTTCTAGGTTTTTTCACTCATTGCATTACCCCAAAGCCAGGGTGACGGCTTGAAGGTTGAGCCCCTAATGCATCTTAGTGTATAGAGTCAATGTATATTACCATGCTAGGTCGTCTCTGAAATTTCCTAGAATTTGACTAGGTCTAAGTAGAATTTTTTAATAATTAAAAATTTCCCGCAAAACGGAATTTTTTAATAAATTTCTTTGTAATGATGTAAATAAGTGGCCTTAGGAAATGACTGGGGCATGTGACCAATCGAAATTCATCCTCAGAGACCCAACATTATCCTAGGTCCCACTTTGGGGGTCAAAAAACGACTTGTACTCTCTCAAAAAGCCAATTTTCCTAATGTTAGTGGCAAAAATGTGGAAAAATCGAAAAAAATGAATAATTGGAAAAATTTAGAATTTTTTCCAAAGTCAAAATAAGTCAAAAAGTTGACATGGAAAGTAAGTGGCAGTTTAAATAATGATTGGGCATCCAAGGGCCCACCAATCCAAGTGGCAAGTGAGCCAACTCAACACGTAGCTAGGTGGGTCCACAAATTTCCAAGTCGTAAGGCAAAGTGGAAGCATATGAAAATTATATCAAGTTGATTTAATTTAAAGTGCCAGCCATACTATAAGGTTGAAATTATAAATTAAAAGGAATGGGAAATGGACCCACCTTACATTTCCATAGTGTACACATAATTTTTGGAGATTTACACACATGCTAAAATGAAATAAGCATGCTAGCCCACTCAGAAATTCACACAACAACATAAAATGACACAACAGATTTTATGAGGAAATAAATATGCTGCCATTTCAGCTCCACGTAGTCAACACTTCAGCAGCGAATAAGACTCCACGTAGGTAGCAGTCAATGGTCAACATGGTTATCACATGTACGCAGCCAACACAAGGAAACTCCATGCAACAACTTGTACCACGTGATATGATACAGTCTCATTGGCAGTTTTCAAAGGCAGAGTTAATTGGGAGTTAGACTCCCCGTAGCCTCCTTACTTCTACACATATTCAGCTCAGCTTCCACGCAGTTTACACTCAGTCAAACAACATTTACGCACAATAGTTTGTTAGAGGTGGTAGTCAACACAGATTTACTTGGGAGTTTAGCAGCAGTTATATAATTGTTATGTGTCACTCTTCAACAGAAAACTGAGGGATATGTTTCATTTCTTTCCCACATAGCTGCACACTTTGCCACTTAACTTCATAAATTGCCATCCAAGGAAGACTACGCAGGCCATCTACATGTATGCTCCAGCAATTTGATTGCCATTTGGAGGGCTCATCTTCATTGGGATCTCAGTTATCAGCCACTTGAAAATTCGTTTTTGCATTGGGATTATCTTCACCTCTCCACTTGTCATGAGGTTTCTCATTGAGATCTTCTCTAGTTTTTGTATAAATTGAGCCTTAGGTTCTCATTGTAATCATGGTTTTTACTAGCTATTGTGCTTGCGGAAGCTCTGCTGCCTTTTACACTTTTAGAAATATCAATAAAGACTTTGGGGTTTCATTCATGAGGTGTTCCTCCTTTTGGAGTGTGATGAATTGTTGATCATTGGTATAATTCCTTTTTCTCATGCTTTGATCTAATTTGTTTCCATATGCTCTTGTAGATTTGTTAATGTAGAGCTATCTTACATTGACATTTGATTTAGGAGTACGCTCTAGGTATATAATGCTCTAGTTGGTTTCAAATAAATCTCTAGAGTTTCTTATCATTGTTTATTGTTAGATCTATATGGAACTAATTCTTGATTGAAGTTTTGTAGAGGAAATATCTTGTTGGGATCAAAGAATCAAGTGTTGGGGAAAGTCTTTGGAGAGACCAACCCACTCTTGATACATTCTCAAAGGAGCTCTCATTTGTTCTTTGAACCTTCATAGTCTTATCTTACAGTGTGGTTTTGCAGGGGTTTTGGGACATAGCTTGTATACAAGCTGAATACCTCTAAATTTGAATATCTCTTAAAACATTATACTTCATTGATTTCATTTGCTATCTAAGAGTTTGAAGATGACTAAGCAAAGAGGAGAGTTTACTCGAACTCTTTGGCTTAGCCCTTTGTAAATTGTTGTACAATATTTTGTAATTTTATCTGTATAATATTTGATTTGTTTTGTAGCCCTCTTTCCGAACTTTTTCTTGTGACAGCTTGAGTGGACAACTGCAAGAAATTACTAACAGGTTGTTGCAGGACCTTTGGGCTCTGAATTTCAAATGAGGAAGATAACTCTCTCTTCTTTGGTTGTGGGCATAGAAGAGGCTTAGCTTCTCTTCTCCTATTGTAAAGTCTGAATTCTTTTGAGTTTTTAGAAATTCTCATCGAGGAAAAGTCTAAGGTCTCAATTTTTATTTGTAAAGACTTTCCTTGGTTTAGAAAAGACCTCATGGTCATTTCCTTCTTGTAAAATTAATAAAAATTTCTATTTTTGTTGTGGGACCGTGGGTTTTACCCATTGGCATCCCTATCTCTCCATTTCAAAGGAGAGAATTTGTAGATGGATTGACTTAGTGGTTTTGACATTTCCATTTTCTTTCACATCACATATGCATGCTCTAATTGGGAAGTAACACAAATCGCATTTCTTTTTCCTAAAGTTTGCTTCACAAATCTCAAGCCACATTTCCATTTTAAGAACATTGAAGCATTGTGTATTTGACAAAGTTTGTCTTTCAAAGCAGTCACCTATTTTCATGTCAAGCTAATTTCCTCAAGTTTAAAGTTCCTTTTGCAAAGCTATTGTGAGCACAAATCTCAATTTCATTTTTAAAGCATTGCAATTTACTTTACATGCAAATTAATTGGTCATAAGTGTCAAGCTTTTAATTGATTCATCACAATTTTAAATGTTCTTGAAGCTTATGTATCTTATGTTTACTTGAGCAAATATATAAAGTGATCTTGTAGAACAATCTTACTAAGAGCATTTCCATTTTTTACATAGCAGTTGCAAACATACTTGCGTATCATAGTAGGCATTCTGACTTAGTTTCATATTTAAAATTTACCTCCAAGCATAAGCTTGGTTGATAGAAATCATAGGAAAAAGGCTTTCTTGGAAAATTCTTCCATTTGGTACGAAGTAAGGTAAAGGTGTGTGACCTTGCAGTTATGAAGGTGGCTTGTCCCCTTGTAGGAACGAAGGCACACGCTGACTCGTAAGACTCAGGGGACGGGTATCGTTAATGACACCCCAGTGCCCTTGTCCTCTCTTTCTTACAGTCACCCCAATTTTTACCCCTTGGTAAGAGTAGAAGAGGACTTCTCACCTAGATTAGGCATTTTAGATTAAAAGTAACCAAGATTAATTGCATCCAAATCTAGTTTAATTGCATCTCATGCTTTCATTCAGAAATCTGTTTATCTTGAAAGAATTTTACTTCATTTAAGCAAATACATTTTCATTTCAAAGAGCAATACTCTAGAGGCACTGGTTTCTCATATGTTTCATGTTTATCTTATGTATTGATGGTTATTGCTCATAACACGTTTTTGCTTATAAATCTGAAGAAGTAATCCATTTAACTCTAACAACTCTCCTAGAAAACTCACATCTTTAACATAGGTTTCTTTTTAGGGACCACCTCCCATAGCTAACCTGGGAGATAGCTTAAATGGAGAGAGTCGGGATTAGTGTGACAACCCCTTCTTTGAGTTCCATGCCACCAAACACACCTTGTGGGGTTAAAGGCTTTTCCCGCTCACTGTAGGTAGGTGTAGGCAGCAAGCGATAACAAGCACCTTTGTCTGCATCTTTCTAGTTCATATACCAGGATTTCTTATTTAGGTTGTCTTTGTAGGGTCTGATTTTGTTTTATGCCCAAATCTTATAGTTAGATGTTGGTCGCATATGTCACTGGCTGTGTGGATGATAATTAAAGCTTTTTTGTTTCATCTTATTTTATTCAAACCTGTTTTACATGCCATTGTTATCAATTAAGATATTCTATATTTTCCTACGAAGTAAAATTCTGAAAATTAACCAATAAATTTACATGGTTGAGCACTTTTACATTGTGTCTGAGAACTTCCGAGTATTTTTGCATGTTCACCATACATTCCACTTTATATCGTTATTATAATTGAAGTTTGTTCTGGCATAGAGACATTTGGCAGTTTTCTCTCTTGGCATGCTGCTTCAAACTGTTTGTGTGGAGCATTGTTAGAATTCATATAATTTCAATTTTGAAAATATTGTCCTCAAATGCAGTTGCCCACACAAACATCTGAATTTTGAAGCATTTTTGTTATGTTGGAAATGTTGCAGCTGTTTGAATTGGCACCTGAAAAATCTGAAGGGCTTCTACGTTATGCGTCTGCTTTTATTCAAGGGGCTACTAATGTTTTCTGGTAAGCTGTTTTCCACAGCGTTTATATTTTTAGAGAATTAGAGTACATACAGAAGACATGCAGTGTGAAGCTTCCATAGAAATTTACAATATTTGAAACTCCCACATATCCAAATTTGGGAGTTCTTTTGACATATTTAAATTGGCCAATTAGTGCTGTATGATTGTCTGTAAACCACAGTAGAATGATATTAAGCCGGAAAAATGCTGTCTTTCTTGATTCACATGTTGTTACATTTTCTGCATGATATCAACATTAGGTCTCAGCCTGGTCTGAAGTTTGAACCAGGATGCAGGACATCCAATGACCTTCACTGTGTGTTCTGTACAAATTATCATTCAAGGCTGAAACTTGTATCACATGATATTGCTCTCCAGCTTATAACTGTCATCTATACACATAAGTTGATACTCAACCAAATTTGAACCAAGCACCACCTTGACTGGCTTTTCTCTTTGCCTACCACTATTTGTAGAAGCAGTCAAAGGCTTTTGTGATTGTCCATTATTTATGTTATAATTTATATGGTTGCTCATTTATAGTCTTTTCATAAACACTTTTCTCTTAAAATTTTCTACAAATATCACATCTTTTCCAGTAAATTTCATTGTCATTTGGCTTCCAATAGTAAAAAGAATAAACTTTTATTGCTGCAGTTTTATATTCTGGTTAGCGTGTCTTAAATGGAGTTTTATTTTGTCATGTTTGACATGTACATCCTTTCAATCAACTTAAGATGATGCTTCCTTTCCTGTTATGTCTGCTTTGTTGACTTTCATCCTCTTATTTACAATCTCATGTCCATCCCTGTCTGCTGGTTGAAAGTA
The DNA here is from genome assembly GCA_034641835.2 of Pinus albicaulis. Lineage (NCBI taxonomy): Eukaryota > Viridiplantae > Streptophyta > Pinopsida > Pinales > Pinaceae > Pinus > Pinus albicaulis. The sequence continues at coordinate 145,225,514 of CM076569.1, read as the reverse complement.
AGTAAATTACAATGTTAGTATTCCTGATTCCTGACCATAGACTTTACTGATGGTCATGCCCAACATTAATACTTCATAATTACTAGTTGACTTCAATGTTCATCAATGCTGGTCTGTTGGTTAAAAGTAAATTAATCACAATGTTTCTAATCCTGATTAGAGATTCCTGACTGTAAATTTTACTGATGGTCATGGCTACAATTAATCCTTAATTAGTCAGATAATTACTACTGCTGTGGTAATCTTCTTCTGTTTCTGTACATTTTTCCTTTTTCCACTATCCATTGTGTATTATTTTTCTTGAGATTACAAGAGAATGAGGGGATCAAATGGAACCAAATAGTCAACCTGAAACCTGCAAAAAGGAGAAAACAACACTAAACAAGTGTGTTAGACCTGTCTACAAATGCACTAGAAAGAGAAAATCATGGCCATAGAACAAAAGAAAGCTAAAGATATTGTGCTAGTTATCACAAATCTTACACCTTAGTGGAAATCCTTCACAATGCGCGAAGACTAATATAACATGGAAGTGTTACCACTGTCACCTAGGCAACAACTTCCCTCTTTTTAGTGAAGGATGAATCCTACACAAGAGAGCTTTACGTAGTAGGTTCAAGGGCTCCTAACATGAGGAAATCAGGTCTAAGGACACTTATCTAACTACTCATAATATGCCACAAAAGTATAATATTCGAGGCTAAGGATAAGGTGGTTTATTAGTGCAATTTTCAGATTTGAGTGGATGAAGTTCAATGACAATTTATAATATTTAGAAAGTTAATATTGGTCAAAGGAAGATCCCCCAACACTACAAACAATGAAAAAGCTATGGCTGTTGCTAAACTTGCATTAAAAATGATAAATTTTAGCAATTAGACAAGTTATAACAGCAGTAGATAAAATAGCCCTTGAACAACTAATTATCAATAAAAAATAAGGCTTAAACAATGGATTAAACTAGGGTTTAATAAAAGTAATTGTTTCCACACAATCTAGCAGGGGTCCTAGTAGGGGTACCTAAGGGACAACTACTAGACCAAATGGAAACAATGGGACAAAGACCCACTATCACCTCAGTCAGTGTCCCCTGCCCTTTACAGACTTTCACCGATGGGAGGAGTACCGGTATGAAGGAAATCACTTATAATGATAGAATCAAGTACTAGGTATGAAGTGATTCCCAAGGCCCATTCAAAGAAGAGGCCATGTTAAAAGTTTGATACAAGAAAGGCTCTCCAAGAAAGACCTAAGAGGAGACTTGAGACCTAAGGTTATGAGTATTCACTGATAGTGAATATATCTAGGATCAAGACTTCCAAGGTGAGGCAAGACCTCTCTAGGGGCTTTGCAAGATGATTCTTCTTCAAATAGGGTTTTCGCTCCACTAGAGAGACCTAGAAAGAAGTCCAAGAAAGAACTAGGGTTTTTCTACCATGGGAAGAGTTGTTCTACCATACATTAAGGGGGTTACTGATAAAATAGCCAAGCTCCTGAGGAAGAACGATATTTTCGCTCAATTTTCAGCATTAGGGACTATTAGGCAAAAGATGCGATCAGTTAAGGATGGCAGAAACCTTGAACAACTTAAAGGAGTGTACAAGATTGACTGTTCATGCGAGAAGAGTTATATCGGTGAGACTAGGCGTTCACTTCAGAAAAGACTTAAGGAGCATGGAGCCGATATCAGGTATGAACGATCACGCACCTCAGTCCTTGCAGAATACTCCTCGAAAACCAAACATCAAATACGTCTGGAAGATGCAATGATCATTGCGAAAGAAGAGCACTATCAAAGAAGAAAAATAAGAGAGGCCCTTGAGATTATAAAGCATCCAAATAATCTTAATAGGGATGGGGGAGTTGAAATTAGTGACACGTGGAGACCCCTTCTTCAACAGATTTGTTCCTCCAAAAACACCCTCCATTGAGGTATAGTTTTCAGGTATATAACCCCAGGTATGTTCCTCCTCCTTTGGATTCTTATTTAGTTTTAGTTTTAATAAACTAAAATTCTAATAATTATCCCTATTAATTAATTTTTATTTGGTTAAAATAAAAGTTAATTAATTAATCAATAATTATTAGGATTTTATTCTATATTCCCTTACAAAAATTTTTGTCCCTAACCTAATAATCCTTTTTTCTCCTAGCTTAATAGGTTATTTAGTTGATTAAAATGAGCTTAAGTAATTAATACTCTAATTAAAATAAAAATAAATCTTTAAAATTAAATATATAATAAAATTAGATATATAATAAATTAAAATGATATATTTAATAAACTAAATATATCCTTTTAATTCAATTATATATTTATATTTTATTAAGACCTTAATTAAATTAACTAATAATTAATCACCATCAATAAATTTTAATTCTTAATATACTTTTACCATAATATAGTTTTTCTAGACTTTAAACTTAGTTAGGATTTTATAAATAACTTAATTAATTAAAATTAAAAATTAAATTAGAACTTAAAATATTTTATTTAGATTTTTAACCTAGTTTGAGTCCCTTATTAAAATCAATAATTCTTTTATAAGTGAACCTTAAATCTTAGATTATTATCCTTAATAAAATAAATTTTTATTAAATTAGGAATATAATTATTAAAAATATTAAAAATATAGAATTATAAACTTTGGTCGGCTCTTTTCTAGAAATCTACCTCTATTAATGGTCTAAGTATTTTCTCTCAATTTCTTCATTCAAGAAAGTCCTGATGATGGATCCTCGTTGGGATTCGAAACGTCGACACTCGTTCTCTATTACTGTGGATAATTTGGGAAGTTCTTTAAAAAACTAGGGTTTTTGAGTAATCATGGGATAATGTAAGGTTCCTAACACAGTCAATTAGTTTTGGACATATATTAATCTCAGTATATATTCAGCAGTAACGTATTTCAATGAAATGTAAGGTTCCACACACAGAGATTTAATTGTAGACAAAATATATTCAGCAGTAAGGTATTTCAATGAAAATTTGCAGTGAAATTTAATTGAAAAACAATTCTATACCTAAAGAAATACCTAGAACACGGTTGGTGATTTTAAACGGTGGCTCTCCTCCCGTGATGCAGATGCTGTGTGATGTTGTGGATAGATAAACAGTTTACCGAATCAATCAAGTCCTCCCAGCCAATCTGGGAACAATCCCAGACCCAGAGAATGTCTCCTCTACCCCCGTGCCTAGATTTCCAAGAAGAACAGAGACTCCTCTCCAAACAATTAAATCTCCCAATTCAATCTCCCTTCCGCCGACCCCCCCTTCTTTCCCTCAAAACCTCTTTATATAAGTTTTCCCCACCGCCTCTTCTCCATCTAGATAAGGTCTTCTTAAAGGATGGTACGATTATCATTTAGGGAGATGTCAGTGGCATTAAAGAGGAGATGTGATCTTTGTGTTTATTTAATCTGCTTAGAAGTATACGGCCTGACTTTGAAGGATATTTCAGATTAAGGCTTATGTTATAATATTTAACTCAACTTTGAGTATATGTATGTATTTTAATTATTTATAATTTTCTTTTCTTTTCATTAATCCTTTTTATATACTTTTATGCTAAACCCATATGAATTTTAGTCTGAAACCTTATCATTAATTTCTAACTCAGGTAAGCTTGATATTAGTAGTTAGGTGTACTAGTGCGGTGTGTGCGAGATAGTCAGGTGTAGCTATCAACTGTCTATACCGTACACACGCTAATATCATTGTGTATAACTCGGGAATGGGTCGTTACACTAATTGCAGATATTCCTGAGTTTTATGGATTAATATTGAGCAGGGATTGGTCTACAAAGCTTAATGGTTACATTGCCACTGATTCTTCTCACATGTGGCTTCCTTACAAAGGGAAACCAACTCAAATCAAGTTTGAGCGAGAAAAACACATGATGCATACTGTCACAGAATTTGAACAAGCAAATGAACCTGTAGCTTTTAATAACAACATTCTCGGAGGTTATTCTGCTGAATTATTTCTTGGAAATTTCACAGCACCGCAATCACCTTTTTCTGTAAATACTTTTATTTCGCAAATTGAAAATTTTTCACAAACTGATTCTTCAAGAATTGTTAATGTTTCTGATCAATCTGTAGATAAACCTGTAAATAAATCTTTATTTTGGTCTTTGTATTTCGATGTATCAAAATCTAGTGATGGCGCAGGAGCAGGATGCATTTTAATTGATCCAGAAGGAGAGAAAACTTAGGTTAGAATTTGAGTGTACGAATAACACTGCAGAATATGAAGCCTTAATCCAAGGGCTTTATAAAGCAATAGGATTGAATGTTAAGTATCTGAAAGTGTATGGTGATTCCGAATTTGTTATCAGGCAAGTAAGAAACACTATCCATTGTCTTTCAGATCATCTTAAACATTACAAATCTCTTGTGCAAGATCTTACTACTCAATTCTTAGCATTCAACATTTTTTCTATTCCGAGAACTCAGAATTCAGCAGCTGATTTGTTAGCTAATGTTGCTTCCAAGCTCCTCCCCGCTGAAGATTATAGTCCAAATAGGTTTTCAATTGAATTAATCTTTAGACCTTCTGTGCCGGATAATGTCACCAATTGGAGAGTATTTTATCATGATGAAGATATCTTAAATTTCTTGACTTCAAAAATATCTTATGATGACCAAATAATTGATGAAAGTGATCATGATCTTCAAAACACATCAAAAGACAATGAAAATCATATTCCCAAATCTGTAGTCAAACTTGAAGACTTATATGATATCAAAGACAGATTCAAAAAGGTGACTAATGCTAAACTTCAAAGTTCTACTTTGAAGTTTGAATTAGTAAATCTTGGTACTGAGTCTAAACCACAGATTGTTAATTTAGGACTCGAGTTAACATCAGAGGAAAAGTTAGCTTTCATCAAACTTCTGAATAAATACAAAAATGTTTTTGCTTGGAATTATGAGGATTTGAAAACTTATGATACTTCTGTTATCCAACATACTATTCCAATGCTTTCCGATGTTAAGCCAGTACAATAGAAGTTAAGGAAAATTCACCCCAATTTGGAAGGACAAATCAAGTCAGAATTGAACAAACTTTTGAAGGTGAAAATCATTTTTCCTGTAAGACATTTTAATTGGGTCTCCAACATGGTACCTGTCAAGAAGAAGAATGGAGATATTAGAATCTGCATTGATTTTAGAATTTTAAACAAGGCATGTCAAAAGGATAACTTTCCATTGCCAACGATGGAACAAATACTTCAAAAGGTAGCTGGTTTTGAACTCATGTCCTTTCTTGATGTTTTTTCAGGTTATAACCAAATATTGTTACATCCAGATGATAGGCTGAAAACTACTTTCAGAACCAAATGGGGAACTTATGCTTACCAGAAAATGCCTTTTGGTTTAATAAATGTAGGAGCTACTTTCTAGAGAGCCATGGATATAGCATTTAAGGGTCTGATTAATAGGTCAATTGTTATCTATCTTGATGACATAACAGTATTTTCAAAGAAAAGAGCCAATAATCTGCATGATCTGAAACAGATATTTCAAAGATGTAGAAGGTTTGGTATTTCTTTAAATCCAAAGAAATCCTTCTTTGCTCTCAATGAAGGAAAATTCTTAGGATTTGTTGTGTCAAAAGATGGTATATATATTGACCCTGACAGAGTAAAAGAAATTTCTGACATTTCTTTACCACATAATAAAAAATCCATGCAATCATTTCTAGGGCAAATCAATTTTGTAAAAAGATTCATTCTTGATTTTTCTCAAATAGTTTTACCTTTGCAAAATATGATTAAGAAAAATTCGGTTTTCAAATGGTTACATAAAGATAAAAAAGCATTTGATGCAATTAAAAAGGCAATCATTAATGCACCTGCATTGAATACTCTTGATTTTTCTAAACATTTTATTCTGTATACTTTGGCTACTGAAACATCCTATGCTGCTGTTTTAACATAGCTCAATGATCAACAAATAGAAGCACCAATTTTTTTCTTTAGCTCAAATCTGCGAGGAGTTGAGCTTAATTATTTTGATGTAGAAAAACAAGCCTTCGCTGTGTTTAAATCAATCAAAGATTTTAGACCAAAAATTATTGTCCCATTCTCTGTAGTGAGACAATTGTTAATTCAAAAGGAAGTAGGAGAAAAGAGAGCTAATTGGGTAACAACTTTACAAGAGTATGATATTGATATTAAGCCAGCTAAGATTGTTAGAGGACAAGGTTTTTGCAGATTGTTAGCAGGAGCTTCCAACATACCAGAAAATCAAGATCAAGATAATGCTGTTCAAGTAAATCAGATAAGTATTATAGATCCCGAATCTCAGTACGCTGATTTGATCTTTTACTTGAAAAATGGGTATGCTCCTTCTAATCTTAGCTATAAGAACAAGCGTGCTTTAAGATTAAAGGCTAAACATTATGAAATCATTGATGATGTGTTATTCAGAAGAAATTATGATTCAATTCTATTAAGATGCCTTGAAAAGACTGAAGCAAAAAAGGTATTGCAGGAATTACATGATGGACCAGCAGGTGGACATTTTGGAGGTGATACTACAGCTCACAAAATCATCCACGCTGGATATTATTGGCCTACCCTTTTCAAAGATACACATGACTATGTAAGGAAGTGCGAGACTTGTCAAACTGCTAGTGGAAGACAAAGGAAACCAACTTTTCCTTTAGAACCAGTAAACATTGAGCAACCATTTGAGCAATGGGGGCTTGATATTATTGGAGAAATAGTACCACACTCTTCCAAACAACACAAATACATCCTTACAGCAACGGATTATTTCACAAAGTGGGTAGAAGCAATTCCTTTAAAGGTAGCCAATTCTGATGCAATCATTGATTTCATTGATCAATTCATCATTACCAGGTTTGGTGTACCTAACGCTCTTGTTTTTGATAATGCATCTTATTTCTCTAGAAATAGTATAATGGTATTTTCAATTAAAAGAGGTTTCAAATTAAAATATTCAGCAAATTATTATCCACAAGGTAATGGTTTAGCTGAATCTACTAATAAAAATCTCATCAAAATCATAAAAAAGACCATTGATCAGAATCAAAAGAATTGGCATAAGTCTTTAATTTTTGCAGTATGGGCTGATCGTATTACTCATAAAGCTTCAATAGGTACTTCACCTTTTAATCTAGTTTATGGAAAAGAAGCTGTGATACCATCAAATCTAGTTCTTCCATCATTAGCCCAAGTTCAATTTATTGAAGAGAATCCTTCATCATCTAGTCAGTTGAGATTTGATCAAATTCTTAAGTTAGAAGAAGATAGAGAGAAAGCAAAAAGCATTCATGCTAAACACCAACAGCTTGTAAAATCTTTTTTTGATTCAAGTTCCACCGGATCCAAAACTTTGCAAATTGGTGATCTTGTTCTGAAATGGGACAAAACACATGAAGAGAAGGGTAAGCATATCAAATTTCAAAAGATGTGGCTTGGACCATTTCAGATTACTGAAAAGATAGGCTCATATACATTCATACTGCAAGATTTAACAGGAAAGAGAGAATCTCTTCCTGTGAATGGGCTTGTCTTAAAGAAATTTTCTTCATAAGGAGGTAACCCCTTCTTACCTGTACATATTCCTTTCTGCAATTTTGTTTTTTTTGTAAATAAGGTTGTTAATAGTCTTTAATTGAATTTTTACTATTTGAAAATATCTTTGAGAAAATACTATAAATACTTATTTTATGTAAATAAGAATTTTTATAGAAATGATTATAGTTTTGGATAGTTAAAATAAAATATTAAACTTTGGAAATTTGTATAAACATTTGCAAAATGTTTTGAAACCTTGAGAAAATTGTAAATCATTATTAGTTTATTGAGCAAAAAAAGGTTATCCATAAAAAGTAAAGACATTTTCAAGCTTTGGCATCCAAAACTCTAAAAAATTGTCATCCATTGATTCTTAAGGAGAAAAATCATTTCACCCCATCCATTGAGATTGTGATTTTTTAGAATGTAATTCTAAGAAATTATATGTAAAATTAAGAGATAAGAGGTCTCATCAGGAGCCTGCTTACCACGATCATAAGAAGTAATAAAACTGACATTACCAACACTGCATACCAAAACAGGGTAATGGCTTATAATTATAAAACAAGGGGTCTCATCACGAGCCAACTTTTTCAGTTTAATTACAACTAGTGAGTGGCATTGTTATCAACTGGCTACCAAACCAGAACAATGGCTTTTAATAAATAAAAGAGAAAAACATGAGATAATAATAAATATGTCTTATGAATTTATCTTTTAAAGAGACATGATCTTAGTTGGATGGGACAATGAATGGTTGATGGTTAAAAGGTAACCCTGTCGAGACTATAAACGTTTGCGGGCAGCAGAGGCAATGCCTATGACAATAGAGTATATTACAAAAGCTAAAATTGGAAAGGCCCCTTACTTTATTATTATCAACCAATCAAGGGTTAAGAAAACCCAAAAATGTTTTTATTCTTGAGAAATTAGAAAGAAATTGTAAGTGATTTTTATTCTTTTTCAGAGTTAGATTTTATTTAAATTTCCCTAAGATAGTTTTCATTATCTTTACAACTTTTTACTTACTAAAAGTATAGTGTTCATTTTATTTTTTTCCAGAGATAACTGTTTCTTCCAGTGAATTGCCAATTGTTGTACAGTACAACAACCCTCCCCATTTCAAAATTTTAGAATAAATTTCATTTAGAAATAGGTCCCCTTTCTTTTTAAATAAAATAAAAGACTTTGAGGAAATCCGATTATTTTATATAAAACAATAAAAAGATTCATTGTTTAAAAGTTATATATCGCATATTGCATATATCAAATACAAGTGAACAAACATGACATTGAATTTTTCCGATCCGATGAACTATCAAGTCTTATATCGCATCAACACAAAGCATAGAAGTATTCATCTTAAAAAGCCTGATGTGATAAAGAAAATCGCAATTGCAAATCGGTAGGGTCTTAAGGTTTCACTTTTCTTTTGCAAAACTTCGATGCGATGTAACCTTTCGCAATCGCATTTAAAAAAAAAATATCCTTCATTTGGTCTATTTGATAAACTTCGATGCGATACGATTTATCGCAATCGCACTTCAAAGAAGCAACATCACATTTGTTTTGAAAAACTCCGATGCGATAGAACTTATCGCAAATCGCATTTCGAAAAGGATACCCTTCATTCGGTCTATTTCATAAATGCCGATGCAATGCGATTCATCGCAATCGCATTTCGGAGGAACAACATCACGTCTACTTATTTTGTAAAACTCCGATGCGATGGACCCCACCATCATCGCAATCGCAAATCGGCGGAAAATATGAGATGTCATTTAATTTCCTTTCGAAACCTCCGATGTGATGGATAGTTAAGTCTTTGTTTATCACCGTTTGCATTGCGCATATATTATTTATTAATCGCAATCGGAAAATTCAAAGGGAAAGTTTTACATTAACAATTTAATATCGCCGATCTTCGATTGTACAATCATCATTAATTAGAGAATCAAACGAATTATGTCGATCGATTCTAATATGAATGCGTGAATGTGACTCTTATGAAGGACATTTAAGTTTAATATGCGGTTAATCAATTAGAGATCATTGATAAAATCTTTTCACACAGTTGTTCTTTTAACTTCATTTCTTCTCGCATCTGAAAGGTTTTTCTCAATTGCAGAGCCATAGAGGATCCAACCCTCTCGTTTGCTGAGCAAGTGAAACGATACCAGACGAGAAAATGTCTAAGAAATTTAAGAAAGCAAGAACTACTGCTGCCGCAAAGATTACTCCTACTGCCACAGTACCAAAAGAAAAACCAGCCAAAATCAAGCTGGTTATAGATACGGCATGCCAGGGTCTCGAGAAGCTTTCCTGGGAAGAAGTGTATAACTTGATTGAAGCGGAAAAACCCATTGTAACAGAGGTAAAGGCGACAGTACCAGATGAAGAAGACTCAGATTTCGATTCTGAGACTCCTCTCAAAGCACTTGCAAATTCTTTTCTTCACAGAATTGCGGCTCGGGCAAATATGTTCCCTTATTATGATGTAATACGATGGGTGATAGACAATATCACCATCACAAACAGAACATTTGTTTCAGCTGCGGGAACAACGTTTGGGTCTTTCAGAGCATAAGATATAAAAACAATGTACCATCTGCCAGACCCTCAAAAAATCTATAACAAAGCTTTCATAGCAGATTTCGCCACAAGCAATGAAGTTCAATCAGACCCTATTAAAGATTGGAGATGAGCTCCAGAGAAACATAAAATGGAGCATCAGGTATGTACTTTGTGGAGTCTCTTGCACCCCCATATTGCTATGCTACTGCAATGATGTGTAGAGTCTTTGGGAATGACAATTCTGCGAGGTTTTTAATTTAGATGGTACCCCTTATTCATGTTGCTATAAATTCTGAAATTATGGATTGGTCGGTTATCCTTTCTGATAAGATAGCTAATAGAATTCTGGAATATAGAAATGATAAAGACACTGGAAATACAACTCCTTTTCATTTCTGTGCCTATATCTTAGATGCTCTGTGTTTTAATTCCGAATTCCCTATTTTGGGTTGGAAATGGACTCCACAGGAACCTGTTCCGATTCACATTTACCATAAACTCTTGTGGAAGGTCCATTTTAAAAATCATGTATATAGGATATGTCACGGCTTTTTGTTACCTGTCTATCAGACCATTTTTAACCAATTTCCTCCCCGGCTCTCTAAAAAAGCAAAGAATGATATATCCCTTATTGGCAATTGGTTTGGAGAAGAAAGGTTTACTTATATTAGAGTTTTTGGAAGCATTGTGGAACCCCATATCTTACCTCTATATGTCCCTGACAAACTGTTAGCCCAAGAAATTTCTTACCAGTTGACAGAAAGAGGGATGTCAAGATGTTTAAAGAATGCCAAGAAATTGATGTGGCCTACCTTTCCCTTTCATTGTGGAAATTACACTCTGAATGATTTCAAACATGCTGAGAAGGAAGTCATTAAAATAAGAGATCTTAAGCTTGCAACTGTCCCAGGCAGACTGTATGATCTAAATAAAGTAGCTTTCGATTTCACAGCTTTGGTTCAAATTGCTAGGTTTGAGCATGAGCCCGATGAATTTGATGATTTATTTGTTTCTATTGAGAAATTTTCCCAAGTTTATGACTTGGCTAAATCCAAGTTTCAAGTAGAGGATATGAACAAATTCATGCAGTTCAGAAGTCAGAGATTGTTGAAAGCTCCCCTTGACCAGCTAAGGATTCCTTTGCAAGAAGCTGAAAGTATAGAAACAGAACAAAAGAAAAAGGAAGACATAGCTAGCAAGACAGAAAAAGAAGTGTCTACAAGCAATCCTGATGTACATACTGAGAAGGAAAATACAGCTAACAAGTTTGATATTCAAACAGAGAAGGAGAATACAGGTACCAAGACTGATATGCAGTCTGAAGAAAGAAATACAGGTGATAAACCCAATGATCAATTTGAAAGAGAAACAACCACGGAAAGAGTGGTAAATTCTGCTGAAATTATTGTTACTCCCCAATTGCTAAGAAAATATGAATAATTTGAACAGCAAATTGGAGGACAAAATAATCCTCAAGTTGATAGTTTGAATAATCAAGATATGGAGATTATCCTCTGAACATCCATTAGAAGAAATTGTGTTGAAAGTTGAGGAAAGCCCTCCTTTGGATATCTTTTATAGTCCTAAGCATAGGGTTGTTGTCAGGAAACAAAGGAAAAGAAGGAGGACAGATCAAGAATCACTTTCATCCCCACAAGTTGAATTCATGAAAATTGTCTGGAAGAATACTGAGGTACATCCTTCAGAGGATCTTACCAAATTATCACAATATGCAAGTGCCTACAGTGCAGCCACTATAGATAAAGCTACTGAAGTCAATCAAATGATCAAACAAAAAGACTCACAGATAGCAATGCTAGAAGAAAAGAAAACAAATGATTAGCAAAAGATAATGCAGTTGGAGTAGCAGTTAGTAGAAGAAAAACTTAGAGCCAAACAGCTGGAAGAACAACTGAGTGTGGAAAAGAAAAAGCTTGATCAACAAGCTTTGAATAAGCAACAACAGTTGTCCCAAGAGGTGTCCAAGTTACAAATCTCGCTGCAAAATGAGAAACTGCCAAAGCAGAGCAAGGAAAAATATTTCTAGCGAGATTGGATAAATTTAAGGATTATCCTAAAATTGACCAATTTAAAACTGAAGCTCTGGAATCAAATAAGCTATTGTCTCAGCAGTTAGATGATCTCTGTCAAAAGATTGCACAAGCAGAGCCTTTATGTGAAATAACATCTTCCCTTATTGATGAATCAGTCAGCCTCAGACTTGAATTTGAGAATGCAGATGATAACATATCAGAGTTTATTTCATGGCAAGACTCAGAAGAAGGAAAGAATGCAAATCTTCCCAGAATCGAAGAAAGACATAAAGAAATTTTGTTTGCTAAATGGGAAAAACAGTTGATTAAAGAAGAACGAGCTACATCAAGGGCCAGAGCTACGATGAACGATCGGACACAATTAGTTAATGATAGCTTATATGCTACTAATTTAATTTCAGATTGTATTCCAGGTAAATTACCAAAGGTGAAAGAAACTGATACTAGGTGGAAGAGGGAATTAATCAACAAGAATTAGAAAATCAACAAAATTCAAGAAATTACATGGGATTTCATGTGGACATATTTAATTAAACCACACAGTCAACAGATGGCAATCAAATGCCTTTCAAATGCCATCAATTGCATCATTCAAGAGTTATCCGATGCCACGTACACTGGTCAGTTGCATTCGAGGCTGAGTCATCCAACTGAGGTCAAGGATATGCTCAAAATCTGCCATCTCAGCCCATTGAATACAGGAGAAAATCAATGAATCTGTTTTATTTTGATATCACAAGTCTTTTTCAGGATCTCTGATGATAGTTTCTAGCATAAGTTATAGATAATCTGTTTTGTTAATTTCATATTTAAACCCCTTTCATGCATTTAGAAAGGGGTCCTGAATTTGTAATATTTTGGCTTGGATGATACATTTCTGTACTCCATTGACTATTTTATTTTTTATAAAGGATCACATCCCGTGATTTATGGCGAATTATCTTTAAGAATTGCATTTCTGTACCTTGGAGGTTGTTTTAAGTTAAAGCACAGGATCTGGATATCGAATTGCATCAAGAAAAATATCTCAATGAATCTGGTATTTCTATCGATTTACTGTTATTTTCTTTATGTAACGAAGTATTCTCTTTGAAATTTGCTATCATTTATATATGCTTGTTTTCTCAAATATTTCTTTGTCATATCATTTATGAAGATATAGAAATATTTATCTATCATAGTATATGCAAATGATATATAGAATTATGAATGCGATGTGTTATTCTAACTCTGTTTAACTTCTTAAACAGAGTTATCATTATATAATATTGCACCTTTTCTATTAAATAATAATACATTTTCATGGTTATTTGTTTAATTGAAACAATCTTAAAAGTCGTATTCATACTTAATACCCGGGTTAGTTTTATAGAATTATTTGCAAGTTATAGTTTAAGTTAGATAGATTATTTTAGTCAGTTAGTTCCATTATTCACCTACACAAACACCCCATAATCAATCCATTTATTATTAGGAAACTGGTCCTATAAATCCAGTTGGAGCCACCACACCAAACAGAAAAGGAGCTGTCCTAAGGTCCCGACCGGGTGGTTTTCCCCCAATGTTTGAAGCAACGATTTTCGAGTCTTCAACACAACCTCAGAATTCGTGCCTTTAGTTTGATGTTCTTCACCTCGATTTTTGTGCCTTTCCCTTCCTCGAAATCCGGCCTCAAGATTGTTGTACGGATTCTGCCTTGGTAAATGTTCCCAATAAATGTTGCTGTACAGACTGTTGAAATATCTCCTTGGGATGCGTGCCAAAGATGCTTCTCTCCTTCATCTTCTCACTGCTCAAATTTTTTTCTCCTTGCTCTCCTTCTCTTCTCTCAATAGCTTATGAAAGACTGAATTGATCTTTTCCTCTTCTCCTCTCCTTTTACCTTAAATGACCTCTTGGGTAACACTAAGATCTAATGGCTGAGATTCATTTAGATCTAGGGATGAGAATAAATGTGCATTTAATTCTCACTTTCTATTTTTTAATTCACCCACTTAAATAAAGACCCAGTTAGCCTTTTATTTCCATAGTCACTTTTTCACTTTTTACCTTTTCATTGACTTTACTAAAGTCACTTTAAAATTAGAATGTAACTTTACCACTTATAAAGTCACTTTAAAATTAGATTTGACTTTACCACTTATAATGTCACTTTTAGAAGAAGAAGTACAATAGAGTGGACACTTTTCCCTAGGCAAAAGATCAAAACCATGGGGAACCACTTGTCCTTGGTACCCAAAATGTTAACGTAGTTAAGGCAAACTTCATTGAGTTAAAAGACTTTTTGGCATCCTCAGACCTTTTTACCTCATTGTCTTTTTTTAACATGTTGGTCATTTCTCGAAGGTGTTCAGCCAGATTTGGAATAAATCTTCTTAAGAAGTTCATCTTATCATTGAAATCTTGGATTTTTTTCTTACTGCGCGGAAAATCAATTTGCTGAATAGCTTCAACCCGAGAAGGGTCTATCCGAATACCATCCTTGGAGATGATGTGACTGAGAAGCTTGCCCTCCTCCATGGAAAAAAGGCTCTTTTTTGGATTAAGAGAAATTTCGAATTTCCTGCATTTCTGAAATACAATTCTTAAGTGATACAAGTGTTCATCATCGGAATGAGAGAAAACTGTGTAATCAACAAGATATACAACTAAGAAAACATCTTTCTCATTTGCTAAGGATATGTCCATCGCCCGCTGAAATGTGGCCTCTACATTCTTGAGTCTGAATGGCATCTTAGCATACTTAAATGTGGCCCAAGGTGTCGTGAAGGCAGTTTTGTCTTGGTCCTTCTCAAGCACTAAAATTTGGTTGTATCCCAAATATTCGTCAAGAAGCGACATTCGGGAAGCCCCAACCACTCTCTATAGGATATGATCCATTTTGGGAAGGGGATAATTATCCTTAAGAGACACCTTGTTTAAGTTTCTAAAAGCAATGCAAAGTTTGATTTCTCCAGTTTTCTTCCTTACCGGAACTAGATTTGATATCCAATCAAAAAATCTGATGGGAACAATGATGCCGAACTTATAAAGTCTGTTCACTTCCTCTTCTATCGATGGCAACAACCTCGGGTTGATTCTTCTCAGCTTTTGTCTCAAAGGATTTTGGTCAAGTTTAACTGGAATGGTATGCTGAATGATATTCTTATCATAAACTTTCAAGTCTGAATAATCCCAAGCAAAGACATCATAAAATTTAGACAATAAAGCAACGTATTTGTCTTTTACCTCAGGAGATAAAGACTTTGACAGCTTGACCATCTTAGGTTTTTCCGCCGTTCTGATGTTCACATCCTCCACACTTTTCTTTGTAGGAACCAATGTCGGCTTCCTAGCAACATCATCCTGATCAAACAATTCTTCCAAAGGTATGAGACCTCTTGGAATATTGTTATCCTTCAGCTATATTATATCGACTTGAGTGGCTTCGATGACTTGATCATCTTTGTCATAAACTTCATCAATAAAATAATTCTCTAATTCACCTTCATTTTGCAGAAAAATTGTTTACCTGTTTGTCATCCCAAAACACTTGCCAATACCGCAAGTTGTCAGGGACAGTGGGCCAATGTTGAACATGGAATTCAAACTTCTTATTGGAAAATATAGGGATCTTGAAATTACTTGCTGCTGTAGCAAGTGAATCTACCATAAGATTCTGACTTCTCGGCACTACTGACAATGTATATTCGGGAAACATCTTTAGGATATACAGTGCATCATTTATATACGCTCTCTTTCGTGGATGCTTGGCCTGGTATTCCCCTTTTACATGTTTTATCACAAGCTCGGAGTTGCCATAAACTGAAATTCTTCTTGTGCCCAACTTTTTCAGGATTTTGAGGCCGGTGATCAATGCTTCGTATTCCACCTCATTGTTAGAATAGTCGAAAGCCAACTTATATGAACATAATCTTACATTTTTTTGAACTTTACCTTGCTGATGAAGAGGACTGCGGACCCTAATTCCGATGCCTGCCCCATCTTTCCCAAAGGCACCATCAAAATCTATAGTCCAAAGACCATTTTCATCATCCTGGTGTTGGAATTCTGATTTATGTTCTGTCTCATCTTTTCGGGCCTCTTCTTCATTCTGTTATGAACTTTTCTCTACCTTATCTAATGACTGCTATGAAGAACTAGGCAGATTGCCTTTTCCCTCATCTAAAACTGCTCTCATACTATTGGAAATTTCTGGAATATCTTCTGCTTCTACAAGCTGACTATCTACATCATTCAAACCGTTATCATTGAACAAAATAAATGATTCAAGATTTGTTTGTACAACATTAATTGGATGATTGTTAGGTTTCTCTTTGCTGGTAATCTATATTTCATCTTCGTTTCCCGGTACAACTTTCTCAATTGTCCGAAAACCAGGATGGTGGCATAAGAGAAATCTAGTTGCAAAGTGCCTTTCAACTTCGCTCCCCAAGATCTTGACAACAACATACCAAAATGTGGCGGTATATCAGCTACCACCACATCCATCAAGACATTCTTTGCTTGAACTTGTTCAAGGGAAACTACCAAATCCTTTATGAGACCAAGACAACGAACTCTACCTGAATCGAAGGAATACAAGTCATTGTAAGTGTTGGTTCTTAAGAAACAATCCCTCGGTTGTGAAAGGAATCAATGCTTAAGACATTTAAAAAAAATATTTTATGGAAACAATTTTTATCATTCGGCCTTTGTCATATTCCTCTGGAAATTAATTCTTTAAAACCCTTAATAATCTAAAATAATAAAATATTCCACAATGCCTTTAACTGCTGAGATCTAAATGAAAATAAGAACTGTTGGGAAACTCAAAATAATATGCTATAACACATAATCTATTACTTTAAGTCTTAGGATGAATTTGTGAAGAGAGAAAAGTTGGAGTAAAGGAGTGCATATTAAGGTTATTTAACTCTTACTTACTAATGTAATAAAGGGACCGACATCTACATTACTTCACTTCATTCAAAGAAGAAAGAACACAATATGACACAAGAAACACGAATCACCATCAACATTTGCAAGAAACTTGATGCCTCTTTCATTAATTCATCAGATTAATAAGTACAAAATTCTAGTCCCCAGAGGTCCAAAAATCGGAACCCTCCTCCACTCTGCCTCTTGGGCTTTTATCTCTGTGCTTTGACTCACCGTTGTATCAATTTTCAGAAATAACTGCTTAAAGCAATTAATAATTGTTTAGCTGTGGTGGAGATTACAAAATTATAATAAAATCGTATGTATATATAAATCATGATATTATTATTTTTTAAATAAAATTTATTTGAAAGATTTATGATAGGACATTATTCGAAATTCATAAAAAATAAAATTGTGATTTGAAAGTAAAGGACGTGGGCTCCATCTATCACCACGCAATGTCCTTTATTGAAACCAGAAATCACTTGCGGGGGCACTTAAGCTGTTTTTGGAATTTTGAAGAGAGTGTTCCCGCAATTAATATCAATTGTTGATTTGTAGGTGAGCCGATTTAACAAGACTGCTTGCGGGTGCACTCCTTGGGATAAATTTCGTGCAGTTAGTGCTTCCGGGTTACCGTTGGATCTGGGCATAAGAGATCTAAGCCATTGATTTCTTCTTTCCCATACCTAGAATCCTGTGCAATTGCAGCATCACCCCACTTGCAAGAGCTTCACAAACAATGAAGATAGCAACGTCAACATTTCAAGATTTTACTCACATTATTCGAAATTCATAAAAAATAAAATTGTGATTTGAAAGTAAAGGACGTGGGCTCCATCTATCACCACGCAATGTCCTTTATTGAAACCAGAAATCACTTGCGGGGGCACTTAAGCTGTTTTTGGAATTTTGAAGAGTGTTCCCGCAATTAATATCAATTGTTGATTTGTAGGTGAGCGGATTTAACGAGACTGCTTGCGGGTGCACTCCTTGGGATAAATTTCGTGCAGTTAGTGCTTCCGGGTTACCGTTGGATCTAGGAATAAGAGATCTAAGCCATTGATTTCTTCTTTCCCATACCTAGAATCTTGTGCAATTGCAGCATCACCCCACTTGCAAGAGCTTCACAAACAACGAGGATAGCAACGTCAACATTTTTAGCTTTTACTCAATTAATTCTCCCATGCGTATTGAATAATAACTTCTTTCTTCAAAAATTGAACGTGATTTTCCTTATTCAAGTGAATTTTATTAATTTTTGTGTGCCTGATAGTTCTTGAGCTTTCTGTTGTTGTTTAAGGAGGAAACTCATAAGAACTGTTTGCATAACATGTTCACATAATCCTTAGTTTGCTCATCACAACTGCAGGACATTTCTCAATAAAACTGGCATTTAAAGAACTGGCGAAATCTTTAAAACCACTTTGAATTTTTGGATGATTCTCGCGGGGAAGTCAATTGGGTATATTTTGCACAAAACCCATGTTGCGGAATTTTGAAAATTTTCTCTGTTTGTCTGAAATCAAGCCAGAAATTCACTGTCCTGAGAATATGTGCGTTTTCTGAACTTCGACTTCTTATTTACATCAATATACTTTCTCAACTCTTTTAAATTTTAAATGCAGGTGGAAATATGATCTCCCACAGATCATATATGATTACTCATAGCTCTTCTGTCTCGAAGACTCGAGAAAGGTGGAAGATAGTTATCTGTCAAATGATCGATCTCCAGAAATAATTGAGATTTTTGCTCAAGTATTGTACCTATAATAGCTATCTTCATTTTGATATTGAAATGCTTCACCACTAGAACCAAAATATGGGCAATCTCCACTCATGATGCTTTCCTTCCTTAGCAAGTTTAACTGATGTTCACATTGTAAAAGTTTCTCATGATATCTCTCAAGTCTTTTTCATATTTTAAAATACGCTCCCAAGAACCAATTCTCAAAACCAAGGTTGGGAAATTTGAGGCTTTGTTCTTGTCAGCAATAGCCAGTCTTGGTGCATACTTTGATTCCTTATTTCTCACCACCTCTAGGCTAGAATTATTTATAGCCAAGGAAGCTGCTGAGTCCCCTTCAAAAAGATTCATTTGAATAAATTCTATGAATGAATGTGTTTTCTTCAGCATTAAACCCAATGGACCAGTCTCCTTGAATGGATGCAACAAAAATCTTGGAGATGATGTTGTGCTTGTTACAGAGCTCCCTTATCTGAGAATTATGCCCTGCAATATATGATGATGAATCCTCGTTGAGTTAGTGGTTATCTTCTTGAACATGTTGCAGCTCTTTTTGAATTTTAATAACTATTTCTCAACAACCTTGAATTACTCAGAACCTCTCTTGACTTTTAGTTGAGTCAAATTATGCTACAACAGTAAGGACGAGTTATATCTAGGCCCAATTTCTCTATAATGGATTTCGGCATCAAATTATGGGAAGCTCCAGAGTCTAGCATAGCATTGTGAAGGATACATTGATGAATTCAAAGGCTCAAATATAATGGGGGAACCTCACTATCCTCTAATTGACCATCTATGGCTGGACCAAAAATGAGTTCAAGTTGGTCATCTTCGACATTTACCATATCAGATAAAGGATCTACTTTCAACATTTTGGCTACGTGAGACTTATATTGATTGTTTTTGACAAGTTCAGTTAAAGGGATTGAGACTTTTAACTTAGATATTTCAGTGTCTAAGCTGAAAGGAATGGATTTGTCTACCTCTTTAATGACTGTGTCTCTTTTGTCAGGGTGATCCTTTGGTGTAGCTTCCTTCTTTTGACTGTATTTTTCTTTGCTCGGTGTGCTTGCAGATGGATGATTAACTTTTCTCTGATTTGCAGCTGCAGGCTCCTTTCCTTTGTTTTGATTACCTTGAGGATTTTGCTTCTGCTGAGTATCTTTTTGTTGGGATGCCCGCTTCTGAATAGGATTGACTAGGACATCTCTACTCCTCAATGAGTATTGCCTCTGCTGTGAGCTGAGTGCATTCAAATAACCCCACTGATAATCATGAGAGTCAACCTCCAACTCATGATCATTGGCTAGTATGTAATCTTCATCCTTAGGCACATCTGTCTTCTCAACATATTCTTCATTTTCTATCAAAAATATGGGTTGACCATCCGCTGTAAAAAAGTGATTTTCTTCAACAATTGAATCTTCTTCCTCTTCCTCAACTCCTTGAGCATAATTTTGCTGCAAGGGTATCCGAATCTTCTGTTGCTGTGCTGGTTGCTCAGGAGCCCTTTGTTCTCTTTGTTTGATCCTAAACTGAGGCTGTTCCTGCTGTCCTCTGAAGTTAGGATTTATAACCTGTGCTTCTCGCTGTCTTTCTGTAATGGACATTCTCTCAACCATCCTTTCAACTGTCCTTATCAAAGTATCCAATTTTACCTCAGAGGATGAGGATGCTTCTTCTTTGATGGTTACCTTTCTCTCACCCTTCATCTTTTACTTTTTAATCGACAAGTTTGCTTCCACAGTGAATGCATTCCTTTGCCTTTCTTCTAATGTTGCAAAATTTCTCTCGCAGTTGGTATGCCATGTCCGGATCAAAGGCATCCAGATAATGCAAGAGAGCCAAACCTAGAGGAGGTTTGATCTCATTTGGAATTGAATTATATACTCGGTTGAAACGAGTAGTGAAATCTTGAATCGATTCATTTGGATTCCTTTTCAAGTTATCATATACAGAAAGAATCTGCAAGGGGTTCTTCTTCACCTCCCATCGGGCCATGAATGCATCAATCAGCTGGTCTGGAGTGGCTATAGAATTTATAGTCAAAGATCTAAACGAGGTTTTAACATCTCCAGAAAAGCTTTGAACTATGATTCTCATCTTGGCATCGTCGGCATCTATTTCTTCCAGGGCAATTAAGTCAGTGACTTTGACTATGTGTTGTTTTGCACTGATTTGGGAATTTTCATCAAAGAGAGGGAGTCTCTGGCCATAGCCTTGTGGTAATGCATTGAGTTGAGCAGGTAGAATCAAGGGTGCAAATCTAGCCATGAATCCTGCTAAGTGAAGTACAGGAGTGACAATGGAAGGAGTTGACTGAATGGGTAATGAAGTGGAAGGTGTAGATGAAGAAGCAACAACTGACTGGGATTGTGTCGGAACGGGTAATGACTCTTGCTGGTATTGGATAATGGATTTTTCAGATGTATATTGAAGTTGATTAGCTAACTTTTCAAGCCTATAGAATTAACTCCAAACTTTTGTATCCAAGTTTGATTCAGATTTAGATTCTTCGAAAAGTAAATTATCTTCAAGTTTCAATGAATCAAAAGCTACCTCAGATAATGATTTTACTTCAGAAAGTCTTAATGGGTCAAATACTATGTCAGACAGTGAGGTTTCAGACTTTGATCGAAATAGAGACAACTCAAACTTCAAATGAAAAGGTATGTCTTCGAGAGATGAAACTTTTGCAGATAATGAGGAAGATCTTACCAATGGAGAAGGATTTGACTGAAATTTTGTGTGTTGAGATCTCTGCTTCCGAACAAGTCTCTCTGGATCTTCAACTGGATCAACTGGATGAGGATCTGGTGTATCTCCTCGAAGCCAGAATGTTCACTGTTTCAGCAACTTGGTTCTTTGCAACTTTCAGATTAGCCTTCACAAAGACTTAGACCTATCACCCACATGCCTAGAATTCGATGAAATTATGGTACAACTAGGGAGGATTTTTTCCTTTCTTCCCCAGTATGGTCGCCAAGATGTTAGCACTCCACCGGATCTCCGAAGGATGAGAAGGAGACCAGCAAAGGTAACCATAGATCGCTTTGGCCTAAAAGCTAGCCCTACTAGGCAGGAGAGGGCTCTCTCCACGAGATCACAACCAAATTGACTGGATCATGAAAGATATTAGGCTAGGTATGTTGCTCAATGATTTGTTTGATTTGGATTTGGTGCTGGATGGTAAATTAGGTCTAGGAAAAACTAGGTTAGGGCACTGAGGATCAGAATTGTAGAGATCTGATGGGGCAAGGTAGGCACACACTTTAGCACATTTAGGTATCTCGTTGAGTGTGATTTAGACTGGCAGGGTTTCAAAAAGAGCATGGAAATCATGAATTCTTTTCAATCAGAAGAAAGTGAAACACAACTTTGACAATTCCTCCAAAACAGAGCATCAAATAATGAATTTTGCTTATCTAACTTAGGAATCAATCACATTGAGAGATGGCATGAATATGGAAAGCATAATACATTAAAACGTATGAAAACATAAGAGGCAACACTGCTAAAACACATACCACAGGAATCCCACCCAAATAGCTGCAACTCTGTCTATTAGTTCCTGCCAAAAATTACTAATTACACTAGTGTTCAAAGATCAATTACACGTCATCCAACCCTTGCAATGACAAAGGAAATGAAAGATATAGACCAAAAACAACTTCTCCCACTCTCAGGGGTCGAATCCATGACTTGTGGAGTTGTTCCCCAAAGTCCTCAACTGGAATCCTAATGACTAGGGAGGTCAACAAACTCATCCATATCTTTGATGAAACTGATTCACTTGACCTAAAATTACATTTTTTCTTGACGTATCTACCTCTAGTAACTATAAAAGACATAAGTACATTTAATTTTTACATTTACATAAGTAAAAATCCTTGGAATCCATCAATCAACTGAGAAAAAGTGAAATTTTTGAAGAAAATAACAGACTAGAAAAAGCTCAACGTGTCCTGGGCCTTCAAATTGACTTTTGACTGCCTTCCTAAAGTCCAAATTGAGCCCAAGATATCTCATTGGAAAGCTCTTCCTGTCTAGTTGTCAAAAATGTCCTCAAGCACTGAAAATGGTGGAGTGAAGCTCCTCAAAAATGAAATCTCCCAAGACTTGTCAAAAAGTGTAGCGTGAGGCTGAAAAAGGTGGCAGAAAGGTGTTTTTAGGAGGTTTTTGGGCTTTTCCACCCATCGAAAGCTCAGATTTTGGAGTGTCAATAGTAAAAATTTGATGTAGAGACCATTCTCTATCCAACCATGCAGAGTTTTCATCATTTAGAGGCCTCCAGAAAAAGCAGAAGGCAGCAACGTATTCATGATCGCCAGCATGCAGATGGAGGAGTGATGGGAGTCGAGTCTGGGGCGCTGCCGCCCCGCAAAAGCACAACAAATACGCTGTGCTTTTTGCAGGCTGACTCACTCCTTGACTCCCACTGAAAACTCAGGCTCCATCACTCCTTGACTTCTACTAAAAACTCCTCCATCTTGCTACTGCTGATCATGGGCTCCCGTAGCAAGGTGATGATCCATGAGGTGGGCTCCTCAAGGATCCTGCCCAACTGAAGTTCAAGGTGAACTTACAGTTCTATGTCACCCCATCTCCCTCCTGAAGATGTGTGGGCATTCATGGCAAACTCATCCTCCTCGATCTTCGCGGCTGCAACTTTTGGATCATGCTTCTCATCCTTGTCCTTTTTATTGAAAGGACACTGTGATGCAAAGTGGCCCATCTCCACATCTGAAGCACTTCACCTTCGAAACATCTCTCTTTTGTTTCCGTTGCCCATGATGTCCCTTTGATGCGAGGGTTTCATTCTCCTCCTCCGAATTCTTCGATCCGTTCCTGCTGCTACCGTCAAGTTTGCACTTGACCAAACCTCTTCTCAGCTCCTCCTCCTGAAGAGCTGCCCACATCTCCTCCCAACTAGGAAGTGTTTCCCTGCCCAAGATACTTTGGACAAAAACTTGCCACTCCTCAGTGACCGCGTTAAGGGCCAACCTCACCATAGTTGTCGCAGTTGGGGTGGATCCCACGACTGCCAACTGGTCACAGATTTCTTGAAGTCTTGTTAAGAATGGAGTAGTGTTGAGATTTTGAATAGTTGGTGTGGCATTGGGTGTGCCCTAGCCCTCCAGGGCTAGGACACACTTGATCTCCAAAACCCATAAAAGGATTTGAGAAATTTCAGTTGGTGTTCAAGTTATTCAAATAATTAATTATTTTTAATGGATTTCCTAAGTCTGACTTAGGAAAATAAAATAATTAAAGTGAATTAATTAACACGTGCTTAAATTGTCTTAAGTCACATGGATCAAGTAGTCTTTTAATCTCAGCCATTGATGGATGATTTAATCTCGGCTGTTGAAGGGTTCAACGAAAAGTATAAGAGAAAGGCTTGAGGGTCAGTTGGAGGAGACACACAGATGCAGAGCCGAGGAATAGATCTGGAATTCTAGGGCAGGTTTGCTAAGAATTTCCAGAGGAATTTCCTGCAGCGAGCGGTAGTAATTTCCAAGGGAATGATCTGATTCCTGGGCCAAGAGTCAGTAAGAGGCAGAGGAGCAACAACAAGAACAACGCAGAGGCTTCAGGGGGCTTCGAAAATTAGCCAGAGGGCTTCTAGGTCAGCGTAAGGCTCGCGTCACCCTTCCAAGGGCTACGCAGTCCCCCTCTGGGCAGCGCAGTGGCATTTTGAGGCTAGCAAGGCTAACACTGGGGCTTCAGGGGCAACGCTGAGGGTTTCTAGGGCTAGATCCGGGCTGAGTTCTGTAAATCCCGTTTGAGGGTGTGGATCAGTCAGATTTTTGGCAATAGAACTTCAGGTTAGCTGCAGATTTGAAATCTTTTATTCTTTATCGGATTTTCTAGATCAGGAACCTAGATTTACTGTACTCAGAATTACTTAATAATAAACCCTCATATCTGCTGCACCGGTTTTCCCGCTTTGGGTTTTTCCGGGGACTTATGTCCAAAAATCCATGTGTCACTTTGTTGCATGAGTGTATTATTTAGTAAATGATCTGCATGTGTTGGCTGTAGTTGTGTTTATTTTCGGTATTTTCTAAATCTAATTTCTGGAAATAACTTGTATTAATTAAATCAAGTAGGAGAAAATAAACCAATACACTGCAGTAGATTTTTCACATGGTATCAGAGCGATAGCAGATCAAGCTGAATCTCCAGCAATCAGCTGAAGAAATATTTTTTTGCAGGGTGGCAGAAGAAGCAACAAATCCGGAAAGGGTATCTTGACAGCAGGAGAACGCAAATCCATAAGAGGACAACGCAGTAGCTGCAGAAGGCCTTCAGGCTTATGTAGACCCTTCCCAGGGCAGCGTAAGGACTGCGTCACCTAGTCTGGGTTTACGCAGTCCACTTCTGAGCAGCGCTGGGCCAGCCAGGAAGACGTAGTCCAGTCACTTCTCCTGTTGCAGAAGAATTTTGCCAAGATCCGAAAGCAGTGCTTCAAATCTTCAACAACACTGGTGGGGTAGAGATTCTGCAGGTGCAGAATTGTACCTAGATAAGGCAACAAAGGCGGGAGGAAGACAATCACTCAGCAGATCTGAGCCAAACAGATCTGAGATTCGATCAGGAGGATCGAAGAGTACTATACGTTTGTGTTTTGGTGGAAGATTTCCAGGAGGGAAATCAGTCTTCAGCAGAAGCAGCTACTAGAGGGTTTCTAGTCAACAAGATACCCAGATCCAGAGGGAGAAGTACTGTTTCTGTCAAATCTGAGCAAAGATGGCTCGATATGGATTGAGGGATCAGGACAGATTGGACGACATGTCCAACTATGTTATCTAGAGGGCCAGAATCCTCTCAGTTCGAGATGAGTATGGTCTCAAAGAGCATGCAAAGAAGGTTCTTGTTGTACCAACCGATGCAGATCCTCTTAAGAAGTTTGAAGAAAATCAAGTGCGGACGAAATGTTTGATCATAGAAGGAGTCAAGGACCACATTATACCTCATTTTGCTGGGAAGACTACATCAAATGACATGTGAGTAGCCTTGGACATGATGTACCAAGGAGGCTCCGTACAAAGAAGAAGGCTACTTGAGAACCAAATACGGTTGTTCCAAATGATGAAGGGTGAAAAGATAGATCCATTCCTCTTCAGGCTTCAAGCCATTTGAGATTAGCTTGTTGGCATTGGTGCTACTTCGAATGAGGGGCTCTTAGTGAGGACTGCTCTGAATGTAGTCTCAGAAGATTGGGAAACATTTGTCTAGAGCATTTAGGGAAGCGCAACATTACCATCTTGGGCTGACATGTGGGCTATCCTCCACCAAGAGGAGATCAAGAGGGTCACCAAGCGGTGGAATATCTGTGGAGGAAGTGGAAAGGCCAAAGTCAAGGAGGAGGAGGAGGATTCAACCCTTGCATCAAGGGAAAAGAAACAACAACGGAAGAAGAAGAAGGACCTTTCCAAGGTCAGATGCTTTAACTGTGGTGATCTTGGACATTTGCCAGCAGTTGTCCTAAGAAGAAGGACAAAGGCTCGTTTGATTCCAAGGCTGCGACAATAAAGGATGATGGCTCTGATGATGATGCAGCCATGAGTGCTCATGTGCCTCGAAAGAAGAGGTGGAGTGACATGGATCTGTTGAGCATCTACAGACAGTGGCGGAATCCTTGAGTCAGCCCTACTCTTGGATCACATACGAGCTACGAGAGCCTTAAGACGGTAGCGGGATGAGTCGAGAGATGGTTGCAGATGGCCACATAAAAGCAGAAGAGGGAGCTGAAGAGCTGAAGAGGGAGCAACGTAATGCAGAGGTAGCAGCAACGTGGAGGCAGGAGCACAGAGAGGCTGATGGGACTTCAGCAATGCAGAGTAGCTGGGCTCACGCAGTGCAGTGTTGCAACATGACAGTGTCTCTAGGAGGACAACGTCAATTAGCATCCAGGGAGCTTCAGTGGTGGAGGGCAACTTGACTTATCTGTCCAACAGTTGGGCAAAGTCTTTTAGTTGCTTACTTCTTAGCAACTGAGTTGCAGTGCAACAGTTAGCAGTGGCAGTGCTATGGGCAACATGATGCAGCAATTTGAGAGGGAGCTGCAGTATAGATGTGGCAGTGGTATGGGCGACAGTACATAGAGAAACAATGTAGTGGATGGAGGGCAGCAGGCCAAGCATTAGCAGCACAGAATCCAGCTTCAAGATCTTGCAGTGCATGGTCTGGATGCATTACTAGAGTACACCTTCCTAGAGAACACTTCGTGCTAAGAGGGAATGTTGAGATTTTGAATAGTTGGTGTAGCATTAGGTGTGCTCTAGCCCTGGAATTTTTGTGGAGGGGCTAGGACACACTTGATCTCCAAAACCTAGAAAAGGATTTGAGAAATTTCAGTTGGTGTTTAAGTTATTCAAATAATTAATTATTTTTAATGGATTTCCTAAGTCTAACTTAGGAAAATTAAATTATTTAAGTGAATTAATTAACACATGTTCTGAAATTGTCTTAAGTCACATGGATCAAGTAGTATTTTAATCTCAGTTGTTGATGGATGATTTAATCTCAGCCGTTGAAGGGTTCAACGAAAAGTATAAGAGAAAGGCTTGAGGGTCACTTGGAGGAGACACACAATTACAAAGCTGAGGAATAGATCTGGAATTCTAGGGCGGGTTTGCTAAGAATTTCTGGAGGAATTTCCTGCAGCAAGGGGTAGTATTGGCCAATGGGAATGATTTGATTCCAGGGCCAAGAGTCAGTGAGAGGCAGAGGAGCAACAACAAGGACAGCGCAGAGAAGCAGAGCAACAACTACAAAGGTGCTGCGCAGCCGCTACGCAGGTGCTACGTAGGATAGCGCAGAGGCTTCAGGGGGCTTCAGAAATTAGGTAGAGGGCTTCTAGGCTAGCGTAAGTCCTGTGTTACCCTTCCAAGGGTTACGCAGTCCCCCTCTGGGCATCATAGTGGCATTTTGAGGCTAGCAGGGCTGATGCTGGGGCTTCA
Source organism: Pinus albicaulis (assembly GCA_034641835.2). Lineage (NCBI taxonomy): Eukaryota > Viridiplantae > Streptophyta > Pinopsida > Pinales > Pinaceae > Pinus > Pinus albicaulis. The sequence continues at coordinate 145,197,690 of CM076569.1, read as the reverse complement.
GGGGCAGCACTGAGGGTTTCTAGGGCCAGATCCGGGCCGAGTTCTGTAAATCCCGTTTGAGGGTGTGGATCAGTGAGATATTTGACACTAGAACTTCATGTTAGCTGCAGATTTGATTTCTTTTATTCTCTGTCGGGTTTTCTAGATCTGGAACACAGATTTACTGTACTTAGGACTACTTAATAATAAACCCTTATATCTGCTGCACCGGTTTTCCCGCTTTGGATTTTTTCGGGGACTTATGTCCAAAAATCCATGTGTCACTTTATTGCATGAGTGTATTATTCAGTAAATGATCTGCATGTGTAGGCTGTAGTTGTGTTTATTTTTGGTATTTTCTAAATCTAATTTCTGGAAATAACTTGTATTAATGAAATCAAGTAGGAGAAAATAAACCAATACATTGTAGTAGAATTTTCACAAGTAATGTACTCACCCTTCTGCATCTAAATCATCCAGAGCTTCTGCTCCAAGTACATGTTCCATTGCTTGGAAGTTCCTTCGTATAGCAGGGACAAGGCCTCCCTCATGTGCCTGGCTGTCTCCTTGCCAACTATATGACAGACTATATGATCCTTGACACCATCAAGGATTAGCCTCTTGGCCTTTGCCATATCAGACTTGTACTTTTTGTTCTGATCTGGATCTGTAGGTAGAAAAACCACGTTGTCCACGAACACCTTGAGATCATATTCATCCAGAAGGAATTTGATTCTTTCCTTCCAGTCACATATTTGGAGGGACCCTCCAACCGATCCTGATCTTTAAGTCCGTGAGATGCCATCTCAGCCGAAAACTGTCGAGCTGCTCCCTCTTCCTCCCTATTGCGTAGCTTCTAGGCTGGCTTACGTACTCCTTGATGGAGCTGGTAAGTCTGCTGCTCCTCGGTTGCTCAACAAATGAGAAATGCTGAATTCCTCGGCAAGGAACTCACTGAGGAAGAATTCCCTCACTATGTGCTCTTCTTCTTCGTCTGTCACTTCTTTGCCCAACAACTACTTGCAGAAAAACTGTGTCCCTCTGGCTCCGCGTGAAGGATCTGTGCTGCTCCCTCTGCCTCGGCAAGATCTCGATCCCGAAGTCTTACCTCTCTGTCGACTCACTCAGAGAGAGACTACTTCGAAAATTCAACCCTTCTGGCTAGAACGGCACAATCCGTCTAGGGATTCAATTTGTTGTTGTTGCAGCAATTTGGCCTTCACTTCAGTGTTAGATCTGCTCTCCCTGTTTGACATCAAACACTCTGATACCATGTGAAAATTCCTTGATCTATCAATCTTAGGAATCCTACTGCAACCAATTGAATCTACTTCATCTACTTGTAAATTACATTACATAGTTATTTCATATTTCTTCATGAAATATTGAAGTAAATCACTGAAGAAGCCTACACTTAATATCTTATGATTCTGAAACAAGGAAACTGAGCAAAGAACAATACACATATAGGACACCTTTATTTTGGACGAAAGTCCTCGGAAAAACCCAATGCGGGAAAATCAGTGCAACAAATCTGAGGGTTTGTTATTATTAAGTAGCAGTTTCTGAATACAATCTCCGGATGCCTTGCTAGCTATCCAATATAGAGAAATCATGACAGACAAAAATATTGTGAGTTTACCTCACATTTCAAGTCCCGACTGATTCGGTAGTTGAACTGATGAAATCCCAGCACCCTTTGCGCTGCATCTTGTGAAATTTTTTAGGTCTAAAAATTATTATGCAGTGATTGATTTATTTCGCCTACTTATTAGATAAGTTATTTACAGATGCTTCAGTAAATTTTCAAATAAACACAGTTGCAGTACTTCACTCTAATCAAAAGTAGAAGAACAAAAATAATACATATAGCACAATAGAAACAACCATATTAACACAATTATTTTTGGACAATTGTCCCCGGAAAAACCCAATGTGGGAAAACTGGTGCAGTAGATGAGGGTTTGCATTTATCTTCATCAATGAAATAATATTTTACAGAAGTCTTGGCGAGAAAAATAAAATAACATACACCTGGTATGAATTTTTCGGACACTCCGGAAGTATTCTCGACACACGAGATGTACTCCTAAACCCTTTTGCATCATTCTGCATAGCCTCTCTGTGCAGTCCCTCCCTAGATTGCATAATTTTGCGTGGAGGGCTTGATGTTGTTGCTTAGAACTGCCTTCCCTTCACCCTTCTGCCTTCTGCTTCTCTATCTTCTGACTTCTCACTCCTCCTTCTGTCTCTGTAAACCTGCCTCTACAAACTCACCCACTGAAATCGAATTCTCTTACTTCGGAATCAATTTCCTTCGGGTACTGAGAATGTGTTCGGCTTGATTTCCAAATGACCTTCAAGCCTCTTCTTACAGTCTTCTCGTTGATGAATCAACGACCAAGATTATATCTTTAATCAATGGCTCAGATTAAAAGATGACTTGATCTTCGTTTTCTAGAAGATTCACACTCTGCTTTATTAATATGCTTTAACTATTTAATTTCCCTAAGTTTAGACTTAGGGTCCACATTAAAATAATTAATTATTTTAATAAAGCAAGATCCGAGTGGAATTTTCACAGATTTCTGGGTTCTCTGGATAACTATTGTCCAAGCCTCTCCACCAAATTTGAGACTTGGAACACTTCCCGATGTTATAAAATCAACACCTTTCCGCAGTAGCTGCGTAGGCCTGTGTGGGGACCTCTGTGGATTGTGTCACCTCCTCTTTGAGATCGATTTGCTCCTCGGAAAGTCTAGTTCTAGCCCTCTCGGCTCAGAAACCCGATCTCCCAACAAATCTCGGACTAGTCGAAAACATTGCATTGCCAAGGCGTGTGCCCTGCGTGGGCATGCGTCAACCTTTTTGAGTGTTGCGCCACAGTCTCTGAAGGCTGTGCTGTTTCCTTTGCTGGTTGTGCTGCCTCTCTGCTTTGTATTCTTGGTCTCGGAGAAGATCCTCCGATCAAAACTGTCTCTGCCCCTCATTGCGTTGGAATCACTTAGATCTGATCTACGTTCGAGCACTGCTCCGTCAGAAGAATTCGATCACTAGATTCACTCTGTGTGTCTTTCCAAATGGCCCTCAAGCCTTCCTTTATAATATTCTCATTGAGACATCAATGACCGAGATTGGATCTCTAATCAACGATTAAGATTATAGTTTGACTTGATCTTTGCTTTTTCTAGACCATTCACACTCTGTTTTAATAATACCCTTTAATTAGTTAATTTCCCAAAGTTTAGACTTAGGGTCCTCGTTAAAATAATTAATTTTTACAATAAAACATATTTCGATTGGAATTTTCACAAACGATTTTTGGGTTCTTTGGAATACATGTGCTTAAGCCTCTCCACAAATTTGGAGACTTAGAGCACTTCCGATGCTACTAAAAATCAACAAAGGCCACAAGTTCGTGCAAGATAAATTGAAAGATGAAGACTTGAGAATTAACAAATGTGGGTTCTCGTTCGAGTATTTCAAGAATGGTTTGGTTCATCCGAGAATTTCCCCTCACGCTTGAAGCTTGATCCAAAGGAAGATTTTCTACACAAGTTCACATAGACAATTAGATCTATATGGTCTTAATCACATGCAATGACGAGAAATTTTTTTAGAGATATATCGGACATCTACTAAAGCATTATCTATTTGGAGCAAGTAAATTAAGCCTTATGCTAATGTAAGATAGCTATACATCAACACAACTTGAAAAGCATAATGAAAATGATCGCATAATGAAATAAGTAGAAAGATAAAAGCAAGACTATTAAGATATTACCATACACGATGAGAATAACACCTCAAATGTAACCCCAAGTCTCTTGTATTAATTGTAAACAAGTATACAATTCAGTAGTCTCCTTAAGCCCAATAGCTCATATCAAGATTACAAAGTGAGAGCCGAAAGCTCCTTTAAATAGAGATTTGGGAGCAAATCCCAATGAAACAACCATGTGACAATTGGACTTGGAGATGATCCCAAGGTAAATCGAACTCATGAGAGGAGGAGCCAAGCGTATCTCCATGCAATTTGAATTCTTGTAGTTGGCCCAACGAAATCCTCATGTGCAAAGTCGAAATGGCAAGTGTGAACCAAGAGGGACTTAACTCCTATCGAATTTCAGTCATCAAGCCATGAAGTGACACATCCTCTCCTTGCCATGCATTGAGCCTCCAACAAGAAATGCGTGGGCCTCTTTGGGTGCTGCGTGGATTCTCAACTCAAAGTGTAGCTGCCATGTGTGTGAGGTGAAGTGAAGTTGTTGTGAAAATTTTTGAATCCAAATTATAGAAACCCTATTGCAATATTCTGATTTACTTCTCCTACTTTTTTGATTTAATTAACAAGTTATTTTTCTGAAATATTCAGTAAAACATCAAAGTAAACACTATTGCAGCCTACACATACATACAAATCAAGCACTGAAGAATAAAGCCCACATGACAAAGGACACACTATATTTTTCGGACAAATGTCCTCAAAAAAACCCAATGCGGGAAAATTGGTGCAACAACTCTTAGAGGGTTTTATTATTATGCAGAATTCTGAATACATTCAAGGGCACCAGACATGGTTTGCCCAAACAGAGAAAATCACGGCAGATGTACCTCTATCTTTCATAGACATAAAATATGCCTGATTCAATTGAGGATGAAGAAACCCATGGGTGCCTACGTAGTCACTGTGTCACCCTTCAGTGTGGCGGCTTCACACCTTTTGGATCTGCTAAAAACGAGCCCTTTTTGGCCCACTAGAACCTTAGCGCTGCCTCTCCCGGCACTGCGCTAGCCCTACGGCCCTACGTGAGCCTCTGCGCAGCACTGGCTGGCCCTATGTTACCCTGGTTGAGCCTATGTTGCCTCTACGCAACTCTGGCTTGGCCTGCGTCACCCTTGCTGAGCCTACGTTGCCTCTGCACTACTCTGGCTAGGCTTGCGTCACCCTTGCTGGGTCTCTGCGTTGCTCTGGTACGAATCTGCCTCTCTGCCAATGTATCCTTGGTCTCGGATCTGAAATCCCACTGCCAATCTGCCCCTCACTGCACTGCAAGCCCACTCGAAAATTCTCAGCAAACCGCACCTCAGAATTTTGACTTAGCTCAGATGCTATCACTCTGTGTATATTATCCAACTGACCCTAAGCCTTCCTTTAATACATTGCTCGTTGAACAATCAACGACCATGATCTAATCTCTAATCGATGACTAAGATTAGAAAAGACTTGATCCATCTTACTTAGAACATTCTCACCCACATGTATAAATTAATTCAGTTTAATTATTTAATTTTCCTAAGTTAGACTTAGGGTTTCCATTAAAATAATTAATATTTTGAATAACTTAGGTTCCAGGTGGAATTTCTCCAAACAATTTCTGGGTCTTGGAGATCTCATGTGTTCCAGCCCCTCCACAAAGTTTTGGAGCTAGAGCACATTCAACACTACCCAAAATCTCAACACTCCCTCTTAGCAAGGAATGTGCTCTAGCAACACTTCACTCCAGAAGCGTTACTCTGATCCATGGCATTGGTTCCTTGCGCTGCTGATGCTTGGCTGTTGCCCCTCATCCACTGCGCTGCTACCTTCTGTACTGCTGCCCATGACTCTGCCACGATCACTACCTCATCTGTACTGCAACTCCCTCTCAAATGCTGGATCATGCTGCCCATAGCACTGCCACTGCTAACTGCTGCATTGCAACTCAGTTGCTGAGAAGTAACCAACTGAAGGACATCACCCAAAATACTAACAGACAAGTCAGTTTCGCTGCATCTCGATACTGAAGCATGCTCTGTTGCTGCTCTGCGCTGACCCTTTGAAGCCCTGCGCTATCTGCTGCTTTACACTGCATAAGCACTGCCTCTGCGTTGCTGAAATCCCATCAACCTCTACGCTGCTGCTGCCTCTCCTTTGCGCTGCTCCAACCTTCAACATCCTAGGACTGCCAAAGTACCTCCTTGATCCTCTGCACCAATTAACTCTAGTGATCCTGCTACTGCCTTTAAGGGCTCCCGTAGCTCGTCTGTGATCCAAGAGTTTGGGCACCTCAAGGATCCTGCTCCCTTCATCTACAGTTCAAGAGAACTACAGATCAATGTTGCCCCACCTCTTCTCTCGAGGCACATGAACACTCATGGCCGCATCATCATCACCACCATCATCCCCCTTGGCTGCTGCTGCGTTGGAATCTGAATCTTCCTTGCCCTTCTTCTTCTGAGGACAAGTATTGGCGAAATGTCCTAATTCTCCACATCTGAAGCACCGGACCTTTGAGAGGTCCTTCTTCTTCTTCCCTTGTTGCTGCAACTTTCCCTTAGATGTGAGAGCCGCATCTTCCTCCTCCTCCTTCTTGATCTTGGCTCCTTTGCTGCTGTTGCCCATCTTGGACATCCTCCGATCTCCTCTTGACGAAAAGTTGCCCACATGTCCTCCCAATTTGGAAGTGTGCTTTGCCCAAAATACTTTGGACAAAGGTCTCCCAATCATCGGTGACTGCATTCAGGACATTCCTCACCATGAGACCATCGTTAGGAGTTGCCCCCATAGCAACTAGTTGATCTGGAATTGCCTTCAATCAAATGAGGAAGGGATTGATTTCCTCTCCGTTGTGCATCTGAAATAGCCGCAGATGATTCTCCAGAAACATCTTCCGCTGGACAAAAGTACCTTGATACAATGTGGTCAAGGTTATCCACATCTCATTTGCCGTATTCTTCTCGACAATGTGTGGGACCACATGATCCTTTACCCCGTCCATTATCAAGCGCTTGGCCCTTGCTTGCACTTCCTCATACTTCTTCAACGGATCAACATTGACCGGGATGACCACAACCTTCTTGGCATAATCTTTCATGTGATACTCATTTAGGACAGATAGGATTCGGGCCTTCCAGATGACGAAGTTAGATGCTCCATCTAACCTGTCTTGATCCCTCAGTCCATGAGAGGCCATCTCTGCTCAACAAATGTCGAAACAGATGCTCTTCTCCCTTCTTCTGCTGCTGCTCTCAGCAAGAGACTGGATTTGAGTTTCTTGGCGATAGAAAACCCTCTAGAGAATATGCTCCCTCTGACCAGTGATTTCCTTCTCGGAAATCCTCCACCAATCTGTCGAATCAACCCTCTCCAATCACTCCGCTGATCGGATCTCAGACTTCTTGGCTAGAAAGTCTACTGAGGAACTATTTCCCCTTACTTTGTCAACCCTACTAGACACTGTTCTGCACCAGCAGAAACAATACCCCACCAGTAACTGCGAAGATCAAAAACTGCATCTCCAGCCATGACAACTAGCACAATGTCACCCCCTCTCGGACTGCGTCACCCTCTTCGGCCTGCGTCAGCTCTACGTGAGCTAGACAAGCTCTGCGTCACCCTTCTGGGCCTACGTCAACCTCTGCATCAGCTAGACAGGTTCTGTGTCACCCCAGCTGGGTCCACGTTGTCCCTCAGGTGCTACGCCTCTTTATGGATCTGGGCTGTCTCAACCGTGTAATATCCCGTTTCGGGGATATCTCTAAAACACGACAAACTCCAACCAGAGATAGACTGGGAGGGCATTTACCGGATATGCCGCCTCTGAAAAGAGGACGAAATCCGGAGGCTACCTGGCCCTTTCCAGACTCCGTCTAAGAGTGAAAGATAAACACACCAAGTGGTATAGAACTAGAATGCTCAAGAATATATAAAAATAACAATGCATCAAACATATAATAACATAGACAAAATGTACGGCAACTCATCCAGAAATATAGAGAGGAAATGCTAAGCCATTTTATTAAACTGAGAAATATAATGAAGTACAATAGGTGATCAGAGTGATGGCACCTAAACTTGCTCAAGGCAAGTGAAGAAATACTCTCAGGATATATAGGAAATGGCTGCACTCTGAACTACGTCCCAGCTACTGGAAAACTGTTGTGTAGCTGCTACTGCTGGAATGGACTAAAGTCTAGGGGCTGATCCCCTTGCCGGAATGAGCTGAAAATCTGCAATCCTCCTCTACTCACCAATCCCGACAAAACCCAGAAACCATATCAAAATTGGCCGACCCTCGAAAACCACCGGCAAACACCCCCTTGGGGAATTACGCTGGCCTCCAAGGCTCTGCGTAGAGGCTAAATGAGAATGACTGAAACACCGCCTCAAACTCCACCAAAATCCTCCCAATGGAAAACGCTGATTCTCTGCTCAAAATCTCGGCTCAATCTCCTGCAGAAATCCCTATTCGGAACACCTCCAAGATGGACTGTGTCCTCCCTCTCAGTGACTGCGCAGTCTCTATGAAAGCCCAGCTCCGCAACAAACCCAAACAACAAAACCTCTCACAAAATACTGAAGAAATAACCTTGTCCGAGCAGGCACTCGAAGTCCCCCGGGGCTAAGGGCGAGATCTCCAACCGGAGACACTGAATGCACTAAACAGTGCTGCAGACAGGCTAAACAGCCAGCGTGCTCAAGAAGACAAAATGTCTAGCTCAATATCATCAACAACAGAATGAATCAAATGAGAAGGCTCCTCCCTCTTATAACGTTGGCCTTCCTCGAACCCTAAGGCCATCTCCTCAACGTAGCCTCCCTCTCTTGCCACGTGCTCAACCTCTCCTGCGCAGAAGCTTCTAGAGCTAATGTGGGCCCCCTCTTTACGTGGTGCTTGGCCCCCTTGGCTCCCCCTTAAGTCATAACGTTGTGCTACTAGGAGGGTGTTTTATTTCACTTAAGTGAGTTAGACCCTCTCCACTCACTTTTTATTTATTTGTAAACTATAGACGACAAAACTGAACAAAATCAAATATTCCAATTAGCTGTCGCTAATTAGGAATATTACAAACCGATTTCCTGCAGCAAAAATCTTCATCACTTCGCCGATGGCTTCAACTCCCCTTAATCTGCAATAGCTCTGATACCATGTGAAAATTTCTGAATCCAAATTAGAGAAACCCTACTGCCGTATTCTGATTTACTTCTCCTACTTTTTTTGATTTAATTAACAAGTTATTTTTTTGAAATATTGAGTAAAACATCAAAGTAAACACTACTGCAACCTACACATACATACGGATCAAGTACTGAAGAATAAAGCCCACATGACAAAGGACACAATATTTTTCGGACAAATGTACCCGGAAAAACCCAATGCGGGAAAATCAGTGCAACAACTCTTAGAGGGTTTTATTATTATGCAGAATTCTGAATACTTTCAAGGGCACCAGACATCGGTTGCGCAAACAGAGAAAATCATGGTAGATGTACCTATATCTCCGAGACAAAAAATATGGCTGATTCAGCTAAGGATGAAGAACCCCATGGGTGCCTACACAGTCATTGCATCATCCTTCAGTGTGGCAACTTCACACCTTCTGGATCTGCTGAAAACGAGCTCTTTCTGGTCCCACTAGAACCTCAGTGCTGCCTCTCCCAACACTGCGTCAGCCCTACGGCCCTGCGTGAGCCTCTGCGCATCGCTAGCTGGCCCTGCGTCACCTTGGTTGAGCCTACATTGCTTCTGCACAACTCTGGCTTGGCCTGTGTCACCCTTGCTGAGCCTATGCTGCCTCTGCGCTGCTCTGGCTCTGCCTGCATCACCCTTGCTGGGTCTCTGCACTGCTATGGTACGGATCTGCCTCTCTGCCAATGTATCCTCGGCCTCGGTTATGAAATCCCACTGCCGATTTGCCCCTCACTGCATTGCAAGCTCACTCGAAAATTCTCAGCAAACCACGCCCCAAAATTTCGACTTAGCTCAAGTGCTGCCACTTGTGTTTCTTCTCCAACTGACCCCAAGCCTTCCTTTAATACTTTTCTCGTTGAACAATCGATAGCCGTGATCCAATCTCTAATCGACGGCTAAGATTAGAAAAGATTTGATCCACGTCACTTAGAACCAAAACCAATGTTGCACGACTCGTACTTGTATAAGACTCGTCCGACCATTGACTCGTCGACTCGTATAAGACTCGGGAATGACCCTTATAAAACTCGTCAAAATGCAAAAAAAAATTAAAATATGGTAAATTTTAAGCAGAAAAAGAAACTAATGATAATTCAAGTCCTTATAAGTTATAAAAACCACAATATATGCAATAATTCATAACAACATCTTATATCTATAAAAGTACAAGATAGCATATTAGATTTTTGTAAGCAAAACATTTAGATATTGAATAAGAAAAGGAATCATGATTCCATAATTAAAATAAAAAATGTCAGCCAGTTCAAAATTCAAATACATATGTCATAAATGATAAATGATTGTCTCATAACAATCTTGAGTCTCATCTCTCATGGACGACCACACCTATAATAAGCCCTCGTGGAGCTCATGGTAGTATCGAAAGGCTGAAGCAACTGTGGCAGGTGTATTGGGAGTCTCCATTTGAGATGGCAAACTAGAGAGATCCTTAGTCTCTTCATCAAGCCAAGTCAAATCAGGGGGCTCCTCCTCCACAACCCAATCAGACTCTAAATCAATAGTATCCAATAAAATTGGATCTGTATCCTTTGGTTGCACTTGTTTTGTGAGCATTCGAAGGTTGTAGTAGATGAAAACCAACATCTCCAACCTCTCATGCTCCAACTTGTTTCTCTTTTTGCTGTGGATGTGCTCAAACACTGACCAATTGCGCTCACAAGAAGAAGCACTATAGGGTTGACTCAGAACTCTAATGGCAAATTCTTGTAATTGCGGTGCCTCAGAGCCACAATCTATTCACCAATGAGCTGTAAAAAAATAACAACAAAGATTATCAGTTTGCAATGCCAAACATATAAAAGAGAACTAGTAAAATTACAAGCTAAGTTCTAACAATTTGCACTTACAAGGCATTTTCTTGTCCTTGAGACGTTGGCTTGAGCTGTGCTTCCTTGTACATATCTCGTTGTAGGTTGATTTTGTCTTGAATATCTACATCCGGGAACATCTTCTCAATGCATGTCATGACACCTCTCATCACCTCGGGATCTCTTTGAATGTTAGACCCCTCATTATAGAATAAGCTCGGATTGAGATATGCTCCTGCTGCATGCAATGGTGAATGTAGTTGTCTGTCCCACCTGGAATCAATAATTTGCCATATAGGGAGATATTTAGATTCATCTCCCTAATAGAAAGTCTTGATGGCCTCTTTGGCCCTATCCATGCCCTCATAAATATATCCCATTGGAGGTTTCTCTCCATCCATCAATCTCAAGACTTTCACAAGGAGCTCAGTGAAGCTGACAATCTCAGTGACTTTGTCCCACAAACTATCACCAAAGATAGATGATTTCACAGACAATGCTTCTGGTTTTGTGCTATCTTTCCAAAATACCCATTGTTGGCTACAAAACATTCTTCGCAAATCTTGGTACTCATACAAAAGGCTTTGGAGGGAAAGAAAGTTTGTAGCAAACCATGTGACAGCTGGGCGACTAAGCTCACCCTGTGTGAATTCCCTCATAAGGTTCAACACTCAAGCATGATTATAAATATACTTGGTAATTTGCTTGCATTCTTGCACAACATCCTACACCCACTCCAACTTCCCAATATCCTCTAGTATCAAGTCTATGCAATGGGCAGCGCATGGAGTCCAAAAAATCGTGGGATATTTGGCACAAAGCAACCTTCCAGCTGCTACATAATTTGCTGCATTGTTCGTAATTACTTGGACAACATTTGCAACCCCAACTTCCTCCACCACATCAGCCAACAATGTAAAAATAAATCGTGCGTCTTTTACATTTGCATATGCATCAATGGATTTTAGGAACATGGTTCCTTTAGGCAAGCTACAACAAAATTTATTATTGTGCTACCCCTCTGATCTGTCCACCCATCAGACATAATTGTACAACCTGTAATTTTCCATGAGCTTTTAATGCTCTCCAATTGTTCCTTGACACACTCCAACTCCTCATCTAGCTCTTTCCCCCTAAGTGCATTATAAGATGGGGCTTTGTATCCAGGGCCAGCACTTGCAATGGCATCCACCATGGGCTGATAAAAATATGACTTTGCATAGTTGAATGAAAGACTATTATGGTACCAAAACCTCCTCACTGCCATATCTGCCTCCTTCCTCTTCTTTTCATTAAAACTATCCAAGGTTGGTTGAGATCCTGGAGTTGTACGAGGAGTGAAGAAAGAAGAGGTTATACTCCTGTTTGCTACAACACTTGAAGAGGAGTTACCAATACTCGGACTTTCAATATGTGTTTCACTCTGAGATGAAGATCTACCTATCCCAACAATCTCATCCTTCCTTCTTGCCCTCTTAGAAGTTTCTTTTTTAATGGCTTCCAAAGCAGCTGCCATTTCAATAGTGACTTCATCAGGGCAATTTTGAAAACATCCCACACCATTCCCAGGAATTCTAGCTAGGTGGTATTTTAGCCTGTTTATTCCTGTATGCATTGTGGCATTGCAATAATTGCACTTCACATGGTGGTCATTACTGGCAATGATTCGTTGACCATGTGCCCATGCCGGATCACGAGACTTTCTATACCCCTTTGGTGGCATGGTGATGAAATCTGGAAGAAAAAAATTAAATTTTTAAAATCTAATTCATATTTTTAAATTTTTTTTTGTTTTTTGGTTATTAATTTTTTTTTAATTTACAAATTTTTTTGGTCCTGTGGTTGAGTTTCTCAGCCACACAGGGCCGCTGTGTGGCTAAGAAACTCAACCACAGGGCCTGCAGGCTCAGGAGGCAGACCGTAGGCCCTGTGGCTGAGTTTCTTAGCCACACAACGACCCTGTGTGGTTGAGAAACTCAGCCACGGGGCTTACGCGCTGAGGAGGCAACCCGCAGGCCCTTGTGGCTGAGTTTCTCAGCCACATATGGTCGTTGTGTGGCTGGGAAACTCAGCTACAAGGCCAAAAAAATTTGCAAATTGCAAGTGAACAAAAAAAAAAAAAGTGAATTGATTAGTTACCTGTGCTGAAACTCCGCTTGTGCTGTGACTCTGCCTGTGCTGAAACTCCGCCTGTGCTGTGACTCTGCCTGTGCTGAAACTCCGCCTGTGCTGTGACTCTGCCTATGCTGAAACTCCGCCTGTGCTGTGACTCTGCCTTGCTATTACTATGTGCTGCTACTCCGCCAGTGCTCACTTCGCTAGTGCTGCTACTCCGAAAGGGAGAGAGGTGCTTATAAAACATTTCCTTCCCTCCAAATTCCCTTTTCCTCCACCTCATTTCCAAAAAAAATAGAAAAATATAAAAAATAGAGAAAAATCCAAAAAAAATGCTTTTTTTTGTGGGACAGGTCTTATAGGGGTCCGATACGGGTGCTATGAGAAACCCGCGGGTCTTATGCGAGTAGGCAGGTTTAATGCGAGTTTGCGCGGGTAAGGGTAGAGAGCACAAGTTCTATGTGGTGACTCGGCTCGCTATATAACCCGCGAAGACCCGCGGGTACCCGCAGGTCCTATACGAGTGTTGCTTCACTGCTTAGAACATTCTCACCCACATGTCTAAATTAATCCACTTTAATTATTTAATTTTCCCAAGTTAGACTTAGGGTCTCCATTAAAATAATTAATATTTTGAATAACTTAGGTTCCGGGTGGAATTTCTCCAAAGGATTTCTATGTCTTGGAGATCACATGTGTTCTAGCCCCTCCGTAAATTTTTGGAGCTAGAGCACATTCGATGCTACCCAAAATCTCAACATTTAGAAGTGGAGACAAGACTCCAAAAATTTCTCCAATCAAATATTTGCCAAATATTCCAAGATCCTCCAAGAAATTCAATTTGCCAAGTTAGCAAGTCGAATTCCTCAATTGTAGCTAGGAATTCAATTTTCCCATGTGCTCAATGCCTTAATGATGTCATGTGCCAAATCACTCTTTGACTCTTCCTTCACTTGCTCTTTGACTTGGGATAATTTCCAGGTCATTTCCATGTCATCTTGTCACATGGAGTTTTTTTTATTTTTCTCCATTTAATTTATTTATGGGCTAATTTATTGCTACATTTTCCATAAAATTTAGGAAAATTCAGTGTCGAGGGTCCATAATTTATTTTTTACCCCTCAAAATGTGTCTTAATAGAAAGTTGAGGGTGAGAGGTGTAAGTTTGAGCACACAAACCCCACACAACTTCTCTAGACAACACTTATTACATTTTACAATCAAAATTTATTAAAATTTCGGCCCTCTGGGAAATTTCAAAAATAAAAAAATGACCCCTAGACTTAAACAAATTCTGTGAAATTTTACAAGTGATCTAGTATGGTAATATATGATGATTTTAGACACTAGGACTCACCCAAGGCCTTGCCATCAAGCCACACTCTAGCTTTGGGGTTATGCTAGAAAGTACCAATAATTAACTAAGCAAAAAAAACCTCCCAAAGTAAACTCATTTGATGACAATCTCTCAAGTTACCTAGGCCTGTTACATGACTCAATTCATCACGCTAGCATCACTTTACAACATCCCCATAGTGCTTGTGAAATCTGAGTACAATGTAGAAGAAGATGAAAAGAAGAAGATAGAGTTAAAAAACTGTGATGATATATGCTCTGATAGTACATGAAAGCTCTGACATATCCTCAGGCATGGATTTTGCAAGTGATCTTCAATGGCTTACAGTCCCCATTTTCCTTTGACATTTACCTGTTGCCCTTGATGATTGAACCATAATCTCTCTGAAGTGAGGAAGACAATGGACTGCTGTAGGAAAAAGCTTAAATATTGGTGTACAAATCCACTTGCCCAGCTGTTGGAATTACTTCTAATTTCTAAACACTGCAGAATAACCCTTAGCTGCACTCCAAATTGCCTCACAGCTCTAACTTGTTGAGTGAAATGACAAAAAAAGAAGGCAAAAACATGATTTAATGCTGCTCACATGGGGGACACATGTCCAATTTCTGAGACACATCGAGGGCAAGTGTCCGACACATGTCCCCACATATTAGTGTCCGACATGCAAACTAAGAGACATGTCCCTATTTGGACATGTCAGTTACTTAGCAGGGATGTAATTGGCAGTAACATGATTTGTATATTGGTATCTCTACACCTTGTACCCATAATTTGTTCTGTGTGTGCTACTGCCCTAATAGGCGATTCTCTAGTGATCATATAGTGTTTGGTATAGGTGTTGGTTTGTTTTGACTTTCTTGGTCCATATAAACAGTTTTAATTTGACATAGGTTAACTTTTACATGTAGTGCTCTTTAAGAAGTACTAATTCAAGTAGGCCTTTTGTGATTCTTTTCCTCATTGTGTTTTTTTTCCACGAGTGAAATTGATTCATTGCTTAATTGTTTAGTCTGGTTGAAATTTAGTCTAAGTCCAATTATAGTTTTGAAATTCATTTGAATGTACTTCTAAAATTTTGCATGCAGGATCGATCTACAGAGTAACACAAGACTCTTTTACTCTCTATTCCACGTAAGTTCTTTCAACTTGGAAAGTTTATGTTGATGTTCCATAAATATAGGGGATCAGTGAACAGAACCATAAATAAAAGGTCAAAATCCTACATTTGAATAATCATTTAAAGGCGGCAAGAATTAAAGTTAGATGATTATTCCTTTTCATGTCATATGGTTAGATTTTAATGCTCTTCTTCTATAGGTTAGTTGCCTTTTCTGAAATATGAAAATCCCCAAGACATTTGATACTATGACCAAGTTGACTTACATACCCGAACTAGAATAGTATTCTTAAACACATTTCTATTTGGCAGTACACTTTTGAGGAGGTTGCTTTGGTGACTATCCGTTTGAACAAAATTCCTGTACAGGTGCGACCATGGTTTGTATCTCATTATCATTGGGCACTTTCCTAATGAATTTAACTGTGTTGATTTGTTCCTTTTGTTACCTCTTATATTCCTATTCTAAAATAGCTAAAAGTGATTTCCGTTTTCTTGATATGTAACAAAATAAGTTGGTTCCTATAATCCTTGATATTTTCTTATCACAATAAAGTTTTTAGAGGTTCTGAATATGTTTGAACACTTAGCTATTTTCATATTCCTATTTTCAGGCTCAGCGAGACCTTTTCTTTTTGCTTTCTAGATTTCTCTTTTTCTATGAACCAGGTATTTCATTGTGTCCTTTACACTGAGATCTACTGTGTAAATAATAATCTAATATGTTCAGAAAATTGCTAATAGCCTTCACATGCAGCCGACAGGTTAAAAACATTCTTGGGTCACTTTCCTTCTTTTCCGAATGCTTTCTCAGTTAGTAGTCCAGCAGATATTTTTGTTATCGAGCTCACTGATCAGGTAAGTTTTGATAATTTTAACTGTGATTAACATGATTAGTGTTTGAATATCCTTTTCATAGTTGATGCAACATCTTTTCTTTTGGTATAAGTTTTTGTCTTGCCTAATATATCATTTCTACTTTTTTTCTTTGACATTTTAGCTGCAAAAGTTGAAGGTGGAGCCAGTGTTGCTAAACTATCTCAAAAGTATGAGAGTTCTTCAGGGTGATTACCTCTTCCATTTCAGCTTTATTGTGTGTATCTATCCTAATTAGATCAAATATTTCACATATGTCACTTTCTATCCATTACATTTATTGAGAGTTGACTATTTAGTTTTGCTTGAATTAGATATAATGGATGTGTGTTTGTAGGGATGGAGCTAAGGATGACAACAAGCATACGTCTAAGATCATGCCTTTATAGTCTCACATCTCCTGGTGGTCCTATGTACCCAACGAGGGCTGTTCGACATGCAACCTTTGAAACATTGGACTTAATTTTCCCAGTGAGTTCTTGTCCTTTATTAGGACTTTTGTGCATTGAAATATAATGATGTAGGGAAGTATTTCCATGTAAACATTTTTCTCTAAATAATAAAATACTCCTTTTCTTAGAATAAAATATTATTATCCACAGTTGGAATCAAACATCTATAATTATAGACTTGTTTTAACATCTTAGAATTTGCTGAAAGGGGTTCTTTATTGTAATATAATTGTAAATGACCTTAATTGTATTATGTAGAAATTTGATAACCCAACCCTGGTTTTCAGTTTCTCCTTATTTCTCCCATAAAGTTAAATGCTCATTCCCATAGCCATACATTCAACAAGCTGGAAAAATAAATATTTTCTGAAAACACAAATTCTGGAAATTTCACAGTGCTGAAATGCAGAAATAAAACTCAGAAAAATAAATCAGCCACACAGAAAATTTACACGCTGATTTTTGGTCAACTTGACCCTGGAAAACCCCCCTACAACTCTTGGGGAAAACCAGTTCGAAAGTTCTCTTTATTTCTGAATATGCTTTTATAGTGAACAACAAAACATAGTGAAAAAATTATAGCAAATACAAAACCCACTTATCTCAATTTCCGTGTCAACCTCCAACCTTGAAAATCGTGCCAACAACAAACAAAAAATTACAGGAAAAAATACAACAATAAATACTGTACTTGCCACCTAGAAAAACGTGCCTATATTTTGCTTATACGGTATTGTACATAACTGTACGAACAGTACAACAACCCCTTCCTCAATTTCCATGCCCAAAAAAATTGCCTAAAAAACTGTGCCCTTTGCTGCTGAATCTGCTCCTCAAAAACAACGTTGTACTTGCCTTGACAAGCATACTAAACAATGTTGTATGGATTTTCTGTATTGGTGAATGTGCCAATAAATGCTATTGTACAGAAATGATGCCTTGGGAAATGTGCTCTCTTGCTGTACGAATTTTCTGTGTGGTTATTGCTGCCTTCCCTCCGCTCAGAAATTTCTCTTCAGCTTTCTCTCTTCCTCTCTCAATCTGCTCATGAAAGAATGAATGATCTTTTCTCTCTTTTTCCTCGTTTAACCTAACCCTAAGTGACTTTTGGGGAATCCCTAAATCCAATGGCTAAGATAGCTTTAGATCTAGGGTTGAGATTAAATGCTCATTTAAATCTCACTTTCTATTTTTTAATTCACCTCACTTTAATAAAGACCCTCTTAGTCATTTATTTCCAAAGTCACTTTTCACTTTCTAATTTCACATTGACTTTATTAAAGTCACTTTAAAATTAGACTTAGTAACTTTATCACTTAAAGTCACTTTTAAATTAGATTTGACTTTATAACTTTATAAAATCACTTTAGGAGAAAAATTAAATTCTTTTGGACACTTTTCCCTAGGCCAAAGATCAAAGCCTTAAGGAACCACCTATCCTCCGGTAAACAAATTTCAACACTCCCTCTTACTGAGGAAGGTGTTCCTCACCACACCCATCTTGTCTCTGAAGTAGACATGCTTACCCCGTGGTAAGGCTTTGGTAAGAATATCTGCAACCCGCTCATTAGTGGGAATATACTCAAGTTTCACAGCTCCCTTCTGAACATAGTCTCTGATGAAGTGATATCTGATGCCGATATGCTTTGACCTGTCATGAAATACTGGATTCTCCGTGAGTTTAATGCAACTCTGGTTATCACAGTAAATCACTGAAGGTCTCAACGTCTAACCAAATAAGCCAAACAACATCTTGCGAATCCATATGGCCTCACAAATAGCTAAACTGGTTGCCATGTACTCTGCTTCCGCTGAACTCAATGCTATTGACTGCTGCTTTCGGCTGAACCATGACACCACTACCGAACCCAACCCAAAACAACACCCTGAAGTGTTCTTCCTATCAGAAGCATAACCTGCCCAATCAGAATCAGTGTAACTTGCCAATCTCACTCCATCTCCCTGCCTATAATGCAGACCGTAATCCACTGTCCCCTGCAAGTACCGCAAAATGTGTTTTGCAGCAACCCAATGCACCCTTCTGGGCTCACACATGAACTGGCTCATCGTGTTGACTGCAAAACATATATCTGGTCTAGTGTTGACCAAATACATCAAGGAACCAATCAGCTGTCTATACAATGTGGGATCCACCAACTTGGAATCTGAAGCGTGAAGCTTCTTCCAGTTGGTGATCATTGGTGTCGACATGAGTCTACAATCCTCCATGTGGAATCTGCCAAGGATGTCCACAACATCCTTCCCCTGCCCCAGGAAGAAATGCCCCTCCTCGTGCCACACCTCCAAACCCAAAAAGTAATGCATCAAGCCAATGTCCTTCATTTCGAACTCCGACGCAAGATCTCTCTTACAGCCCTCTATGAGTCTCTCTGCACCCGTAATGACCAAGTCATCCACATACATCACCAAAATGAGAGGCTCCTCACCTATCACAATAAAGTATAGGTTCGGATCTGCATCACTCTTTGTGAAAGCCATCTCTTGCAAGTAAGTATCTATCCTGGAGTACCAAGCTCTAGGAGCTTGCTTTAGGCCATAAAGGGCCTTCTTCAGTCTGCACACATGGGACTCCTTCCCATGCACCTCAAAGCCTTATGGCTGCTCAATGTACACCTCCTCCTGTATGAAGCCATTGATAAATGCGGTCTTCACATCCATTTAGTGGATCTTCCAACCCATCTTTGTTGCTATTGATATAATGGAGCGAATCGAAGTATATCGAGCCACAGGAGTGAAGTTCTTTTCATAATCTACTCCCTCTACCTGGGAGAACCGTCTAGCCACGAACCTTGCCTTGAATTTCTCAATGCTGCCATCTGCAACATGCTTTACCTTGTAAAGCCATCTGGAAGTAACCACGGATTTGTCCTCAGGCCTCGACACCACCTCCCAAACATCATTCTTCATGATAGAAGAATACTCCTCCTGCATGGTGTTGGCTCCCTGTGATTTTCTAGATTGGCAAGAATAAACACTGCAGGGGCCACATTAGAATCGCTTTGGAATCCTAGGACCTAACCTTCCTAGATTCAGAGAGGGATCTCTCTATTAACGTGCTTTTGATTGGTTTATCTTTGTGCTTTTTGTTTAAGATTAGGGGCTACTTATTAAGTTCTTGGAACTTGTTTGCTTTGGTTGGATTAAATGATAGATTGAAGGATTAATGGTGTGACTGATTGAGGAAATGTTTCAGGTGATCAAATAAACAGTGAGAAAACATAAATTCATTGGGCAATGGAGTCATAAAAGGATTTAATTATTCATCAACTCTGCAAGGGCTTTCATAGGGCAAGCTAACTATATCAAGTGGATTCTTTAAATTAGTTTGTGATATGAAACAATAAGAAGTTGTGAAGGCAACAAAGCTATAGTCAGTTAAGAATCTTCTAGCTCTACTTAAACATGAAAAAGCCTTTCAAAGTAACTGTTTGGAGCAAGTCAAAACGGCAGGACAAACCATAATCCTCTTTGGACAAACTTTAATAAGCAAACTTTTAAGACAACAATCCAGTAATTCAAGAACTACTTTCAGACAAAGAAAACAGATAAGATAAACAATAAGAGTGGTCTAAGATCAAACAGAAACAATTCTAATCTGCTTTTGACAAACTCTCAAAAAACTCTTCAAGGCAACATTTCAAGACAGTCCAATGGGCAGGGCACACGTTAAACCTCACTGATTCAGACTCTAATAAGTACACTTTGAAGAAGATCTTAAAAACAATATCTCAAGTCTTACTCAAAGGGACATGGGCTCACCATAATTTCTTTGGTTTCACTCTATTGAATCATTCTTAAGACAACAAGCTAGATAAAATTAAAAGGCAATTAAGAATCTTCTAATCAAACCTATGCAGAAGTAAACATAAATATAAAGAAAACAGACTGAAATAGGGTGCTGAAACAACAAATCCTAATCTAAAACTTCTGCTTTTTTATCAGAGAAAGATGAACCTAATGGAAAACATAAGAAGAAACAATAGCAATTAGGAAAACTTCACCATTGATATAGCTCAGGGATCCAGTGAACATGCTTGTATTATTGATGATCAAACCAGTTACAATACTCCAGGTACAATGTCTCTATGAAACTCAGAGCTTTCTTCAACTCAGTTTAGCATTCCTCAATTAGCTCAGCAGCAGAAATCAGTCCAAAAACCATCAAGTAACCAACATTTACAATGAGGCTCATATGCACTATTTATATGCAAAATGAGGAGGTGCTGCTGTGCTAGGGTGTATAAATGTTATTTATTACAGAGTTAATGATTGTTGACCTTTGAGACCATGCAAGGCCCAGGGCAAAAATATCTGAAAGAGTTACTCTGAATAATAACTTCTATCTTAACTTCTAAGTTAATTTAGCTGAGATATTTGGCTTTTAAGGTTATGTAATAACTGTTGAGCTGCTTCAAAAAAAATATCTCCGACTGAGCAATAACTGCTTAATGCTTTTGTGGAAAGAAACAATGTTGTAGGTGGAAATTTTGTTTTTGGAGAAGTAATTGCTCCTTTGTTTGAGTAATTTGAAGGTGTCTTTGGGTAATCTGCCTTGATTTATCCATCAATCTTCTGTATTAGGCCTTTAACCTTGATTTATTTCTGATAAACTGCTTCACTGCCTTTTATCCTTTGTTCTGCTTAATGACTGTTTTATCCATCTATCCTTCATCTTTACACCTTCGACTTTTTATCTCTAAACACGTCTTAAAGGGCTAATTCTTTGTTTCATGCTTTGATCTTCAGTTAGCCTTTATCCTCTATTCTTCGTTCTTTCATCACTGATCTAACTGTTTTTCTTTGACTGTCTGTGTGCAGGGATCTCTCTGTGTATCGAAGGGTTTCTTGATCGGATCGATGGTCATGAATCATCGATTTAGCCTTTAGTTTTACCTGGGGTCCCTTTTTCTTCATGTTTCCTGTCTCTAGGATTGTCATCTAGAGATTTCCGCCACTTAATTGATTGTGGGATGGCTTTTAGGCCATGGGCTGCCATTTAAACCTGCAACAACAAACAATAATTAATTTAAAACTTGCGTTTTTTGGATTTTAAACTGCTTTCAGGGTTTTATGAGGCGTCGAGGGCGGTTGCAGAGGAAGGGAACATGCATGGGAGGGGTTGCATGAGTGGAACCAGGAGGGGGAGAAGCGTTTTTTGAATATTGGCGTGAAGGAGGAAAGGCGATTTTAGCGAAAACCAAGTGGTTTATCGTACGGCCAAACGGCGATAAATGGTATTGGGGCGGGAGCACGCGATACCATTCAGCGACCTCCACGTGTCCTGGGTGAAACCGCCCATTTCGCGTAGAAATGGGGCGTTAAACCCCGATGAAAAAATGTGCGCGATATGGGTTAATCGCTGTTGGATCTGAGTGATTCAGATCAATGGTGCGGGTTAAATCCGATAGGGGGAGTTGATCAGTCGGATGCGATAGTGGAAGATAGGTGGTAGGTGGAGATTGGTCGGAGGGAAGTAGTGGAAGGTGGGGTCGGGCGATGATGGGAGCAATTTTGTCGGGTAGCGGGGAGGGTTATGAGTGGGGTCGAAAGCAAAGAGGTGATGGTGGCCGTTGGATTAGGGAGATCAACGGTCCGGATCTGTTTGGAGGGATGAGCGGGGGGTTGTCGGGGAAAAATGAAGAAGGGTTTAAGAAAAGAGCGGCAGCATGGTCCTGTGGGGGGAAAATAGGACCGGGGGTTGGGATGAGAGGGGCTTTGGGGATAGCGGATGGTCGGACCCCGGTCATATGAGCAGAAGGGGCTGAGGCTTAAGCCGAAAAAAGGGGCTTAAGGCCTGATTTTGCAAAAGGGGTGGACTGAGCTTAAAAACAAGGTTTTTTTAGTGTTTTTAGGTGATCCGATAGGGTAAAAAGTTTAATTAAAACCAAGTAAAAGAATTTTACATGGTTTTTAAAGCCCTTTTTAGGGAGAATGATGAAATGAAAGGGTTTTTATGGAGGAAAAGGGAAAATGGATGAGAGTATAAGTGAGGGGATGAAATGAGGGAAACAACCTGAAATGAGCCTTTTTGAGAGAACAGGGCGATTTTTTAATGAGGCATGAAGATAGGAAGGCTTAGTGAAAAATAGTCATTTTTAGAATGATGAAGGCAATGAGGCCTCTAAAGATAGCTGATGAGCAAATAATGCTATCTTTAGGTGCTTGTAGAACATCCACAGTCATCTAGTGAAATCAGTAGAATACAGGAGGATAACACATGGCCTCTCTCCAGACCTACTGGCTAGCTGCCTCCTCATAGCTAGAAGGCTCAGAGTCAACGATGTTGGCAACCATTGCCATATAGCTACAAAGCCTATCAGGTGGTCTGCTCTCTCTGACCGACCTCTTTGGCCTAGCAACAGATGTGGCCTCTCTCAAGGTATCCTGAAGCCACTTGGGCTTCCTCTTCCCTGAGCACACTTCTCCCACTAGAGAATGAAACTCCTCCTCCTCATCAGGAGCCTGAACTCCTAACTTTCTGTCTGCTGTCCTCTTGCCTGAACCTGAACCTGTAGACGCTGAAGTACCGTGTGAACTGTCCATCAGTGGACTCCCTAGTGAACTACTCTGCGGACTACTCTGCATGCTGCCCGAATCACCACCCCTCTGACTCTGCGAGCCACTGCTCACTGATGGACCTGACACCGTAATCAATGTACCTCCGGATCCTCCTGATCCCTGCCCACTAGATCTCTGTGCCTAACTTAGCTTCTTGTGAGGGTCTGGCCGATCCAGATACTCTAACTCCCGTGACCTCTTGAAAGTCCTGTCCTCCTCGAACTTCACATCCCGCCTGACAACAACTCTCCTTTGTGCAAGAATATGAATCCGAAAGGCTTTCGAGGTCTCACTGTAGTCCACAAAGATACCCTTCTCTGCGGTGGGCTCTAGCTTGGTCCTCTTCTCCTTGGGTACGTAGGAGTATGCAATACACCTAAAGATATGGAAGTGACCAACATCAGGCTTCTTCCCAGAAAAAGCCTCCTCCGGAGTCACATGCCCCAAGGCACGATGCAGACTCTTGTTGTGCAAATATACAGCAGTGTTGCAGGCCTCTTTCCACAAAAACAATGGTAACCCCTAATCATGTAACATGGCTTTGGCAGCCCCAACGATGGATCTGTTCTTCCTCTCCACAACTTCGTTCTGTTGGGGGTTGTAAGGAACTGTGAACTTCCTCCTAATGCCTGCCTTCACACAATACTCAACAAACTCACCAAGGGTGTACTCCCCTCCATTGTCCGACCTCAGGGACTTGATCTTCCGACCTGTCTGAGTCTCCACAAGAGCTCTAAACTCCTGAAACCGCTTGAAGATCTCACTCTTGGTCTTTAAGAAATAAATCTAGGTCCTCCTAGAGTGATCATCAATGAATAAAACATAATACTCATATCCACTCGAGGAAACATGAGACATCCGACCACTCACATCGGTATGAATCAAATCAAGTATCCCAGTCGATTTGCTGTCACTGCTGGGAAAAGGGGATTTGGAAAACTTACCCATAGCACATCCTCTGCATGTATTAAAGTGATCAGTACTAAAATCTGGCACACCTGTAGTGATCTCCCGCAATGTCCTCAAGGCTCCATGATACACGTGCCCCATCCTGCGGTGCCAAATCTCACACAGCTCTGAACTGCTAGCTTTGCTGTCGGTACCACTGCTCAATGCCAAAAGGGGCTGAAATGCAAACTTGTACACCTTTACATGGCGTACACCAATCACTCTAGCTGACTCAGCTGGAGCGCCCCTGGGATATATTAGCACCTGTCCTCTCTTGAACAATATCTCATATCCTCTGTCCTCCAATGTTGAGACGGATATGAGGTTCTTCCTCATCCCTGGCACATATAGAACATCTGACACTTTCAAGGGAGGTTTGGGTTGCCTATCAAATGTCAATGTCGCCACACCGATTGCTCTAATAGCGCTGTCATCTCTGAGTACTACCTCTATATCAGTGCCACTCTCTAAAAGCTCTGAGAAGTACTCACGGACTCATGTCATATGACATGAAGCCCCACTGTCAACATACTAGATACTTGAAGATGCTCTACTAGTGGAGGGAAATGCACACTCCCTCTCAACCTCCGTGGCAAGTGATCCTGCACTAGTGGACTCACAAGCAATGAACCCAAACTCTCGGTCAAAGCTATCCGTAAAGTCCTCTATCTCTACTGATGCTGCCATTATAAGGTTCTTCCCCTTCTTCTTCTTCTCTGGACACACAACTGCATAGTGTCCCATCCTTTTTCAATTCCAACACTTCACCTTGGAATAGTCTTTCTCCTTGTTCAGCTACTTACCTTTACCTTTGCCTTTGCCCCCACCACCACTTGTGGAAGCTTTCTTCTTTCCCTTGCCTTTCTTGCCTCTTGCTAACAGTTCTACATCCTCATCCTGCTCAACAGGTTTGGTTGCCCTAAGCTGGCTCTTTCTGATTTCAGTCTGTATGCAATCATCCCAGAACTTCTCCCAAGTAGGAAGGGTCTCACGTGCACAAACTCCATCAGCAAAGTTCAACCATGAATTAGGAAGGCCATTCACTGCAATCTGCACCAACTCAGTGGGTGGAATGACCTCTCCAAATGCTGTCAATGCATTTCTCACATTAGTGATCTTTGTGAGATATACAGTAGCACTATCAGTCTTACCCATCTTAATGGTCTTTAGCGTCTCCCTTAGGACCATTTTTTTGTTCTCATTGGTACTCCGGTAGAGATTGGTCAAGGTTGTCCACATCTCATGAGCATATCTCTTTCCTCTCACATGAGAAATGACATGGTTTTTAATACCATCCAGAATCAGTCTCTTACCCTTGTTATTCTTCTTATTAAAGTTTGCCAACTGAACAACATCAGTAGGCACATTAACAGGGTGTTGTTAGGTATGCACCATTATACCTCAGACTTCTGCCTCCTCAAAGATGCTCTGCATTCTTTCCTTCCATACGCTGTAGTTACTATGGCCATCTAGCCTATCCTCCACCCTCAAGCCCAAAGACATGCTTACTGTCCTAATAAACTGAAAAAGACACTGTTGTAGTAAAGGTACTGTTTTCTGTGTGAAAAATCAGTTTGCTGTAATTTTTCTTCTTGCTGTCCCAAACTACACTTTTTAGCGAAATAGCTCCGATACCATGTAGAAATTTGATAACCCAACCCCGGTTTTCAGTTTCTCCTTATTTCTCCCATAAAGTTAAATGCCCGTTCCCATAGCCATACATTCAACAAGATGGAAAAATAAATATTTTCTGAAAACACAAATTTTGGAAATTTCAAAGTGCTGAAATGCAGAAATAAAACTCAGAAAAATAAATCAGCCACACAGAAAATGGACACGCTGATTTTTGGTCAAATTGACCCTGGAAAAACCCCCTACAACTCTTGGGGAAAACTTGTTCGAAAGCTCTCTTTATTTCTAAATATGCTTTTACAGTGAAAAACAAAACACAGTAAAAAATTACAGCAAATACAAAACCCACTTATCTTGATTTTCGTGCCAACCTCCAACCTTGAAAATCATGCCAACAACAAACAAAAAATGACAGGAAAATATACAATAATAAATATTGTACTTGCCGCCTAGAAAAACGTGCCCAGATTATGCCTGTACAGTACTGTACGAAACTGTACGGACAGTGCAACAACCCCTTGCTCGATTTCTGTGCCCAGAAAAGATGCATCGAAAATCGTGCCCTTTGCTGCTGAATCTGCTCCTCGAAAACAACGCTGTAATTTCCTTGAAAAGCATGCTAAACAGTGCTGTACGGATTTTCTGTATGGGTGAACGTGCCAATAAATGCTGCTGTACGGAAATGCTGCCTTGGGAAAAGTGCTCTCTTGCCGTATGGATTTTTTGTGTAACTATTGCTGCTCCCCTCCGCTCATAAATTTCTCTTCAGCTTTCTCTCTTCCTCTCTCAATCTGCTCATGAAAGAATGAATGATCTTTTCTCTCCTTTTCCTCTTTTAACCTAACCCTAAGTGACTTTTGGGGAATCCCTAAATCCAATGGCTAAGATAGCTTTAGATCTAGGGCTGAGATTAAATGCTCATTTAAATTTCACTTTCTATTTTTTATTTCACTCCACTTTAATAAAGACCCTCTTAATCATTTATTTCTAAAGTCACTTTTCACTTTCTAATTTCACATTGACTTTATTAAAGTCACTTTAAAATTAGACTTAGTAATTTTATCACTTAAAGTCACTTTTAAATTAGATTTGACTTTATAACTTTATAAAGTCACTTTAGGAGAAAAATTAAATTCTTTTGGACACTTTTCCCTAGGCCAAAGATCAAAGCCTTAGGGAACCACCTGTCCTCCGGTAACCAAATTTCAACATATTAAGAGTGAAATGTTATGATACCTTTTATGTACGTGATGATGAATTCAGGTGGTGAATCTTGTTACAAATATCCATTCAAACCTAAAACCAAAGTGATATGAGCCACGGGTGTGATCGAAATCACCAAAAGTTTTTGATGTGCGTGAAACACTCAGAGAAATCTAAGAATCAAGGAATCAAAATCCTAAACCTAATATTTATGTTTTTCATTTTATAAATATATATTAAAAATTTTAATTTGATATTTTGAAAAGAAAATGACATTTGATTAAAGCATATCAACTGTCAAGTGGATTTGAATCCTTATGATGGGGTCGTTTGTAGACTAGACATGTTTTGTTTGAATGTGTCTCTCAATCTCCCATACACAAAATTAGCACTATGGGAATCAACCATAGAATCATAAATGAGAAGGTCAATGCCCATGTTGCTACCTTTAATGATCACAAAGTCCTGAGATGGGCTAGATATGGTAGTCACAATAGGTGTGAATTGTACATCATAGTTAAATATGGATGCTTCGCTAAAGTGCAAAGTGACAAAAGAAACCCTAGGAAGGAAATACAAAAAATGTTTGCCCAAAGCAATAAATGTTTGGGCTAGAAATCTAACATAACTCTTCCCAAGACCCATTAGCGCTACAACACCATTGAATAGAGATTTATTCACATGCACAAAATCCGAAAGCAATGTTAGGGACCAACACACAGTTCTTGTTATTGGATCTTAGTGTCAATGTCTCACTCTCAGTGTTCAATCTTGTCTCACTTCTACACCATGTTTAGAATTTTGTTGATATAGTGGAGGGGTGTGACAAAGATCCACACTTGGCCTACCGTACATCGGAGTCCATTGCAACAACTAGTCCTTTAGTTCGTTCTCCATGTTGGTACACCAAAGTGTCAGATCTCCTTACTTTAGTTGGTATTACATTGGACCGACTTCCTCCATTTAGATTTTCCATATGTGCACTAGGCCACCTCTTACCAACCAAATAAGAGGTGAATACAATCATTTGCGAGGAGATTTATAGGAAATATATATAGGCCACTAGGATAAACCCTCAGGGCTGGTTACATCTGAAGATGGCCTTCAATGCTGAGCCTTGGATGGATAAAGTTGCTCAACGAGTGCTCCATAGCAAATTAGAGAAAAAGACAAGTAATCCAGAATAAGTGTTATGTCTCAAGTGTGCAATCCTTCAAATGAAAGTTAGTGCTTCCCTATTTATACCAGGGAGACCAAGTGCTTAGTCTCAATTAGGACTAAAAGCCCTAAAAACATAAAAATCCATGATACAAGGTGGATAGGTCATTAAGACAACCCACAAAACTACCTCAAAGATGAAAATACAATGAGAAATCATGAAAAATTCTCTTGAAATGGCCACGTGTTAGTGTAGAGCCCTCAAAAGGGCGATGTCATCTCCAAAAGACATCTCTCCTCAAAAGGCAACTTATCATCAAGAAGGCATGTCTCATCGTGTAAGGGTCATGTATCATCATTGAAAGGTCCCTCATCAAGCACAAAGTCATCCAACCAAGGCCCCACGCCATGCATAACATATGACATTATCTCATACGTGCATATATTATCTTAGCTCAAAAAGGAAACATCCAAGGTCCCAAGGGTGGAAGATTGTATTTGTGTTAATTTGGCAGCTCAATGACAAATTTCAGCCATGGGATGAGATTCCTCTTTTTGAGAGGACCAATTTTGACTATTGAAGTTCTCAATTTGGACAAGGGAAAGTTTGTTTTTTGAATTAAAGCCCACATGTGCATATTTGATTAGGTCCGCCCTAAAACAAATTGGACACCCTTGGAAGGCTATAAATACAAGTGACCTCAACCTTATTTGTACATGATCATGAGACATTTTTCTATTCTCTTCTTTTCTTTGGCTCACATAGGTTTGAGGCAAGTTTGCGGAGATTGGTTGGCTCAGGTCCGAATGTAGGGTTCGAAGCTTGCATCTCTGTTTTGAGAGTTTTGTGTATTAGCCGCAGGCATGTCATGGAGAAGTTGACCGAATCCTTTCAGCCTCATGCATGTGTTAAATTGGACAACTAGGTCCAAACTCCATGTTGTGATGCTCAGATGAAGACACCAATATTTTTATTGGGTTCCTCTTTCGGAGAGGTGCAAGATTGATCTAAAGATCATTTTGATCCGATGAGCAGAACATTTATTTTGAATTTATTTGTAATACTTTCAAAATATGTGCAGGTCAACCTTAAGGTTTTACACCCCAAACAAATGTGTCACACACCCTCAGTGATTGATATAAATAGAGTAAATGTTGGAGGACATTTCACTCATCTCATCCTCACACATTCTCTCTCCTCTTCTGATTGGTTCGAGCTCCTTGGAGGCAATTTTCTGTTCACCCGTGGGAAAGAAAGACAAAGATATTTCTGCTGCAGCTTGGGTTTCCACCGCAGGTTTGACCGACGTTGACTTTGGTCAATGCATGATCCAAAGGAGCTGATTTTTGGTATAGACTTCGATTTCTGCAGTTCGTACATTTTGGGAAAAGAACCGAGGTCAAAGGTTGACCATAGACTGTGCTGCGTTGACTTTTTTGGGCAATGTTGACTTTTCTTGGGTTGACTTTGAGTTGACCGTTTGGCTGTTTTGAGGGTTGCTATGACACATTTTGGGCTGGCTGACCAAGGAGACTTCGCTGGTTGAAGCATCTTGCTGATCGCCGTAACGCACCATAAAATATATATTTTTCTGGCTTGAGACACTTGTGAGAACCATAGATAGTTTGATTTTCTTGGAGAGTTCGATTTTCTAGATAACCAACAATGTTGGAAGAGTTCG
Source organism: Pinus albicaulis (assembly GCA_034641835.2). NCBI lineage: Eukaryota > Viridiplantae > Streptophyta > Pinopsida > Pinales > Pinaceae > Pinus > Pinus albicaulis. Next base: position 145,167,806 of record CM076569.1, on the reverse strand, counting down.
AGCTTCAATAGGGAAGCAAAGACAAAGACGAGAAGGGACAGTGAGGTCTGAGGAAAGTTTTCCAAATCCAGAGAGTCAGCTACCAGAGGGTTGACTTTCCTCAGTGAGACTGCGCAGTGGCAGCGCAAAAGCTTCAAAGGTAGAGTTCTATTTGGCCAAACAGAGGGTCAATTCAGTTGCTGGAGGTCGAGATGATTTCTGGAAAGTGCCAACGAGTCTTTCTCAGAGGCTGGATTGGGCAGATGGCTTGATCAGTTGTAGTTCCAAGCAGATCGTTCTAGTGCTTGCGTAGGTTTGACGTAGAGATTTCGTGGAGCCCATTCAAGCCAACTTCAGAGCTGGATTAGTGCCGGGTGATGCAAAATTTGTCTCACTAATTTTTGTGGCCAATTTCTCCTGTAGTGGATTACCAATTTTCGACATCCAAATTGTACTCAAAATTTCACTATCGCATAATAATAAAACACTCAACTGCTGCACCGATTTTCCCAAGTTGGATTTTTTCGGGGACATTTGTCCAAAAATAATTGTATCAATTTTTATGTGTGTGTGCTAGAATATTTCTCAGTTTCCAACGCTATTATTTTCTGCAGTGTTATTTGTGAAGGTTGGAATGTGATTTATTTAGTATTTGCAGTAGCAAATAAATTGTTAAATTAATTAACAATTAGAAGAATAATTTCTAGTTGCTACATTGGCTTGATGCATTACTTTTTGGGACTGGAGGTGTGGCAGGAGGAGGGGCATTTCTTCCTAGGACAGGGGAAGTATATTGTGGACATCCTTAGCAGATTTCACATGGAGGATTGTAAACCCATGTTGACACCTATGATCACTAACTGGAAGAAGCTTCACACTTTAGATTCTGAGTTGGTGGATCCCACATTGTATAGACAATTGATTGGTTCCTTGATGTATTTGGTCAACACTAGACCAGATATATGTGTTGCAATCAACACGATGAGCTAGTTCATGTGTGAGCCCAGGAGAGTGCACTGGGTTGCTGCAAAACACATTTTGCGGTACTTGCAGGGGAAAATGGATTATGGTCTGGATTATAGACAGGGAGATGGAGTGAGATTGGCAGGGTACACTGATTCTGATTGGGTAGGTTGTGCTTTTGTAATATTCCTAATTAGAGATAGCTAATTGGAATATTCGATTTTGTTCAGTTTTGCCGTCTATAGTTTATAAATAAATAAAAAGTGAGTGGAGAGGGTCTAACTCACTTATGTGAAATAAAACACCCTCCTAGTAGCACAACGTTGTGACTTAAGGGGGAGCCAAGGGGGCCAAGCACCACGTAGAGAGGGGGCCCACGTTAGCTCTAGAAGCTTCTGCGCAGGAGAGGTTGAGCACGTGGCAAGAGAGGGAGGCTATGTTGAGGAGATGGCCTTAGGGTTGGAGGAAGGCCAACGTTATAAAAGAAGGAAGAACCTTCTCATTTGATTCATTCTGTTGTTGATGATATTGAGATGGACGTCTTGTCTTCTTGAGCACACTGTCTGTTTAGCCTGTCTGCAGTACTGTTTAGTGCATTGAGTGTCTTCGGTCAAAGATCTCGCCCTTAGCCTCTGGGGACTTCGAGTGCCTGCTCGGGCAAGGTTATTTCTTCAGTATTTTGTGAGAGGTTTTGTTGTCTGGGTTTGTTGCGGAGCTGAGCTTTCATAGAGATTGCACAGTCACTGAGAGGGAAGACACAGTCCATCTTGGAGGTGTTCTGGATCGGGATTTCTGCAAGAGATTGAGCCGAGATTTTGAGCAGAGGATCAACCTTTGCCATTGGGAGGATCTTGGTGGAGTTTGAGGCAGTGTTTCAGTCATTCTCATTTAGCCTCTGCGCAAATCCTTGGAGGCCAGCGTAATTCCCCAAGGGGGTGTTTGCCGGTGGTTTTCGGGGGTCGGCCAATTTTGATATGGTTTCTGGGTTTTGTCGGGATTGGTGAGTAGAGGAGGATTGCAGATTTTCAGCTCATTCCGGCAAGGGGATCAGCCCCTAGACTTCAGTCCATTCCAGCAGTAGCAGCTACACGACAGTTTTCCAGTAGCTGGTACGCAGTTCAGAGAGCAGCCATTTCCTATATATCCTGAGAGCATTTCTTCACTTGCCTTGAGCAAGTTTAGGTGCCATCACTCTAATCACCTATTGTACTTCATTATATTTCTCAGTTTAATAAAATGGCTTCGCATTTCCTCTCTATATTTCTGGATGAGTTGCCGTACATTCTGTCTATGTTATTATATGTCTGCTGCACTGTTATTTTTATATATTCTTGAGCATTCTAGTTCTATACCACTTGGTGTGTTTATCTTTCACTCTTAGACGGAGTCTGGAAAGGGCCAGGTAGCCTCCGGATTTCGTCCTCTTTTCAGAGGCGACATATCCGGTAAATGCCCTCCCAGTGTATCTTTGGTTGGAGTTTGCCGTGTTTTAGAGATATCCCCGAAACGGGATATTACAGTGGTATCATAGCATAGTTCTGGCTCAGCCTGTGGTCTATGACACCGGGGAAGAGACCATATATTTGTTACAGAGGCAGGAAGTACAGAGGCCGTGAGCGTAGGTTGGAGAACACCTACGAAGAGGGAGACTGTGTTTGGGTGGTGGACACAGAGTAGGAGAGAGAGCCTATGACAGATGCAGAGCAGGAGGAGCCTGTATTAGATTCAGAGCAGAGAGGGCCAATGGCAGATGACATAGAGGCCAAACAGTTTGGGGAGGCACTCCTCAAATCGGTGCAGGATTTAGCTAGACAGATTGAGGTGATGGGTCAGAGATTCACTGCTGTAGAGGCTAGATAGTGTGAGACCCCACGGGTTTTTCAGGTAGGAGAGGGATCAGGTACATCTCATCATTTGCCGGAGCATGGTGCTGCTCAGCGTGATACTCCTCAATTGATGGTTTCACGTGCACCTACCCACTCTACCATGCCCACTTTCTTAGGAGCAGATACAGGGGCAGGAGCCCAGTAGGAGGCAGAGCCCAGACACATGGGCGAGTATTTTGCAGAGTATCAGGCCTATGGGCAGGAGTTTAGGGATGCTCTCTCATTCTGGGATTTTTTTCAGCTCCAGCGGGACAGTAGACCTCGCGACCATCATAGAGGGCACCGACATTTCATGATGGAGATACCCACCGCACATCTAGCAGATTCCATTTGCCTACGTTTGATGGCTCATCAAACAGTTCGGCAAAGTCTTGGGTGGAGAAGCTGGACATCTATTTCCAGCTTAACCAAATGTCGGAGACGAAGGCCATAAAGGTGGCGACATTACATTTGGATGGTGAGGCCTAGGATTGGTGGTTCCATGGGATGGTCACACTTGGGCATTCTACAGTGACGACATATGCCGAGTTTACCAGGAGGTTGATGGAGCGATTTGACCAGAGGGATCCGGAGCAACACTTTGTTGAGCTGACAAGGCTCAAGCAGACTGGGAGCCCCGAGACATACATTGCAGATTTCTTGAGGATTTCAGTGATGGTGCCAGATCTGTCCGGAGCACGGATGATCTATATGTTTGTGGAGGGGTTAGCAGAGCCACTTCGGGGTCTAGTCAGATCTACTAGACCGGTTACACTTCAAGATGCTATTAGCAGGACCCGAGACTTGCAGGATGCATTGCCCAGGACTCGGACACCTTACCCCTAGAGACAGGGTTTCCAGCCCAAGGGGAAGGATGTGAGGATTCCGCCTCCCAAGGGGAATCAGGGACGGGCACAGATAGATGATGATGCCAGGAGGGAGTTGAGGAAGAAGCAGTTGTGCTTCACTTGTCAGGAGCTGTGGGCACCAGGGCATAAGTGTGCTGCTGGCAAAGCACACTTCATGGAGGTCTTCTCCGATGATAGCGGGGAAGAGGATGAGGAGGCAGGAGATACTCAGACAACGCAGGATCAGTTGCCACCTCCACCTCCAGGGACAGGAGGTGCAGCTTTTGCACCCACAGGAGGGACCCTTGCAGCCCTGCGAAGAGTTCCTAAGTATTTGACGCTGTGCGTACGAGGGATAGTACGTGGCTAGCGAGTGTCAGTCTTGGTTGACAGTGGGGCGACCCACAACTTCATTGATGCACAGATGGTCGAGCAGAGGGGTATACCGACCGAGAGCTTTGACGGATTTTCAGTGTTGGTCCCAGGAGCCCAGACGATGCAGTGTGCCTGGTATGTTCGGAGTTGGCAGTGACGATGGGTACCTACACCGTGACCGATCACTTTTTCGTGGTCAACATACCAGATACCAATGTGGTATTGGGTGTTCAGTGGTTGATTACTCTGGGGAAGGTCACCATGCATTGGGAGGCCTTAGAGATGGAGTGGGATGATAAGAAGACCGGGAAGCATGAGAAGATCCGCGGGATGCACACTGACCCACCTCAGACACTTTAGGCACGGTATGATGCGGTGTTTGGGGATATACCACCAGGTCGGCCACCGGACCGAGGGTTTGAGCACACCATTAAGCTTGAGCAAGGTATTCAGGCGGTGATCACTACCCCCTATAGGCATCCCAAAGCCTATCGGGATGAGATTGAGCGGGCCTCCAGGAGTTGCTGGCTCTTGGGCACATCAGACCGAGCATGAGTCTGTTTGCTTCTTCCGTAGTGTTGGTGAAGAAGAAGGACGGCACCCTGAGGATGTGCATTGATTACGGGGCCCTGAACAAGAAGACCATGAAGAACAGGTATCCTATACCCAGGATCGATGAGTTGATGGATGAGCTGAGAGGAGCCAAGTTCTTCTCGAAGATTGATTTGAGATCAGGGTACCATCAGATTCGCGTGAGGGAACAGGACATTCCCAAGACCGCCTTCAGGTGTCATTATAGGCACTTTGAGTTTTTGGTTATGCCTTTTGGGCTGACCAATGCACCAGCCACTTTTCAGTCTTGCATGAACCATATCTTCCGCAGTCATCTGAGGAAGTTTGTATTGGTCTTCTTCGATGACATACTCATATATAGCAGGACTTGGGAGGAGCATCTCCAGCATATAGAGGCAATACTACGCATCTTGGAAGAGCAACAATTCTATGCTAAGCTCTCCAAGTGTGAGTTTGGGATGGCGGAGATGTTGTATTTGGGTCACATTATTGGAGTGGACGGAGTGAGGGTCCGTGAGGAGAAGATTAGAGCCATCAGAGATTGGCCGGAGCCGAGGAATGTGACGGAACTTCGAGGGTTCATTGGAATATGTACCTATTACAGGAAGTTCGTCAGAGGTTCCTCACAGCTTGCTGCACCCCTTACAGATTTGACGAAGAAAGGGGCATTCAGTTGGTCAGATACAACGCAGCGAGCCTTTGATAGGCTCAAGGAGGTGACGAGTAGCTGCCCAGTGCTTGCATTTCCGGATTTTACGCAGCCATTTGTCTTCGAGTGTGATGCGTCGGGAGAGGGGATCAGCGCAGTATTGATGCAGGGGGGACACCCTATAGCCTTTGAGAGCCGGAAGCTCCTTCCGCACGAGAGGTTGTATTCTATATACGACAAGGAGATGTTGGCCATCATGCATGCCTTGGCCAAATTCCGGTAGGATTTGGTAGGGAACAGGTTCAGGGTGAGGACTAATCACAACAGCCTCAAGTTCTTTTTGGAGCAGAAGCAGCTATAGGAGAGGCAGCAGAAGTGGATCAGTAAGATCCAAGCATATGACTTTGACATTGAGTATGTCAAGGGTAAGAATAACCTGGTAGCAGATGCCCTTTCACGTAGATCAGCCACGTTATCTCTTATGAGCTTGGATACAGATTGGAGGGCTCGAATTTTAGTGGAGTACTCCAAGGACAGATTTGCATGTGAGGTGCTAGATGGACAGGTGGCGGATGACATGTACAAGGTGGTTGATGAGATCATCTACTATAGGGACAGGATCTTCTTGACTGAGGTGTCTCAGCTTAAGAAGAAGATACTCCAGGCATCACATGATTCTCCTTTGGCAAGCCATCAGGGGTTTACCAAAACCTACAGGGCCATTAGAGAGAGGTTCTCATGAAAGGGCCTCAAGGAGGACGTACTCCAACACATCAGGGAGTGCGATGTTTGTCAGAGGAACAAGGGGGAGATGAGCCATCCCGCAAGATTGTTGCAGCCTCTTCCCATTTCGGATGGGAAATTGGAGAGCATATCGATGGACTTCATCACAGGGTTGCCCATGGTGCAGGGCAAGGATTGTATCTTTGTCGTCGTTGATCGGCTGACAAAGTATGCGCACTTTTTCGCCATATCCGCGCATTACATAGTAGCACAAGTGGCCGAGCTATTCTTCAGAGAGGTTTTCAGGCTGCATGGTCTTCCTAAGACCATCATCAGTGACAGGGACAGCAGCTTCATGGGCGGATTTTGGCAGGAGATTTTCTGGCTGGTGGGGATGGAGTTGACACCGAGTACCAGTTATCACCCACAGACGGATGGACAGACGGAGATAGTTAACAAGTGGCTGGAGGGCTACTTGCGTAACTATGTCAGTGGGCAACAACGAGCATGGCTGAGGTGGTTGCATTTGGGGGAGTACTGCTACAACACGACACATCACATGTCCATTGGTATGTCACTGTTTTATGATTTGTATGGGTATCATTCTTTATCTTTTGCTAATGTGATGTTCGGTGCTAGCAAGGCTCCTAGAGCCAAGATTTGGATCCAAGAGAGTCAGGACATTCTCCGAGCTCTCAAGGACAATATGGCTACAGCACAAAACCAGCAGAAGCTGTATGCCGACAGAGGTCGGGTGGAGAGATAGTTTGAGGTAGGGGACTTGGTCTACCTACGATTACAGCCATACCGACAGTCATCGCTGAAGCAGAAGGGAGCTGAGAAGCTCAAACCTCGCTTTTACGGGCCATACAGGGTGATACGCAGGATTGGGCAGGTTGCGTATGAGTTGGAGCTGCCCCAAGGCAGCAAGATCCACAACGTTTTTCACGTATCATGCCTGAAGAAGGCGCTGGGGCAGCAGGTGATAGTGACCGATGATCTACCACCCACGGATGATAAGGGGCATTTGTTGTTGCAGCCAGAGGCTATTATTGATACCAGGGAGAGGCAGCTACGCAGCAAGACAGTCCGGGAATTCTTGGTGAGGTGGAAGAATTTGCCGGATGAGGATGCCACTTGGGAGAGTGAGAAGATTTTGCAGCATCCATCACTTCAGTTGCTTGAGGACAAGCAACATTTTGTCGGGGGAGACTGTAATATTCCTAATTAGCGACAGCGAATTGGAATATTCGATTTTGTTTAGTTTTTCCGTCTATAGTTTATAAATAAATAAAAAGTGAGTGGACAGGGTCTAACTCACTTAAGTGAAATAAAACACCCTCCTAGTAGCACAATAGCACAACGTTGTGACTTAAGGGGGAGCCAAGGGGGCCAAGCACCACGTAGAGAGGGGGCCCATGTTAGCTCTAGAAGCTTCTGCGCAAGAGAGGTTGAGCACGTGGCAAGAGAGGAAGACTACGTTGAGGAGATGGCCTTAGGGTTGGAGGAAGGCCAACGTTATAAAAGAAGGTGGAGCCTTCTCATTTGATTCATTCTGTTGTTGATGATATTGAGCTGGATGTCTTGTCTTCTTGAGCACGCTGGCTGTTTAGCCTGTCTGCAGCACTGTTTAGTGCATTGAGTGTCTCCGGTCAGAGATCTCGCCCTTAGCCCCGGGGGACTTCGAGTGCCTGCTCGAGCAAGGTTATTTCTTCAGTATTTTGTGAGAGGTTTTGTTGTTTGGGTTTGTTGCGGAGCTGGGCTTTCATAGAGACTGCGTAGTCACTGAGAGGGAGGACGCAGTCCATCTTGGAGGTGTTCCGGATCGGGATTTCTGCAGGAGATTGAGCCGAGATTTTGAGCAGAGGATCAACCTTTGCCATTGGGAGGATTTTGGTGGAGTTTGAGGTGGTGTTTCAGTCATTCTCATTTAGCCTCTGCGCAGAGCCTTGGAGGCCAGTGTAATTCCCCAAGGGAGTGTTTGCCGGTGGTTTTCGGGGGTCGGCCAATTTTGATATGGTTTTTGGGTTTTGTCGGGATTGGTGAGTAGAGGAGGATTGCAGATTTTCAGCTCATTCCGGCAAGGGGATCAACCCCTAGACTTCAGTCCATTCTAGCAGTAGCAGCTACACGGCAGTTTTCCAGCAGCTGGGACGCAGTTCAGAGAGCAACCATTTCCTGTATATCCTGAGAGTATTTCTTCACTTGCCTTGAGCAAGTTTAGGTGTCATCACTTTGATCACCTATTGTACTTCATTGTATTTCTTAGTTTAATAAAATGGCTTAGCATTTCCTCTCTATATTTCTGGATGAGTTACCGTACATTATGTCTATTTTATTATATGTCTGCTGCATTGTTATTTTTATATATTCTTGAGCATTCTAGTTCTATACCACTTGGTGTGTTTATCTTTCACTCTTAGACGAAGTCTGGAAAGGGCCAGGTAGCCTCCGGATTTCGTCCTCTTTTCAGAGGTGGCATATCCAGTAAATGCCCTCCCAGTCTATCTCTGGTTGGAGTTTGTCATGTTTTAGAGATATCCCCAAAATGGGATATTACAACTTCTGATAGGAAGAGCACTTCAGGGTGTTGTTTTGGGTTGGGTTTGGCAATGGTGTTGTGGTTCAACCGAAAGCAGCAGTTAGTAGCATTGAGTTCAACGGAAGTAGAATACATGGCAGCCAATGTAGCTAGTTGTGAGGCCATATGGCTTCGTAAGATGTTGTTTGGCTTATTTGGTCAGCCGTTGAGACCGTCAATGATTTACTGTGATAATCAGAGTTGCATTAAACTCACGGAGAATCCAGTGTTTCATGACAGGTCAAAGCATATCGGGATCAGATATCATTTCATCAGAGACTATGTTCAGAAGGGAGTTGTGAAGCTTGAGTATATTCCCATAGATGAGCAGGTAGCAGATATATTCACCAAAGCCTTACCACGAGGCAAGCATGTCTACTTCAGAGACAAGATGGGTGTGGTGAGGAATACTTTCCTCGGAAAGAGGGAGTGTTGAAATTTGGGTACTAGAGGACAAGTGGTTCTCTAAGGCTTTAATCTTTGGCCTAGGGAAAGGTGTCCAAAAGAATTTAACTTTTTCTCCTAAAGTGACTTTATAAGTTGTAAAGTCAAATCTAACGTAAAAGTGACTTTAAGTGATAAAGTTACTAATTCTAATTTTAAAGTGACTTTAATAAATTCAATGTGAAATTAGAAAGTGAAAAGTGACTTGGAAATAAATGACTAAGAGGGTCTTTATTAAAGTGGAGTGAATTAAAAAATAGAAAGGGAGATTTAAATGCACATTTAATCTCAGCCCTAGATCTAAAGCTATCTTAGCCATTGGATTTAGGGATTCTCCAAAAGTCACTTAGAGTTAGGTTAATGAAGGAAAAGAGGGAAAAGATCATTCAACCTTTCATGAGTAGATTGAGAGAGGAGGAGAGAAAGCAAAGGAGACATTTCCGAGTAGTGAGAAGAAAGAGGACAATAGCAAGGAGATTCAACAAATCCATACAACAAAGCAAGAGCACGGTTTTCAAGGAAAGTGGACACGAAAATCGAGGAAGGGAGAACAACATTTATTGCCATATTGGCATGTTTTTTGAGGTCCGTACAACAAGGAGGAGGCACTGTTTTCGAGCTCTGTACAACAGAAGCAGGCATAGAAACCGAGGCAGTGGTACAACAGTTTTGAGAACGCCATACAGCATGGAAATCGAGGTAGCTGTACAACACAGTTTTCGAGGAGGCCATACAGTTGTTTCGACACAGTTTTCTATGTTGTCCATACAACATTTAATGTTGTACATTTCTTTGTAATTTTCTGTTTTGCATTGGCACGAAAATCGAGGCGGAGTTTGTGCACGATTTTCGAGATAAGTACATTTGTGAAGTTGCTGTAATTTTTACTGTGTTTTTCTGTTCACTATAAAAGCATATTCAGAAATAAAGAGAAGCTTTCGAACTGGTTTTCCCCAAGAGTTGTAGGGGGTTTTTCTAGGGTCATATTGACCAAAAATCAACGTGTCAAATTTCTCTGTGTGGCTGAAAATATTTCTGTGTTTTTATTTCTGCAATTTCCAGCATTTTGAAATTTCCAGAATTAATGTTTTCAGAAAATATTTATTTTTCCAGCTTTGTTGAATGTATGGTTATGGGAATGGACATTTAACTTTATGGGAGAAATAAGGAGAAACTGAAAACCAGAGTGGGTTATCAAATTTCTACAAATTGAGACCAAGTCTTTTAGATTGAAGCATACAATTAGCCATTTCTTTTAAGGTGCGATTCTTCCTTTCAGCTACACCATTCTGTTGTGGAGTATATGGAATAGTATGTTGTAATTGAATGCCATGCTCAGTGCAAAAGGTGATAAATTTGTTGTTAACATATTCTCCTCCATTGTCTGATCTTAACTTAAGAATTTGATGTCCAGATTGTTTCTCAACAAAGGCCTTAAAAGCCAAGAACATGTTAAAAACTGCACTAGAGTTTTAAGAAGTATACCAAGTGCGTCTAGAAAAATCATCAATGAAAGTTAAGAACTACTTGTAACCAGAGAAAGAAACAACAGGAAGTGGACCACATAAATCACTGTGCACAAGTTGCAAAGGGGTTGAAGTGTGCCAAGAGGCACGTTTGTCAAAACTATCCTGATGATGTTTTTCGAGTACACATCCGGAGCAAACACCATCTCGGCAAGATACCATAGGAAGACTTGTCACCATATTTTCTTTACATAGAGTTTGAAGAGAGCGATAGTTTAAGTGACCAAATCGCTCATGCCAAAGTTTGCTCACTTCATCATTATGAGCAACAAAAACAGAGGGAAGACATGATGACCCAAAGTTGTCAAACTTATACAACCCTGTGGAATCATTAGCAATTCCAGTAGCTAAAATATGTCTAGGATCTTTGAGGTCCTTGATTACAACATCATGAGGTGGGAATTCTACTATTTTCCCTTCACCTGAATGAGTTATCTGATAAACAGATAGAAGGTTGCATGACAAGGTAGGAACACATAGTACATCATTAAACTGACCATTATCTAGATGAATGGTTCCAGATCCTATGACACTAAGAGATCTATTATCACCAACATAAATATGTTTGGTGTTACAATCATTTAAAGAAGAAAACATGGCTTTGTTTTTGGCCATGTGGTAAGAAGCTCTAGAATCAATGAGCCACTCATGAGAATGAGAAGAAGAAGATACATTTAATGCATAACCAGATGCTTGACAACCACAAGCAGAGAGTGCCATTCCTAAAGATAAAGTTGAAGAGGTCTCCAAATTGATGTGGTGCTTCTTCATTGCTGCTTCCAAGGCTTCCATCTTCTTAAAACATTTGGACTCTACGTGGCCATCACGATTACAAAAGTTGCAATGTCTATCTATTTTCTTCCCTTTGTTTTTAGTTCCTTTATCAATTTGGTGAGTTGCTTTTTCATTTTGTGGCTGAAATTGCTTAGGACCCTTGTTTGGTTTAGGACCATACTTTTTGGGATATTGCTTCTTGGGATTCTTTTGTAATGGTTGATGTTGGGCTGCTAAGGCTTTCTTAGAAGCGTTTCCAGAAGAGATAGGACCAAGGTGTAAGATTTTTTCTTGTTCTCTTATCAAAGAATCGCAAAAGGCATCAAAAGAGGGGTTCTTGTAGGCAGTTCCTGAAGAAATAATGACTTCTCTAGTCGAATGGAAGGTGGAAACAAATACAGAGTATGTGGGGCCAAGCTTAGCAAGAATGAAATAGATGAGGCTACCATCTTCCTTTTTGACCTTACAACCTTTTAAAAGAAGTCTGAGGGTCTTGAATTTGGACAAAAAGTCTTCAATAGAGGAGAAATTATTATGGTCCAAAGTAAGCAACTCATGTTCAAGCTGGTGGGCCCTGATTTGATTTTGAATGCCAGAAACAATATTTAGCTTTTTCAGGACTTCATCAGGGGTGTCAATTTCAAGGATATGAAATCGAAGATTTTGAGCAATGGACATTCCTATCAACCCCCGTGCTTGATCTTGTTTATTTTCCCATTTAGCGGCTTTATCATCATCAGAAGGTTTAGTTTTTTGTCTTGTGGCTATTCTATAAAGCCCTTTACTTCTAAGTAAATCTACCATGTGAGATAGCCATTGGAAATAATTGGTGCTGTTAAGAATAATCGGGCATGCACTTTCCATTTAAAAAAAAAACTAAAGCTGAAAATGGCTAAACTAACTGCTCCAATGGAAAGATTTCGAAAAATTAGGCTGATTAAAAAAAAAAAAACGGCTCGAAAAGAGGCTTCCGAATGAAGAAGTTATGCCTTTTAAAAAAAACTGAGTTGTAGATGCCGAATAGTTACGAGAACGGTTTGAAATTTGATGATGAAGTTCAACTTTTTAAAAAAGTCCCGCCCCTTTAACAAAAAACATCTTACAAAAAAAGCTTAAGAAAGAAACTTGAACCCAAGACCTCTATTCTGATAAACTAACTTCTCACCAAGTGAGTTAGTAAAAGGATTCTGTAATTGTTTGAAAGGAGGAAGGGTTTTTATTTTTATTTTTTAGTCTTCGGTGTGCGTGCTTTTCCTTGCACAAAAAACACAAAATCCAAGAAAAAAAAAACAAATCGCAAGCCTTACGACAGAACGTTAGATTTTCGGTTAGCCTTACTGGCAACTATCTATTTTTTCACTATTTCTGATTTCTTGAGATCGCACAAAGATGCGGGGAAAGAGCATACGTAGCAAAAAAAAATTTCCCTTCTTCCTGTTTCTGATTTGCCGAGATCGCACACAGCGCAGAGCAAAGAGCATACACAGAGAAGAGGGTATAGATCCGACAAATAAATAAAACCTAAAAACCGAAATAAACAGAGGGAACCAAAATAAGCAAAACTATTAACAAATATAATTGCAAAACAGATACTTTATACCTCCAGATCTAAACTGACATAACTTGGGCAACCGAAAACCTTTCACATGAAACGAAAGGGGTTCCTCATTGTAACAGACGCTCCGGGCATGACAAAGCAATTCTCTAGGCCCGAAAATGTTAAAAAATAGTAGATCTAGAAAACGACATGCACATGCAGTCAAACCGGCTTCGGATTTGGATCAACAACAGAGGCGGCCGTCAAAATAGCTCGGATACCATGTAGGAATTTACAGGGTAAGTTTCTTAGATCAAACACCAAAGGTCACCGCTCACAAACAAATCACAAATCAGTACACCAGTATTATCACGTGGTTAAAATCCTCGAAGAGGGAAACAGTCCACGGCCTGAGCCAACGCGGCCACTTCAGGCAATTTATTAATATAAAAAGAAAGATTACATATGTTTATCTCATAAATGGTTTCCGGACAAATGACCCTCCATGCTCTTTAAATAGAGATCATGGACCAATCGGGTGTTAAGCCACGGATCAAGTGCTGTTAATATCGAGGAGAGAGTGAATTGTCGAATCACTACAAATCGTGACCGTTGGATTATAAGTTACAAATGTACATAGTAAAGAAACACACTTTACCTACTCTACACTAGACTAAGTTATTCTTAACTATTTCCTATGTGTCGGAATATCCTAACACCAATCTTCCTGCTTGTGTGCCCGTATTAGCCTCGACCCCCGACTTTCCTGTAGGCCTGATTAGGGGCCCTTTCCAATGTTTTGGCCCATTCTATTCATTCAATGCCAACAACTAAATACACAGGAAAAACTTCACAAAACAAACCCTTGGCGTAAACTTTGAGGTTTTGCCACATCATCAATGTATGTCATTATGACATCATCTAGGCCATGTGGCTCCTTCTGTATGGTGACTCGTGTCATCTAAATTTGGTCCACTATGCCATTCAAAAATGCTGAAATTGCCTGCCATGTGTCCTCCATACTACCACGTCACGCTAACATCATCTTCCACGTTGCCTGTATCGAGTCCCACACAGGCCGGGGGTCATGAGTTAGGGCTTCATTCTTCCTGCTGCATTGCCCGACCTCCGACTGGTCTCGACTAAACCCATCTCCTGACTTGGAGCTGGTCCCACACAGGTTGGGGGATCAGGGAGTTGGGCTTCATTCCCCTGTTGACTCTGCTACGCAACCCGTCTTTCGATTAGGCCCGACTCACCTAAGTCCAACCTTAGTTCAAAATCTGCCTAAGTCCTAAGCGTATGATCTTTTCTTTCTGCAGACTTCAACTGACTATAACTCTTGATTCAGAAGGCCTTTTCCAGGCTTCAGTATACCATTGGAAAGCTCTTCCAGAACACTATCTAACTATTCCACTTTCAGGAGAAACTAAGTTTTTCTCTTGAGACATAATCTCCTCCAAACTTTGGGACTTCTAACCATCATAGTCATCTTTTTATGGCTTCTCCACGAAGCCTTTTACTATGATGATTCTCTACAGAACACTGTAGCAACCATGGGACTCCCCCTGAACAACATGCTCATTAATGATAACATCTGCTGCCTCTGACCTTAATGCTAGTCCATTTAACATCAATGCCAACATACCAAGTGCCACCAATCATTCAAACAATACCAACTGTCCAACACTAGGACTCCTCCCATCGGTGAAAAGTCCATAAAGAGCGGGGGTATTGACTAAGGTGACAATGGGTCTTTGTCCTAATTTGGTCACTTGGTCTATTAGTTGTCCCATAGGTTCCACTACTAGGGACCCGCTAGATTGTGTGGTAACAGGGTCGATTTGTCCTTCATATGGGCGACTTGGTCAAAGTCGAAATATGAATGGTCTCCATTAATTTTCTAATGAAATTCTGACCGAAGTTGCCAATCTTCAACATTTACAAAAAATGATTTCAAAAGATCTATACAAAAAAAGGTGGGAGCATATATACAATGGCGATCATAAGTGCTTCTTTAGAGCAACAAGAGCTGAAATAAAGTCAGAATAGTTTAGGTGGCTTCAAAGATGATGGAATATCTCATCAACTGAGCTCCTCTGGCCAAAATATGATGGCATATCTCATCAACTGAGCTCCTTTGGCCAAAAGATGATGGCATATCTCATCCCACCAAATAGAACATACGGAAAACAATGAACTAACCTCATGCACAAAAAACAACCGTGGAATTGATTTTCCAAAGGATAAATAAATTAGAGCTTTGTTATAACAATTCCTCTTATACTTGAATGTCTGTAATACAAAATATATATTCATTGATAAGAAAAATAATAATAGATTTTTGGCTTCTGTGATCCATCAATAAATTATGAAGAAATCTTTCGGTAATAATCACATTATCATAAACAAAGTCGACGCGTTTCGAACCAACCAGTGTGGTTCATCATCAGGACTAGGTTCGAAATGCGTCGACTTTGTTTATGATAATGTGATTATTACCGAAAGATTTCTTCATAAGAAAAATAATGATATTACAATGGTCCTCATGATAGTCTTCTCATAGCATGTAATATCCCCAAAGGGAAATAACCAATAATACACAGAAATATGCCAGACAGATATATAAAACAAAATGCCAGAACCAGAACATGGAACAAGTACACATAGAATGCCAGAACACTAAGCCATTTTATTAATCTGAGAATACATATATAGGGGTACAAGATAATCAGAATGAGTGCACCTATCCTTGCCCTAGGCAAGTGGAGACCCTCTCAGAACAAATATTGGCTGCAATAGGGACAGCGTCATAGCTGGCTGAAGAAACTGCTATGGAAAACTGCTGCTGCAATGCACTGGAACTATGAGCTGAAAACTGGAAAGGTAGCTGATCTCAATCCTCCAGACAAACCCCAAAAAATGTGAAGCTGATGCTCCACCTCCGAAGATCCACCAATCAAACCCTCACCAATGAAAACACTGTCTCTGCCAGTGACAGCGCAGAAGCCAAATGAAACGCTGGCAAGAAGGGGTGAATCCAACCACAAATCCTCCAGATGAGATAACCAAACTCCTCAGGGCCGGAAACACTGAAAAACGCTGCCAAAACCCCATACAATAGCCCTGCTCATCAGATCTGCGTCCTCCCTAGCTGGATCTGCGTCCTCCCTATCCAGATCTGCGTCCTCTCTCTCTAGATCTGCGTCCTCTAAGCCCGGATCTATTTGAATCACAAGTCTTCCTATCCGGTCTGAGTCCTTTGCTGAATCTGCTGGATGCGTCCTCCCTATCCGGTCTGCGTCCTCTCTTTGAATCTGCTGAGATGCAAATCCTCTATCCCGGTCTGCGTCCTCCCCTATCCGGATACGCGTCCCTGTCTTTTTTTGGTCTGCGTCCTCTTGCTAACTGCGCGAGTCTCGAAAGGTATCTCCTCTGCAAAATCTCCACGAAAACTACGCCGTCACCACGAAAGCGGAAAGGAAAAACCTTGCTCGACGAGCACTCGGTCCCGAGCAAGGGTGAGATCTCACGACCGGAGACACTCGATTTGCACACAACGATCTTTAACGAACGGGCAAGCTTAGCCGACGTCTTTGGTAAACCCAGTCTGGCCTGTGTCAATATCAAATCAAACATACCAAATAAGGTGAGAACCCCACCTTTTATAGTGCTAAACTCCCTCCAAAACCTTGACTGCGTCCTTCACTCTCCTTGGCCTGCGCAGTTAACCTTGGGTCAGCGTGAGGCCTCCCCTCATACTCATGTGGACCCCCAAGGCCCCCTCTTTAAGTTATAACGTCAATCAACTAGGAAAAAACACTTTATTTTATAAAGTGAGGTGACCCCTCTTATTTCTCACTTTATTTATTATTTCTAGCTAAAGCGGCAAAATTAAACAAAATTGAAATATTCCAATTAGCAATGCTAATTTGGAATATTACATAGCATTGACTGGTTATGAGGCAAAGGGGTGTGTGCCCTTTGATTTTTCATTAACTAATTACTTATTAGTATATCATTATTATTTTTATGTTTATAACAAGATCCTTAGGCATTGCCAATGTGTTGCAAATATAGGATGAAATTGACAACACCAATCACTAAATAGAGTAGACTACTAGCGAATATTTCCTTGAAGCACCCTTAAGGACTGGTCCTCAAGAAAGCTCCAACACTACTTGACAAAATGACACTCCCGAAAGATATGTTTAACTATCTTTCAGTGCTGACAAACATGACAAAGGCCATCAAAGGGACCACTTTTGGCCAACTTGTCCTTGGATGGAACCCCTTGGTAGATCACTAGTGATGGAAAAATCCTTAGCTTATAAGAAATCCAAATTAACCAAACACTATGCAAGTGACGGCTCCATGTATCCTCTGGATCCATGAAGAACAAACAAGCATTAAGGATCGAGGATAATAGATGTCTTCAATGAAAGAAAAAATACAAACAATGAGAATCATACTATAGAAGTAGGTGACTAAGGCACCAACTCTTAAGTCTAGGCATCACAATTTCCATTTTAAATAACTCCTTGTCTTTGGGATTAGCCCTTGCAACTTCATAATCACGAGATGATTAGGGGCAAGGATACCATGCTCTTGAGCAAGAGTACCACTTCTTCCAAGAGAAAGAGGTCATATCTCACAAGTCACCACCAAAAAAGATGCTCTTCTTGCTCAATCTATGTATTGGAAACATGATAATGTAATAAACATAAATATACAATAAATATGAATAATAATAATAAATAAGTTAATGACATACTAGGAAAGGTCATAACCCTTCCATCACAATCTCTCACCTTGTGTCTCGTTAGTGAGTAGATATTGTCACATAGGTCATTGTAAATCATTTATCTTTCATATTACATATTGAATACATTATTCTAATCCATATGGAATCTTTTATGTTATCCTATTTACTTTGGATATTTAGTTTATGAATCAAGTTGTTTATTTTGTATTTGGCAAGTGAGATTGTTCCTTTTGTTTTCATCATAGCCATGTTCTGACCCTGCCCTTGGCCATACCTTTTTTTTACTAATACTTTTCCTTGAATTTCATTTCCCTTGTCAACATAACTCTCTTCTTACTTATGCCCAACTCTCCTCTATCTCAAGGGGGGTTCTCTCTAGTTGATCTTAATGATCAAATGGATCGAACAAGCCAAGTCTAGAGCCCTCAAGGCTTCTACTTGTACTTTCACCAACCAACATATAGATCAATTAGGGTTTAGGGTTGATAGAATTGCAAGGGATTTAGGGAAACTTCAAGGTTTGAGTTCAAAGGGAAAAAATTCCCAAACACACACAACCCAAGAATCACTAGGAGAGTAAAACCCTACCAAAATGGTGTAGATGATTTTACAAGAAAAATGGGTGATGGAGTGTGAAGATCAGTGCCTTAGCTTGCTAGTATATTTTTGGGGGCATCTGGGGTCAAGCAATTGCACACTTGAGAGAAATGAAGTGGATTTAGGTGCAAAGACTAGAATAGACTAATTATCAAAGATGAAAAAATTGCGATTTTATCGCGAGTTTTTCGGGCTGCCGATTATATCGGCGATAATTTCGACGATTTTTTGAAATTATCGTTAGCGCGATATTATCGCGATAATTACGAAAAAATCGCGATTATTTTGGTAAAAATCGTGGGCCCATCAAATAGCAACCCTATAAGTTCAAAAATCAATTTTTTTTTTTATCATTTTTGCAGCCCTCTCATTTTCCTGACACACCCTGTTGGCAGTTCATGGTAATGTTAAATTCTTAAAGTAAAAGGGATATTTCCTTTATTTTTCATTTTCCTGACACACCCTGTTGGCAGTTCATGGTAATGTTAAATTCTTAAAGTAAAAGTGATATTTAAATTTTTAACATTACCATGAAATGACTCAGGATGTTTAAGAGTGGTTTCGACCTCATTGGATTTCATATGGAGAAACTAAAATTTTAGATTTCACTAAAATTCAGCGGACTTAATGGTTTTCAGGGTTTCATGGTTTGGGGATTTGCATTGTTTCCATTTGATTCTATTATGTGTAAGGGTATGAGATTGGCATTTGATCAAGAGTATGAAGTCCTTTAAGAACCTTGATGTTGGTGGCATTGATTGTTGAACTTTGTTGATGTTGGTGGTATTGATTGTTGAACTCCTCTACTATGGCCTTAACAAGAATGTACCCTTCACTCAAAGGAAAACAACTGGTTAGGCATGTTAATCTTTTTCTACTGCATTTTAAGGTTGAGCAATCCAAGTCTGAAGACTTTGAGTTAGATGATGTTTATGTATCTTTTGTTGATGATCCCATTTCTAGTAGCGATGAATCAATGATGAGTTTCATGAGGAGGAGGAGAAGGAGCAACAATAGGAGAAGGAGGAGCAACAATAGGAGGAGGCGGTGACACCACCTACCCTTGCTACCGGTAGAGGACGTGGTCTACCTCCTTTAGCTCCTAGTGCTTCAGGATCTGGAGCACAACAGAGTCCATTGCCAGCCTCGCCAACTTCTTCGTCTAGAGGGAAAGTTGTTACATTTTCTCGCAAGAGGGGCAGAGGAAATCAGTAGTATAGGTTATTTGGTGCATTCCTTTGTATATAACATTATGACTCATGATATGAGATACATTATTATATTTTTTGTTGATATTTTGAGGCTGAGTTGACTCTTGAGACTCGGGACTTAGTATTCAGGACAGGATTCAGTTTTATTTGTGATGTAGCACTAGATATGATATTACACATCTTATATATTAGTTTTTTTCATATTTATGTGTCAATGCATTTATTTTATGCTGTAGATGCTTTAGATATTAAAAAAATTGAAAAAAAATGAATATTTTTGTATGTGCCGATTTTTTCCCGATTTTTACGATTTTTTCCCGATTTTTACGATTTTTCCCGATTTTTTCCCCTTGGTGATAATATCCCGATCGCAATTTTTTCATCTTTGCTAATTATTTTCCCCTAGGAGTTTGACCTGGGCATCTTTCTACCTTTAGAGATGGGATATGGGAGAAAACTTAACCAAAGTCATCTAAAAAAGAGCTTGATGAGAGGATCAAAGAGGATTGGAGTAGATTTAGCCTTAGGGACTAGGGAAGACTAACCAATGTACCCTAGAGGCTTAGGCTAGGTGTCACAACTTTTCAAGGATAAATAAAGGAGGGAGCTTGAACAAGGTCACCTCAAACGAACTTGATGAAAATCTTTCCCAAGGAGAATAAATAGATAAAAATATACTAGCAAAACCATTGTGAATTTTTAATAACCCTTTTCCATCAACAATAAATAAGATTGTGGAAAGATAACTTACTCAATTTTAGATCTAAGATTTTTGTGATCCATAATGTAGATAAATATCTTTCGGATTAATCCTAATGATGTGATTAATCCGAAAGATATTTATTTACTCAATTTTATCATGCATCCACCAAATTTCACCATCTTTGGTGAAAGAACACATCATATTTCATAGGTTACAACTTCCATCTTCATTTGGGGGAAAATATATTTGTGCTTTATCAAAATTCAAATACAATGATTTTGCAAGTTGTATTTGAAGTAGTATTTCATCTACAACCTCATTATTTGTACTTGAGACAACAACCATTTCCAGGGATGTGTTGGAAGAAGTTGTGATTGATGTGAAAGGTTATCCAAGAAAAAGAGAATTGTCATTAGTATCAAAGGCTATCCAAGAAAAACAAAAGTTGATACTCTTTTCTTTGAATGTTTTTTAACTCCATTTACTTACCTCACATGGAAGTATAATGCAGATGGTTGGAAAATGTATTATGAAACCTTTCCAATGATATATGACACTCCCACTAATCCTCACTGTTGAGGAGATGAGTTTTTGAAGTTTATTAATTATGCCGCCTTTGACAAGTTGGCCCCACAGTGACGGTTTAGACCTCAAAGAGTACTATATATAAGCGTGAGGAGGAGGCATTTTAGCAATTCACTTCAGGAAAATTTGGATCTGTTTAAACAAGCGAAGAAAAGAAGGGTTTTTGGGGTTCATATCTCATGAACCATAAGAGAGGAGAGGTCGTATTGGAGAGGCTATCTATGGAAGGACTTTTGGCACATTTTTAAAGGGTTTTGGCATAGTTTTTGAAGTTATTTATGGCACATTTTTAAAAAGGCTTTTGGCACACTTTTTGAAGGCTGTTGGTTCTGGTTAGAAGGTTGTTACAGGCCTACGCCTTGGAACACAGGCAGTACTGTAGCCTTTTTTCTGATGTAGTGTATGTGAGAGGGCCACTATCCTTAGTACAAGAGTCCTTATTTCTCTTTATTAAAGCAAGGATGGCAGGGTGGAGCAAGGAAAGTGAGTTGTAGCTTCCTTCAGGTTGATGCCTGTAAATTCAAGGGTTGGTGTGTTGTGTAACCAGCTCCAAAAAGAGAAGAAAAGAGATATCAACGCCTTAGAGATGAGCCACTTCGAGGGGGCAACCTCCAATACATTACATAAATGAACAATTCTTGGATGATACAATTCACAAAACCTCCTTTCTATATATAGGAGTCCATGGGGCCATAATGTAATCCTAGTGGGCCACAATGTAATCCTAGCCGACCTAACAATAATAATTTAAGGGCACAATAATAACAAAATGGGGGCTACAAGGGTACAATAATAACAATAAGGGGGTTACACTAACAACAATAAGGGACTATACTAGTAATATAGGGACCTAACATGCCCCTCTCCTTCAAAAAAGTGTTGTTCTCAACGCTTGAGTAGCTCTGGGTGCTTCTGTATAAAATTCTCATCCTCCCATGTAGAATCTTCAGTGGGTAAGTTCTTCCACTTGATGAGATACTCTGAAATTGATCGATTCCGTAGTTGTCGAGTTCTTGTTTCCATGACCGCTTCTGGTTCCAATATGAATTTTCCTTCCTCATCAAGTTCTGGCAATATTGTTTGAACTGGAAGATTTTCACCTATAACCTTCTTTAAGCATGAAACATGGAAAACTGGATGTACTAGCGAAGAAGTAGGAAGCTCCAATTTGTATGCCATAGAACCAATATTTTGCAACACCTTGTAAGGACCATAGTACTTTGGTGATAATTTATTATCCTTCTTAGCTTGCTTGAGGAACATTTGTTTGTATGGTTGTAGCCGTAAAAATACCCAATCTCCTACATCAAAACTTCTCTCGCTGCGATGTTGATCTGCCTGTTGTTTCATTCGATTTTGTGCCAAATTTAGGTTATCCTTTAAGAGTTGGAGAACTTCTTCTTGATGCTCGATGTGATCTTCCACTACTTGAACCTTCGAATTTTCTCTTAAATATGATGTGATGGATGGTGGATGATATCCATAAAGTGCCATAAATGGGGTCATTTTTGCTGCAGTATGGAAGGAAGTGTTATACCACCATTCGGCGAGAGGTAACCACTTGACCCATTGTGTTTGTTTATCAGATACAAAACAACGAAGATATCCTTCCAAACATTTATTTACTATCTCGGTTTGACCATCAGATTGAGGATGATAAGATGAGCTATGAGCTAATTGAGTACCCAAACAAGAAAATAACTCCGTCCAAAAATTTCCCGTAAAAATGGGATCTCTGTCGCTCACAATAACCCTTGGGCTTCCATGTAGCTTTTGAATTCTGTCCATAAATGTAGTAGCAACTGTACTTGCTTTAAATGGATGATATAATGCACAAAAGTGTGCATACTTGGTAAGTCTATCAACTACCACAATGATGACACTCTTTCCTTCGGACTTAGGTAAACCTGTGATAAAATCCATTGAAATCTCCTCCCAACATTGACTTGGAATGGATAAAGGTTGTAGAAGTCCCGGGGTCTTAATTGTCTCAACTTTATTCTGTTGGCAAACCAAACATTCCGTCACAAAATTTTGAATATCGGATTTAAGGCCATCCCAAAAAAATTCTTTCTTCACCCTTTGGTAAGTTTTTAAAAATCCCAGGTGTCCTCCTAAAGGAGAAGTGTGCAATTCCAGAAGAATCTTTTGTTTTAGTTGGGAATTCTTACAAAGATATAAGCGATCTTTGTACCATAAGGAATCATTTTTCCAACTAAATGTATCAGATGTACTAGGATCTTGCTGCAAATTTTGAATGAGTGTCCATACATCTTTTTCCTTCTTCCATTCATCTCTTACTTCGGTTATCCAATCTAATTGGATAATAGAAATGGCACAAAGCAATGCTTCCACCTCTTCATTCTTTCTTGAGAGTGCATCTGCAACAACATTAAGCTTTCCTTTTTTGTAGATTATTTCAAAGTCATAACCCAACATCTTTGTGACCCATTTTCGCTGCTCTTTTGAATATAGTCTTTGTTCCAAAAAGTGTTTAAGACTATCATGATCAGTTTTTACCTTGAAGTGTCTTCCCATTAGGTAAGTTCGCCATTTCTTTAGTGCATGCAGTATTGCTAACATTTCCTTCTCATAAATAGGTTTCTGTAAATACTTTCCTTTGATTGGACGACTTTCAAAAGCAATGGGTCTTCCTTCCTGCATTAAAACCGCACCAATTCCATTTCCTAAGGCATCACATTCCACAATAAAGGTTTTCGTGAAGTCTGGCGTAGCTAAGACCGGTGCTAGGCACATTGCCTCTTTAAGACGTTCAAAGGCCTTAGTTGCTTCAGGAGTCCATGAAAATGCATCTTTCTCCAATAATGTTGTTAGAGGTGCTGCTATTCTCCCATAATTCTTAACAAACTTGCGATAATACCCTGTTAACCCGAGAAATCCTCGCAACTGCTTTATGGTTGTGAGGACTTTCCATTCCTTAATGGCTTTAATTTTGTTAGGGTCTACTTTAACACCCTCGTGAGATACAATATGACCCAGATATTCCACCTCTTGTACTCCAAAGAAACATTTGGATGTTTTTGCATATAATTGTTTCTCCTGCAGTAGTTTGAGCACCCTGTCAACATGTTCAACATGATCCTTCCAAGAACTGTTGTAGATTAGTATATCATCAAAAAATACTAGCACAAATTTTCTAAGGAAGGGTTTGAAAATGGAATTCATCAACCCTTGAAATGTAGAAGGTGCATTGGTAAGGGCAAAAGGCATGACCAAAAATTCATAATGACCCTCATGAGTTCGAAATGTTGTTTTTGGAATATCTTCAGTCTTCATTCTAATTTGATGATATCCTGAACGAAGATCCAACTTGGTAAAATAAATTGCTCCATGTAATTCATCAATAATTCATCAATCACAGGAATGGGAAATTTGTCTTTAATGGTGAGCTTATTGAGCTCCCTATAATCTGGACACATTCGCCATGATCCATCCTTCTTGTGTGCCAATACTACAGGAGCAGAGAAAGAACTTTGACTAGGTTGAATTATACCCGCCTCTAACATTTCTGCAATCATACGTTCAATTTCGCTCTTTTGGAAGTAAGGATATCTATAAGGCCGGATGTTTGGAGGAACACTTCCCGGAATCAAATGAATAACATGATCATGATCACGAATAGGTGGGAGTCCTTTGGGAGTTTCAAACACCTTGGAATGATTGTCCAAGACTTGTTGGAGATCTGCAGAAATAGATGATTTTGATGTCGGAACTTCTAGTGAGCATAATTCTGCAATTACGCCTCGTTGTTCTTTCTTTAGAAGCTTTGTCATGACATTAGAGCTTATTATCCTTCCCGGCTTCCCTTCAATACCCCGTAATTCGACTTCCTTTCCTTCTGAAAAAAATTTCCAGAAAAGTTCTTGAAAATTAAAAGCTACCGTCCCCAAAGATTGTAACCATTGTACTCCTAGTACAACATCAGCACCTCCCATAGGAATGGAAAGCATTGGACTAGTCAATACATATTCCCCATGGTTAGCTTGATATTATGGCATTTTCCAGAGCAATTTATAGTTCCTCCATTTGCAACCATCACTTGGCATTCTGGTGCTGGGTATAAGAAACAATTTAATTCCTTGGCTGCCTTACAATGAATAAAATTATGGGTGCTACCTGAATCAATCAACACTATTACCTTTTTCTTCTTGATCTGTCCTGCTATCTTGAGAGTTTGAGGAGTGGTAATTCCTGCCAGTGCATTACATGATATGGTCGGATTCATTTCTTCCTCTTCTATGGCTGGTTCCTGGTGTATATCCTCTTCTTTTTCATTTTCTTCTTCTTCTTCACAATCTATATAAAATAATTTCTTTTCAGCACACTTATGACCTTTAGTGTATTTGCTATCACAACTGTAGCAAAGCCCTTTTGCTCTTTTTTCTTCCAATTGTTGTGGTGTCAACCTTGTAGGTTGTGGAAATCTAGGCGTAGGAACACTTCCTTCTTTATAGAATTGAGTGGTAGGGTTCCTTGTCGCCATAATTTTACATTCAACTTTTCTTGCCAACCTGAATGCCTTCTCCAATGAATCAGGTTCCAAAACGCGAACTTCATGTTGGATGTTATCCTTTAAAGTGCCTATGAAGAGATCAATCCTGTGTTCCTCTGGAATATCAGTTACCCTTATATTCAGTTTTTGGAAGTCCTCAATGTGCTGCCCCACTAAACCCTTTTGTTTGAGATTTATCAATTGGCTAAAGAAGGTGTTGCTCTTTGTATCCTCATAATGTGCTATCATTTCCTCGTAAAAATTGACCAAGTGACAATTTTTTTACGGGAGCAAAGCCATTGATACCATACAAATGTATTTTGTTCTAAATGTAAAGTTGCAATGCGTACCTTTCGTGTGTTTTGCACGTTATGGAGATCAAAATATTGCTCCATCTGTAGTATCCATGTTACAGGATCCTTTCCATCAAACTTCCTCATTTCCATCTTTGGAATATGGTGGTTCTTTCCGCCAACATTAGAGTTTATGAAATCACAATTAACATTTATTTTGTTCTCATCATTAGGTTCTTCTACTATCTTTTCACCATTAGGAAACCTTTCTTGTATCAACTTTGTCAAACCTTCCATGTCTGCTTTTAGAAAATTCTTTATGTTTTCCATTTTCTCATCGATCTTAGCTTCCATGTCATCCATCTTAGATTCCATGCCAGCCTCCATGCCATCCATCTTAGCTTCCACGCCTTTCTTCAAAACTTCCATTTCATTTTTTGTTGCTCTTTGCGAGAGTGAAATTTGTTGCACTTGCTCTTGTAATTTTGATAGATCATGTTGCAATTATTCGTCTTCATGAGTCATAGTAGAGCTTTCCAAAGGCTTAATGGGTGTCGAATTATTTTTAGGGGCCATTTTATAATCCAATACTGATATCTATTCTACAATATGCCCTTGCAATCAATTCAACTTGATTCTTCAAACAAGACTTATGCAATTCGGAAAAAAAATACACACCTTTTACTTGCTTTTGAGGAGCTCGATATTGAAATTGTATTATCTCTGTGATTGTGGATCTTCAATATCTGAAATTCAGCACTGAAGTAGTCCTCTGAATTCTCTTTTGAATGCCACAGGTCTGCCTTGATTTGGATTCTCCAAGACAAAGTTATGTCCAATCTCCCACAATGACCTAATTATGGACTGGTTCAGTATAGCGAACTTGTACGACTTGCCACGTGTCACTGTTTTGTCCTTCTCCTCTGAAATTGATAGCTAAGAAACTACAGTCCGTGTACTTGGGACCACTTTTTACGGCACTCCAATCGGATGCTCAGAGAGAGAGTTATTGAAATTTTCCCATGATCACCTTTTTGAGATGAAATTCAGGAGCCTGAAAAAGCACTACCTTCCACAGATCATATCTCCAAAAATATTGCGAACCAAGCTTTGAAATTTTTTGACGAGTTTCCTTAGGATTTCAGCTTCGCACCATAAAAATTTCAGATTCTGAATCTCAGTAGAAAAAAAGTTATAGCGCAAATGCCACGATGACCTGTTTAGGAGCCTGAAAAAATACCTAACTTCCACAGATTATATCTCCGAAAATATTTCGAACCAAGCTCTGAAATTTTTAGACAATCTTCCTCAGGATTTCGGCTTCGCACCCTAAAAATTTCAGCTTCTGAACCTTCGTAGAAAAAATTTTATAGCGAAAATGTCACGATGACCTGTTTGGAGCAGCGAAACCCTAGAATCCAAAGCTCTGATACCAAATGTTGTGTAACCAACTCCAAAAAGAGAAGAAAAGAGATATCAATGCCTTTGAGATGAGCCACTTCGAGGGGGCAACCTCCAATACATTACATAAATGAACAATTCTTGGATGATACAATTCACAAAACCTCCTTTCTATATATGGGAGTTCATGGGGCCATAATGTAATCCTAGTGGGCCACAATGTAATCCTAGCCGACCTAACAATAATAATTTAAGGGCACAATAATAACAAAATGGGGGCTACAAGGGTACAATAATAACAATAAGGGGTTTACACTAACAATAATAAGGGACTATACTAGTTATATAGGGACCTAACATGGTGCCTCTTTCCATTAAGTGCTGGTAAACTAGGAGGTTGTTGCCTCCATCAAGTTGGTACTTGTAAACATTGAAACTATTTAATATAAGTTTCGTGCATATATTAATGTGTTGTTTATAAGTATTATTTGCATGTTGTCTTTGATGTTTTAAACAATTGTTAAAAGTGTCCAATACTGATTCACCCCCCCTTCTAAGTATTGCTAATATTTCCAACAGGATGGACCCATTCGATATTCAAATTCCTGCACTTTGCTACAAGCCAATTTGTCTATGCACATGACATAGAAAGGTACTCTTCCAGGAGTATGATGAAGGGTTAGATATCAAAGGACACCTGTGCCTAAAACCTCTCTCAAAACCTCAATTTCCCCAAACTTGGATATCCTTTATGTTCCTCATTTTCACGTGAAGATTGCTTGCATTCTTATTCATTCCGAGGAACCAAATGTCTATCAAAATGTCAAAACTTATGCCAAACGGTGGGAATAGGATACTGCAAGAAGGCCTCGAGGAAAGTGAAAATTTACTATGGTACCACTCGTGCAAGCTATGGGGTAACATGATTCTAGTTGCAAGCCATGTTTTTTACCCTTCATGAAGCTTTTGTTCTTTGTAATAAACAATCTCTCTTTAATATTTGATGATGGAATATTTCTGCAAATATAAAATATTTTTATTGATAGAATCATATGAATGATGGTTACAATGAGCCTTGTGACAATTATTTATATCTATTCACTGATCATGATGTGAAGGGGTATGTTCCCTTTGACTTTTCATTAAACTATTTATATTATTATTATGTTTGTAACATTGCCACCCTCTTTAAGAAATGCTTTGTTCTTAAAGCATAGTAAATGTGATTCTCTCTATTTGAGCATGTATCTATGGTGGCATGAACTTTATCTATTTTTAGGGGTTTCACTTCATTTGTGCTCTTAGTTTTGGTGAAGTTCCTTTGTATTGTTTGCATCATAACCTAGAGTCTTTTGACCTGATTGTTTAACATGAAAGCTTTATGTTCCCTGGCAATATAATTTCCTTGTTTTTGTTGTATGTTTGATTCTGCTTCTTGCCCCTTTTCTAATAATTGTAATTGATTCTTCTTGAGAGTGTAACCTTCAACACCATATAATCATTATAGCATTGACCTTGCAAATTAAACTCCATGAATTTTTCTACAAGGTTTGATTTTTCATCCCGTAAAAATCACGATTTTTTCTTTCAGTTTTTTTTTTCATTTTTTTCTGGATTTTTTTTTGATATTTGTCGATTTTTTCCAATTTAAAAAAAAGGAATATATTTTGTATTTTTTAATGTTGCCACAGTTTGCCGTTTTTTGTTGATTTCTTTGTCAATGCTTTCGAGAAGATGTTTTCCAGACCCTCGCCATTTTTTTTCCATACCAATGTCATCAACACTGCTACCATTCTTTTGAACAATTAGAGACTAGAGTGTATAATCTTGTTCGTAGTTCTAATTCTTGTGTTTGAATTGAGTCTTTATGACATCTTCCTACTTCTTTGACCTTTTGTCTATTAGTGATTGTAACGGTGAAGTCCTTAGTGGGGTACATGAAAAGTTTTATTGTTTAGCAACAAAAAAGTCCATACAATTACGAATGCTGCTAGAGTTTGAGTATTGTTACGTTTCTATCATTTGTGACTCCTTTAAGCTTCAAGGTCTTAGGTTGTGGTTTCCCTGTCATGCTTTCTAGTGGAAACTTAGGTTTGCTTTCTTTTTTTCTTGGAGACGGGAGTTTATCCTTTCTAAGATGTGGTGGAATGTATTTTGCAATTGGTTGTTGTATTTGGTCTGTTCACATAATTATTTCACTTTGGAACTCGTTTTCTTCATTTCTATTTTGTTTGACACATGAGCTTGAAGCTACTGATGCTTTTTGCGGTGTGTTATGTTGATTTGGAGTAACATTGGATGTGCTCTAAGTCTCAAAATTTGTAGAGAGGCTTAGACACATGTATTCCAGATAACCCAAAAATCTGCTGGGGAAATTCCACCCGAATTGTATTTTATTAAAATAATTAATTCCACCCGGATTGTATTTTATTCCTGATCTGGAGAGTGCATAGCAGAGGGGGCAGTGAGAGCCACACTAGCAACGCAGAGCTAATGACGAAGAGCTTATGCAGTTATTGCACAGACCCTGAAGGGAAATCGTATTTTTGCTGAGGAGACAGTGTTGGGCCAGTACCAGATCCCGAAGAGATTTTCCATAGGTCAAAAGGCCTCAGTTTCCAACCAACAGAGAGACCAGCACAAAGACAGAGGGCAGTTGTAGTTGTGACGCAGAGACTGCATAGAGATAGTGCAGGGCAGCTAGTTTTGGGTGTTGATCAGTATCGGGTTCCCGTGGAGGAGTGAGGTTTGTCTCACAAGATCTTTCTTGTTAGTTTCTCTGCATGATTTGACATATCTGTCAATCATAGACTTGTACTCAGAAATAAGTACTGCATAATAATATAAACCCTCAACTGTTGCACCGGTTTTCCCGCTGTGGGTTTTTCCGGGGACATTGGTCCAAAAATAACAGTGTCAGATGTGTGTGTGATCTATTCTTGTTCAGTTTTGTTTCCGCACTTGTTTGCTGCAATAAGATTCCAGATTCATGAAATTTTCACTTGTTATAGTCAAAATTTGAGTTGTATGCTATAGTGATTTCATAATCTTGTTTATGGATTTATACTTGCTTCCAATCCACTATTCTATAGTGGCTTAATGACATGTCTTCACACCTATGCCTTGGAGTCCAATTTTTTCCATAGTTATGACAATTTTTCCTTCTTTTTCTCCCTCTCTAGTTGGTGATATTTAATGGTGTAGTAATCACTTGTTGCATTGTAATGGGTTGTCTTCTTTGAAAATTCAAAAGCTACCTAATGTTTAGTATTGGACTTTCTTTCAATTATCTTTGGCATGTTTTTGGCTTCAACCAAATGCCTAGGTCTTGATAGTCTTAGCTAGCGGTGACTAATGGGCCTTAATCTTGAAATATACAATTTTTGTAGTTGATCATCTACACCGTTTGGAAATCTAGTTGCTCTGACTTACCATTCATGGGTATATTCATTAATTGTTCCTTTATGTTGCACTTCATTGAAACTAGTAAAGGTGTCATCTTCTTCACATTCATGAAATCCTTTTGTGAACATTTGCCACTTTATGTTGCACTTCATTGAAACTAGTAAAGGTGTCATCTTCTTCACATTCATGAAATCCTTTTGTGAACATTTGCCAATTAATAGATAAACTACTTGTCTTCTTTGACCACCACTTGTTTTCTTTAACCACGAGTTGAACCAATCATAAAGATCACCATCTAAGTATATGTAAGTTATTGATATTTTTTCTAGTTCATTAGTGGATGAGTCCATAGCGAAAACCCCTTCAATTTTATAAATCCACATGTTAGCATTTTTATTGTCTAGTCCATCATATTCAGATATGTCAATTTGATTTTATTTAGACAACCCGTGTTATTTTGATATCTCTTGTGACTAGAGTTAAATGAATTTGGACTTGGTGGTGGTCTTTGGTGGGCTAAGGGTTGTGCAGATAACACATCTACCCTTTGATTTGTTGGTTATTAAATATCCTCAATGTTTCATCTTTGTCATCATTTCTCATTCTTGATTGGGTTGGCCATTGTTTCTTAGATTCTTATATTAACCTGACAATTTTATCCTTCTTTCTACTAATTTATTGATTTTATCCCTTAATTCATCTTCTACCTCTCCTAATTCTTTCTGTCCTTCTTAACATTACCATGATGATGTCCTATGTTGGTGACTTCATATATAACTCATCATTGCTAACCATCTTGGAGTTGATGTTGGCCTTCTCTCTTTTTTTTTTCTTTTTTTTATATTCCCCATTCTTAAACCTTTAGATTTCTTTATGTACTTCAGTACAAAGTAATGAAATTATTTTTTTCTAGTAATATATAAAAATGTCATATATATATATATATATATATATATATATTAAAGACTGAAAAAAAAAGAAAAAATGTGACTTGTAATACACCCATTGAAAAAATTTATAAACAATAAAGTTTGTACGGATTTTGCTAAAGAGCACGTAAGGGTTTAAAAGTTGGATGCACAAGCGAATATAACTGCCAATTGGTCGTATGGTTGATTTGCGGTTGACAGAGTATGATTGAAACGGAGAATGTACATAATCTGCACGAATTAATTGTGGCTGTGTATGAATAAAATTTTGCTGCAAGGAACAATGCAAGCATATGACAGTGGCAGATTTAATTTGCACTGTAGTATGGTAGAATTGGTGGCTGTACAATGGAATATGGAACTTAATTGACAGCCACAACAATGTACTGGACAACAAATATGGAAATTGAATGGAAGATTGACAGTGGTGGCGTTCCATGGAATTCGATGACTATGGCAGCAAGTGTGGCTGTACGGGAGAACAATTAAAGGATTATGTGGAACCAACCCAGAAGGGCAGATCAACGGCTCTGATACTAATGTAATAAACAGTTCCTGTTTAATATTTGATGATAGAATATTTTTATTATAATATTCAAAACTGGCAAGATCTCAATGATCTGGTCTTTAAAAAATATATATAAAATAATTATTTTTTAATGAAAATAAACTATTTTTAAGATTTAAAACCACGATTCCAAACCAATTGAGACAAAATATGCAGAGTTTGCTCATCTATATGCAATGTAAAGGT
Organism: Pinus albicaulis; assembly: GCA_034641835.2. Taxonomy (NCBI): domain Eukaryota; kingdom Viridiplantae; phylum Streptophyta; class Pinopsida; order Pinales; family Pinaceae; genus Pinus; species Pinus albicaulis. The sequence goes on along the minus strand of CM076569.1, from coordinate 145,135,813 downwards.
GAATATATCAAAGTGGCATCAAATGCAATACACATCAGCAAAAATATACATGATCAATAATGCTCAAATGACCTCTAAAGTCCAAAAAGAATGCTACAAGCTATGAAGCCACCAACCTCCTACAAGTCTACATATCAGTGATCAACATGAACGAGGTTGGGATTCGTCTTCGTGATCAACTTGGGTTTTTCCGAGGGATTGTGTCCTTTGGTTTTTTTTTTCGTGTTGGGTTAGTTCCTTCGTTTGCATGAAAACGTTTGGAAAATAAAAACTTTTGCATGTGGGGTGATTTGTGGGACAAGACTGCGAGCATACGGATCTTGTGGCTACTCCAAATTCTTAATGAAGTTGATCAACCCACTTCAATTGTACTATGTTAAACGATTCTAAAAGGTTGTTTATTATATTAAATAGGACAATCATATACACAATTGACAACAATTCTAGTCCTATCTTCTAACCAATCACAAGCTCCACGATGCTTGTGATAGTTTATATGGGCAGTTGACGTAATTAGTTACCCAGCCGCACCCAGCAGATCATTGTACTAAACTGGATACTCGATTGACAGATTCTAATTGATAAAAAAACGAGTACGTTAAAAAGTGAACAAACTCAAGCAGTTTTGGTTATTCTTTCCTAAATTTAATAGGAATTTTACCAGAGGAGTTTCACATGATTGATGAGAATGTTGATCATGGAACTTTTCCTTCAGGCATTTTAGTCCGTTGCAAGACCCAGATTGTTGATTGAGTGGATCAAGAAATATATTTTCTTTACTGGAAAACTTAGACTGGTTGGTAAGGTTAAGGTCGATTATTTTTTTGACTCGACAGGATTGACTGAAAGATCAATTCAACAGAGTTTCTATAAATCAACCTCCAGCATGTTGGGATGGATCACAGCCTTCCACTTGGAAAGAGTTTTGATCCAACCTAACATTAGTTAATCTTGTGCTTACACAAAAAGGAACAATGTAGCATGAAATGCAGAGTGTTCCCTATGCATTGCAAAGCACTTATTAGTAAAGAAGCGAGGTTTATAAGTGTAGACGACATAGATTCCTCGCTGGTTTTTTATTTTAGTGTGTATCTAGAAGGATTCCTCCACACAATCTAGAGGCAAGAATCAAGATTAGTGGAGAATAGAACATATTTGTACTGGGTAGCAATGTTAGTTCAACTCTCTACATTGTGCATATGTCAAAAATGTGCCGTGAACTATAAGGAATTTGCCGAAGGGAATCTAATTGTAAGAAGTGTGGATTTGTGATGATCTCTCATTTGACCACCTAATGCAGTGATCTATGGAACTATGCAACCCTCCCAAACTAAGAATATTTTTATCTACATGCTCCTTATTCAAAGAAAATAGCATTTTTAGAAGCAGAAGGAACTTCCACGGGTGCCTTACAACTATCTAAGAACTCTCATATTGCATAATTAAGAAGCAAAGTTTGAAGGGGCACCATTTGGTTTCGTTGATGGTCACTTTGTTGTTCTTTCTTTGCTATGGCCATTTTATTTATGTACTAGATAAGTTTGGTACATGGATCATTAAGATTGTGTACAGGCATTTGAGTCCAATTCTCAGTCTTTACTGAATCGTGATTTTTACCCTTTGTAAGTAGAGCTTATGTATCTTTGGTTTCAACTTCTTAGTGTTCACGTAATCTCGTTTGCTTAAAAAATTAACTTTGAAAAAGGGGCCACTTCTAGGGGCTTATCTTCCTTAACAATGGAAGGCAAATACAAAATATATTGATGAAGACGACATTTTTCCTTCCACATTAAGCTTATGTATCTTTGGTTTCAACTTCTTAGTGTTCACGTAATCTCGTTTGCTTAAAAATTAACTTTGAAAAAGGGGCCACTTCTAGGGGCTTATCTTCCTTAACAATGGAAGGCAAATACAAAATATATTGATGAAGACGGCATTTTCCTTCCGCATCAACATATAAATCAAAAGGTTATCGTGATATGTTAGTATGTACTATGAATATCTAAGCACTTATAAGTGATGTTAGTATGGGTATCTAAGCTCTTATAAAGATCACAAATTTCTTGAATTTTATATGTTATATGTGGAGAGAAGTTGATACAAGCTAATTTTATACAAGTTAATTTCCTCCTCGATGAAAGTAAATGCTACTATATATTCATTTTAATGTTGGATTTATCAGGCATAAAAAAAAGGTTGAAGGTTGAATTGTAAACTTCAATTTCTTTCACATATTTAATAAATATGGGAACTTTTCATTTCACATTTTTTCATTCCTTTCATTGGGTAATACATCAGAACTTAGTTTATTGTTATTTAAATATTGTAAATAAGATAAATAATATACTAATGTTTTCTTGGCATTAAAATAAGCGAAAAAATAAAACCTTTTTACTTTAGTTTATTTTAGTGTTACATATACATGTACTCATACATGCATGCAAATATGAGAATTTCCCCACCTTGAGTTGTAGATCCCTTCATCTTTCTTTGCACAATTACCTTTGTTTCTTTCTTGAAGAGAATGAACAAGGTTTTTGTTTTGTTGATGCAGGCAGGACGCTACTCTCGACATCTAATTAGTCTATTTTTTCGTCTTCTTCATCCTTATTATTGGCCTTCTTCTTGCTGGTACTTCATTATTACATGCATGAAGGTGATGTTGTATACCTTCTGGACAACAATTTACCAAATTTGTGAAAGGGTTTTGGGTAAACAAAAAAACTTGGAAAAAGAGTGATTGAATGGCGAGAAATATGGTGTCGGTTGATAATTACATTAATATGTGAATTTTATTCATTTTGTATTATTTATAACTTTGTAAAAGCAATATGGAAAGTTTAGGTCATATGCGGTTTCCATATTGCAATCCTAGAAAGTTAGAAGATGAGTGGTTGAGTGAAGTAATATAATGCCAATTGATAATTATGTTAATGTATGAATTTTATTCATCTCATAATATTGTAAGCTTGTAAAAGAAATCTAAAAAGTCTAGGTTGTGAGGGGTTTCCATATTTCAATAAGAAAATGAATAAGTGATGAGTATACCGTGTCAATTGTTAATTATGCAATTTTATGAATCTTATCCATCTTGTAACATTTATAATTTTGGTAACAAAACATAGTTTAGGTTTTATACGGTTTCCATATTCTAATACAGGTATCAACCCCTCCCCTACGTCAATACATGGGACTTGCTCTCCTATTTTTGTTTTTGCTAATTAAAGATTAGATTCATTCCATCAAATATTTCACTGCTCCAATTTTCACATGTGCAAGGATTCCATATGTTGCCTAACTACTTGACATAGATATTCATCTTTGCACATGATGTCATGTTTTGGAATTCTTCATTCTTATATAAATAGATTAGTCAATTTTTTTATTAATAACTTTGCTTTTAATTGCTTTGTATTAAAGCTTTTGGAACTTTCACTATTTTATATTCAAACTATAAAAAATAAATATTAATGCAGTAAGAGATATTTTGAAACAATAAAAATGGAGAGATCACAAATTATATATTGAAGGAAAATATTTGAAGACGTTTTAAATTTGGATTCAATCCAAATACACTTAATGTAAATATACACTAAACAAAGCTTCTCAAGGAAGAATAAAGTATGTATGTTCTCATATAAGAATGATATGATAATAGTTTAATATATGCCCTTCACTCACATTTAATATTTTACTTAAGGAGGTTGCTTTCTAAGAATATTTTAAGTATGATTATATACATTGAACCCAATTTTCATAAAAGGAGGATATGTCCCAACATGACTTCATTAAGTTTTGATCATAAAAACATCACTTGAAAATTATAAATGACAAGATATATTGCACTATAGTTACAAAACATCCTTATCCTTGTCTCATTTGAACTGCTTTGACCTCGAAACATAAGATGAAATTAAGTACTTCAATCTTGATAACATGAGATTAAGTAGTATGCTTTTACATTTGAAAATGATTGGCATGTGACTTGATTATCTAACCATCCATATGTAGTTTTAATTGTTGATGATGTATAATGACATCTTGCCCCATAATTGTTCCTTTGTTGATTCCACATATACACATAATTATTCCATTTGCTTTTATGAAAATGTGGGTTTTGATATAAGATATGATATTAATCATTGACAATCTCTCGATTTTTTTGTGTCATTGTAGTGTGCAAGTAGATATGTGTCCACTAGTTATATCTCCACCCTTTTTTCATGTATTGTTCAACTTTATCATCAACCTACTTATCTATTACACTTTCTTCATTGAAAGGTTCAATATACAACGAAGTTTCATGGAAGAGATTGAGAGATCATTTTTGCTTCCAAATTCTCTTAACATGCTTCCTCTTTTTCTTGATATTAGCTTCAATATACAATGAAGTTTCATGGAAGTGATTGAGAGCATTTTTGCTTCCAAAATATCTTAACATGCTTCCTTTTTTCTTGATATTAGCTTCATAACCTTTATATGTTTCTTATATTCTGGAGAAGGTTTTGATTGTGAATTTTTTTGCTTATACACAATTTCATAAACCCCTTTTCTAAATAAAAGAGTGTCTAGAGATGATAGCCAATTTGATCCAAGAATACAATCAACTCCTATATGAGAGACATAGAAATAGTGCCCAAGAATGAGAACCAATTTTATTCAAAGTATAACATCAACTCCTATATGAGCACAGAAATATGAACACAAACATATTTATCCAAGGCTAATTTGAAGTTTTCATATAGTTGCGCCTTGTCACCATTAAAATTCAACTTTGTGATGCTTCATGAAGCTATTTGTAAACTTTTTGACAAAATAAATATTTATGTAGCTACAAGTGTAGCTATGATATATAAAAACAATAGTTTATTTATTTTGAAGTTTTATTTGCACCTAAAACATGAAACACTAACATTCTTTGAAATGACATCTTTATTCAATTTTCCTTCCCATGTAGTTAAGAAAATTGATTCAAATTAATCCATATTGTATTCCTTCCATCATGATTTTTCCACCAAACAAAAGATGCACACTTAATTGTGAAGGGTTCATTAAATGATAAAAAATTTATTTTTAAAAGTTAATCAAGTGGGATTCCATAAAACGAAATCTCCTTATTCTCATTGTTAATCCAACACCCTATGGAGTCCCCCCTTTAAAAAAAACTTGGTGAGATGCATTCTATATTGAGATTCAAAGTGTAAGCATTAGGGTTTAAAAAAAAAAACATTGAAATATATCATAAACTTTAAATAGGCTACATCTTTCTCAATATTGTCAAAATCTAAATTGTAAATATTACACAACAAGATGCACTTATTCTCCTAATTTAGTGAGATTATAACAAGTAATGAATGAGTTAAAGAACTTATTTTTGAAATTTAGTGAGATTATAACAAGTAGTGAATGAGTTAAAGAACTTGTAAATGCATTGCTATTTATACCTTGAAAATATGGGTTTTAACATCTTGACATTAAAATGATGATTATATCTTCAAATTGCAACCAAAAGAGTGGAATTTAAGTCTACATTCTTATCTAATATATCTTTATACCTATAAATTTTGAAGAGATGTTGTTTTATGGTGAGAGAGACGTTACACTTGCAAATACGATGTCATTTTAGTCTTAGACAAATGAGGGTGTAAGACCTAAATTTGAATCCTTAATATCTCTAAATTCTAACATATATTTTCAGTGATTTTTTAAGAAAATGAATAACTTTTTTGTGTAACTTATATTTAAATATTTTTTAGAAAATTTGCTCTGTTTTTGTTTTTGTTTTTTCAAAAACTATCTTCAAAATGACGTTCTTGATTTTTTCTACTTTTACTGTTTCCCCGCCTTTTTTTCGGGAGAACACCTTGAGAGCAAAGTTCACTAATCTTTGGTATCACTTGTTGCAAGCCGTTTGGAGGTTTTGATACTTTTATGTTCAATCTACAAGATAAAGGAAGTATGTGGCAAGATATATTCTTAAAAAATAAGAATGGTGAGATATTCATAAACAATTAAAATGAAAAGATCACGAACCATATTTGCAAAGAAAATGCTTAAACGTGCTACAAATTTCATTCAATCCAATGCCTAAGGTAGGGATACACCATACAAAATATCTTTACAGAGAATATAGTCAATTTCTTCTTAATACGAGAAATACAGTGATAACTTTCTACATTTAGCACATTCAAAGGTGGGGATATACCATTCAAGTATCTCAAGGAAGGATATATTCCATTTCTTCTTAATATGAGAATGATAGAATAATAACATTCATCCTACATTTGATACATTTTAAGAGGCTACCTTTATAATTTTTCAACGATGACTAGATACATTGAAATTAGTTTCCATAAAAGAAGAATATGTTCTCAATCATAGATCACATTAATTGCATATTTTAAATACCAAGATAAATAGCTACAAGTACATAACATAAGTGCTAAGAAGTCCCACAAGGTAACTTCCAAATTTGTGACTTAATTAATTCTTGAATATTACAATATCATTGTAATGATATATAAATATATTTTCCATCATGAAATGTATAGTGATTCTAAAATAATGTAAACCTAGTTTTGGAATTTATAATTCCTAACAATGCGAAATGCAAAACAAGAAACCAAACTAATAATAATTGATTGCCAACATTTGTCTTTTATGCTTAAAATAAATGTGTATAATATTTTTCTTTTAAACACAAGGCTCCAATAGCTAATAATGAAGATATCTTTATTCTGATAGACCACAATCTTGCAAATTGTATTGTGGGGATGGTTGCCACACTACTTGATTACATCCTATGTTGAAAGGGTTGCTAGATATTTAACCAAAAATGTGACAAAAACTATTCATGGAAGGGTTTGCTTTCAAGTTAAATTATTGGGATGCATTTTATTATAATGTTGATAAGTTGTTAATCCAATTGATTATTAGGTGCAACTTTATCAAAGAAAACACATTTTTAGGACAAATGCACTAAAAAAGTAAAACTAACAGTTATATTGAAAACTTTCACCAAACAAAACATTTGAAACATTTGTAAAGTATACCATTTGAAATAGTAGTCAAGAAATATATTGTTGCACTTGTTATTCATTTTCCTTTTCAAATTAATGTTATTGAATTGCAAGCAACCACATTTTACACTTTAAATAAAATAGGAATATAAATACTTTAATTTTAAGCACAAGATTGTAATAGCTAATAATGAAAATACTATTATTTTAATACATCACAATCATGTAAATTTTACCATGACAATGAGAATCATACCAACGAGGTTCGAACTTATATTTAAAATATTTCTAATTCTAATAAAAAATACAATAGAAACTATTTATTGCACTAAATTTCTATAATATAAATAAGTTGTTGATGCAACTTATTATTAGTTGCAACTCTACCAAGAAAAAGTGCATATGACAAGAGCACTTAGAAAGAAAAACTTTATACTCTTCTACAATCTTAATGTGCTTCACGATATCCTCATAATGATTTATTATAAAGTGGAACATTTAAAATATTAGTAAAGTATATGATTTAAAATACTAGTAAAAAGTGGATTATTACACTAATCTTGCACTTCTACTTGCTTACTTGTATTTATATAGTCTTTTATAAGAACATGTCCATATCTCTATTAAAATGGAGAAGATGATTATAGATACATTGCCCAATTATACATAATGGGTGCATGACAAATAAAACAAGTTACCCCAAAAAAATATGTAGGCATCAACCATTGTTGGCATCAATTAAAGGCCACATATATATCCATAGTCCTTATGGGGTCTCTTCTTAGCCTTTGATTTTGACGATAAAAAAAAGAGAGCTTGGAATTGATATCCTAATAGGGGGAACTCGTCGTTTTGCCAACTTAGAGTTAGGTTATCCTTGAAATTACCTCCCTGAATACATGATTTCACTATTAAGAATTGTTAAGATGATGTTCTTTATTGGTTGTGGGCCCTATATCCATAGGTTTTGGATGACCAAATAATCATCCACAATTTGTCTTTCTTTCTGTGACATTCTAATAACCCTCTAAAACTTTTTTTTGACACTAATGGATATGAATTTTCCTTCTAGATAATTATCTCTCTTAGATAAGCTTCCTTCAAGTGCCTCACCTTGAAATAATGCTTGAACCTAAAGGTTTTGTTCTTCTAGTATAACCACTTCTTGTGAATTTTCAGCTGTAGGGCTTGAATTTATAATATTAAAAACAACAATATGTATTTCACATTTGTCTAAATAAATAAATAATGCAACCATGGAAAATAACCACTCAATAAATATAGTTCAAGGAAATTGTGTTTCCATCCATAAGGGCGCAATCCCCAAGATATAACAAATTAAAAAACAACTTATAAACAAAATATTTGTCACAACCACAAATCTTTCTTCATAGCTTATATTCACTTTCCAAGTCCTCAACAAAATTTCCTCATTTTCATGTTAAATCATTATACATAACCAATACTAGAACGTACTCAATATGCATAAGAACATGCACTGAAAATTAGATATGCAAGTACACAAATTTTGGGCAATGAAGTACATTTCATATATACAAAAGTATGAAGTTAAAAGTACATACCATCAACTTATCTCAAGCTTATACAACTTCTTCCGATTATCACAAGGTAGGACATTCTAATTGCATCTCAGCCCTAGCTAATATATCCACCATAAACAACAAACCCTAATCGACAATTATGACCTATCAAGGCACCACACTAGTTTTTCCTAATTTATCCATAGGCTCAACAATAAGCTAGCATCAACTTAGAGAAATCAACCTTTGTTCCTATTGTTATTGCCCTAAGGGTGGCATATATTGCATTAAATGTATATGATATGATCACTATGGGGAGAATATATTGGGTTAAATGTACATCTAATGTTTAAATGTATATATAATAGGGTTTGCCTAATGATGAAGATCCCACATTTGCAATGTGTTAATGGGAATATAAATATCATGTAGTCATTATTGAGGACATGTGATTGGGATGTATGAATGTATTTGGGTAATTAGAGGAGGTTCTCCTATTTTTTAATAAGTTTTACGTAGCTTGTCTCTCTTTTTTATAATGAATTTATGCTCCACACGCATATTGTTGTACATAGTGCATATTTTTGGCTTTTTATGTATTTGGGTCATAATATTTAGGAATTGCTTTAATTTCAACTTCTTTACATTTTAGCAATGTCATTTTTTTTAGAAATCTTTGGACAACGAAATTTTGAGGAGATTGTGGAAACATACCAACGTGCCCATGATCAAATTTTAAAATATTATTTCTTTATACTTTTAGAAATATACCCTATGGAATAAGGGTTTGTGATTGTTCCTAAATTCATTTTCGAACAAGTCACCTTGGAATTTTTTTTATGATTTTTTATTGGAACCTTCAGAATGAAATTTTGAGGATATGTATATTGTAACAAGTGGTCAAATTTTCATATTTTGATTCACTATAATTTTGGATATATGCCATATGGAAGTTAGGGTTTACGATTGGTCATTAAATCCATTTTTAAGCCAACATCTTGGTATGTTTGTTGTAAAGGTGTTACAGATTGCGAAATTTTCAAGGATGTGAGAATACATACTAAAGTACTTAACTAGAAATTGTAGAATCATATTTGACAAGTTGGACATGTGGCATGTTGTACAAGTTCACTCTTCGGAAGGGGACAAAAATACACAAGTTTTGGGTACGTTATCATAACTTTCACTTGACACATCAAGTTTTGATTAGATAAATGGAATTTTAGATAAGACATATCAAGGTAATACGTGCCAAAATTTTAGACTCAAAAGGGTCAAATTTGCAGAGATACACTAGAAGAAAGGTCGGCTAGAAGGACAAACTCTGAAACAAGGTTTTAATACTGTCATATCTTTTGATTATTATGTTCGATTGAGGTTATTCAAAATCAATTTGAAAGAGAAAACAAAAAATAATATACTTGGAAAAGAATAATAACTATTTGGAATTATTGTTATCAATATATTGAAGTTGAAAGTCGAGGATTTAGATTAGACCTCAATAAAGAATCAATTGCAATAACTATATTTTATGGATACAAGGATAGAGATACAGTAATTCCTAGTTAATGGTTGGGGATGGTATTAGAATATTATCTCAAAGAAAATTATAATTTGGATGGTGAAGCTTGGAATGTTAATTTTAGGGCTAGATTGTTCTCTATTGTAGATAATTACATTTTTAAACTTTTTCAACAATTTACACATTACATTCACCCCATATCATCATAAACAATTGTATAAAGAGAACAAAAAAATCAACAGTGCAACAGAACAATAAGGAACAACAAAATAAAAACATACACAATAGAGACACCAAAGAGACACCAAGATTTAGGTTTGAGACCAAGGCAAAACCCCACAAGGGGGGAAACCCAAAATCAAATCTTCTTCTTCTTAGATATTCATCAAATGTTCATATGAGATACAATGTACAATAATAATGAGTCACAAGAATTTCAACATCAAACGCATTAGGGCTTCAGGGGGCAACCCTAGATCATACAAGATCCTCATAAGAAGGCAACATACAAGTCTATCAAGTAGGCATTCACAACCCATCCAAAAAACCTCTCTAGCGATCAACATATGAGACCAAAAGGCTGTCTCCAAATCACTGTCACATGCATAAGAATCATTGCCATAAGTCATAGGTATCCTTACCATATGTCACAGTCATAAGCATAGGTAACACTTCCATATATATCATTGTCACACGTCATAGATATCCCTGTCATATGTCATATCAATCACTATCTTGGGAACAAGTATAATAGCCCAAACATCAATATCATAATTAATGCCCAAACATCACTGTTATAATCACTGCCAAACATCACTGTTATAGACACTTCCCAAACATAATTGTTATAAACATTACCCAAACATCACTATTATAATCATTTCCCAAACATCAATGTTGTAAACGCTGCCCAAACATCACTATTATAATAATTTCCCAATCATCATTATTCTAATCACGTAAGAGAAAAGAATAACTTCCATACATAACTGAATGAGAATCACTTCCATACAGATATTAGGGCACTTAAACCCTTCTCATAGGACTACTCTAATGATCTCCTAACAAACCCCGTAAGTTTGCATAAGAATAGAAGTTGAAAGCCACATAAACAACACCCTAACTATAGAAGGTTAGGGCCATTGGGGATGCACCAAGAGACTCCTTAATTTCGCTAAAATAGACCCCATTTTCTCATAGATAGACCACATATAATTAGGACAAAAACACAAAGAAAAAGATTCTTATAATTACAGAGAAAAAGTGCACAAATCAAAATAGAAAGGGCCGTATATATCCATATCGGAAGGCCACATATAGGCATAGAGAAAGGCCACATCATAACTGAAATTAGGCCGCACATATACCACAGAGAAAGGTCACATAGGATAGGTTTCAGAGATGACTAGGCCGCAAAAAATTCTAGGCCACAAAGAAGACTAGGATGCAAAGAATATGATGCATAGAAGACTATATTGTAGAGAAATGAAAGTGGAGCTACTAAATAACAAGTTTTCTCCACACGAATACTAAGAAATACATTCCCCTAGAGGAAAATTAGAATTAATACTTATAAACATTGATGGGGAAGCATTCTCATTGAAAGGAGGATGCTTTTCCCTCCAAAATCCCTCAAATAGTGGATCTAGTTCCCAATACTAGGAATTTGCATTAAATGACAAGGAACACATTCCTAGATTTTCTCAATCATTGGAGCTTCAAAATTTGTGCAATAATTTCATCATATCTTCATTTATTACCCAATCTTGATCCTATTGTAGTAGGGAGAAAGTTCCTAAATTATCTCTTCCTTCAAATCTTCATAATCTGCCCAATATTCTCACAACATTCTACAAAAATAAATAATATTATGCACAAATATGCAATAATCTCTAAACCTTCCTAATGAGCATATTAAAGTTAAAAATATGTCATGTAATGCAAAAAGAGAGGTTTAATGTGTTGAAGGATGGTCAAATGGGCCTTAATTTATATCTAATTTGGAGGCCCATCATACCCCCCTACTAAAATTGTTTCTCATCCTCTCAGCAACTTAGTAACCTAACTATTCCTCATTCATTTCTCTAATCACCTCTCTCTTGTACATTCCTCGGTCGTTTCTCTTAAGAACCTTGGTTGTAGGTTCTGCAAGGACAAGCACAAAAATGTAGTTGTTTTTTTCATGATTGTTTAGTAGTATTTCAAGCAGAAAAAAAAAACTTTCCTCTTTGCAAGTGAAATTTGTTGGCTTGTAGGTCCATTGCATTCACATCCTCTCCCTTGACACCTTCATTCCATTTTCACTCATGTTTCCAAATTTGTTTTTGCATAGAAAAATCACAATGTTTCTAGATTCCATTAGGCTGCCCTTTCCCCCTTGTACAAGATGGGTTCTTGAATATTTTTCAGTTTGGAAAGGTCTTACACATCCTTTTCCAACCTCCTGATACCTTTTCCCACCATTTGGACACCTCTGAAGCCCTCAAAATGACCTCGGATGTGACCTTGTAGCAACTCAAAGCATCTTGTAGTAGACCTATAGAATTATGCACACATCAAAAAATCTATCAAATCTTGACAAAAATTGCACGTCATGCTTAATTCTTTCCTCTTACCTTTCTATAACATCTTCAATGCCTTAGACACAAGCTCGAAAGAGATTAGAGACCTCTTGGAAAACCTCTTTTCATCACTCTGGTTTGAGTTCTATTTTGATGGTGAATTCCTTCTTACGTTTTGTTTCCTTCTTCTTCTCTTTTGTGGCCTAGATGATTTCCTAATGGGCTCTAGAGTTCTCAGTTTTGATATGGTCTCTCTTAGGCACTACTATTTTTTATTTTAGCACAGTTTGTTCCTCTCCTCCTTCATTCTCCTTGAGTTTTTATTTTGGTTAATCTCCCTCTTCTCCATATTCGTTTACTTCTTCATTATATTCTTCTTCGCCTTCTTCTTAATTGTGGGCTTTCTATCGTTATATCCACCCTCCATAGCCTTAAATACAACTTTCCAAAGTTGGCAAGGCAATTCTCTATTTATGCTACAAGTTTTAAATATTTCTGTGTAATGAAAGTTTTTAAGAGAGAGTTAAACCGAACAATTTTCTTATATTTCCTGGAGAAGGTTTATTTCATGCTCACCCAAAAATAATTGTAATTCCCTTTCTATCAAACTAAATTCAAAGGAAACATCCACATTTCATTTTTTTATTTGTAAACTTTTATCAAAATTTTCCCATAGGTTATACTACTGAGAGAGAAAAAAAAAAAAAAAAAAAAGAAGGAAAAATTTTCATGCTTCTTTTTCACAGATAGCAAGGAGAAATATGGATTTACCATTTCTTTGGATGTTTTCCTTCGAATCCTAGGGTTTGGGGGTGAAATTCCTCAAAATTAGGGTCTTTTGCAAAAACTTATTCCTTCCTGTAGCATCTTTTTTTTCTCCTATAGCAACCCTGTTTCGCCTATAGAAGCCATGTTTCTCATGTAGCAGATATGCCCGATCCTGTAGCACCTGCAAATCGACTCTCTATCTCTTCTGTAGCACCATAGACAACCCCTGGTATCATCTAGCAAGACCCTTGATGCCTTAATGAGCCTCTCTAACTGTTTTGGGAATGAGCATTGACACAACTGAAGTTGAGCCTTGTTCTTATATTTCTTTTTATGATAGTGGGTTCGGTGCACTTGGTGACTTGCCCTTTGCACTAATTTCCTCTTTTAACCATTGTCCCCACTTCTCATAATCATCACCCTTCTTAATTTTCCTTTTCCATGTTGCATTAATGAGGGAGTTAGCTGCACTTAACTAGTTGAGGGTGGCTGAGACTGTTGGCCCATCCTTAGCTTATAAAACCTCATGTATTTTGCATTGAAAACACATTTCTAACCATAACACACTCAAGATAAGAGGTGAAGGATATTTCATACATGTACCTACCTGATGTTTGCTGGAGAGGCGTGCATGTTGTTGTTGGTTGTTGATCGACCCATGCTTCTCTATAGGTGCTAATTTCTTTTTCTTGCTTCTGCACAGGTATTCATAGCTTCATGATTCTTTGATTGATAAGGTTGTTGTGTGCATGTTTCTTTCCAGTTTCCAATCTACTTCTGGTGGAGTGGATGGAATGGTTCCTAAGGAAGGTGTTCCCCTTCTCAACTTCAGAAATGGCTTCATGATGCTGAAGGTGGCTAGATCTTCTGTTGTGTGGGTGAAAAAATAATTGATGTTTAGTTTTGTTATAATGATACAGGTTCCTACAGGAGGAATCCTCTTCCTATAGTAGTCATGTAATTCCTCTTCAAGACCCCATTACTACTTGTGGGATTGATGGAAATTCATATGAGGTATAAGGATAGGGTTAAAATCATGAAGAGGTGGTGTAGAGGGTGGAAAAGTTCATGGCAAAGGTTTTTCTATTTTTTCATGTAAGGCAGAGTAAAATTTGAAGGTGAATTTTTCCTAGATGAAGTGAATAGGTGATGGAAGTGGTGTTGGGGGACCTCTCTCAGCCTTCCCTAAATAAGAAATGATCTTTTGACCCTTTCCTCCAATCGGATTTGCCTCCTGTAGCATTTCAGGACAACCCCTTGTAGTAGAATTGGTTTCTCCATATTTTTAAAACAGTAGAATGGATTTACCTAATATTTTTTGAGAATGTTTGCATCATCCTTATGCACCTCCCCATAAAACATATCGGCCAATGGATGCACGAATCTCGATAAAATTAAAAATGGCAGTAGGTGATGGAGGTCGACTTATAAAAAAGTGTGCACTATAATTTTCTGAAATTTCTTAAGCATGTTACCATCATCCATATTCATCTCCCCATGAAACATCTTGGCCAATGGATGCACGATTTTCAAGATATAATAAAAACAATTTTCTGCTTTGTGTATTTTGGCCTCGTATAGAAAAACAAAACCCTCCTGTAGCATTTTAGGAAAACGAGGAAAATGAATGGGAAATGCTTGGAAATGATGGATGGATGTTGGAAAGGACGAGGGTGATGGGTTGATATGGCCTTGGTCCTGTTTAAGTATTTGAGCAAAGGAATAAAAATCCCAAGTTTGACTTCCTTTGACTACACTTTTAACCAATTTTTTTTTTTGGTGCTAACTTGTTTGTTGCTTGAAAATGATGGAGAGAACCTACATTCATCATAGAGAGATTCATGGAGCAAAGAATATTTTTCTTTTCATTTTTTCATTCTTTTTTCCTCTTTTCTTAGGCCTAATAGATGCCTCAATGAGATTTTCAACTAAGAGGTCTACCTAGGTGCCTCAAAGGAGGTTTTCACCTAAGATATTTTCTTTTTCTCTTTATTCAATTTTTTTCCAACCCATGGACCGCCTCATGGAGGTTTTAAATTAATGAACCAATCTTAGGCACCTCAAAGGAGGTTTTCACCTGAGATTTTATTTTTTCTCTTTTTTTTCATTTTTCATTTCTTTTTCTATCCTACTCTACTTGAAAAACAAAATCTCTTTCAAGTATATGATTACTTCCAATGGAGCCATGTGCACATCAATACGATAGATAAAACCATGTGTAGGATTGAAATATATGCTTTGACATGTACTTGGATATGAGAGACCAACTACTTTGACTGCGATGAGATGTTGAATTGTTGAAGAAGAGTGCATTGCTACAACTTAATTATTGTTTGGAACCATATTTCAATATATATTTGATTCCATATGTTTTATTGCTCATCAGGATCATTATTCATGTCTTGTTCTACCATGACATTCAAATATTCCTCTTTTCGTTGATTATTCCTTTGAACATATGGAGGATCTGATGATAAACATGAGGGAAATTTCTCAATTTATGATTCTGATGTCTGCTCTTCATCAAGTGCATCCTATGATTCTTTTTTCCTCTCAGTTGAATCTTCTTTTTCTGAATTTTTCCCTTCAATGACATTAAGAGAATATATTTTTTTCAATACTCTTCCAGAGCTAAGATGAATACCATTTAGATCAAGAAGAGATGTTAGGAAGTGGTGTACCTCAACATTGTAAGTGAGTTGAGCTACTTCCTTGTGTGGGTTTGGAAATAGTGGTACATGTAGCTGAGTGGGAGTGGATCTTTGAGATGGATGTGGTTGGGTTTGTGGTTGCGGTGGAGGCGGATGGTAGGGATAGCATGGAGTTGGGTATGGAGGATATTGAGGAAAATATTGAGGATATTGTGGATTTCTCCCATAATTTTCTTTCCAACCTTGTTGCCAAGATTGGCTTTGGGGTTGAGATGGCCAAGGTTTCCGTGGAAATGTTGTGTTCCAATTACCTTGAGATGGATGTGCATAACCTTGAAATTGTGAATTAGGTTCTTTCATCATATCTAGTTGAATAGGTTGTCATGGTCTTCTTGGAGATACATAGCATAGCTTCTTTGGTGATTGACTTGCTCCATTGTCCTCTTGGTAGATTTCCTTCAACCTCAATAATGATGGACAATATTTAATAGCATGTGATTCTACATGGACAACACAAATATCAATATCTTTGGTTTGTTCATTTTGCATTCTTAACATTTCTACTTATTCACTTATATTGATAACAATTTATGTTTTAAAGTTATGAAACAAATTTCTAAGTTCAACTTTACTTACCAATCTTGATGTTGATTTACTTACTCTTGCCCTTCCTCTCTATATGTGCCTGCATGTTTCACAAATTTCTTCAAATGATAATTGGTATACATTTCCTCTACTCATGAGATCAAGGAGATCAATCCACTCATCCCTAATTTTTCTAAGTAATAGGTTTTTTAGTGTGTCAGATCCTAAATAATGTAATTTTTCCCTCTTAACATTATACATGAACCTCTTTATTAGGTCCTCAAGGCTCTCAACTTATTTTTGAGTCATTCTAAATATTTATGCTTTAAGTCATTCTAGAGATTTATTCTTTAAGATCATGATCTTTATATTATTTTAGAAATATATTTTGCATATCATTTTATGATCATATTGAATTAGTCCCTAAACTCATGAACCATTTAAGAGCTCCATCCTTCAATGTTTCCAGAAACAATCTCAACTTTTGAGTGCCTAATAATTAACCATAAGATACACAAAGTATTTCAAATTCAAAGAGAAAGGTTTCTAGATCCTTTGACTTCTTACCATGGAAGTTGGGAAGGAAAGACGGAGGGATTTTCTTCATATGCACATTGGCATCAATATCTTGAATGGGAAATCCAAGAGGATATTCTTCATTATCATAATCTCCATCCATTTCTTCTACCTTCTTTTCCACATCTCCTTATTCTACCTGCAAAAGTGGATGATGATGATGATGTGGTTCTTACTTTTCACGTGAAGTCAAGCCTGCGCCTGCTGCGCCTGCGCCTGCCGCCTGCACCACCGCCTGTTGGGGGGGGGGTTTGGTGTTGGAGAAGTATTATATATATATATATAAGAATGTGAATGCAATGCAATTTTTCTATCTTTGAAATGAAATATGCCTAATGAAATTTTTGGTTCTTGCCTAAAGTAAAGAAATGAATAAAATATGGAAGAAAACAATGCATACTTTGACATCTCCCTGGAAACGATGCCAAAAGTGATGATCCCCAGTATTTCAACAAGAATTTTTCAACTCGCAAGGCAACCAACTTAAATTATCAACCCGAGGTTCATACAAACTTAAGAGGTGTCAGCACTATATATGAAACACACAATGTGTCCTTATTTCGTTGATATGATGTAATGGAGTGAATTTCATGAACTCATAGCCTAAACTAATTACGGAAATGGAAATTTTACTTTGAAAATAAACTAATCCTAGGCAAGAACAACAATTTGTAATTGAAATCCTAAGAGCATGAATTCAAATAAATAAGCCTAATATACTTTGTAAAACGACATTTCCTATGTGGTTTTTGTTCTTCCTAAATCATGGATTTAGAGCCTAGCATTCATCATTCAAGCCTAAGAGACAAAAACCAATATTTTGGAGCAAATTTGGTCAAGTTTACATGTGCTACAGGAGTGTTATAGGAGGTTGCTACAGGCGAAACAAAATTGCTACAGGAGGTCCTGTTTTGCTATAGGAGAAGATAAATCACCGAATTACCAAGTAAATAAAATGAAAATGGGATGGGAATTTTTTTTTTATTAATTAATATGTCTTACGACTCCATTCCAAGTGGAATGACTCCAAAATAGCCCTATTAACACATGCTAAAAAATAGTAGAAAATTACTAGTCTAAAAATTGGAAATTCTATAACTAGTTAACTAGTTAACCTGCCAAATGCTTAACCTAGTCAAGTGAAAATTCCATGGGGTAGATTTTTTTATTAAATTGAATTTTTTTATGATCCAATACAATTGGAATAAACTCAAATGAAGCTCAATAACCCATTCTAAAAAATAGCAGAAAATTACTACTATTTCGCTACAAGGCATTTCCATAAATTCTAGATTTGTGAATTAGTAGGCCAATCCAAGAAGCTAAATATTGAAGATAAATTTTCAAATATTTTCTAAAGATTCTTCATTATTTTGACTCTGTAAATAAACTTCAAAATATCTCACTTCAATCATTTAACCTAATTCTACAGCAAAAGAAGCATCAATACTAAATGCAAAAATACGAAAAACAAAAATAAGAGATGCATGTGAATAAGAAGTGAAAAGAAGAAAAAAAAATTGTACAAAAGGGCTCTAAGGGTCTTTGGATGGCCAAGCCCAAGAATACTCAGAGTAATATCAAGGATATCAATCTTTAGAAGCTAAAAATGGCAGTGAACTTCATTATTTAAATCAATCCAAGTACATCCCTGCTAGAAATGAAAGTGGAGCTGCTAAATAACAAGTTTTCTCCACAAGAAGACTAAGAAATACATGCCCATAGAGGAAAATTTGAATTACTACTTATACAAATTGATGGGGAAGCATTTTCCTTTAAAGGAGGAAATTTTCCCCTCAAAAATCCCTCAAATAATGGATCTGGTTCCCAACACTAGGAATATGCATTAAATGATAGGGAACACATTCCTAGATTTTATCAATCACTGGAGCTCCATAATTTGTGCAATAATTTCATCATATATTGTTCATTTATTCTCCAATTTTTATCCTCCTTTAGTAGGGAGAAAGTCCCTAAATTATCTCTTCCTCGAAATCTTCATAATCTGCCCAATATTCTCACAATATTCTACAAAAATAAATAATATTAGGCACAAATATGTAATTATCTCTAAACCTTCCTCATAAACATATTAAAGTTAAAAATATGTCATATAATGAAAAAAGATAGGTTTAATGTGTTAAAGGATGGTCAGGTGCGCCTTAATTTATGTTTATTTTGGACGCCCATCAGTTACACCTATGTTATGTCAATTGTGGTGTCTGAGGTTTTCCATAAGATGTGCTTTCCTCATAATGGAAATATCATCACCATCTAAAAACTAATGTACTGTGATCCTAAGTATAGATTTCACCTCATTCGACTATCTCATCGATGACTAGAAATAATACTGTCTCGACCCTCACTAATGTCTCTCCTACAGTCTACAAAGATTCCACTTTTCTTGGTGCTTATTATGGTCCACCGCCTACCCCTTTTGAGCATATCTCATTCAGTTTTTGCATGCTTCAAGTGTCACGCGCTGCTCATAAGCAGTCTGGTACGCCTTTCTAGTAACCAACACCCCCACAACATGTTGTTCCCAACTAAACCAAGCCTTCAAGTATAATTCCCCAAGGATCATTTCCTTTTGTTGGTGTCTCTCCTAGTCCTTTCCAACCAGGAACATTTTCCCTAGGTCTTAATCATCCGGAAGCAGTTCCTCCAGGTCATTACCCTTCTGTTCAGATACCCTTCTTATTCCCACCACCTGGAATTTTTTTCTGTCCCTGTAATGGCTACATTGAGTCTTCCTAATATCACCTTGGGGGTCCGAGTTTGGTACGTTGATCCTCCTGCAAACACTCCTTCTAATCAACTTAAACCTTACACTTCTTTGACTATGGTTCAATATGTTGTCCCTACCCCTTCCTTTGCTTCAATTCCAAAACAACCTCAATAGGAGCCTACTCTTGTTTCGAAAGCATCTAGTGAGAGGGGAAAATCCCAGAAAAAGGGAACCAAAGAGAAGGCACCCCAAACAACACCAGCTCCTCTTAAGCCTCCAAAGCCTACCCCTCTATGCGCTTTGTGTGATTTTGTTGGGCACACCACCAATAATTTTCCTGAGCTCCCTCATATCAAGAATGTGGTTGATGATACCTTTCCTAAATCTAACATTATTGAATTCCATGTCACCTTACCCGAGTCAGCTAAGAAGAACAGATCCTTATGCACGAATCACCCTTTTGCTTTGTGTGATAATTATGACCATTATTCTCACCACTATCCATGTCTCAAATACTTTTGTGATACACTTCAAGTTCTTAAATCAATAGAGGCCGCTCGTAGTGAATCCACCCCTTATCTACCTATGGATTCTAGCTCCATTATCATGCCAGAACAAGAGGTTTCTCAATCACCCATTGTGATCCCTCTTCTCGATGTCGAGATTATAAATAGTACCGCTCCTATTCTCTACTTGTTGCCATCCATGGGATCGATGTATTGGGAATCTCTTGGAGTTTCCTATTGTGATTTCGATGAACCTTCTTCATCGAATACCACGGTCTCAACATCGATAGATGTCCCTTCTAATAGTCTGTAAAAACCTTGGGGAAAATTCCATGTAATAAAGTTAAAAATAATAACCATGGTTTATGGGACACTTATTCCAATTTGAATGTTGGGAAAAACATCCTAGTGAGTGTTCATTTCGGTTATTGTGGCTAAATGAAATTGGAAAAGGCAAAGGCAAAGGCTTTGGAAAGGAAAAATGGCATTTTTGGCACATTTATTTATGAAAATAATGGAAATTAGGAGAAAATGGAGATGCCAAAGGTCACAGGTTGGATGTGAGGAGGAAAATGAAGAACATAATGGAAAATGAAGGAAATAGAGGCCTCTTTTATAAATATGATTATGGTGATCAGTTAGTACCTTTTGTCAGTGCATTTTTTGGAGCTCTTCCATTATTCTCTCTCTATCTCTCACACACACTCTTGCACACTTAGAGTTTCTTGGAGCACTTTTGCATTGGAGCAAGAAGGGAAAGAAGTCAAGAAGAAGGAGGAAGCAAGCAAGGAGGAGCAGGAATCAAGCAACTACAACAGGATTCTTTGTAGGTATTGATTTGCATGTATGATTTCCTTTCTAGATTTTGCATGCATGGTATCGCATGTGGTTCTTTGTTGTCTTGGCATAGATTTTTTCCATGCGTGATAGTGTATTCATCCTAGCCTTTCTATTTCCAGATAGCCATGGTGTTGTGGAGTTCTCATTTTTGGCTTAGTTGGATTTTCGGATGGCTTTGAAGTTGATTGAGGTGGATCTTTGAATGATTATGGATCTATTTCATGTGTTGCCTCGGTTTATGGCCTAGTAATCTAGGTTTGAATTGTGGTAAATCCTGAGAGGCAGTTTGCTCTCCATTCAGGGCTAGGAATCCTAGGTTTGGGATATATGTTAAAGCTTGGAGAGTATGTCTCGGTTTAGGGCCTAGTGACCCCTGATTCAGACTGTGGGTTGCGGTAAAGCCTAAGAGACTATGATACAGGAAAATTCCTCATAGTTTAGGCGGAGAGAATCTAGTGCTATCCATGATTTTGTTGGTCTAATGATCGAGTGTGGATCATGGTAAAGCTTGATTTCTATTTGATGAGGGTGAGGTGTTTAGCCTCGAGATGCACTGGTTGGTTCTTTTAGTTTGAGTCCCAGATTCATTCTTGGAATATGGCATAGGGGTGATTTCCTCAAGAGAGATTTGGATCAGCCAATCTATGGTCAGGTGAAACATGGAAGTCCCATCTCTATTTGGTTTTTACACTCATTAATGAGAAGCTCATTCCTTTGGTATTTGAAGTATAATTGCACTGGTTATTATGTGGATTGTATTGTTGTTGTATCCATGGTATTTTTTTTGTTATTATGTTGGTTATAAGAATGTGTTTTATTAGTGATGATGTATGGCACCATCCATGTTTTTACTTGTAAATGAATGCTCAATGTACCTATGGTCAAATAGATTGTATGGTAGCTAATGATGTAGGGGAGCAATGAATCTTGGTGATTCTCAGATAAGTATGATACCCATTTGCTATGTTATGTTTTTTACAACTGTAGATTCAATGTTTGTGACATGTTTGAAAAAATGCCTGTCATGGCTAGGAGGGGTCTAGATAAGTTCGTAATGATGTGATTTCTTCCTTATCATTTTCATGTTGTTATTTATCATCTCTGAAATTTTCATGAATTTCTCTGAAAATCATTGGATTCTGGGCTTGAAAAGGTGGCTCAAATCCCAGAGATGCAGGCACAAAACTATTTTTTTGGACCTTGGCCGCTAGCATGCAGTGTTATGCCTAGGGATATAGCCTCCTAGCCACTGGAATGTAGTGTTGTGCTTGCGGATATAGCTCAAATAGGTCAAAATGTCAGTGTGACCCAGGGTAAGAGGCCTAAATGGTCGGGTTACCTCCTGGGGGTATTGTTCTTGTTGTATTAGGTTTGTATGTTATTTTTCCATCAGTTCCACTTCCTTAAGGTCACCTAGGAGATTGAATCTCACTATAGTAGCCTCTCATTGCATATTTAACCTGGTTGGTCGGTTTCTTAGGTAGATGTGGGAAGGGGGTGTTACATTGTCATTTGTCCCCTCCTGTTGTCGATGTGCATGTGAACCTTGTCTCTCATGAAGATGCTTCAAGTAGCTCCTCCACATTATGTGGTCTCTCTTCCTCTCATCCTCCCATTTTTCATTCATATGAAGACATCATGGAAGCCATGACCTCCCCTGATTATCCTTGGGACGATATACACCATAGTGCGTATTTCCTTTCGCAGCAAACCCATGATCAATATGTTATGGAGTCTAAAGACTTCATTCATGATGCATTTGATTGTTTTAGAAAAACAATTCCTACATTAGATTATTTTGAAGAAGGAAATATGGCCAACATCTCCCCTACCATCAAAATTAACATTTCAAATAAACAAGGGACCAAATAAATATAACTTTGGGGGCACAATACACCCTGGAAGAAATTAATGCCTACACTAAGTTATTCAAAGAATTTCGTGATATTTTTTCCTGGTCTTATTATGAGATGCCCTCGACTTGATCTTTCCACTGTTGAAAACCATATTGACACATGTCTCGACGCCATTCCCTTCGGCCAAAATCTAAGACCCATTCTTCCTTCCAAACGTGAGGCTATGAAAGAAGAAATCGATAAACTTAAGCAAGCTAGATTTATCTATCCCATTAAATACACCACATGGGTGTCCAATCCTATTCTCGTTATCCAGAAGCAAGCTACCATTCATGTCTACACTGACTTCCGCGATCTCAACAAACTTGTCCCAAATACAACTTCCCCATACCTTTCATTGACCAAATCATTGATGAGTGTGTGGGGCATGAGGTTCCTTACTTTGAAGATGGATTCTACATATATAACCATATAGTATTTTTTATTTTGATCAACTTAAAACTGGGTTCATTAGCTCATGGGGAAATTTTTCATATAGGGTCATGCCTTTCGGTTTAAAGAATGCTAGGGCCACTTTTCAGCATGCCATGTCTTATTGTTTCTACAACTTGGCTCATATTATCCTTACATATCTAGACGCTCTCACTTCTCACTCCAAAATTCAGTCGCAACACATTCATGATTTGTGTACCATCTTCCTTCGATGTCACGAGTATAAGATTCTCCTCAATCCCCTTAAGTGTGTCTTTTTCATTCTTGCCGGTCGACTTTTGGGCTTCATTGTGTCCAAATAAGGTATCAAGCTTAACCCTCTCAAAGTTTAAGCCATTCTCAAACTTCCTCCTCCTTGTACCCTTCACTAGTTATAAAGCCTCCAAGGCAAAGTCAAATTTTGTTGGTTTTTTCCTAACTATGAAACTACTGCGCATGGGTTTCATAGAATCCTTCGATCTACCATTCCATTCATTTGGGATCACCAAGCTCAAAATTATTTCCATTCCCTCAAACATGCTCTCACTTCTGCTCCATTGATCAGTCCACCTAAATTTGAAAGGGACTTCATCTTGTATATCTTAGCTTCCATCTACTTGGTTGTCGGGGTCCTATTACAGGAAGATGCTACTGGAATTGAGCATGTCATATATTATGTCAATAAAAACCTTAACAGTCTCCCTGTGTCCTATTCCCATGAAGAAAAGTTGGTGTTGTCCATTGTGTTCTGTTGAACACCTAATCCTCCATGGGTAGGTGTGGAAGAAAAAAAGTCACAATGGAGTCCAAGTGACCTTGGAATGTGAAACCAAGAGTCACACCATTGTACTATAATTGTACATCATGTATAATGGAAAAATAATAGAGTTGCACACTTATCCTTCATTGTGTGTTGAGTTTCTTGTTGTGTGTGTTTATTCTTCTCCCCACACCATGTGTGTGTTTAACATGGTATCAGAGCTGATAAGTTCATAACTAGCTCAACCTTGACTGAGCCATTTGTTTTTATGGCCTGTGCATATCTGCAAAAATTTTGGTCCTTTTTGCAGCATTCAGAAATTCTTGGCGGCATTCAGAAATTGGTTTTGAAGAAGAGCAGCACTGCGCATCTGAAGGTTCTCTAAATTCTGATTTTTTCCCTGCAATTTCTGCCTTTTAATTTCTGCATTGGAGAGCTGCTGGAAAAGTGTTTAAAATGAGTTTCTAAAAAATTCTGGGTTTTTTCTAGAAAAATTTCTGAGTTTTCTACCTGCAGTATTACTGAAAAATTTCTGAGTTTTTACTGGCAAAATTTTCTGCATTCCCTGCAAATTTCAAATTCTGCAATTCTCCGGAAAATTTCCAAGTTTTCTAAATTCTGCAACTCTGTTGTGTTTTACTGCTCTCTGTTGTTTTAAGAAAAAAAATATATATTTTTTCAAGCCTTTTGGCCCTCTCTCTACTGTTAATTTTAAAAAAAAAAACAAAAAACAAAAAACAAAAAAACAAAAACAAAAACAAAAAAAAATTTCTCTCCACCACTCGGCCTCGAGCTCCCCTCGGCGCCTCACCTCACACTTGCGCACAAGCCCTAACCCTCACCCCTCTGATCTCTATCCCCGCCCCCTCACCCCTCTTCTCTCTATCCCCACCCCCTCATTGCACGCTCATACCCTACCACTACGCACAACCTACCGACACTCTACCCACGTTGCCCCCTCTCCTCTCGACTACCTTGCAACCCGTTCCTTTACCCGCGGCTCTCATCACTCGACCCTCGCAAATTCCCTTCCCCCGTTGCCTGTGGCCTCTCAACCCTATCTCCCATCCCCCTCTCATATCACTCAAGCTCCCTCAGACCGCTCCCCCTCCCTTTTTTTTTAAATTCCCTCCCATTTTTTTAATCCCTTTTTTTTCTGTAAATAATTTTTAAAATTTTTTTACAGTTAATACCCTACCCAGAAAATACCTTTCCCATATTTAATTTCCCTAGTAAAATCTCCCTTAGTTAAAACCTCCCCTAGTAAAAACCTCCCCCAGTTTTACTTCTATTTTCCCTAAGATTTTTATTTATTTATTTATTTATTTTTTTCAAAAAAAAAAAAAAAACAGCAGAGAGAGAGGAAGAGAGGAAATGAACAGCAGAGAAAGAGGAAATGACATATGAGTAAATGGACAGTAAACATAGAAGATAAAAGTGAAATTTGCATTGTATAATTTGTGGCATGGATAGAAGGATGATTTTCTGAAGAAAGTGACATGTGAAGACAAATTGGCCCTCATTTTGAAAACAACAGTGGCATTCATTATTTGGAAATAAAATTTCAGATTTTTGGAGTTTCTCTTAATTTCTATTGCATTCTGCAGTACAGCAAGGTCAAGCATCCAAGCTTGTGAATATCTCCTCCTCTTGTTGAGTTGAGTTGAGTTGTTGTTTGTGGTGTCAAACAGCTCTTTGAAGAAGAGAAAAATCAGCTGCCTTAAAGGCTTCTTGCACAGTTTTTTCAGTTGCACATTTACAAAATATTTTTGCAGAGATATTGTATTGTATTGAAATTGTATTGTGAGTGGATATTGCTTCTTCATAGTTTCAATCAGTAAATTTGAGTTGTTGATGTAAGTCATTGTTGCTTTCCGGTTAGACATCCAAGTCTATACCTTGAGGTCCTCCATGATTTGAGGAGAAGATTTTGAACTTTGAGATTTCCATAGTTGGAAGTTATTTGGAGTCATTTGTATTTCTTGAAAGAAAGTTGAATCACATTGTAAACGGGTCCATTATCGGTTGAAGCCGACACCCTTTATTTTTTGAGCCTAAGTTGTTGAAAAATGGCTAAAATCAATGAGACATTAGAGTTGTTGAATAACCTCATTCATTCCAATGTTCATGATATGGTAAAAATGAGCAAGAATGCTCTTTGTAACATTCAAAGTTGTTTGCAAGATGCACATGAGAAGATTGAGTTTTTGCAGTTGGAATCTCAGCTCCAACAAGATGAACTTCAACAAAAGAGTCACCATTCTAAACATGTTTCTGTTCAGAACACTGTGAAAGACTCCCATCAGTAGCAAGTCAATAAAGATCCAATTGATTCCCATTCATTTCCTTGTACTAGAGCAGATTTACATGCAGATGCAGTAGTTCAACCTGCACTTCTCAAGCCCATCATCAGACTTTGGGAAGAGCTTGTCCACAACAAGCATAGAACTGGTATTGGATATGAAAAGGATGTGTCCTTTCATATTCCAGACTACACCAAGCCCATCATATTTTAGAGTGCCGGATTCCTGTATGACAGTTCACCTGCAGCTGTTTCAGATCCTTCTCCACTTCCACAACAACAACAGATTGTAAAATTCCAACACTGTGATCGAGTTGGCCATATGAAAGATCATTGTTTTGATCTTCATCCATGCAAGCACTGTGGTCGGAACACCCATTCTTCAAACAGATGCTTCAAAAACAAGCCTCCTGCAAGAACAAAGATTCATCTTGAATGGATTACTTCTTGGCAATGCATCAACAGCCAATAATATGTTTAAGTCACATGTCAGAACTTGTTCTCGAATATTGAGAAAAATTGCATTTGAGTTTTCGCCATCATCTCACCTTGTCCCTGACAGGTGGGGAAATGGTGGTCATCTACAAGCTTTGACGTCAAATCAAGTGAGCCTGAGCCACAATCTCTCATTCCATATTCAGAGTTGTAGCCAGAGACACAACAGTTCAAGCGAGTCTGAGCCACAATTCGTCATTTCAGATTCAGAGATGTAGCGAGAGACACAGATGCCCATGAGCATGCCTTTGGTTGGTGGACAGCCTTAAACCATCACAGGTTGTAGACCTCCCTTCTTTTAGGTTGAAGGTCTCCCTTTCATATATGAGGGACACTTCCTCTAGCAGAAGCCTTTAGCTTCTTGCCAGATCTATTTGAGCTCCAGGAAATGCTTCAAGCATTCCAGTGTTGTTGGTCATCCTTAAACCATCACAGGTTGTAGACCTCCCTTCTTTTAGGTTGAAGGTCTCCCTTTTTATGAGGGACACTTCCTCTAGCGGAAGCTTTCAGCTTCTTGCCAGTTTTGGAAGAGTTTCGGGAACTGCAATAAGCGTTGCGTTCCAGTGTTGGTGTTCATCCTTAAACCACCTCTTTTTGCCAACATTTCAAAGAGTTGATTAAGCCTAAGGGCTGCCATGTATACTTTGCATATTTTTATTACAACTCTCTTCTTGGACTCACACATACCCCTTCGAATTAAGGGGGGATGTTGAACACCTAATCCTCCATGTGTAGGTGTGGAAGACGAAAAGTCACAATGAATTCCAAGTGACCTTGGAATGTGAAACCAAGAGTCATACCATTGTACTATAAATGTACATCATGTATAATGGAAAAATAATAGAGATGCACACTTATCCCTCATTGTGTGTTGAGTTTCTTGTTGTGTGTGTTTATTCTTCTCCCCACACCATGTGTGTGTTTAACATGTTCTATGTTCAAAAGATTTGTCACTATATCCTTATGCATACCACCAAATTTGTGACCAATTCCAAACCCATGGCCTTCCTATTGATTCGATGAAACATCAATGGGAAGTACGCCCGTTGGATCATTATCCTTCAAGAATTTGATATCAAATTTGTGACACCTAAGAGTGAGAAAGGTTTGGTCCTTGTTGAATTCATTTCTAATTTCCTAATGGTGTGCATGATCAGTCGGTAAATGATAACCTTCCACATGAACACTTGTTCACCATCACCTCGGATGATCCTTGGTATGGTGACATCCTCACCTACTTGTGAACCCAAAAATTCGCCCCCCATATTAACTGTGATGCTCAACGACATTTTTGAATCAATCCCCTCGCTACTGTTGGAAATACTAAGAGGGGGGTGAATCAGTATTTCTTTTCAATTGTTAATTTTACCAGTTAGATCACTTATATTTAGAAAAAAAATGAACAATGATGGAATAGATACTTTTATTAATTTCTTCTTTACAATAAGTAAAGTACAATAATGATATAGGGCTCCAACCCTAGATGAAGACTCCAACCTTCCAGGCTCTAACCTGTATTGTGCCAAGCACCGACTTGGTCTTTCCAAGGCTCCAACCTTGTCAATTTGAGGCACCAACCTCTAGGGCTCCAACCCTAACTCTAGTATAGGCACCAACCTGGCCTTCTTGAGGACACCTATCCTCTAGGGCTCCAACCCACTACTTCAATTTGTCAATATAAGTTTGATGATCTTCAAGGCTCCCAATATCTTCTGCAATTTTCCCTGACAATATCTTCACTCTCAACAATGCCTTCTCCAAATAATTTCATCAACGACAACCTTATCTTATCATGAAGGTGCTTCCACTGCTCTTCATGTTACTTAAACAATTTCTCCAAGATCACATCATAATGGCTTCAACAATCTATCATGTTCACCAAGTATCTCTACAAATATTCAATATGATGCTACAAAAATTTCTTCAAGTGTTCTTCAATAGACTGTTTCAAGTGATATCAATGAGCTGCTTCAACAAGACTTCAAAACTATTTCTAATAAGCTGCTCAAGGATTCTTCAACAAATTCTCTGCAAGGTGTCACTGTCACACCAGATTCACTGCAAAGGTCGTATGTACTCAGAACAATGATCTCCAAATGATGAATTTGTCAGTCACAAGTCTGAGATATTTAGTCTCATATACAGGTTTGTAGGAGTCTTCTCCAACTGCTCTTTTTATGCTCCTATGTTCTTCTTCAAAATAATTCAATAGGACACCTTATCGTCCTTCAAATGATTCCCAAAAGTTGTATGGTGACTGTTCAAGGTACAACGGTCCTAGTAGTGATCTTAAGTCTGCAATCTGAGGTGTAGACTTTAACAAGTTTGAACCCGAGATTAAGAAATCCTTCACAAGGCTGCAATCCCACAGGTCTGAACCATGACAAGGTCTGAAAAACGAGCTCCTGTAGCCTGTCACATTTTAGTCCAGCAATCCACAATATTTTCCACGGGTCTTGAGGTGAGGTTAGGTCCAAAACTTAATTGAACTGTAATCTGCAATAAATTTGAATTGATCTCCACAATATAAATATGAAATGTTGATTGTTCCACAAAAATAACACTGGTCAAAGTTGTTTGATCATTGTAGATCCATATCACTGTGACACATCACAAAAACAAGGTATGTATTTTTGAATTTGAATATATGCCAAAACAATAAACCACATGTCTAATTTTTATATGTCTAGTCTGAGTTTCACTATGTAGTAGCAACATGTCCGACTACAAAAATTGCCCAAAACAGTCTACACCTTTTATCTTCCTCAGTCTCCTTCACACTTCTGCATTTTCCTGATTTTTTGTGTTTTTTCACCGAAATTCTTGACCCAAAAGAGGGAGTACGAACCTATATATATAGAATTTCGATTGGAATGATGAGACGTGACTTTTTGGAGGGAAGTTGACTTGAGAGAGAAAGTGTAGGTTGGCACACTGCTAAATATAATTCTCTTAGTCTTAAAAATTCAATATCTCACAAACTACTAGGATTTTCGGAACAAATAAGGGCTCATTGGAAAGGAAAAAATCATCTTTAATCTGGTCTAGGTCCCATGTTGAAAGACTACCTCTAAGGTTGGAAAAAATATTTTTCTTTGTGATTGTCCTTAAACTTTATGCATAAAAAAGTTTGGGACAACATGAGGAATGTTTGGGACAGTGTGGCTTTCTCATTCTTTGGCTTCTTCATTTTTATCAATGTTATCATAAGATCATAGAGTCATTATGTAGGAGTGAAAAATTCATGTACCATCACGTATCAACAATGTCATCATATATTAGTGCAGTGATATGTCATAGTGCAACCTTTATTATTTTTTCAATAGCTCCAAAGCAGTCTTCTAATCATCAAATTATCTCCAACCATGTTAACAAGACCTCATCAAGTGTGGTCATTTTTTAAGTGTATGACATCATCAAGTGTAGTCCTCCACATGTCATCAAGTGTAGTCCCCCATATGTCATCAAGGGCCATTAGATACTTCAATGGTACTTAATATCTAAATCATCAAACAAGGCATATGATTGACACTTGGCACTTGGCACTTCTTAAGACTTCTTCATTAGTGGCTTCACATATTAATTGATGGCATTTTTATCAAACAAGAGTTATGACATCATCATATGGAACCAGGCATCTCAAGAATATTGACATCTCAGTCAATGCCATATTGACATCAATAAAAACATTGATTAAAAATATCCCCCTTTGTCATTGATGGAAATATTCTTGCCCTTCCAATATTCTCTCCCCCATTGACATCAATGGAAAACAGGGTGCTCAAGTACTCCCCCTGTTGAGCTGCTTCTTTTCTTCACCAATAGTAATTCTTCATAGGTATATTACTCCCCTTGTCATGGTCCTATTCCTTCTTGCAATATGGTCCATGATAGATGTGTCTACATTTCTTCAATGGAGTTTCTCTCGAGAGATGATCTATCAAAGGATGATTGTCCATGTGTGATTCGTCAAGGATTTCATAGGGCCCATTCACGAATAGCTTCTGCAAGAATGCTTAAGAATCATAAGCTCAAGAGTCACAAAACTCCCCCTAGCTGTATGGTCTTTTTTTTACAGAGTCTCACCATCAAATACTTGGAATATCAAGGATGAATTCATCAAGTCAACAACTTGTGTTGTTGGTTGGAGTTTTCAAGGGACTTTCGGACCCAATTTTTTTCCTTCTCCATACTTGTGTAACTTTCTTCTTTGGTTTGGTTGTCATGGTTTTAGGGACCCAAGTAAAGTTACACTCACATGCCATATGTCAAATGTTATGGTAATTGAAACGCTCTATCTTGTTCATGAATAAGAAAATGTGACTTCTTCTTGCAAAATTGCTTCTAGGATATTGACAGGGACCACTATATTTTTATTTGTGATATGCCCAACAATATTTTGCCACGTGCCCAAATTTTTTACAAGAATAGCAATATCCAAGAAAGATACTTTGGTACCTGGGAGATGAAGATTTCCTTGAAGTACTTTTGAAGTCTTTTTTCCTTGGA
Source organism: Pinus albicaulis (assembly GCA_034641835.2). Classification (NCBI taxonomy): domain Eukaryota; kingdom Viridiplantae; phylum Streptophyta; class Pinopsida; order Pinales; family Pinaceae; genus Pinus; species Pinus albicaulis. Next base: position 145,104,123 of record CM076569.1, on the reverse strand, counting down.
ATTCTTTGATGATATTCATTGCCTTTTGTATTCTTAACATAATCTGTAACTCTCCTTGGAGTAGGGTTTCTTCTAATGTCATCTTGACTCTTGCCTTTGCTGGAACTGGGAGTATCATTTCTTCTTGGCTTCCTCACATCCTTGTTGTTTGAAGCATTATCATTCTTGCTTGAGGGTTCACCTGCATAGCCAAGACCTGATTTATCAAGAGGATATATTTGATGACTTATGATGTCATCTAGGGTTTGAGAGCTTTTCAAGTTCTTATTCAACGAGACAACTTACTTTTTAAGAGTGACAATTTCTCATTTCAATTTTTCACAATATTCATCTTTCATGACGAGTTTCTTCTTCATTTCTTCCATCATCCTTGTTGCTTCGTGTGCTTCGATTTTAAGGGAGATGATATTTGATATCATTATGAATATTTATTCATTCTCCTTTTCTAGACTACTTTCCATTTCTTCTTTTATTCTTGTAGCTTCACATGTTTCGGCCTTGAGAAGATTGATGTTTGATTTTAGTTTGAAGATTTCTTCATCCTTTTCTTCTAGTTGATATTTAAGAGAGGAGACGTCTTCCTTGTATTGACCAATCTTTGCTTCAAGATTGTTCAAGCTCTTAAGTATTTTTTCAAGGTGGCTTGGCAAATTTTCTTCCCTTTTCTTTGCCTTATCCAATTGACTTGTCATAGATATGACTTCTTCATGATGCTTTCTTTTGTTTTGATGAAATTCCTTTTTAAGTTTGGCGTGCTCCTCATCTCTTTCTTGTACTTGAAGCTTGACAAAGTCAAATTACTTCCTTGTCTTGTCTTGGTTACCATCTTGCGCTCTCTTCTTAAGTTATTCATTTTCCTTTTTCAAACTATTAATCTCTTCCATGGAAGCCATAAGTTTATTCAGGAGATCTTCTTCAAAGTCTTCTTTTTTCTCTTCATCTTCTAGGTCTTCTTTAGCCTTATTGTCATCTCTCTTATCTTCAGCTTCCTTGATGGATTTTGGAATTCTTTCTTGTTTTCCATCATCTTCTTGACTAGAGATCATTTTCAACGCTCCTTTTGAGTGAATATCATGAAGTTTGTCCCATATTACTTTTGCTGATGAACATTTTTCAAAATTGGCCTTCACAGAATTTGGTAACCCATTCAAAATTGTCTTCATTGCTCTTATATTTTACTCCTTGGATTCGTCGACCATCGTATCATTAGTAATCATTGATTTCCAAACTTCAATTCCTTGAGTCTTGAAGAAATTCCTCATTCTTGCCTCCCATATATCAAAATTTCCATTGAACAATGGATCCTTCGCAAATTGATTGACTTCAATTTTGATGGTTGAGGAAGACACATCTTTAGGAGGATTGGAGACTTTCTTCCTGTCATTCATCAGTAATTTTCACTTGTTTAGATGACTAAAATGTTTTGTCCAGGTTTTCTAGAAACAAGATTCAAGGAATCTTGTTTCTTCTAGAAATCCCCTCAAACAGAAATTTTCACCTATCCCTCCTCTCTTGTCTGCAGTGGTCAATCTATCATCCTACAAGGATCCCATCTTGAACCAATGTCCCTTTCTCTATCCATGCTTGCTATTTCTGTATATATCACTCTACCTCTGATTCCTAAGCCCTCTTATTTCACAATTTGTTTGGCCAGGTTAAACCAAGTTTTCTCTCCCACTCACCAAATGCCTCAAGCAATATTGGTGTCAAAATTCTATCTAAAAAATCCATTCAAAGGAAAATAAGGATGTCTAGGTATATAGGATGATGGTGCATAAAGTAGAGTGTCTAAACCCCGTGCCTTGTTCAAAACCCTGATTTAAACCATCAGTCACACAACCCCTTCTGCAGCTTTGCAGAAAGAGTCAATAAGGTTTTTCCTAAGTCATGCGCCATCATAATTCCCATGCACTATCATTTCGCAGAAAATAAAAGGTTAATTCAAGAAAACATAGAGCTGAGGTTTGTCATATTCTTAACAGCGCTTAAGCAACTTCCAAAGGCGCCCTCCTGGTCAAACAGTAAAATCTTCCAAGAATAGACTATCATATCCAATGAATCTCTGCAGGGATGCCTTGAAGTTTATTCTAAAGCAAAGAAATGATAAAGGGACACCTAAGAAGATTCAAAAGGTCATTTACAGTGGATAAAAGGCATAGCAAGCTGAAAGCTACAGGAAAGGTCTTGATATCATAACAAGAAGAAAAATAATGCTCATACAAAGGTCTGTGCAAAATCTTAGAAATATCAGTAACATATGAGCAACCTAGTTCATCTCAGCAAAGATAATCATTGAAAATATATTTGCCTCAAGAATAAGAATGGTAGAGGGACAACTGCCCTTTGCCACAATCCTACGAAAGGATAAAAGTTATCAGATGCGCCACAAGTTGAAGGAAAAAACTAATACCACTATCAGGAAAAACAATCACATTGAAGAAGAAAAAAATAAGTGCACTTTGGTTGAAAATACAAATATGTGACTATTTGACAAAACACTGGAGAGATAGCTAGGCTAAAAAAGCACAAAGAGCCCTCAAATAAATTAGTGGGAAATTTGTTGAAGCAGGAGTAATCAATTTCGAAAGATGATTTACTTTGAAAACTTAGAAGACAGTTTTTTTATCTTACTGAATATCCCCAAAAACTCAAACATTGGGATGATGAGAAAATGTACATGATAAGTGGAAATAAGAACCTCATTCATCAAACAACAGAGATTGTCAAAGCAGAGTTCCTAATTGTCTTCAAGGGTAAGATCAAAGGGCATAAATTCCATTGGATCAAAGGATCAATTCTTAATCCTTAAAGGGTCAAAAGGAAGTGATTTTAAGGCATTACACACTCTTTTCACTGACAAAACAGAGCCTCTTTTTCAAACTCTTTTTTCTCACAAATCAGCAATCACAGTCACAGGTATGTTTCAAAGGTAGGAGGCAAGTTCAGTTTTATATCACTCTGCACATATTCTCAAAAACACAATTATCAAATGTCTAGTCAACTTCCCAAACTGCAAAGGAATCAGTGGTTAAAGGACAGTGAAAGGACAAATAGAATCATAAAAGGGGCTAAAAGACTAAAAGGACAGTAAAAGCAAGATAAATACAAAAGTGCAAATCAGACTTTAGGAAAAGGGGTTTAGAGTTTAATTCTTTCAAAAATATGGTATAAAAAACTTCAATAGCCTTTTTTCCCCCTCATTCCAACTTTGGCAAAGCAGAGCACAAATTTCCCGGCTTCAAAAGGCATCCTCGGGCATTTTTTCATAGATGCAGCGCACCTGTACATGGACGTTGCACTCTTGTAGTCTGCTCCTGTGCTCTTTTCTTAAGGATGTTGCGTGCCTGTACATGGGCGCTGCACCCTTCTGATTCCGCCCGACGTGCAGAAACTGCCACCCACCAGCGTTCGACTTCACGTGCAGAGGCAGCCCGGGCCATAGGGGCTGCGCGCCTGCCGCTATTGCCTTCGCCCGAGTCTGTGTGCAGAGGCCGCCAGGGCCATAGGCGCTGCGCGCCTGCTGCTACTTCCTTCGCTCAAGTTTGCGTGCAGTGGCCCCCCGGGCCATAGACGTTGCGCGCTTGTCGAAAAAGCGCAGCATTGCCCAGAAATCTGCAGAAGTGCCCGAATTTGCCAAATAATGCTCAAAAATTGCATTTTTGCTATGAGAGTCAAATTAAGAGGTATTCTTCATAAATCATCACCTCTTCATAAATTTTGTTAATGATAAGGGCGCCCAGTAAACTCTAAATTTGTGTCAAACAAAGTCTGAAGAAAGATTGAAAGGGAAGCTCAACCTACTTTTGCTAAGTCTCTGAAAACCTTGTTTAAAAACCTCAGTTCCTCATTCACCATTTCTCCTCATCATTTCATAAGCCAAAATCATTTTTTTTTTAAAGAATTGGAGGAAGGGGTAAAGTAAGCACCATGTCTAAAGAGGAGAGTGTTGACCTAAAAAATGAGACTCAAAGACCAAGAAAATAGTATAAGAAAGGAGGGAAGCCTAACAGGTTTGAACCTATAAACACCAAAGAGTTGATAGCCTCTCCTTCTGTCTTTTCTTGTTTCCAAGAATTAGAGTGTTTTGAGTTCTGCAACAAGGTACAAGAGATCAAAAGCCATCCTCATTTGACATAACTATTTTCCCTAAGGCTTCACAGGCATAAAGTTAATCTAGCAGGGGTAAAATTTGAGTTGACCCCTAGTGCTATCTCTAAAGCTACTGGGATGCTTTGCATATGAGAAAGGTGGTTTAAACAGAAACATCTTGAATTGATCCATTATCATCCATTTTTAAAACCTAGTTGTCAAGCTGAGTGTAAAGCCATTTTCCTTTTTCACATCTACTGGACAGGTATGCCCTCCTCATGAAGATTGTCATGAAATACTTTACCTGTGAGGGTAGGTTCTCCAAAATCTACTCCTATCATATTAGACTCCTCATGCACTTCACCAGGACCAAGCTACTGAACATGCCTTATTTCCTCTGCAAAAGCATTAAAAAAATGTCCACCATCATGAAAAAGAGGCCTCCAGCCCAACAGATGACAAGCCTATTTCATCACTCTCTTATCAAAGTCATTGTAACTCACCAATTGGAGCGACAAGGCATTCCTTGGGAGGCCTTTATTACTCGTGATGATTTCACCACTTCATCCTCCATCTCGCTGCAAAATGTGCCATCATCTTCTCAAAATCCCCCTCCTACTCCTCCATCGCCCTCCACTGACCATGATTCACCTTCCTCACATGAATCACTTTCCCAAACAAACCTTCTTCAAACACCTTCCCCTAAGAAAAGCAATCATGAATAAAGCAGAGATGATCTTGAGGATGGCAATGGTGGCCCTGAAGAAAGAAATGCTGGTCATGAAGAAAGAAATGCTAGCCCTAAAGAAAGCAGAGATGATCATGAGGAAGGCAGTAAAGGGGAGAATGATGAAGATAAGGGAGAAAATGAAGAAGAAGAAGGAAGCAAGGATGAAGATGTTTGCCAAGAGGAAGACAGTGAAAACAATGGCAAGGATGAAGATGTTGGCCAAGAGGAAGATAGTGAAGATAGCAGCAAAGATGAAAATGTAAACCTAGAAGAAAACAGAGTTACAAGCAGTGACAGCAATGATGAGAAAGGAGGTCAAAATGCTGAGTCCTATGGTGGATAAAAGGACACTGAAAGCCCTACAACAAACAGTGACAAAGAAGAGGAAAGCAATCATAACAATGACAAGATTGATCAAGATAGCCCATAAACAGATTTCAAAGTTGTTTTAAATAAACAAGGAGATGATGGCCAAGATCCAAAGAATTATGGCAGTAAAAATAGCAGTGACAAAGGTGAAGAGATGGATAGTCCTAAAGGTGAAAATGTGTCAAACCTAGGCACCTCTGACAGTGTAGAAACAAAGTATGGCAGTTTTGAAGATCCTCCTAGTGATGAGAGTATGAAAGATGTTGAAATTAATGACCAAAGGGACTTCCAACAGCAAAGTAGCAAGGAGATACATATAGAAAACCTTCCTGAAGAAAAGGACCACCCTAGGGTTGTAAATGATCAAATTGTGCAAGCCCAGTTTGTGACACCTCTCACCATCCCTTATCAGAGAGGTAGGAGGCATGTGTTTGCTACCTCCAAAAGGAAAGGGGCCATGCACTCCTCTTCAAAACCAGTAAAATAAAAAATCACCAAAATAGTGAAGGACAAGGTCACTCAAACAGTAGAAAGCAAAGTCACCAAATCATTGAGGAGCAAGGGAAAGCTGCCAAAGAAAGACAAGGGTAAGAAGCCCATGAAGGACAAAGGCAAGAACACAATGAAAGAACAAGAAAGCAGTCATGAAGAAGAGAGGGAATTTGAACTCATTCACTTGGACAGTGATGAGAAAAATGAAACAAGGATACTTAATTCTCTCCTACATGACCGGAGTGCACAAATCAGAGATTTGGAGGTTGAGTTGGAAAGATCAAAATTTCTCATTCATTACCTACAAATGCAAAACAAGAAAATGAGTGGCCAACTTGCCATTTATGAAGCTCGGGCACTCAAATACAAGAGAGAGGCTCAGAAATCACAAGTACAGCTGGAGTAGTACATGGGCGCCTATGAAGAAGAAAATGAAGAAGAGAGGCAAGCTAGGAAAAGGCGTAAGACTATGGGTCTTAGGAAAGCATTGGAAAAATAGAGAGAGGAAGAATCAACCCAAGCACAACAATTTCCTCTCACTGAGCTCCTCACCTTGGAAATTGAGCATGACAAATAATCATGGCTTGAAAGGGAAAATCTACATTTGGAGGCTAATTTATATAAGGCAAACAAAGATCTGGGCTTACAAAGAACGATGACTGAGCATTATAAAAAGAGAAATCAATTTTCTAGGAAAAAGCTAAAAACTGCCCAAAGGAGGCGCTCAACGCCAAATGACAGAAAATACCAAGCTGGGCTTGGAATTTTGGCTCAAGCTTCACTACAGGTCTCTAGGGACCCTTAAGGGATTCACTCACCAATTTTGAGCAAAATTGACACTTTTTAGTTTTTTGCAAATTTTTAAGCCTAGGAGCGCAGCACCCTGGTGCTGCGCTTTTTCCCAGAGCATCTTCAGCAGGAAAAATTTACATTTTTGGATTCCTTGGGATAATAGGAGCATGTTTACAAAATTTCAGCTCATTTGGAGTTGTTTTGGTCCCTTAAAAGGGCCAAAAACACCCATTTTTTCACCTTTCTGCCACCTTTTCTGAGCAAGTGTTGCGCTCCTGGGATCCTTCACCTTTTCTACTTTTTGGGAAAATTCCAGAGCTCAAATTGAGAAAAAAAAAAGTATATTTGGAAATTATACATACATAGCTTTCCAAAGGGCCGTCACGGAGCCTTTTTCGACATTGGGAAGGCCTCCAAAACCTTGCTGCAAAAAGACCCTTTTTGGTGCTGCGCACTTGGAAAATTTTTAGAATCAGAGATAGACTGTTGCATTCCTGTGTGGTGATTGATAAAATGTGCATTAGGCAAGTCCTATCTTGTATGTCAGAGCCTAAAAGTAAATATTTTTTCTATTATGGTCCGAAAAATATATTTTGAAGAGATATTTTGTGCCATGGACCTTGTGAGGCCTCAAGGACAAATTAAGATATTTTGCTTTGGCCAATGGCCTTCTAGATGCTCTAGTGATCTTTTCTCCTCTTTGATTATATAAACCATGAGGATTCATTGTAAAAAATGATGAGAACTTGACATGTTAAGAGAAATACATAGTTTTATTAGCTTGGAGAAAATATTGGTTTTATGAAGTGGATGAATGGCTTTCTTGGCTTGATGGTGGAGGAGCATTGTGTGCACGATTCCATAGCTTGGTGAATGGTGATGTTTCCCTGATTTGTTTATGTCTTCTTGTTTCCATTAATGTTTCATACTTCTTGTTTTCTGTAGACCAGAAAAGTATAGGTTGAGATATGCTCATGGAAGCACCTCAAACCTCCTGTTTATTACATCTTTGATGTTTTCTTCTTCTTGGTCATTATAAGGAATTCTTAACTGCTCCTTAGGTCCACCAATAATTTTTTATTTGTTTCATTAATAGTCAATATGCTAGCTATCAAATATGATTTAAGGTATGCCCTGCTTATTTGAAGTTCTCAAGACCCTATTCTGAAGCCTTTATATGAAATATTGATTGATTAGGTTAAGTCAAAGAGGTCTCGCTCGATCTTGCCCTTTGTCCATGCTTACCAACTTGTTTCAGAGTTCCCGCTAGTTTGAAAATATGTTGTTTAGGAGTTCCCTCTTCATATATTAAGTTATTTTTTTATCTTATATGTTTTCCCAACAGCTGAAGGTGAATTTCTAAAGTTAGGAGTTCTTATGCTTCTATGTCTCACCTGAATGTTTATCTTTCATGTTTATCAGTTTGAGTATTGTTCATAGAGATTAATGGTTTTCCCTACTCATGAGTATTTTCTTTCAAACTATATATGTTTAAGACTTCTTTGTTTTTCACAAACTTAATGTTCATTTCACCTCATACCTCACCCAAAGGATCCATTGACCTTGCTAAATCGGCCCTGCAGTACACCTTGTCTATCATTTAGACATCCTTGAATTTATTTGACCCCATAGCCCTGTTGATTTGATCAACTCTCTTTCCATTTTTCCTACTTGATCAGTTTTACCTCAAAACCAAAACAAACCAAAATATACTTAGCAACTAGCCTAAAATCAAACATACAAAGCGAACAAGTTCACATCCTTCGCATAATAGAGAGATCCCTCTCTGAGTCCAGGAAGGCTAGGTCCTAGGACTCCAAATATTGGTCTGATGTTACCCTGTCATTTGGTTTACCAATTTTCCAAATTAAGGGACACTAACATAATGGCGATCACAGTGGGACCGAGTACATAGTAGCCTAAAAACTCTTATTGACTCTTTTAACCCTCAATTAAACTTTAAAATCCCATGATTTGTAAATCACCTCATCACTTTCACCAACACAATGGTGATCATGATGCAACCTCTGATGTCAGTGAAAATCTAAGTATCCCTTAGGACTTCAGAAACCTTCATCAAATCATAGAGAAACTTAACTGATAGCCTAAGAGTAGAATCTAGCTTTTTCACCATCCTAGCAAAATGATGACTCAGCTATAAGACACTCTTACATACCTTAAGGGTTGCATATAGAAAACTCAGAAAACCCCAAAAACATTTCTAGATTGGCTTTTTGTCAGTATTGGTGGTGGACCATAAAAAATTATATTCAAAACAACTAAAAATATCCACCTGGCGACTCCACTAGCCTCCAGTAGGCCTATTACCCCACTAGTCCTTATAAACTCCCCTGGGAATGCATTAAACAATCCCAATCATGTTGATGGTGGATAGAAAAGTTCAAATCTTTCACTTGGCGACTCCAGAACCCTCAATGGACCTAAAGACTCCACTGGTAGAGAACTCTAGACTGGTTGAAAAGATGCAGTGACCTCTTTTTGATAAACAAATATGGATCCAAGTATGAATAGAGAGTAAAAACTAGAGATATTTATAGATACATTTAGCAAACCGATGCATCTACTTGACAGGAAAGAGGAAAGGTACAGGGTTAAGGTTGGTGCTGCTTAATCAAAACAATATATACTTCTTCCTCAGGAAAAACAAACTAAATCACTACAAAACAAGAACAACAAACAAAATATGCATGACGAGAAAGACTGCAAAGAAGAGAGTAAAGAAGGCTGCCAAGTAGGTACTAGTTACTTTCCTACATCTTGTGCTTCATTATCAAGAGAGCATTACGAGCAAGTTGTAAATAAAAACAGAGAGGAGTGCCCTAAAGAAACAATCAGCCATCTTGAAATCACAAAATCTGAAATAGTGGAAGAGTCAAAACCTTTAAGGTCTCTACCATTATGCTTTAATTCTTTTCAGATTTTGAAAGGAAGTTTTCATCCTGAAGATCTCTTAGCAGCTATTCAGGAAACCCATGCTTAAGATAACTCTCACATAAATCAAGAAAAGTTGGTGAAGGATGAAATCAAATCTGAAATAAAGGAGGAGATAACACATTTAGAGTCTCTACCCTTATGCTTCAATTCATTTCAGATTTTAAAAGAAAATTGGCACCTTGAGAACCTATCAGAGACAACTTATGAATCTCATGCTCAAAGTAACTATCACAAAAATCAAGAAGAGTTGATAGAGGATGAAACCAATCAAAAAATGAAAGAACACCCACAGGAACCCTCTAAAAACACAAGTGACGATTCATCATCTCTTCTAAGTGAGACTCAAGAAGGCATTCAGCCTCTAAATTAGCCTTCACAAGAGAAAGAGGACTGTTGTAGTTATTTCCAAGGAAAAATAAAAATGCCTCCTTTTTTAATTGAAGAAGAAATAAATCAGCTTCTAAACATGCAGACAGCCTCTAAAACTTCATATGACCAAAAATTTTCTGATCATTCTCCTACTAATCTTGCATACCATAAGTCAGAAAATAGATTTGTAAATCAATTCGAAGAGAAAAAATATGATAGTCCAATATGTATGGCTGGTGACATTACTTATATTAATGATTCTCCAAGGTTTGATCAATATATTGATGATTATGATATCCAAGCAGAATCTAACCTTGCAGAGCCATCAGCAGTTGATTTGTGGGATTAAGTTCACTATCATCAGACTGAAAGCAGTAATCAGCAAAGAAAAGTCACCTATGACACTGATGAGGAAGGCCTTGAAAGTTTAGACGTAAGTCAAAAGTCTCTGACTCTTTGCTCTACTTCACTTCACTCCATCAGAAATAGTTTTCATGTGATTGGAAATCAACACTCTATCAGTTTTGCTGATGAGGTTGGGAAAGCTAATGAATTTCTTGAACCAGTTGTAAATAAGAAGCCTTCTCCTGAAATGGTTGAGGAAATCTTTTATGACATAGAACTTTTCTCAGCTCCAGATAAGCAGTCACCAAATTCATTTGGATTACAAATTGCAGATCAAGGCATCTAAATTGATGATCACAAGAAAGTTGTTTCACTTCTTTCTCAAGAAGATTTTTTTCCAAAGAGTGCTCCTTCTCATCAATATGATGGCATTCGCACAGATTTCAGCCCACTCTATCAAAGCACATCAGGTTTTTTAGAGGATAACATTGCCACATATGATGAATCTACCAGTTCATATGATCATGAGGAAGAGGTGGAGTTTCTTTCCCAAAAGAGTCCCAAACATAGCCAAGTGGAAGAAGGAGTAGTCCTAGATGAAGCTTATGTCTTAAGTCCTCAAGATCAGGTATCATTCCAAGATCCATTTGGTGTTTTCCTTGAGAAATCTAAAAGAGGAGTGTTTTCTGCCAAGAACAGTTTGATGCAAGGTTTAAAGAGAATTTTAGGCACTACTGTTCAAGTGCAAGTAATGTGCAAGTGGCCTTTTGATTTCTTCAGCATTCTAAAAGAGCTGAAACAAGATCACCCATGCAATCATCTACTTGACTGGCTATATTGGAAAAGAGAGTTCACCAAATAAATTTCTATCATGTTTAGGTTAGATTAGGATAGATAGGCATGCAAAATAAGCTCAGCCCTATGAGCATATTTTTAGTTTTATATTGTTTTGAGAAAAAATGAAAAACACAAAAAACACATAGAAATGGAAAAAGAGGGCAGATTTTAAAAGAAAGGGTACAACCCCATGCCTTAAAAATAGTAATATTGAAAGTGTGCAAGTGCAAATGCCACTACTAGTGCAAAATGATGTCTTATTCAACTATCTCGCCTAATCATAGTTGAACATGCTTTAAGTTTATTGTTGATAAGTTAGTGAAAGAATGCTGGTAAAAATATTCAAGCTTGACTTGTTAAAGAAAATAGATTAGGAGAGAACATATTGGTTCCACATGCTCATAGCCCTAACCAAAGAGGAAAATAGGGATGAATAGCAAACTATGTATCATAGCCCTGATTTTTCTAAAATCTCCTTTTGTACAAAAATAAACTTTTGTGTGTAGCTTGTTGTTATGCCACAAACACATGATAAATCAGGCTTTCTAATCCTGATTTGATCATGTTTTAAATTTCATGTTTTTAGTCTAGTGAATGAAATCATGTCAAACAGCTTAATCTTGACAGTTGACTAGTATAGGTAGAGAATCGATGGAGTTCATCAGTTTAATCTGAACTCCCGGAAGATATAAGTGTAGAAGTAGACAGTTTGTTTTCTCTATCAAAATAAAATATCAAGGGGTTTTCCAGTTCAAGTGCACCCAAGGAAGAAAAAAATGTTAGGAAAAGTAGGTTGGGTAAGTAAAGGTGAAGTTGAGCTAATCATGCTTTCATATTTTCCAATCGCCATTTCAATAAAGCAGCAATGAAAAAGAGAAAATTCTGCCAATGGCTGAGGCACTGGTCTTCACAAGCCAGAGATCTACAATTCTGGACACCTCCCGAAAAGGAGTTGTCCTCCCCAAATGGAGCCACTGTTATTCATCAATAATTTTCACTTGTTTAGATGACTAAAATTATTTTTCCAGGTTCTCTAGAAACAAGATTCAAGGAATCTTGTTTCTTCTAAAAATCCCCTTAAACAGAAATTTTCACCTATCCCTCCTCTCTTATCTGCAGTGGTCAATCTATCATCCTACAAATATCCCATCCTGGACCAATATCCCTTAATCTATCCATGCATGCTATTTATGTATATAGCACTCTACCTCTGATGCCGAAGCCCTCTTATTTCACAATTTTTTTGGCCAAGTTAAACCAAGTTTTCTCTCCCACTCACCAAATGCCTCAAGAAATATTGGTGTCAAAAGTCTATCTAAAAAATCCATTCAGAGTAAAATAAGGATGTCTAGGTATATAGGATGATGGTGCATAAAGTAGAGTGTCTAAAACCTGTGCCTTATTCAAAACCTTGATTTAAACCATCAGTCACACAACCCCTTCTGCAACCTTGAAAAAAGAGTCAATACGGTTTTTCCTAAGTCATGCACCATCATAATTCCCATGCACTATAATTTCGCAGAAAATCAAAGGTAAATTCAAGAAAAAACAGAGTTGAGGTTTGTCATATCCTTAAGAGAACTTAAGAAACTTCCAAAGGCGCCCTCCTGGTCCAACAGTAAAATCTACCAAGAATAGACTATCATATCCAATGAATCTCTGCAGGGATGCCTTGAAGTTTAGTCTAAAGCAAAGCAATGATAAAGGGACACCTAAGAAGCTTCAAAAGGTAATTTACAGTGGATAAAAGGCACGGAAAGCTGAAAGCTACAGGAAAGGTCTTGATATCATAACACGAAGAAAAATAATGCTTATACAAAGGTTTGTGCAAAATCTTAGAAATATCAGTAACATATGAGCAACCTGGTTCATCTCAACAAAGATAATCATTGAAAATATATTCACCTCAAGCATAAGAATGGTAGACGGACAGCTGCCCTTTGCCACAATCCTGCAAAAGGACAAAAGTTATCAGATGCGCCACAAGTTGAAGGAAAAAACTAAGACCACTATCAGGAAAAACAATCACACTGAAGAAGAAAATAGTAAGTGCACTTTGGTTGAAAATACAAATATGTGAACTATTTGACAAAACAGTGGAGAGATAGCTGGGCTACAAAAGCACAAAGACTCCTCAAATACATCAGTGGGAACTTTGTTGAAACAGGAGTAATCCATTTAGAAAGATGATTTTCTTTGAAAAATTAGAAGACAGTTTTGTCATCTTACTGAATATCCCCAAAAACTCAAACATTGGGATGATGAGCAAATGTACATGATAAGTGGAAATAAGAACCTCATTCATCAAACATCAGAGATTTTCAAAGCAGAGTTCCTAAATGTATTCAAGGGTAAGATCAAAGGGCATAAATTCCATTGGATCAAAGGATCATTTCTAAATTCTTAAAGGGTCAAAAGGAAGTGATTTTAAGGCATTACGCACCTTTTTCACTAACAAAACATAGCCTCTTTTTCAAACTCTGTTTTCTCGCAAATCAGCAATCACAGTCACAGGTATGTTTCAAAGGTAGGAGGCAAGTTCAGTTTTATATCACTCTGCACATATTCTCAAAAACACAATTATCAAATGTCTAGTCAACTGCCCAAGCTGCAAAGGAATCAGTGGTTAAAGGACAGTGAAAGGACAAATAGAATCATAAAAGGGGCTAAAAGACTAAAAGGACAGTAAAAGCAAGATAAATAGAAAATTGCAAATTAGACTTTAGGAAAAGGGGTTTAGAGTTTAATTCTTTCAAAAAGATGGTATAAAAAACTTCAATAGACTTTTTTCCCCCTCATTCCAACTTTGGCAAAGCAGAGCGCAAATTTCCTGGCTTCAGAAGGCATCCTCGGGCATTTTTTCACAGATGTTGCGCGCCTGTACATGGACAGTGCGCGCTTGTAGTCTGCTCCTGTGCTCTTTTCTTAAGGACGCTGCATGCCTGTAGATGGGCGCAGTCCCGTTTGATTCTGCCCTATGTGCAGAAAATTCTGCCCACCAGCGCCCGACTTCACGTGTAGAGGCCGCCAGGGCCATAGGCGTTGTGCACCTGCCGCTACTGCCTTCTCTCGAGTCTGCGTGCAGAGGCCGCTCGGGCCATAGGAATTGCACGCATGATGCTACTGCCTTCACCCGAGTCTGCGTGCAGAGGCCGCTTGGGCCATAGACATTGTGCGCCTACCGAAAAAGCGTAGCCTTGCCCAAAAATCTGTAGAAGCGCCCGAATTTTCCAAATAATGCTCAGAAATTGCATTTTTGCTATGAGAGTCAAATTTTAACAGGTATTCTTCATAAATCATCACCTCTTCATAAATTTTGTTAATTATAAGGGCGCCCAGTAAACTCTAAATCTGTGTCAAACAAAGTCTGAAGAAATATTGAAAGGGAAGCTCAACCTACTTTTGCTAACTCTCTGAAAACCTTGTTTAAAAACCTCAGTTCCTCATTCACCATTTCTCCTTATCATTTCATAAGCCAAAATCCTTTTTGTTTAAAGAATTGGAGGAAGGGGTAAAGTAAGCACCATGTCTGAAGAGGAGAGTGATGACCTAAACAATGTGACTCAAAGACCAAGAAAATAGTATAAGAAGGGAGGGAAGCCAAACAGGTTTGAACCTATAAACACCAAAGAGTTGATAGCCTTTCCTTTTGTCTTTTCTTGTTTCCAAGAATTAGGGTGTTTTGAGTTCTGCAACATGGTAGAAGAGATCAAAATCCATCCTCAGTTGACAGAACTATTTTCCCTAAGGCTTCACAGGCATAAATTTAATCTAGCAGGGGTAAAATTTGAGTTGACCCCTAGTGCTATCTCTAAAGCCACTGGGATACCTTGCATAGAAGAAAGGTGGTTTAAATAGAAACATCTTGACTTGATCCATTATCATCCATTTTTAAAACCTAGTTGTCAAGCTGAGTGTAAATCCATTTTTCCTTTTTCACATCTACTGAACAGGTATGCCCTCCTCATGAAGATTGTCATGAAATACTTTACGTGTGAGGGTAGGTTCTCCAAAATCTACTCCTACCATATTAGACTCCTCATGAACTTCACTAGGACCAAGCTACTGAACATGCCTTATTTCCTCTGCAAAAGCATTAAAAAAATGTCCACCATCATGAAAAAGATGCCTCCAGCCCAGCAGATGACAAGCCTATTTCATCACTCTCTTATCAAAGTCATTGTAACTCACCAATTGGAGCAACAAGGCATTCCTTGGGAGGCCTTTCTTACCCATGATGATTTCACCACTTCATCCTCCATCCTGCTGCAAAATGTGCCATCATCTTCTCAAAATCCTCCTCCTACTCCTCCATCGCCCTCCACTGACCATGATTCACCTTCCTCACATGAATCACTTTCCCAAACAAAACTTCTTCAAACACCTTCCCCTAAGAAAAGAAATCATGAAGAAATCAGAGATGATCCTGAGGATAGCAATGGTGGCCCTGAAGAAAGCAATGCTGGTCATGAAGAAAGCAATGCTGGCCCTAAAGAAAGCAATGGTGGCCCTGAAGAAAGTAGAGATGATCATGAGGAAGGCAGTAAAGGGGAGAATGATGAAGACAAGGGAGAAAATGAAGAATAATAAGGAAGCAAGGGTGAAGATGTTGGCCAAGAGGAAGACAGTGAAAACAACAACAAGGATGAAGATGTTGGCCAAGAGGAAGACAGTGAAAACAACAGTAAAGATGAAAATGTAAACCTAGAATAAAACAGAGTTACAAGCAGTGACACCAGTGATGAGAAAGGAGGTCAAAATGTTGAGTCCCATGGTGGAGAAAAGGACACTAAAAGCCCTATAGCAGACAGTGGCAAAGAAGAGGAAAGCAGTCATAACAATGACAAGATTATAGCCCAGAAACAGATTTCAAAGTTGTTTTAAATAAACAAGGAGATGATGGCCAAGATCCAAAGAATGATGGCAGTAAAAATAGTAGTGAAAAAGGTGAAGAGATGGATAGTCCTAAAGGTGAAAATGTGTCAAACCTAG
Organism: Pinus albicaulis; assembly: GCA_034641835.2. NCBI lineage: Eukaryota > Viridiplantae > Streptophyta > Pinopsida > Pinales > Pinaceae > Pinus > Pinus albicaulis. Next base: position 145,088,153 of record CM076569.1, on the reverse strand, counting down.
GCGCCTCTGACAGTGCAAAAACATAGTATGGTAGTTTTGAAGATCCTCCTAGTGATGAGAGTATGAAAGATGTTGAAATTAATGATCAAAGGGACTACCAATAGCAAAGTAGCAAGGAGATATATACAGAAAACCTTCTTGAAGAAAAGGACCACCCTAGGGCTTTAAATGATCAAATTGTGCAAGCTCAGTTTGTGACACCTCTCACCATCCCTTATCAGAGAGGTAGGAGCCATGTGTTTGCTGCCTCCAAAAGGCAAGGGGCCATGCACTCCTCCTCAAAACTAATAAAAGACAAAATCACCAAAACAGTGAAGGACAAGGTCACTCAAACAGTAGAAAGCAAAGTCACCAAATAATTGAGGAGCAAGGGTAAATTGCCAAAGAAGGACAAGGGTAAGAAGCCCATGAAGGACAAAGGCAAGAAGAAAATGAAAGAACAGGAAAGCAGTCATGAAGAAGAGAGGGAATTTGAACTCATTCACTTGGACAGTGATGAGGAAAATGAAACAAGGATACTTAATTCTCGCCTACAGGACCGAAGTGCATAAATCAGAGATTTGGAGGTTGAGTTGGAAAGATCAAAAGATCTCATTCATTTCCTACAAATGAAAAACAAGAAAATGAGTGGCCAACTTGCCATTAATGAATCCTGGGCACTCAAATACAAGAGAGAGGTTCAAAAATCACAAGTACAGTTGGAGGAGTACATGGGCACCTATGAAGAAGAAAATGAAGAAGAGGGGCAAGCTAGGAAAAGGCCTAAGACTATGTGTCTTAGGAAAGCATTGGAAAAAGAGAGAGATGAAGAATCAACCCAAGCACAGCAATTTCCTCTCACTAAGCTCCTTGCCTTGGAAATTTAGCATGACAAAGAATCATGGCTTGAAAGGGAAAATCTACATTTGGAGGCTAATTTAGAGAAGGCAAACAAATATCTGGGCTTACAGAGAAAGATGACTGAGCATTATAAAAAGAGAAATCAGTTTGCTAGGAAAAAGGTCAAAACTGCCCAAAGGAGGCGCCCGACGCCAAATGATGGAAAATACCAAGCTGGGCTTGGAATTTTGGCTCAAGCTTCACTATAGGTCTCTAGGGACCCTTGAGGGATTCACTGACCAATTTTGAGCAAAATTGGACACTTTTTGGTTTTTTGCAAATTTTTAAGCCTAGGAGCGCAACACCCCTGGTGCTGCGCTTTTTCCCAGAGCATCTGCAGTAGGAAAAAATTACATTTTTGGATTCCTTGGTACAAGAGGAACATTATCACAAAATTTCATCTCATCTGGAGTTGTTTTGTTCCCTCAAAAGGGCCAAAAACACCCATTTTTTCACCTTTCTGCCACCTTTTCTGAGCAGGTGCTACACTCCTGGGATCCTTCACCTTCTATACTTTTTGGGAAACTTCCAGAGATCTGATTGAGAAAAAAAATTATATTTGGAAATTACACATCCATATCTTTCCAACGGGCCATCACAGAGCCTTTTTCGACATCTGGAAGGCCTCCAAAACCTTGTTGCAAAAAGACCCGTTTTGGTGCTGCGCGCCTGGAAAATTTTTAGAATCAGAGATAGAGTGTTGTGTTCCTGTGTGGTGACTGAGAAAATGTACGTTAGTAAAGTTCTATCTTGTAATTTAGAGCCTAAAAGTGAATATTTTTGCTATTTTGGTCCGAAAAATATATTTTGAATAGATATTTTGTGCCTTGGACCTTGTGAGGCCTCAAGGACAAATTAGGATATTTTTCTTTGGCCAATGGCCTTCTAGATGCTCTAGTGAGATTTTTCTCCTCTTTGCTTATATAAACCATGAGGATTCATTGTAAAAACCGAGGAGAACTTGACATGTTAAGAGCAATACATAGTTTTATGAGCTTGGAAAAAATATTGGTTTTATGAAGTGGATGAATGGCTTACTTGGCTTGATGGTGGAGGAGCATTGTGTGCAGGATTCCATAGCTTGGTGAATGGTGATGTTTCCCTGATTTGTTTATTTCTTCTTGTTTCCATTAATGTTTCATACTTCTTGTTTGTTTTAGATCAAAAAAGTATAGGTTGATATATGCTCATGGAAGCACCTCAAACCTCCCGTTTATTACAGCTTTGATGTTTTCTTCTTCTTGGTTATTATAAGGAATTATTAACTGCTCCTTAGATCCACCAAGAATTTTTTATTTGTTTCATTAATATTCAATATGCTAGCTATCAAATATGATTTAAGGTATGCCCTGCTTATTTGAAGTTTTCAAGACCCTATTCTGAAGTATTTCTATGAAATATTGATTGATTAGGTTAAGTCAAAGAGGTCTCGCTCGATCTTGCCCTTTGTCCATGCTTACCAACTTGTTTCAGAGTTCCCGATAGTTTGATATATGTTGTTTATGAGTTCCCTCTTCATATATTAAGTTATTTGTTTATCTTATATGTTTTCCCAACAGCTGAAGGTGAATTTATAAAGTTAGGAGTTCTTATGCTTCTATGTCTCACCTGAATGTTTATCTTTCATGTTTATCAGTTTGAGTATTGCTCATAGAGATTAATGGTTTGCCCTACCTCATGAGTATTTTCTTTCAAACTATATATGTTTAAGACTTCTTCATTTTTCACGAACTTAATGTTCATTTCACCTCATACCTCACCCAAAGGATCCATTGACCTTGCTAAATCGGCCCTTCAGTACACCTTGTCTATCATTTAGACATCCTTGACTTTATCTGACCCCATAGCCCTGTTGATTTGATCAACTCTCTTTCCATTTGTCCTACTTGATCAGTTTTACCTCAAAACCAAAACAAACCAAAATATACTTAACAACTAGCCTAAAATCAAACATACAAAGAGAACAAGTTCACATCCTTCGCATAATAGAGAGATCCCTCTCTGAGTCCAGGAAGGCTAGGTCCTAGGACTCCAAAGATTGGTCTGATGTTACCCTGTCATTTGGTTTACCAATCTGCCAAATTACGGGACACCAACATAATGGCGATCATGGTGGGACTGAGTACATAGTAGCCTAAAAATTCTTATTGACTCTTTTAACCCTCAGTTAAACTTTAAAATCCTGTGATTTGTAAATCACCTCATCGCTTTCACCAACACAATGGTGATCATGATGCAGCCTCTGATTTCAGTGACAATCTAAGTATCCCTTATGACTTCAGAAACCTTCATCAAATCATAGAGAAACTTAACTGATAGCCTAAGAGTAGAATCTAGCTTTTTCACCATCCTAGAAAAATGATGACTCAGCTACAGGACACTCTTATGTACCTTAAGGGCTGCATATAGAAGACTCAGAAAACCCCAAAACATTTCTAGATTGGATTTTTGTCAGTATTGGTGGTGGACCATAGACACTTATCTTCAAAACAACTAAAAATATCCACCTGGCGACTCCACTAGCCTCCAGTAGGCTTATTACCCCACTAGTTCTTATAAACTTTCCTGGGAATGCATTAAGCAATCCTAGTCATGCTGATGGTGGACAGAAAAGTTCAAATATTCCACCTAGCGACTCCACAACCCTCAATAGACCTAAAGACTCCACTGGTAGAGAACTCTAGACTGGTTGAAAATATGCAGTGACCTCTTTTTGATAAACAAATATGGATCCAAGTATGAATAGAGAGTAAAAACTAGAGATATTGATAGATACATTTAGCAAACTGATGCATCTACTTGACAAGAAGGAGGAAAGGTACAGGGTTAAGGTTGGTGCTGCTTATTCAAAACAACATATACTTCTTCCTCGGGAAAAGAAAACTAAATCACTACAAAACAAGAACAACAAACAAAATATGCATGACGAGAAAGACTACAAAGAAGAGAGTAAAGAAGGCTACCAGGTAGGTACTAGTTACTTTCCTACATTTTGTGCTTCATTATTAAGAGAGCATTACGAGCAAGTTGCAAATAAAAATAGAGAGGAGTGCCCTAAATAAATAATCAGCCATCTTGAAATCACAAAATCTGAAATAGAGGAAGAGTCAAAACCTATAAGGTCTCTACCCTTATGCTTTAATTCTTTTTAGACTTTGAAAGGAAATTTGCATCCTGAAGATCTCTTAAAAGTTATTCAGTAAACCCATGCTTAAGATAACTCTCACATAAATCAAGAAAAGTTGGTTAAGGATGAAATCAAATCTGAAATAAAGGAGGAGATAACACATTTAGAGTCTCTACCCTTATGCTTCGATTCATTTCAGATTTTAAAAGGAAATTGGCACCCTGAGAACCTATCAGAGGCCACTTATGAATCTCATGCTCAAAGTAACTATCACAAAAATCAAGAAGAGTTGATAGAGGATGAAACCAATCAAAAAATGAAAGAACACCCGCAGGAACACTCTAAAAACACAAGTGACGATTCATCATATCTTCTAAGTGAGACTCAAGAAGACATTCGTCCTCTAAATCAGCCTTCACAAGAGAAAGAGGTTTGTTGTAGTTATTTCCATGGAAAAAGAAAAATGCCTCCTTTTTTAACTGAAGAAGAAATAAATCAGCTTCTAAACATGCAGACAACCTCTAAAACTTCATATGACCAAAACTTTTCTGATCATTCTCCTGCTAATATTGCATACCATAAGTCAGAAAATAGATTTGTAAATCAATTCGAAGAGAAACAATCTGATAGTCCAATATGTATGGCTGGTGACATTACTTATATTAATTATTCTCCAAGGTTTGATAAATATATTGATGATTATGATATCCAAGCAGAAGCTAAGCTTGCAGAGCCATCAATAATTGATTTTTGGGATGAAGTTCACTATCATCAGATTGAAAGCAGTAATCAGCTAAGACAGGTCACCTATGAAACTGATGAGGAAAGCCTTGAAATTTTAGAAGTAAGTGAAGAGTCTCCGACTCTTTGCTCTACTTCACTTCAGTCCATCAGAAATAGTTTTCATGTGATTGGAAATCAGCAGTCTATCAGTTTTGCTAATGAGGTTGGGAAAGCTAATGATTTTCTTGAACCAGTTGTAAATAAGAAGCCTTCTCCTGAAATGGTTGAGGAAATCATTTATGACATAGAACTTTTCTCAACTCCAGATAAGCAGTCACCAAGTTCATTTGGATTACAAATTGCATATCAAGGCATGGAAATTGATGATCACAAGAAAGTTGTTGCACCTCTTTCTCAAGAATATCTGTTGCCAAAGAGTGCTCCTACTCATCAATATGATGGCATTCACACAAATTTCAGCTTACTCTATCAAAGCACTTCAGTTGTTTTAGAGGATAACATTACCACATATGATGAATCTACCAGTTCATATGATCATGAAGAAGAGGTGGAGTTTCTTTCCCAAAAGAGTCCCAAACATAGCCAAGTGGAAGAAGGAGTAGTCCTAGATGAAGCTTATGTCTCAAGTCCTCAAGATCACGTATCATTCCAAGATCCATTTGCTATTTTCCTTGAGAAATCTAAAAGATGAGTGTTTTCTGCCAAGAACATTTTGATGCAAGGTTTAAAGAGAATTTTAGGCGCTACTGTTCAAGAACAAGTAAGGTGCAAGTGGCCTTTTTATTCCTTCAGCATCCTCAAAGAGCTGAAAAAAGATCACCCATGCAATCATCTACTTGACTGGTTATATTGGAAAAGAGAGTTCACCAAATAAATTTCTATCATGGATAGGTTAGATTAGGATAGATAGGCATGAAAAATAAGCTCAGCCTTATGAGCATCTCTTTAGTTTCAGATTGTTTTGAGAAAAAATGAAAAACAAAAAAAACACATAGAAATGGAAAAAGAGGGCAGATTCTAAAAGAAAGGGTACAACCCCATGCCTTAAAAACAATAATACTGAAAGTGTGCTAGTCCAAATGCCACTACTAGTGCAAAATGATGTCTTGTTCAGCTATCTAGCCTAATCATAGTTGAACATGCTTTAAATTTATTGTTGATAAGTTAGTGAAATAATGCTGGTCAAAATATTCAAGCTTGACTTGTTAAAGAAAATAGATTAAGAGAGAAGATACTGGTTCCACATGCTCAAAACAGAACCAAAGAAGAAAATAGGGATGAATAGAAAACTATGAATCCTAGCCCTGGTTTTTCTAAAATCTCATTTTGTACAAAAATAATATTTTTTGTGCAACTTTTTGTTATGCCACAAACACATGATAAATCAGACTGTCTAATCCTGATTTGATCATGTTTTAAATTTCATGCTTTTAGTCTAGTGAATGAAATCCTGTCAAATAGCTTAATCTTGCTAGTTGACTAGTATAGGTAGAGAATCGATGGAGTTCATCAGTTTAATCTAAACTCCCGGAAGATATAATTGTAGAAGTAGACAATTTGTTTTCTCTTTCAAAATAAAATATCAACGGGTTTTCCAGTTCAAGTGCACCCAAGGAAGAAAAAAATGTTAGGCAAAGTAGGTTGGGTAGGTAAAGGTGAAGTTGAGCTAATCATGCTTTCAGATTTTTAAATCACCATTTCAAGAAAGCAGCAATGAAAAAGAGAAAAATCCGCCAATGGCTGAGGTATTGGTCTTCACAAGCCAGAGATATGCAATTCTGGACACCTCCCGAAAAGGATTTGTCCTCCCCAAATGGAGCCACTGTTATTCATCAGTAATTTTCACTTGTTTAGATGACTTAAATGCTTTTTCCAGGTTCTCTAGAAACAAGTTGAAAGCTACAAGAAAGGTCTTGATATCATAACAAGAAGAAAAATAATGCTCATACAAAGGTCTATGCAAAATCTCAGAAATATCAGTAACATATGAGCAACCTAGTTCATCTCAGCAAAGATAATCATTGAAAATATATTTGCGTCAAGCATAAGAATGGTAGAGGGACAGCTTCCCTTTGCCACAATCCTGCAAAAGGACAAAATTTATCAGATGCGCCACAAGATGAAGGAAAAAACTAAGACCACTATCAGGAAAAACAATCACACTGAAGAAGAAAACAATAAGTGCACTTTGGTTGAAAATACAAATATGTGACTATTTGACAAAACAGTGGAGAGATAGCTAGGCTACAAAAGCACCAAGACTCCTCAAATAAATCAGTGGGAACTTTGTTGAAGCAGTAGTAATCAATTTAGAAAGATGATTTTCTTTGAAAACTTAGAAGACAGTTTTTTTATCTTACTGAATATCCCCAAAAACTCAAACATTGGGATGATGAGCAAATGTACATGATAAGTGGAAATAAGAACCTCATTCATCAAACAACAAAGATTTTCAAAGTAGAGTTCCTGACTGTCTTCAAGGGCAATATCGAAGGGCATAAATTCCATTGGATCAAAGGATCAATTCTAAATTCTTAAAGGGTCAAAGGAAGTGATTTTAAGGCATTACACACCTTTTTCACTAACAAAATAGAGCCTCTTTTTCAAACTCTATTTTCTCACAAATCAGCAATCACAGTTTCAAAGGTAGGAGGCAAGTTCATTTTTATATCACTCTGCACATATTCTCAAAAACACAATTATCAAAGGTCTAGTCAACTGCCCAAGCTACAAAGGAATCAGTGGTTAAAGGACAGTGAAAGGACAAATAGAATCATAAAAGGGGCTAAAATACTGAAAGGACAGTAAAAGAAAGATAAATAGAAAAGTGAAAATTAGACTTTAGGAAAAGGGGTTTAGAGTTTAATTGTTTCAAAAAGATGGTATAAAAAACTTCAATAGCCTTTTTTCCCCCTCATTCCAACTTTGGTAAAGCAGAGCGCAAATTTTCCGGCTTCAGAAGGCATCCTCAGGAAATTTTTCCTACAGATGTTGCGCGCCTGTACATGGACGTTGCGCACCTGTAAATGGGCGCTGCGCCCTTTTGATTCTGCCCGACGTGTAGAAACTGCTGCCCACCAGCGCCCGACTTCATGTGCAGAGGCCGCCCGGTCCATAGGCGTTGCGCGCCTGCCGCTACTACCTTCGCCCGAGTCTGCATGCAGAGGCCACCCGGGCCATAGGCATTGTGCGCCTGCCGTTACTGCCTTTTCCCGAGTCTGCGTACAGAGGCCACCTGGGCCATAGACACTGCACGCCTGCCGAAAAAGCACAACATTTCCCAGAAATCTGCAGAAGTGCCTGAATTTGCCAAATAATGCTCAGAAATTGTTTTTTTGCTATGAGAGTCAAATTTTAAGAGGTATTCTTCATAAATCATCACCTCTTCATAAATTTTGTTAATGATAACGACGCCCAGTAAACTCTAAATCTGTGTCAAACAAAGTCTGAAGAAAGATAGAAAGGGAAGCTCAACCTACTTTTGCTAAGTCTTTGAAAACCTTGTTTAAAAACCTTAGTTTCTCATTCACGATTTATCCTCATCATTTCATAAGCCAAAATCCTTTTTGTTTAAATAATTGGAGGAATGGGTAAAGTAAGCACCATGTCTGAAGAGGAGAGTGTTGACCTAAACAATGAGACTCAAAGACCAAGAAAATAGTATAAGAAAGGAGGGAAGCCAAACAGGTTTGAACCTATAAACACCAAAGAGCTGATAGCCTCTCCTTCTGTCTTTTCTTGTTTCCAAGAATTAGGGTGTTTTGAGTTCTGCAACAAGGTACAAGAGATCAAAATCCATCCTCAGTTGATAGAACTATTTTCCCTAAGGCTTCACAGGCATAAAGTTCATCTAGTAGGGGTAAAATTTGAGTTAAACCTTAGTGCTATCTCTAAAGCCACTAGGATGCCTTGCATAGGAGAAAGGTGGTTTAAACAGAAACATCTTGACTTGATCCATTATCATCCATTTTTAAAACCTAGTTGTCAAGCTGAGTGCAAAGCCATTTTTCCTTTTTCACATCTACTGGACAGGTATGCCCTCCTCATGAAGATTTTCATGAAATACTTTACCTATGAGGGTAGGTTCTCCATAATCTACTCCTATCATATTATACTCCTCATGCACTTCACCAGGACCAAGCTACTGAACATGCCTTATTTCCTCTGCAAAAACATTAAAAAAATGTCCACCATCATGAAAAAGAGGCCTCCAGCGCAGCAGATGACAAGCCTATTTCATCACTCTCTTATCAAAGTCATTGTAACTCACCAATTGGAGCAAAAAGGCATTCCTAGGGAGGCCTTTATTACACATGATGATTTCACCACTTCATCCTCCATCCCGCTGCAAAATGTGCCATCATCTTCTCAAAATCCTCCTCCTACTCCTACATCGCCCTCCACTGACCATGATTCACCTTCCTCACATGAATCACTTTCCCAAACAAACCTTCTTCAAACACCTTCCCATAAGAAAATAAATCATGAAGAAAACAGAGATGATCCTGAGGATAGCAATGGTGGCCCTTAAGAAAGCAATGTTGGTCATGAAGAAAGCAATGTTGGCCCTGAAGAAAGCAGTGGTGGCCCTGAAGAAAGTAGAGATGATCATGAGGAAGTCAGTAAAGGGGAGAATGATGAAGATAAGGGATAAAATGAAGAATAAGAAGGAAGCAAGGATGAAGATGTTGGCCAAGAGGAAGACAGTGAAAATAGCAGCAAGGATGAAGATGTTGGCCAAGTGGAAGACAGTGAAAATAGTAGCAAAGATGAAAATGTAAACCTAGAAGAAAACAGAGTTACAAGCAGTGACACCAATGATGAGAAAGGAGGTCAAAATGCTAAGTCCCATGCTGGAGAAAAGGACACTAAAAGCCCTACAGCAGACAGTGGAAAAGAAGAGGAAAGCAGTCATAACAATGACAAGATTGATGAAGATAGCCCAGAAACAGATTTCAAAGTTGTTTTAAATAAACAAGGAGATGATGGCCAAGATCCAAAGAATGATGGCAGTAAAAACAGTAGTGAAAAAGGTGAATAGATGGATAGTCATAAAGGTGAAAATGTTTCAAACCTAAGCGCCTCTGACAGTGCAGAAACAGAGTATGGTAGTTTTGAAGATCCTCCTAGTGATTAGGGTATGAAAGATGTTGAAATTAATGATTAAAGGGGCTGCCAACAGAAAAGTAGCAAGGGGATACATACAGAAAATCTTCTTGAAGAAAAGGACCACCCTAGGGCTGTAAATGATCAAATTGTGCAAGCCTAGTTTGTGACACCTCTCACCATCCCTTATCAGAGAGGTAGGAGGCATGTGTTTGATGCCTCCAAAAGGCAAGGGGCCATGCACTCCTCCCCAAAACCAGTAAAAGACAAAATCACAAAAACAGTGAAGGACAAGGTCACTCAAACAGTAGAAAGAAAAGTCACCAAATCATTGAGGAGCAAGGGTAAACTGCCAAAGAAATACAAGGGTAAGAAGCGCATGAAGGACAAAGGCAAGAAGACAATGAAGGAACAGGAAAGCAGTCATGAAGAAGAGAGGGAATTTGAACTCATTCACTTGGACGGTGATGAGGAATATGAAACAAGGATAGTTAATTCTCTCCTACAGGACCAGAGTGCACAAATCAGAGATTTGGAGGTTGAGTTGGAAAGATCAAAAGATCTCATTCATTTCCTACAAATGAAAAACAAGCAAATGAGTGGCCAACTTGCCATTTATGAAGGCCGGGTGCTCAAATACAAGAGAGAGGCTCAGAAATCACAAGTACAACTGGAGGAGTACATGGGCACCTATGAAGAAGAAAATGAAGAAGAGGGGCAATCTAGGAAAAGGCCTAAGACTATGGGTCTTAGGAAAGCATGGGAAAAACAGAGAGAGGAAGAACCAGCCCAAGCACAGCAATTTCCTCTCACTGATATCCTCACCTTGGAAATTGAGCATGACAAACAATCATGGCTTGAAAGGGCCAATCTACATTTGGAGGCTAATTTAGAGAAGGCAAACAAAGATCTAGGCTTACAGAGAAAGATGACTAAGCATTATAAAAAGAGAAATCAGTTTTCTAGGAAAAAGCGCAAAACTGCCCAAAGGAGGCGCTCGGCGCCAAATGATGTAAAATACCAAGTTGGGCTTCGAATTTTGGCTCAAGCTTCACTACAGGTCTCTAGGGACCCTTGAGGGATTCACTCACCAATTTTGAGCAAAATTGGACACTTTTTGGTTTTTTGCAAATTTTTAAGCCTCGGAGCGCAACACCCTTGGTGCTGCGCTTTTTCCCAGAGTATCTTCAGTAGGAAAAATTTACATTTTTGGATTTCTTCGCACAATAGTAGCATTCTCACAAAATTTCATCTCATTTGGAGTTGTTTTGGTCCCTCAAAAGGGCCAAAAACACCCATTTTTTCACCTTTCTGCCACCTTTAATGAGCAGGTGTTGCGCTCCTAGGATCCTTCACCTTTTCTACTTTTTGGGCACCTTATAGAGATCATATTGAGGGAAAAAAAGTATATTTTGAAACTATACATCCATATCTTTCCAACGGGCCATCACAGAGCCTTTTTTGACATCGGGAAGGCCGCCAAAACCTTGCTTCAAAAAAACCCTTTTTGGTGCTACGTGCCTGGAAAATTTTCAGAATCAGAGACAGAGTGTTGTATTCTTGTGTGGTGAATGAGAAAATGTGCATTAGGCAAGTTATATCTTGTATTTCAGAGCCTAAAAGTGAATATTTTTGCTATTTTGGTCCAAAAAAGTTATTTTGAAGAGATATTTTGTGCCTTGGACCTTGTGAGGCCTCAAGGACAAATTAGGATATTTTGCTTTGGCAAATGGCCTTCTAGATGCTCTAGTGAGCTTTTCTCCTCTTTGCTTATATAAACCATGAGGATTCATTGTAAAAAACGAGGATAACTTGACATGTTAAGAGAAATGCATAGTTTTATGAGCTTGGAGAAAATATTCGTTTTATTAAGTGGATGAATGGCTTGCTTGGCTTGATGGTGGAGGAGCATTGTGTGCAGGATTCCATAGCTTGGTGAATGGCGATGTTTCCCTGATTTGTCTATGTCTTCTTGTTTCCATTAATGTTTCATACTTCTTGTTTGTTGTAGATCAGAAAAGTATAGGTTGAGATATGCTCATGGAAGCACCTCAAACCTCCTGTTTATTACAGCTTTGATATTTTCTTCTTCTTGGTCATTATAAGGAATTCTTAACTGCTCCTTAGGTCCACCAAGAATTTTTTATTTGTTTCATTAATAGTCAGTATGTTAGCTATAAAATATGATTTAAGGTATGCCTTGCTTATTTGAAGTTCTCAAGACCCTATTCTGAAGCCTTTCTATGAAATATTGATTGATTAGGTTAAGTCAAAGAGATCTCGCTCGATCTTTCCCTTTGTCTATGCTTACCAACTTGTTTCAGAGTTCCCGATAGTTTGATATATGTTTTTTATGAGTTCCCTCTTCATATATTAAGTTATTTGTTTATCTTATATGTTTTCCCAACAGCTGAAGGTGAATTTCTAAAGTTAGGAGTTCTTATGCTTCTATGTCTCACCTGAATGTTTATCTTTCATGTTTATCAGTTTTAGTATTGTTCATACAGATTAATGGTTTTCCCTACCTCATGAGTATTTTCTTTCAAACTATATATGTTTAAGACTTCTTCATTTTTCACAAACTTAATGTTCATTTCACCTCATACCTCACCCAAAGAATCCATTGACCTTGCTAAATCGGCCCTGCAGTACACCTTGTCCATCATTTAGACATCCTTGACTTTATCTAACCCCATAGCCCTGTTGATTTGATGAAATCTCTTTACATTTGTCCTACTTGATCGATTTTACATCAAAACCAAAACAAACCAAAATATACTTAACAACTAGCCTAAAATCAAACATACAAAGCGAACAAGTTCACATCCTTCGCATAATAGAGAGAGCCCTCTCTGAGTCTAGGAAGCCTAGGTCCTAGGACTCCAAAGATTGGTATGATGTTACTCTGTCATTTGGTTTACCAATCTGCCAAATTATGGGACACTAACACTTCCTTGGATTTTCCATTTGCATTCTAATGATCAACCTTCAAGCAGTTAGCCACTGAGAGAAGGTACTGGCTCTAATTCTGATTGTTGGAAATACAGAGAGGGGGGTGAATAAGTATTTCTTTTCAATTTTTAATTTTACCAGTTAGATCACTTATATTTAGAACACAAAATGAACAATGATCGAATAGATACTTTTATTAATTTCTTCTTTGCAATAAGTAAAGTACAATAATGATATAGGGCTCCAACCCTAGATGAAGACTCCAATCTTCCAGGCTCCAACCTGTATTGTTCCAAGCACCGACTTGGTCTTTCCAAGGATCCAACCTTATCAATTTGAAGCACCAAATTCTAGGGCTCCAACCCTATCTCTGGTACATGCACCAACCTGGTCTTCTTGAGGACACCTATCCTCTAGGGCTACAACCCACTGCTTCAATTTTTCAAGATAAGTATGATGATCTTCAAGGCTCCCAATCTCTTCTACAATCTTCCCTGATAATATCTTCACTCACAACAATGCCTTCTCCAAATCATTTCATCAATGACAACCGTATCTTATCATGAAGGTGTCGCCACTGCTCTTCATGTTACTTAAACAATTTCTCCAAGATCACATCATAATGGCTTCTACAATCTATCATGTTCACCAAGGATCTCTACAAATCTTCAATATGATGCTTCACAAAGTTCTTCAAGGGTTCTTCAATAGTCTGTTTCAAGTGATATCAATGAGCTGCTTCAACAAGACTTCAAAATGATTTCTAATAAGTTTCTCAAGGATTCTTCAACAAATTGTCTGCAAGGTGTCACTGTCACACCAGATTCACTGCAAAGTTAGTACGTACTCAGAACACTGATCTCCAAACGATGAATTTGTCAGTCACAAGTCTGATATATTTAGTCTCAGATATGGGCTTGTAGGAGTCTGCTCCCACTGCTCTTTTTATGCTCCTATGTTCTGCTTCAAAACAATTCAATAAGACACCTTATCTTCCTTCAAATGATGCCCAAAAGCTGTATGGTGACTTTCCAAGGTACAACATTCTGGGTAGTGATCTCAAGTCTGCAATTTGAGGTATATACTTTAACAAGTTTGAACCCAAGATTAAGAAATCCTTCACAAGGCTGGAATCCCACAGGTCTGAACCTTGACAAGGTCTGAAAAACGAGCTCTTGTAGCCTATCACATTTCAGTCCAGCAATCCGCAATATTTGTCACAAGTTTTGAGGTGAGGTTAGGTCCAAACCTTAATTGAACTATAATTTGCAATAAATCTAAACTGATCTTGATAATATAAATCTTAAATGTTGATTGTTCCACAAAAATAACCTTGGTTAAATTTTTTTGATCGTTGTAGGTCCATATCACTGTGACACATCACAAAAACGAGGTATGTGTTTTTGAATTTGAATATATGCCAAAACAATAAAACACAGGTCTGATTTTTATATTTCTAATCTGAGTTTCAATGTGTAGTAGCAACAAGTCCGAATACAAAAATTTCCCAAAACAGTCTACATCTTTTATCTTCCTCAGCCTCCTTCACACTTCTGTGTTTTCCTGATTTTCTGTGTTTTTTCACTGAAATTCTTGACCCAAAGGAGGGAGTACGAACCTATATATACAGAATTTTTATTGGAATGACAGGACGTGACTTTTTGGAGGGAGGCTGACTTGAGAGATAAAGTGTAGGTTGGCTCACTGCTAAATATAATTTTCTTATTCTTAAAAATTCAATATCTCACAAACTACTAGGATTTTCGGGACAAATAAGGTCTCATTGGAAAGAGGAAAAAATCCTCTTTAAGATGGTCTAGGCCCCATGTTGAAAGACTGCCTCTAAGGTTGGAACACATATTTTTCTTTGTGACTGTCCTTAAACTTTATGCATAAAATTTTTTGGGACAACATGAGGAACATTTGGGACAGCATGGCTTTCTCATTCTTTGGCTTCTCCATTGTTATCAATGTTATCATAGGATCATAGAGTCATTATGTAGGAGTGCAACATTTGTTGGGTTGTATTAATCACTATTAAATGACTATAATCACACTTAAATTAATTTGTTCTAGTGCACCACACAACAAGTATCCAACTGGTGTCTCTAATATCATATGTGTAACAACATACAAAGTATTGAAATTGAAGCAGATATCTTCATAGTTGAACAGCAGCAACAACACTCTACTGATACATAAATTGAAATACAAATACATAAACACTACTACTTAATCACTACAATCCCTGCTAAGAAGGAAGGCCCTTCCTCCCTAGCAGGGCGTAGGTAGAGAAAGAAATTAACGGAAACTAAATTGAATAACGCATGTAACAACAATAACAGGATAATCTATATTAATCTAAGCACAATTACAGAGCCAAAATAATGTTTTTCTCCACTAACCTTTCGACCTCTAGGGTTGAGAACTATATAGTGGTTTATGATTCTCATGCTGATCGAAATAGAATACATATAGTTCAGCCATGAGAATCTTATGATTCTCATGTTGATTCAAAAATTACCTGATGATGGATCCCCGTTGGGATTCGAAACATCGACACTCGTTCTCTAGCAATGTGGATAATCCGGAAAGCTCCTTAAAGAATACATATAGTTATAACCACTTCTTAATAAAGTTCTGCCTAGAAAATTATAGATTACAATCAAAACCGCCCTTAGGTTGTTATCCAAAAATACAATGCTAAACAACTTCTACATCTATCGCAATAAAACCACATCTGTAGTGTAATAACTAAAGGACAGGTCAGCAACAGGTGTTGACGAGATCCAGTTAGCGTTACAACTGTATCAGTAGTTCGCCAGCGAATCTGTAATAGCAGAGTGTAACAGCAGTTTTTCGATGGGTCTGTAACAGCAAGATGTAACAACATCGCTTCGCTGTAACAACACCCTCTTAATTTCTTCTGCGGACCTCATGCTCAGGATCTTTGGTGCTATAAATGACATCTAGAAATACAACACAAAGACCATAGATATTCTCCAAATATTAATCCTCAATTAGTCATAAAAAAGGCATGATATATCATAATAATTGATGAAATGGCAGAGTAATGACAATAAGGTGAAACAACACAAGTTAGGATAGAAAGGTAGGAAAAGTGGCAAAGATAGTCCCATTGGTTATAGTCACGAGGCAAAATAGGGAAAACAAGTGTAGGAAAAGTGTGCAAAACTGGCACCCAACATCTCCCCCCAACTGAAATACTTGCATGTCCTCATGAAAACTCATCTCTCATGGGATTATCTCTGGTGTAGGTCGGTGAGATCATAAGCACTAGCTATATCTTCGTCTGCAGACCTGTACTCCTGATTGGCCATCAACTGTCGTACCCAGGACTCTGACTCATACTTACTCAATTCATAATTACTTTGATAATCCTCAATTGACAGCCAGATCAAAGGAAACTTGAATCTCAATCCCAACCACAAAGCACCAAGGGATCGTATGATCTGTGCATAAGTTGGTACATGTGTAACAACCACCATGAATTTATGGAATGAGAATGGGTCCCCCTTCAGTAGCTCAGCACTACTGGCTTCCGTGTGTTTCAAGCACCCAGTCAAGGCTCGACTCTTCATCATTGAGAACTAATTGAGGAGGAAGTGAAAAATTCTTCTTCTATAAGTGGAAGCTGGTTCTTTAATCCCAGGGGTACTCAACATTCTCTTGAATTCTCGCCTTAACTCAACAGCCCGTCCTGGTTCTGTCTGAACCCACAATGCCATCTTCTCCTCATTAGCCTCCATAGATTTCATGGCCAAATGACATTCAATCTGATTCTTCATGAAGGACACAAAAGCTCTCAATTGAAGATCTCCCATATAGGATAATATTGTCACAACCATCTTCATACTCACATGTTCACAAATAATATTCTATAAGAATAACTCACACAGCAAGCTTTGCTCATCGAAATCAGAGGCACGAAAAACATCTAGAAATGTGCGAGTGGAAGAACATAAATAATTCTTGTCCTCCATAACAACTTTCATCTGGAACAGGAAGTAACGTTCCCATAGAAACATAGGATAGGATGGAGAAGGTTGCCTACAACCCAACAAATTGAGGGTGAGGTCATGAAATTTTTTCTTATATATGGTGAGATCCCAAACCTGTTGTTGTAATAGTAGCAGTTGTTCCTCCTGTTTCTTCAGAGCTTCCTTCTTCTTATAATTATTCCATCCTTTCTTCAACTCTTCTTTCATCCATCTTTCATGTAAAGTGTCTATTTCTCTCTGATGTTCCTTTAGCGAAATCATCCCCTCTCGAAGGGAGATTGCTTCCTGTTTCCACTTTTGTAATTCAGAAATTAATAATATTTTCTCATAAATTCATCCCAAGATGGGACTCAGCGTTCTTCTAAATTCAATATCCACATCAATAATGGGTGTAACAGCCTCTGCTACATGGGGTTGTTCCACCTCTGCTGCTATTTCTTGTATAATAGCAACTTCCTCGGTGGGTTCTTGTGTGTCAGCCCCTTTTTTTCCACCTAGAGTAGCCTTTGTGTCCATTTTTGTTTCTTCTACAATAGGAGTGGCCTCCACAAGTTATTGTGGGTTGGCTTCTAGGTCAATTATTACAGGAGGCACTGCTTTAACTGTTGGTTCTTGTGTAACAGTAGTATCATCAGCAGGTTCTTGTGTAACAACCTCCTACTATTTTGTTTATGTTTCCATTGGGCTGATATTTTCTCTATAGACCTTATATCCAACTGCTATTAAGTCTTGAAAGCATGTCATGCATACAGACACCGGGATGTCCTTCCCCTTAGATAATTTCCGCTTTAATTCTTCATTTTCCTTTCTTAGATTTTTGAGTTCTAAAAACAGGACATGAGCTTCGTCCTTACCTGGTGAGGAGGGTTGCCTTTACTCTTCTAATAGTTTTTCTTATGTCTTCTTTCCGACCATAGGCAAAGGTTCTACAGGTATTCTGACTTTCACTCATTTTTTTGGCCTTCTATCCCCAATTGGTTCATCAGTAGGCTGTTTCCAAATTCTAACTCCAGCATGCCGAGTCTGGGTTTCCACTTTTTCCTGAATTCCCCCTGAAGTCGTGGTATGTTTCCCCCGGCTTGTCCTCGGCCTATTTCGCTTGAATTCTTCCCAAGTTTTTCCTTGCTAGCATAGGGCATCCAACATGATTAACTTGATGAGTCTATGATTAGTCACACATGCCTCTGGGTGTGCTGGTTTTTTTACTATTTCCGCCATATGCTTGATGTTCCCTAACAAATAGAATGGAAGATTAATCTTTTGCTGGTGCCAAAGGTGATTAAGTAGAGGAAAGTGATAGTTAAACACTATTGTGGATCTTCCCTCAAAAGTGATATATTTAATTAAACCCAGGGAAACATCTGCCCAAGGATGAGGAAGTGACAACCTGTCAATTCCTCTCCCTTTCTTCTCCAATTTTTCTTCTCCTTCTAGGAAGTCTTCTTTCAAGGAGGGGTCATTGATTTTTCTATTGAACCACCTTCATCCCTCTACTAGAAATGAAGTTACCCAGGAAATTACCTCTTCAGTCACCTCAACTTGCATGCCCCTAACTCGGGTTTGATTGTTGTTCATATTCTAGGAAAATTCAATTTCCACCACCTCGTCTGAGCCTTCAAGCTTCTAGAAATACTCAATCCATCCGGCATCTCTGAATACATGGTAGGCTTCTAGACAATTCTACAAGGCATCCATAGAATCCAGCTTGTGTCTGACTGCTGCTCCACCCATCTTGCTATTTGTTTCTGAATTCGCTTCTTGTTGCTGAGTCCCACTGTAATATCACTGCACTTCTCACTGCTTCTCGACATCTTTGCTTATCACAATTGATGAGTTTACAATGAGGATGCAAGGTTTCAGTCGAGGAGGTTGATGGGAGGTGACAGCTTTTACAGATTACTCAATCGTACCTCACACTAATATTCATAAATGTCTTGTTATGGAAAGTAATGGGATCTAGTACACACGCTCTTTTCCAACAGGATTCAGTCATCATTGGCAGTTATGTTATTAATTGGGTGCATGCAGATTTGATAGAGGTTTATGACTACGGCTCTTTGCAATGATTTCAAGACATTTCCCCTCCCCCACCTTAATGGTGATGGCCTCCCATGGTCGTCACGGGAATATCATTACTTCTTCCAATTAATCACCAAATCATAAATGATAACATTTACCTTTTGAAGGACATACCTGAGGTGGTGTGGAGGAAGATTTCGAATTGGCGGTGTTCTGCTTGCAGTGCTCATGCTGTTGCGTTTGTATAGCATGATTATTGCTGTTATGTAATGAAACATAAGAAACAGTGTTCATGGCTATCAGCTGTTACATGTGTAATAGCTAAGACAGCCCTTAGATTATTCTTCAAAAAACATAATAATCAGGATAAATTGGTACAGAAAAGAAAATTACATGAATACCATCATCTTATAAAATATATCAAAAAATTAAGATGATGTTTCAAGAAGAAAAACATGGGTGTAACAACCGCCACAAGGGCGGTTTTCCGCTGTTACCAATTGTCTGACTGCGCCCCAAAAGGGGTTTTCACAGTTAGATTTATTATTATTATTATATATATATATATATATATATATATATATTAAACAGGCATAACAGCTGCCACAAAGGTGGTTTTCAACTACTGCACTTATTGGAATTTCAATTTAAGGCTGCACAGGAGAATTTCCCCTGTTGTCGTAACATGAAGATTAGAGTCCGCGACAATGTTGACAAATGATTCCTTCGAAGCAGGTTGATGACATAACCTTAGATGGTGCCCATTAACCAGTAATGGTGTCTTAGCACTATCAATGGTGACCAATTGTACAGTCCCATTGTCAAAGACCGTGTCCACTTCGTAAGGACCTAGCCATCTGGTGTAGAGCTTGCCTTTGAAATATTTGAACCTTGAATCATACAAAAGAACCAAATCTCCTTTCTGGAAATTTTTCTTCGTAATAAACCCATCATTCCATCTACCTCTTTGTTGTTGAATGATCTCTATCTTTTGAATAGCAGCCAGTCATTTCTCTTCCAACTCATTGAGTTGGTTCAGTCTTTGAGTCTGTGTTGTACTCAAATCTAGATCGACCTGCAATGTTGTTCTTAATGAATATATTTCAAACTCTATGGGGAATAAGGAATTCTTACCATACACCAATTCATATGGTGAGAAGCTTGTAGTATTCCTCCAAGTTTTCCTATAAGCCCACAGTACTTCTAGAAATTTCTCGGCCTAGTTTCTTCAATGGTTGGCTACTGTCTTTGTTAAGATTCCCTCAATGACTTTATTTGTGCTTTATACTTGATCATTTTCTTGTGGGTGATATGGTGAAGTGATTCTGTGATGAATTCCATACTTTTCAACCAACTTCTTTATCAAATGAGATGTGAACTAAGGCCCCCCATTTGTCACTATCTCTCTGGGTATCCCGAAGCGAACAAAAATATCTTGAAATAGGAAGTCTGAAATAATATGCTCTATTGCTCTAGTTAGTGCCTTTGCCTCGACCCATTTTGTGACATAATCAATGTAGACCAATATGTATGATTTTTGATGTGATGAAGGATTAATTGGTCCCATAAAGTCTAGGGCCCATTTCTCAAATGGTTCTATCACTATCTAAGGCTGTAACAACATCTCATCTTATTTCAGAGGTTGACCCGTCCTTTGGCAGCTATCACATCCTTTCACAAACTTCTTGGCATCCTGGAATATAGTTGGCCAGTAGTACCCTATTGAGAGTACTTTATGTCCTGTCCTCTTGTCAGTGAAGTGTCCTCCACAAGGTTCCTCATGAAAAGCCTTCAAGATGTCAAATACCTCATGTTCTCTAACACATCGCCTAATCTAAAAATTAGGCTCGGTGTGATAGATATTGCCTTCTATCCAGGAGTGTGTAGCACTTTGTTTTATAATCTTCCTTCTTTCCTTGGAAGACAATTGGTGTGGGAATTTTCCTGCAACAAGGAAATTGGCTATAACTGCATACCATGGTGAGTGATTAGAGATGGAAAAAAGATATTCATCTGGAAAATAATCCTTAGTGGCAGTGCAGTCATCACTTATAGTTAATCTAGAAAGAAAATCAACAACTACATTATCTTTTCCGAGTTTATCTAAAATAGTAATATCAAATTATTGTAACAGAAATGACCATCGTGTAAATCTACCATTATTAATAGGATTTTTCATTAAAAATCGAATTGCAGCATGGTCAGTGTGTACAAATACTTGGTTCCCAGTGATGTAGTGCCAAAATTTGTTGATAACATGCACTACTGCTAGGAATTCCTTCTCAAGAACAGTGTAGTTGAGTTCTGCTGGAGTTAAGTTCTTGCTGATGTAATAAATGGCATAAGGTTTCTTCTCCTCCAGCTGCCCCAAAACAACATCCACAGCCATGTCAGATGCGTCCGTAGCAATATGAAATGGAAATTCCCAGTTTGGTCCTTGTAAAACAAGTGTTGTTGTTACATATTTTTTCAAATTTAAAAAGGCCTTCTCACACTTCCATGTCCACAAAAATTCCACATATTTTATGAGTAATGAAAATAGAGGAGATGCAATATTTGAAAAGTTCTATATAAATCTCCTATAGTATCCTGCATGTCCCAAAAAACTACGTACCTCTTTTGGAGTCTTGGGGGTCAGGATTTTTTATATTACCTCAATTTTTGCAAGATCTAACTTGATTCCATCTGCCGAAATGAAATGTCCCAGCACAATTCTCTCGGTCATCATGATGTGGCATTTTTCTGTGCTCAGGGAAACATTAGTTTGTTCACAACGTTCCAACACTTTTTCCAAGTTAGCTAATGATGTCTCAAAGGCATCCCCATAGGGTGTAAAATCATTCATAAATATTTTAAGACAGTCATTCAAAACATCAGAAAAAATACCCAATATTTCCCTCTGAAAGGTTGTTGGTGCATTACAGAGGCCAAAGGGAAGGACTCTGTATGCAAAATTACCCCATGGGCAAGTGAAGGTTGTCTTGTCTTGGTCTTCCGGGGCAATCTGTATTTGATTATAGCCACTAAAACCATCTAGAAATGAAAATATTTTTTTCCAGAAAGAGTATTCAAGACCTGATCAATAAATGGTAAAGGAAAATGGTCCTTTTGAGTGGCCTTATTAAGCTCTCTATAGTCAACACAGACTCTCAATTTGCCATTCTTTTTCGAAACTATGACAAGCTGAGACACCCACTAGCTGTCAGAAATGGGGTAGATGAAATTAGCATTAAGGAGTTTCTGCAATTCTTCTTTCACTATCTTCTTAAGTGTTGAGTTCATTCAGCGCTGAGGTTCTCCAACTGGTTTGCAGTCCTCTTTAAGGTAAATGCACTGAGTGCATAGGCCAAGATGGATACCTTTCATATCCATGTAATCCCATGCAAATGCCTTTTTGTATTTCTGTAATAGTTGTATCAGCAATATGTTTTTTTCAGCAGTCGGGTTAGGATTGATGTTTAAACATTTTCCAGGTTCGATTTCAACGGGACTGCTGATAGTATGCGGAGTTGTTTTCAAATGTTCAATAATTGCATCATCTACCTCATCTTATTCTCCCAAATCTCTAATGGAGGCAACAGGGACTCAATTACTAATAAAACCATTAATGATATCGTCCTTTGTTTCATCCTTAAAGTATTGTGCTTTTCCAAGCATGAGAAGAGGTGGGGAAAGATCAGATTCAGGTGCAAATTCGTCCCACCAGGGACTACTTGAATCCATATTAATTTTTGTTGGGGGATAAAGGTTTAGGTTCTGAGTGGCCTGTCCATTTTAGATCACCATAGATCTGGACCTACATCTGATATATGCGTCTGCAATGGCCAGTCACGGTCTTCGCAAGATTAAATGATGACCCCCAAGGTTGGATTTGGTTTATAAAATGAGAAATTTAACCAAATAGTTCCAGGAAGCCACAGTGATAACCACATCTTCTATCATTCCCTCGGGTTTGACATGGGACCTATCTGCTAATTCAAGCACTGTGGGTGTAGGTCTAAGTCCATGAAGTCCTAGAGAGATGAAGAGGTCTGTAGTAATGACATTAATATCTACCCCTAAATAAATCAAAGTATTGGTTATGGGATGATTTTCAATATGGACAGTCACTGTAGGGTTCCCTGGGTCATTATATTTAGTCAACAAAGGCTGATCAATCATAAGATCGGACAATTTCCCCATAACATGGATAGTAGCAGGGTCTTTAGGTTTCCTTCCAGGTATTTTGACACATAGATCCCTCGTTGTTTTAGCATAGATAGGCACTTATTTAATAGATTGTAACAACGGAATCCGCACATACAAATTTTGCAGTTCCTTGAGGAATTTGGATTCAGGTTGTGAAACCAGCACAATTTCAGCTAATCGTGGAGGGTATGGAGGGTTCTGAATACTAATAGCTGAGTCAGCTATCATAGATGCACCAACCTTGCTCAGATTGGCTGTTTTAGGAACAACATATCCTCTCGAGCTGGCTACTATAGATGTAACAATAGTTGTTGTATCAGTTGTTACATGTGTAATAACTGCCTCAGAATCGTCTGTATCCTTTCTAGGTGATTCACATTCTTCGATAATAATGGGAGTATGTTCAGATCTGATTATTTTCCCTGATCAAAGCTGAACCTCGTTAAGTCCAATAGGAGTAATAAGATAAGTTTGGAGGGTAACCAGATCATCCATGCTCTGGGTTGCCTTATTATTTGGATTGGGGTTAGGTTGCACAGGTAATTAGGGTCAGACAGAAGGTGTAGGATTTTGAATAGAAGGCAGTTGTAACTGCTACTGTTGCATTGGTATTAGAGGAGCTACTGGACCTTGGCCATTACTTCTCGAGTTCTGACCCCAAGGATTGGGTTGTGATGGAGTATATTGCATTGGTGGAGGAGATGGCCACTGGTTCCATGGTGAAGGGAATTATGTTGAGGAAGGAGTAGGATACTGCCATGGATATTGTTGAATATTATAAACATTGAAGGGAATTGTGTTGAGGAAGGAGTAGGATACTGCCATGGATATTGTTGAATATTATAAGCATTATTCCAAGGATAAAAAGAGGAAAAATCTGAAGGCATACCTGTAGATCACGACTGCCATGGTCTCTTTGATCCGATGAAAGAAGAAGATTGAACATCCTCGCTTGATTCTTGAAGTACCGCCTTTAGTCTGGGTAAATCAAGACACTGATTCATCGAGTGCACCAACTCACACAAGTTGCACAGGCTGACACTATTCAGTCCACATTCTCTTTCCAAATGTTTCTTTTGCATCGGGGACAGAATATTGCTAAGGCTGCTTCATCTTCTGCTTGTGCTTTCTTGACTTGTACTGTAGTGATCTGGGTAGAGAGAGTGCTAAGGAGGTCGGTTTTAAAATCCTAAAATAAGTTCTCGATTTTTTCTCTAGTTACTCCTCCACTCGTGGACTTCTATATCCGGACTGAAGGGTCTCGAACTGAAACTCTCCCTTTAACTGATCCTCTTGAGCTATGCAGGAAAAGCTTCATTATCTCATCAAGTGGTTCTTGCAATATGTCTCCTTTTCCTAATAGGTTCAGATGCTCCAGACAGTCATCTCTTATACCTCTTAAGAATATTGGCTTTAGAATTTCTGGATCTAAGTTACCAAACTTAGACCTCTGTAAATTGTAGTGAAATCGCTCCATATAGTCTTCCAGGCTTTCCTCCTCCTTCTGTGCAATTCTGAAAATCTCGTCCTTCAAGTCCCTGGTTCAACAGTAATCCTGAGACATAAAGAGGAAGGCCTATCTCATGTCATTCCAGGTTTGAACCGTGCCAACACCCAGTCTCATGAACCATCTTAATGATTCTCCTTTCAGATTAGCAGGGAATAATTTCAGCTTCTGGGCATATGAAGTGTAGTCATAACCTCTGCACATCACATCAAATTTGAACAGAAAGGTATCAAGGTCTTCAACAGCCATCCCCTGAAAAGGATGGTGGGGATGATAAAGGAATATTATTTATAGGAGCGTCATCCCATGTTACTACTATTGGTAATTCAAAAGTAACAAAGCTATCTATCTTGACATTCTCGTCCCCCGTGGCTGATTCTTCCTGATGGGATGAACTGACCTCGGAGTGTACTGGAGATTGACAAATAAAAGGATCAGGCTACTCCAAGACCAACTGTTTAACAACAATACCATCATCTAATTGATGATCAATTGAATGTTGTTCCTCAGGTCCCTGATGCTCCCCACTGGTCTCTCTGTGTCCTTCAATTCTCAAATCCTGATCAATGATTCTCTAGTGTTGTTTTGAAGCTGGAGTTTTGAAATCAAGAGTGGATATGTTGCTCGAATGATGGTGAGGTCCAGACATGGAAGACACCGATGGTCCAGATTTTGATACGGTAGTTTATTTATGTGGTCCTGTCTTCCTATTATCTCTGTATGATGTGGATTGTTCCTTTTTTTCCCTTGAGATAAAATCTCCAAAGAATGTCTTTCTTCCCAAATCTACACTCTTATTTTCCTTCTTACGACCCGTCTTTCCTATATTCAGTAGAGTGGGGGGATGTTTGTAGTTGTTGTTGTTTTCCTACAGCACACATGGGCCCTATGTGTATCAATTCATCCTATAAGTGCTTCAGTTTCTACAGTAGTGAGCCCACCCAAGTTTTTTAGAGCGATGCTAAGATTATTACCTCTCTTCTTACCACCCAATGATTGTATAGCTGAAGATAGCCTAAAAAAACACCCAAAATTCAACTCCTAGGTGTCCCAGCAAGACATTGGTGAGCCAGCTCAATTTTGGCGATCTGCAGGTTCTTACCTCTCGTCTTACCCCCCGGAAATTATGTCACTGGAGACACTCTAAGAAAAAAAATGCTCATAAATTCACTCTCCTAAGTGTCCTAGCAAGACATTGATGAGCCCGCTCAAGTTTGTTAAAGCGTTGTGCAGGTTCTTACCTCTCGTCTTACTGCTCGGCAATTGTGTCGCTGGAGACACTCTAAAAAAATACACGGAAATTGCACTTCTAAGAAACAACTCTGATTGATTGGATCATCATTTCCATCCCCAGAAACGGTGCCAAAATTTTGGGCTATAGTAATCACTTTTAAATGAATAAATAGTACACATTAATTATCAATCCATGAATGTCTTTTTATTCCAATGGCAGTTGCACTGTCTGTACCAATACACCCAACCAGAAGCAATTCCAAAGAAACGAAATCGTTGTTGAAGTAAATGCTGGAAATAAATCACTCATGCAGAAATAAAATGATCTACAAGACTAGAATCACACTTCAATTAATATGTTCTAGCACGCCACACAACAAGTATCTAGTTGGTGTCTCTAATATCATATGTGTAACAGGATACAAAGTATTGAAATTGAAGCGGATATATTCACAGCTGAACAACAACAACAACACTCTATTGATATATAAACTGAAATACAAATACATACACACAACTAATTAATCACTACAATCCTTGCTAAGAAGGAGGGCCCTTCCTCCCTAGCAGGGTGCAGGTAGAGAAATAACTTAACGAAAACTAAATTGAATAACGCATGTAACAACAATAACACGATAATTTGTATTAATCTAAGCACAATTACAGAGCCAAAATAATGTTGTTCTCCGCTAACCTTTCGACCTCTAGGGCTGAGAACTATATAGTGGTTACATCTCAAAAAATCAAGGGATAGATCAGTCATGAGAATATTATGATTCTCATGCTGATCGAAATAGAATACATATATTTATAACCACTTCTTAATAAAGTTCTTCCTAGAAAATTATAGATTACAATCAAAACCACCCTTAGGCTGTTATCCAAAAATACAATGCTAAACAACTTCTACAGCTATCGTAATAAAACCACAGCTGTAGTGTAACAGCTAAAGGATAGGTGTTGATGAGATCCAGTCAGTGGTACAATTGTATCAGCAATTCACCGGCGGGTTTGTAATAGTAGAGTGTAACAACAGTTTGTCGACGGGTCTATAACAGCAAGGTGTAACAGCATTGCTTCGTTGTAACAACACCCTCTTAACTTCTCTTATGGACCTCGTGCTCAAAATATTTGGTGCTATAAATGACATCTGGAAAGAAAATACAAAGACCATAGACCTTCTCCAAACATTCATCCTCAATTAGTCATAAAAAGGCACGATATATCATAATAATTGATGAAATGGAAGAGTAATGAAAATAAGGTGAAACAACACAAGTTAGGATAGAAAGGTAGGAAAAAGAGGCAAATATAGTCCCATTGGTTATATCCATGAGGCAAAATAGGGAAAACAAGTGTAGGAAAAGTGTGCAAAACTCGCACCCAACAGCATTCATGTAGCATCACGTATCAACAATGTCATCATATATTAGTGTATTGATATGTCATAGTGCAGCCTTTATTAATTTTTCAACATCTCCAAAGCAGTCTTTCAATCATCAAATGATCTCCAACCATGATCTCCAACCATGTTATCAAGACCTCATCAAGTGTGGTCATTTATTAAGTGTATGACATCATCAAGTGTAGTCCTCCATATGTCATCAAATGTAGTCCCCCATATGTCGTCAAGGGCTATTAGATACTTCAATGGTACTTAATATCTATATCATCAAACAAGGAATATTATTTACACTTGGCACTTGGAACTTCTTAAGACTTCTTCATTAGTGGCTTGACATATTAATTGATGGAATTTTTATCAAACAAGAGTTATGACATCATCATCTAGAACCGGGCATCTCTAGATCATCAAAAAAGGTATATGATTGACACTTGGCACTTGGCACTTCCTAAGACTTCTTCATTAGTGGCTTGACATATTAATTGATGGAATTTTTATCAAACAAGAGTTATGACATCATCATCTGGAACCAGGCATCTCAAGAATATTGACATCTCAGTTAATGCCATATTGATATTAATGACAAATTTGATTAACAACTACCTCCTCATCATTGACGATCTCTATCGTTGTGGTGTCGACACTATCCTTCATCGTTGTCTCACTCATGTTGAAGCTGAGAAAGTGATCAATGACTGTCACGGTGGTGCTTGTATTGGTAACCTCTCTGGAATGGCCACATCCCATAAAATCATGTGTGTCAATTAGTTTTTGCCTTCTCTCTTTAGAGATTTCATTGAGGTAGTCAAACAATGTCCCAATTTTCAATTATTCACCCCTAAGGTGTGAGCTCCACCTAATCCCCTCCATCCTGTCATCGCATATGGTCCTTTCTGTAAATGGACTATTAACTTTATGGAGTGTTAACCCCCATCCACTAATAACCACAATTATGTTACGTGGATGTCAACCATTTCACGAAATGGGTTGAAGCCATGCCTACGTTCAATAACACCAAAGATACTGAAACCCTATTCTTCTTTAACCATGTTATCGCTTGATTTAGGGTTCCGAAGAAATTGTTTTTCGACCATGGATATCACTTCGAATATGTGATCTCGCATGAGTTATCCTCTTTTTTGGTATTTGAACATCAATATTCATCATCTTATTACCCCCAAGGCAATGGCCAAGTTGAAGCGGTCAATAAAATCCTTAAAAATATGCTTCATCGAATGGCGAATAAACATAAGACCAATTGACACCTTATGCTCTTCCCTACTTTTGGGCCTATAGAACCTCTTTTAAAGCTAAAATTGGGTTTACTCCTTTCCACCTCGTATTTGGAGAGGAGGTAGTCTTACCAATCGAGTCTGAAATCCCCCCCCTACACCTTGTTGTCGAAATCCTCTTAGAAACCCAACCTTTAGAACAATGACTTATCATGCTTGAGCACACCAATGAAGACCATATTTTTACTCTGCAAACTATTGAAGTGGCCAAAAGGCACACCAAAGCTCAGTATGACTGGAAATTCTGCTCCCATACCTTTCATGAGGGCGACCTTGTTATTGTATATGACCAAGCTCATGTTGTCATGGGACATGGGAAGTTTGAACCACTGTGGCTTGGTCCTTACATCTTCCATAATTGTTTTGAAAATGGGGGATACCTTTTAGAGGATTCAGAAGGCCAACTCCTTCCTAACCCTCACAATGCACTCTACCTAAAGAAATTTTACCCATAGCATTTCCCATTGAAATGTGTGTATATTTATCTTTTCTTCATTTAGCTAGATTTCATCCACCAATCATCTCATTTTTTGTCTTCTTGTGTCTTTCATATGGATGCATCATCGACTCCTCATATCGATTATGTCGATGGTGTGAGTCACTTCTTTGGGATCTCTAGGAATATAGCCTCGGCAACTTGGGCCATTTTCAGCTCTATGCATTCGTTAGTTCACTCCAACAGTGTATGCATTGGATCTACCACCAATAACTAGGCCAAATATGATGTTGTGATAGGTTTTTTAGTTGATTCCCTTGATCGTCACATCCTTCACCTTAATGTTCGTCTCGATTCCTTGATACTTGTCATGGAATTGAATGGTGTTTATCATGTGCATAATCCTATCCTATTCAGAAAATATCTATGAGTTAATATTTGGGCATTTGAATTTGAATTCATTACATTCAGTCATGTTCCTAGAGCCCAAAATTACTACATAGATACAATTAAAAATAATATTCTATATTGGCACTTATCACATGCATATACAAGAAGGCAACCAAAACATAAACAAATGGCGAACCACAATCATCACAAAAATATGCATGACCATATTATGTATCATAATATCTAGCATATAAGTGTTTGGAGTCCACTACTATAAATACATCTGACATTCCCATATCATGTTACAATATAAAATGATACCCACATGTCCATATCCCTAGTCACTATTGTTACACCATTTTTTGGTCATCTAAACTATTATTGTTAGATGGACCTCAGTACACCATGTAAGACCAATTTTACCCTAAGAAAAAATTCTTTCACTATGAAAAATAACTTAGTAAACCACCTTTGTTAAGTTGTTTATGGTCTAAACAGGAAACCCATGAGGAAATATTAAATAAATCTACATTTGTTTGATTTTCCTCAAGGAATAATTAGTTAAACAACAGTTTAATTAATATTCCTGGTTATATTTAACCCAAAACAGGGAAATTAATTAGATAAA
The DNA here is from genome assembly GCA_034641835.2 of Pinus albicaulis. Lineage (NCBI taxonomy): Eukaryota > Viridiplantae > Streptophyta > Pinopsida > Pinales > Pinaceae > Pinus > Pinus albicaulis. The sequence goes on along the minus strand of CM076569.1, from coordinate 145,058,225 downwards.
TCATTATTTATCTTATTATTTTCTAGGAATAATTATTTAAACCTTATTTAAATAATATTCCTTGTTAAATATGACTAAATCACTCATAAATAATTAAATAAATCATTATTTATTTGATTATTACTCAACCACATCCTTAAAATAATAAATTAATCATTTGTTTATTTATTATTTACAAATAAAGGGATTTGACCCAAGTCAAATTCTTTTTCCCTCCAACAAATATAATAAAATATTCCATAAAAGTTGGATCTTGATTTGGTTAATGATATTTTAACTATGCACCAATATCTAGACTAACTCAATATTTTGTTATAAATAGAAGGGTTTTTCCATTCATTCACTACCTTTTGTTGCCTAAAGATCATTCTGGATCTATACTTTTGGTCTGACTTTGATCCACCATCATTGTCATATTTTGCTACCATTTTCTTGAGAGCTCCCTTTGAGTTCCACTTTTTGTCTGGGTTTTCTACACCATCAAGAGAGAGGGATTTTTAGATTTGAAGTGCTAAGGACTTACAAGAACCCATCTTGAAACCTGAAACCTGTTCCCGAGAGCGCCGGAAGTGCAGGTCACACTTTTTGGCCCTAAACTTGTGACCTGGAGCTTCAAGATGCAGAAATCTGCCCAAAACCTATGACCTCGGCAAGAAATAGGTTAGAAACTACGACCTCACTTTTTTACGGGAATTTTTCAAAAAGTTTTCTGGGTTTGTCTGGGCCTCTGTTCAGGGTTATTTGACCTCTGTCTCTTCCCGTTTTGGACCTACACTTGTTCTGTTTTTCTTTAAAAAGTGGGAACCTAGCCCCTAGGGCTTCAGTACCCTCCACACTTTGTGGAAGAGTTTTAGCTGCTGCAGGTTGCCTTAAATTGTCAGAGCGTTTAGCCATTTTTCAGATCTGATACCTCACCTTCAGATACACTTCAGATTGGTTATTTATCCATTCAAAACACCTCATTTAGTTTTTTTTGGGTCTTCCTCTAGGGTCACCTCTGTTTCCCTCCGGGATATAGCCTTTCGCCACCTCATTTACAACAATCTTTCCTCTGATTTGTTGTTGTTTTTCTGCACCAATTTCCAGCAGATCTGACTTTAGATCCTTGTCCCTCCCGACCTTAGATCTATTGGCTATTTCAGTGTGTTTTGATTAGTTTTTTTCCCACCTACAGACTAGTTGTTGAGAGGCCTACCTCCTTGGGTTTAGATTATTGCATAATTAGCTATTTATTTTCTGTTATTTCAGTTTCATATACTGTTATCTACAGGTTTATTTACAGTTATATAGCACAATTTTTCTTTTTCTCTACAAATTTCTGGGTTTAAAAATTAAAATTTACACACTTTACACACACACACCCTAAGCGAAAAAGAGCTTGGTTAACACCGCTAAGCAAAGGCTCTAAAACATTGAAATCAATTGATCCTGCACCTTTCTGCCCTTGTCTCGACATTGTAATCAGTTGATCCTGCACCTCCTTGCCCTTGTTGGTCTCTTTTTCCTTTGTGTCGTGTTTGCGTCATCATTATTGCACCACCAAGGTGTTTATCTTGGAGACTTCTTGGCCTTCATCATCAGTTTCCGGTAGGAAGACTTACTCATCCGCGTAGGAATCGAGTTAGTCCTCCACCAAGTCCGCACTCTGACTCTTCTTCTGGTTCATTGGGTTCTCCTTCTCGTTTTTCCACCAGTTCTCCCCCTATCATCTTCACCATGTCTAGTTCAGGACCTAACGCTAGTGGTAACCCCAGCCCTAATGCTGGGAATACTACTAGTGGGACAGCAACAGGAACTATCTCGGCTGCTTCCTTGCTCCCCTATATGGCAGGCCTCAGTCTTCCCGATTTTGACCAGTTGATAAATGACCCTGTAAACCATAATTTTGGTTGGCCTGCTATGCCAACCAAGCTCCCTTCCGACATCCCCAAGTTTGAAGTTCTTGCTGGTGAAGATCCTACAAATCATGTTCGATCTTTCCACATGTGGTGTTCATCTAACTCCATTACCGATGACTCTGTCCGTCTTCGGTTGTTCCAACATATGCTTACTAGTGAAGCTTCTAAGTGGTATGTTGATCAGGCCCCTTCCTCTCATACCACCTTTGTGACTCTTTCCCAGACTTTTATGACTTACTTCCGGCTTCCCCTTCGTTATGACACTGGTACCGAACTTTTGAATTATTTCTGTCAATCGTCTGCAACCCGCCTATATGATCATGTCCAAGAATGGCGGAGAAGAAAGATCCTATGTCGAGCCCCTAAATTCGAAAACCGTGTCTACATGGACTGGTTCCTCAGATCTATCTTGCCTACTATCGAAAAATATGTCGCATCGCATTTCCCTCAAACCAAAGAAGCCGCTCCCCAAATTGCGTTAAAATATGACCTTATCTACGCTTAGTTAGGTTATGTTTATACCGTTCTAACTGATCTTCCCAGACCCGATGGTGCCAATGCACCGGGGGCATCTCATGCCGCCGACGGTATCGTTGGAGCTCTCTCTCATCCATACGCTCAGCCTCCCATGGGCTATGGATTTCCTCAGGGGGGGCCAGCACCTCCTGCACTTTTCCCCCTCCCGGTAGCATGTATCCAGGATATGGCATGCCTCCTCCTTTTTCCTAACCTATTTTTTACCACACTGTTACCCAACCTTTTTATTATCTGTATCCACAGCCTGGTGCTCCATCTCCTCCAACATTCACACCTCCTCCTCCCTTGCCTTCTCAAACCCCGCAACAGCACCCACTGCCCCCTCAGGGGCAGGTGTATGCACAGCAGGGCGCGACTAATCCTCCTCCCTCCAAAAAGAAGAGGAAATGCACTCAAAATCAATCTTCTCCCGGTAATCCTAGACCTAATCCGCAAAATAATGCTCCTAACACTGCTAACCAGCAATAGGGCACTCAACCCAAGCAGGATAGGCATGTTCGCACAAACAAGCCTTGCTTTTGTTGTGGTGTTTATGGTCATTACATGCATGAGTGTCCTCTCTTACCACAGATGAAGCAGATGTGGGAGTATTAAGCAACATTGTGAGGACAAAAAACCTCCCCTTTCGTCCCTCCCAGTGCTGCGCCTAGTCAACTGGTTGTCCTTACTAATCCTTTCCCTCAACAAGGATTTGTGGCTACCGAACCACCTGAAGGTCAGGTGGCCACTCAACCTCTTCTATCTGCTACCTCTGATTACCAGATTCTCATGATGAAATCTGACAGACCTATAACCATAGATATCAACCTTCAGACTTGGTCCCGTCAGTACAACAAGCCTCTCGCTACGTCTGTCCCCGAGCCACCTTCTTCAGGTTCTACAGTGCCTATTTTGACACCTAATGGTCCTTTTCAAATCCCTCAGCCTAAGGTAGAGGTTCATACCAAGATCCCTAAGGGACCACTACGCCGAAATGCTACTTCTGGCAAAGCTTCCCATTCGTATAGCATAGTAGATGATCTGGCGCAATCTCCTGCTGCCATCTCAATGCTGGAACTCCTCCAGTCGTGCCCTTCACAACAAAAGGCTCTACTATCTTCCATGGGCGTTGTAGATCCTGCCAATGATCATTTGATCGTCTTCGATGTTGACCGGTCAGAACATCCTCCTCTTCTTGCTTTCGTCACCTTCCAAATCCTAGTCAAGATCCAGAATGCCAATGTTTCCCGGTGTATCATTGATGAGGGGGAATTCACCTGTGTGATGCTCACTTCAGTTTGGAAGCAACTCGGATCACCTGAGTTGGATCCTTCCACGATCACTCTTCGAGCGTGGGATGGCCACACCTCCTAGCCCATTGGCTTATTCCACAATTGTCCTATTACTCTTGCGGGCAAGACTGTTTGCGTTGACGTAGAAGTCATTAAGGCCCCCTTAGATTACAACATTCTATTGGGTTGTAGCTACACCTATGCGATGTCTGTTGTCCCATCTGTGATCCATCGCAAGATGTCCTTCCCTCATAACGTAAAAATAGTCACCATTGACCAGTTGACATATTACGAACCGAAGTATCAGACCTCCCCTGAGTCCATCATCTCTTTGGTGGCCAATAAGAAAACTGTCGATCCTTTGACCAGTGTCTCACCCGCAGTCTACAAATATTCCTCTCTGCTTGGTACATTCCCTAGTCTCCCTCCTCCTGTCTCTATTCCCAGCTCATCGAATGTTTGCATGATGCAATCGTCACTTCAGCTAGTCAGCAGCCTCCTCACCCTCTACAGCCTACTCCTAGCCCTTCGATTCAGCCTTCTGGACCTCCTACTCTTGGCCCTTCACCTACAGCTGGTATTCACAAGCCTCTTTATCTTCCTGGAACGGTTCCTCCAAGCCTTAACCATCTTGGAGCCGTCCCGCCTGGTCATTACCCCTCCGGTCAGATACCGTTCCTAGCTCCTCCTCCCAGAATCTACATTGTACCTGTTATGGCTACCCTCTCTCTTCCTTACCTGACCTTGGGGATTCCCATCTGGTACCTCGATCCCCCAGCCGCTACCCCGCCTGGTCAACCCAAACCTTATCTTGCTTTGACCCCGGTTCAACCGGTCCCTATGACTTTTCCTGTTGTTATAGTGCCTCGGCTACCTCAACAGGAACCATCTCCTGTTGTGACCACTTCAGGTAAGAAGGGAAAAGCTCACAAGAGGGCCTCAAATTACAAGGCCACCCCAACTGACCCTGCACCTCCTCCGCCCCCAAATCCCTGTGCTTTGTGTGATGTCGTTGGTCATGCCACCCATACCTGTCTTGAGTTGCCCCATATCAAGCCCTCAGTTAAAGTTGTGTTCCTTGAGTCTACGATCCCTGAAGCCTCTATTTCTTCCTCGACTGCAGCCAAGAACCCTAAAGCGATTCACACCAACCAACCTTATGCTTTGTGTGATCTCCATGGCCATCACTCTCACCATTTTCCCCGCCTTACACATTACCGTGCCTCTTTAGAGGTAATTTGGGAGTACGAGGTTGAACAAAACCAATCTGCCTCCCTCGTACTTGCGCAGTATGCTGTGGGCCAACCTAAGGATTTACCCCCTCCCATTGACATTTTCCCTCCTTATGTCGAGATGACGAAGCCTGCGGCCACCATCCTCTACCTATCATCATCCATGAGACCCTTGGTGGAAGCTCCCTCTGAATCTTCTCTTGTTGTTTCGCTCGACCTCCCTTCAATGATCACCTTGGGCTCAACATCAGTAGATCCTTTATATACTTGTTCTTCTATCATCCCCTATGACGATGCACATGTGAACCTCTCTTCTCATGATGATGAGTCGGCTAGCTTCGCTGCGTCATGTGGTCTCCCTTCCTCCTGTCACTCCATCTTTTATTTTGATGATGACATCATGGAAGCCTTGTCCACCCATGACTTCATCTTTCCCACCCATAAGTGGATGGCACCATCCATGTCTATGGTGACTTTCACAGCCTGAGCACAAGCTTCACCTCCGGTAGCTCCCACACACCACCTACCTGTCGGCATGTCAGTAGTAGACATCTTACCCAGATCACTCCCTCTCACAGTGTTTGTCAATCTCTACTGTGCACTCAGGTTGCCAGCATTGTTCATCATCCTCCCATTTGTTGTCTTGTGGCACTTTTCAGATGGACCTCCCATCCACACCTTATATCGGTTATGTCGATGGTGAAACTCGCTACTCCCAGAATCTAGCCTCAGCAGGTTGGGCCATCTTTACCGCTTTGCCTTTGTTGGTTCTCTCGAATGATGTATGCATTGGCACTGCTACCAATAATCAGGCCGAATATGATGCAGTGCGAGGTTTATTATCCAATTCCCTTTCCAATCGCATCCTCCACATTCATGTTCATTTATATTCCTTGCTTCTTGTCATGCAATTAAATGGTCTCTATCGTGTGCATAATCCTATATTTTTTAGAAGATATTTACGAGTGAAGTTTTTGATGCGTGAATTTGAAATCATTACTTCCAGTCATGTACCTAGAGCACAAAATCACTATGTAGATAGCATTGCAAACAATATTCTAGATTGGAATTTAACACACGCATTTAACACAAGATAATAATATAACATAAAACCATAAAAACGATGCATATCCATAATATGTGTCGTATAAAATGTTTTAGAGTGCATCAACTCTGATACATATGACATGCCCATAGTATATTACAAAAACTCAAAACTGGGGGCACCACTTGGCCCTACACCTAATCACTATCTGGAGGATCCCGAGCCAATGGCTCTACTCCTGTAGCTCATAGATTGCGCATCCCCTGTCCGGCCATCGCCATGCACCACATGATCCCTCGCCACTCCTAGGGTAGACCAATACATGGCTCTATGTAATGGTCATCCAAGTCTTCCCAGCTGTGCTCTGAAACATCAGTCAGAAGCCTCTCACATCTATGACGGATGTCCTCCAATAGGGCCACCGCATCCTCATTTTTTGGTGCTCTCTATCCACTAGGTCCTGCAGCTCCTGATACTGTAGGTTGTCCCATATAACCGGTTAATTTTACTGGTGCTATAACTACATACCAAAAGTGAAAGAATCAGTACCATATACAATATCTTGAAACTTTACATGCACATAAAATATTAGCAATTTGTCACTTACCATCGGGCCCCCATACTCGACCAGGTGGCAGTGGCAGATCCGAGTCCCCACGATAACTCATCCCACTATAGGGATAGTCGTCTATGTATAGTGTCATATGATCCCAATGAGCAAAGAACTCGGGTCGGAACACCCGTCCGACCGCCCCACCTCCTACTCTGCATAGTAGTCGCCCCCACCGGCGCATCCTTGGCTCTCTCAGGCACCCATCTTGGAGCTGTATGAAAGGTCGAAGTGTCGGGATCTTCTCGAAGAAGAGGGAGCACAAACCTGTACCATATGCATAGTCATGGTTCACTTGCCACTTGCATAGCGACAATTGTCGTTTCAACAACGACAGCATCATCTGGGCCCACCCATAGTAGGTCCCACTCAACACACTCCACAAGAATCATCCGCCCTCCAATTATGTGGTGGAGTGCCTCGTTGCCCAGAATCCACAGCACCACTGCTGCCACAGCACGGGTCTCTAACCTCTCTAGATCCCCGATGGGTATCCAAGTCCCCTTGACTTGGAGACCTAGTCGACAATGGAACTCTACAAACTCCATGATGTTCCGCCCTCATAGTAACACTGGCTAAGTATTCCCTACCATCCCAAGTGGTGGGAGACCAGTCAGGAAATATATATCCTAGACCGTCAACTCGATCTGGTGCCCTTACATTATAAATACCTCATGGTTCGGATCCCAATAGCTGACAATTTGGGCCAATAAGGGCTCTCCAGCTCTCATAAGAGGGTTCTCCACGAAATTCAGAACCCCAAACCTGGCCAATGCACTGCGGACACCCTGATCCTCCCAGATCTCTGACCGTAATGTGCCTAGGTCTCTCTCTCTCCAGTTGATCCGTAATTCTACCATATCTGCACAAAACCATCATAGTTTTCAATGTACATATAGAAAATATTGTATCTCAACATAAAAACCCAGTTCTCAGCTAAAAAATAGCACATGAAAAACCCTCTCTGTCAGGTTGCACTTTTCAGGCCCAATCTTGGGACAGGTCACGGTTTTCTGCCCAAAACCTGCTACCCAGGTCGTAGTTTTTGCCCCAAAAAATGTGACCCGGTCGTGAAGAAGAGTAGGGGTCTGTTACTGAGCTCTAGGGACCTAAGCTGAACTTTCAATCCACTGAAATGAAAGAGTAGGGTTAGGCCTCTTACGTGCAACTGACGGATCTTGATTCTAACGGTTAGTTTGTCTGCTACGCTTGCCGCAACATTTAGCGCCTTTTCTCCTCTCTAAATTCACCACAGCTCCACATGCAAATGAGTGAATTTGGAGGGAAAATGCCTTATTAAAAGAGAAACCCCTGATTTTTCTTTCGCCTGCTACAGCCAAACCGTAGCTCAATTTGAAAAACCGTCTATACCATTGGAAATCTCTCACCGAGCCCTCAAATGGGTATCTGTTAGTTTTTCGTGATTTGATACTTCACCAGGACACATTTTGTTCAAGAAGCGTCACTTCACCACTCCTCAAAATCGAATTTCTTCACTTGCAACACTTGTACTTAGGCCACCACTTTTCCTCCATACTTGTCCATGCTCATGTCAATTTTCGTCGTGAGTTACCATCTTGTACTCATGTTTATTAGGTCCCCATTGGACCTTTATTGTGTGGCAGCACCATCGATTCACCCTTGTTTAGAGCATTCGAGTTGAGTCATCATCATATTCATGGAGTCTATCTGGAGTCCCTTTTTCCCGTTATAGTCCTCCATCCTTCATTGCTTGGTCCCTCTCTCGTGTCGCACATTATGGCCTCTAGTCCCACTGTCCCCTATCCCTCATGATATTGTTTCAGTCACTGCCAGGTCATCCATGCCCTTTATTCTCTAACAAGGGAAGTCGTCCATCCGCTACTTAGTACCCCCCATTTCATCATCACCCCTGGTGTCCGTCTGTCAGTCGCTCTACTATTTTCTCTCGTGCCTTAGTTGAGGACCCCTTATTGCCTCACCTATGGTGGACCTCCTTTTGTCGACATCAGATCATTTATTCCAGAAGACAGGTCTAGAGGGTGGTGTACCTTGGTTCCAGCTTCCACTCTTGTTCGGTGCCTCGGATCAAGAAAAGGGACTCCTTATTTCCCTTTGACTTGATTGTTTCTCAGCTCCATCTCCTTACAGCATGATCGAGATCTGTATACTTGATGGTCCAGTGATGCAGTAGATTGTATCGGTGATTCTCGGGTGTGTGTGAGATGTTTCAGCCCTCATAAGGGGGTGGCCCTACAGGTAGCCCCCCACATGCCTGGATGACCTCTTCATTTCAGCCTTCAATGTAGCTCCATATATTTGATGATGTCGGCCTCAGCCGCTTGCAGCACCTTTTTGATTGCATGTATCAGTCAGATTTTCAGAGCCCTTTCCTATTTACAGGGGCATATGGGTTGTATTTGTATCTCATGTACTCAGATATTATTGTACAAGTCCTGGCTGTTATCCCAGGCACAGTATGTATGTGGGATTCATTATCATGTTTTTTATATGGCTCATGTTTATGCCAGCATGTACTATATTGTTCAGTCCCTTGTTTACTGGACGCATTATTCTTTTTACTTTGTCTCAGCGGGCATAGGTATGCCTCCCTCGCCGCCTATAGCACAGGTACTCACTCATAAAAGAGACTTTTCGCACCTGTAAGTCTCGCCTCCTCAAGGTCTAGTCCTCTCAGCGCTTTGGTCTACCTTATATTTCTCTCTCTCTGAATTCCCCTTCGGTGTCTAGTGATTGAGTTCTTACAATGCACTTCGGTCATACGATTAGCTCCTAACGCTCGCACGCTGGGGGCAATCTGTTACACCATTTTTTGGTCATCTAACCTATTATTATTAGATGGACCTAAGTACACCATGTAAGACCAATTTTACCCTAAGTAAAATTGCATTCACTATGAAAAATAACTTAGTAAACCACCTTTATTAAGTTGTTTATGGTCTAAACAGGAAACCCCATGAGGAAATATTAAATAAATCTACATTTGTTTGATTTTCCTCAAGGAATAATTAGTTAAACAACAGTTTAATTAATACTCCTGGTTATATTTAACTCAAAACAGGGAAATTAATTATATAAATCATTATTTATCTTATTATTTTCTAGCAATAATTATTTAAATAATATTCCTTGTTAAATATGACTAAATCACTCATAAATAATTAAATAAATCATTATTTATTTGATTATTACTATACCACATCCTTAAAATAATAAATAAATAATTTATTTATTTATTATTTACAAATAAAGGGGTTTGACCCAAGTCAAATTCTTTTTCCCTCCAACAAATATAATAAAATATTCCATAAAAGTTGGATCTAGATTTGGTTAGTAATATTTTAACTATGCAACAATATCTATACTAACTCAATATTTTGATATAAATAGAACAATTTTTCCATTCATTCACTACCTTTTGTTGCCTAAAGATCACTCTAGATCTGTACTTTTGGTTTGACTTTGATCCACTATCATTGTCATATTTTGCTACTATTTTCTTGTGAGCTCCATTTGAGTTCCACTTTTTTTCTGGGTTTTCTACATCATCAAGAGAGAGGAATTTAAGACCTAAAGTGTTGAGGACTTACAAGAACCCATCCCATTGAGGAGAAATTGTAACATCCTTCTATGTTTTCCTCCCAGGTGCCCTTAATACAAAATTCATTCAACATATTCTTGTCTTTTCTATTGAATGCATGGAGTAAATCTCATTTTTATTTACTTCTTAATGTCTTTTTATGCATAGATCTATATTTTTGCAACATTTATCTTGATCACCTAATTTCAGATCTAAGGATATTGGCAGCCATCTTTTTTGTTAGGGTTGTTTTCTATACACAGCTAAAGTGGTCTTTTTTCATACACTTGCAATTAAGATTCATACTAACAACTATCATCTAGAGGATCTTGAGCCAATGGCTCCATACCACCCCTAGTGATGTGATGAAAGGCATGAATACCCAAGATCTACACCACTGCTACAATTGTAGCTCATGTCTCCAACCTTTCTAAGTCAGTGATCCGAATGGTTGTGCCCTTTACATGAACTCCAAGTCTACAATGATGATCCAAAAAATCTCCTATATGCCTCCCACAAGGTAACATTGGATATATCTCCCTTACCAGTGCCAAGGGAGGAAATCTTGTCAAAAATTATATGTTTTGGATTGTGAGCACGATCCTATGCCCCTGTACAACAAAGGCCTCCTGATCTAGGTCCCAGTAGGTAAAAATCCTCGAAATAAAGGGCTCAACAACCCTCATCAATGGGTTCTCCAAGAAATTAAGAACCCCATAAAAAGCCAGAACCCCTATGACTGCATGTTTCCCATGAATCTCAACACGAAGAGTTTCCAAATCTCATTCTCGCCATTCAATCTTTAGCTCTGCCATACCTGCAAAATACCATTATGTTTTTTCAGTTTAGAGTCAAAGGAATGAGTTTCTAGTTCTTATCTCTTGCTCACCACAAACCACTGGTCCCGATTGTCCTTTGAGCCCAAAACATAAATTTTTCCCACAAAAATTCCCTAGACACACTTATCAACCCAGTTTCTACATTCCAGAACATAGAATAGGGCCCCAAAAGTGTGTTGCGGCAGTGAGGATAGGAATGGGCCCCCCATAGTGAACTGAAGCCCTAATCTAAAAGTATAATCCACCAAAAATGATGAGTAAGGTTAGGCCACCTACCTACAACTCACAGATCTTGATTCTGACGATCAGCCAATTCGCTACGATCTCCACCAGATTTAGGGCCTTCTCCTCCTCTCCATATTATCCAACAACTCACTATGCAAATGAATTAGATTTGGGGGCAAGAAGCCCTTTTATAGGAAAAACCCTAGGTTTTTCGTCACCCATTGCGACCAAACCGTAGCTTGTTTGGAAGAATCATCATCACCGTCAGAAATCTCTCACCAAGTTTTATAATGAATCTCCCTTTATTTTTTCTAATTTGAAACTTCACCTGGAAGCCATTTTTTCCGCGAGGTTTCAGTTTGCCTCCAATTAAAATTGAATCTGTTCATATGAGCCACCTGTACTTTGGTACCACTTTACCTTTGCACTCATCGACTCATGTGTCAATTTTCGTCATGTGTAACCATTATTTACTCATGTTTTTATGGTCCCCCCTAGGCCTCTCCCATGTGGCAGTGCCATCGAGTCACCCTTGTTCAAAGCATCTGAGATGAGTAATCCTTGCATTCATGGAGTTTGTTCCTAGTCCCATTGATTCCATCCATATTTGCAACACATTCATCCCATTTTCTCATCTTGGCCCCCAACCATACTATTTCGTCTCTTAAAAGCCTCAGTCTGAGTAATTAACCATCCCCTCTGGAATTGAGTCAGTTGCTGCCAGGCCAAGCATGCATATTATGCTTGTTATCACCAAAAAATGATCACCTAGCCATTTATAACTCGTTGGATCGAAATACACCATGTAAGTTTAATTTTACCATAGTAAAATCACTTTCACTATAGGAAATAATTTATTAAACCACTTTTATTAAGTTATTTCTGATTAAAATTTAAAAACCCTATGAGAATAATTGAATAAACCAATATTTATTTAATTTTCTCTAGGAATAATTACTAAATCATTATTTGACAACTATTAATTTTCACATTTGACTAAATGACCTAGGAATAATTAAATAAATCACTATTTATTTATTTTTCCTTAACTTCATTCTTAGAATAATTTTTAAATCACTATTTCGTAATTATTTCATTTTCACACATTTCTTATTATTAACAAAATAATTAATTAATCATCTTATTTTTTAATTATTTCTAAATAAATATATTTGACCATTTTGTATATATTTTCCCTCTCCAAAAATATAATAAACTATTCCTAACGGTTAGATCTATATTTTGGTCAATAATATTTTATTATTCTCCATTTTCGAGATCAAACTATTACTTTGTTATAAATAAGTGGATTTTTCATTCGTTCTTGACCATGATCATTATCATCATTACCATTATTGTCTCCATACTTTTGAGATCCAACTAGAGTTTTACACATTGTTTTGGTTTACACATATTGAGAGAGGAAAATCTAATACTGAAGCGTCAAGGACATCAAAGGACCCATCCCCCGAAGGGGGATTTACGATCCTTTTTTAAATCTCCTTCACGAGGTGCTATTAATAAAAGATTTATTCTTTGAAATATTTTTCCATAATTGGGTTATTACATCAAATTTATTTTTCTATTTATTAGTTTAGATCGCATACATCTATTTTTCTGTAGGGTTTTCTCACATTATTATTGTTGATCTGAAGGATAAGCAGCCACAATTATTGTTAGGGTCACTAGACGCATGTGACTTAAGTGAAATATTTTTGGTACACCTTCCAAGAAATTTCATACTAAAAAATGGTGACTCCACAGTTCACATGCTACTACCAAAAGGATCTTCAATCCTTGAGTATTTACCAGGAACTACTAGAAGGAGATACAACCCTTTATATGCAAGCTACTACTTGCATGAAATCCATGATTCATCTCTCATATAATTTTCATACTTAAATTATGAAGTAATTCCCTTTTACCAAATAAATCAACTTACTTCCCATACTCACCAAATACACCATTCCAAACACCTTCAAAAATCTCTAATTACTGATCAATTCACCATACATGCTAGCAGCAATCCATCACACACTAACAACCAATACAATTTCATTTTTGCACCCCTTCACCTTGCAACTTCGATTCTACTTATAAAGGTAGTGGATTGATATTTTTGGAATAAGACTTTATTTACTTTACACTTTTATGCTTGCATGAATATTTTATATTTTCCTTTGTCCTGCCCAAAATATATCTTCTGAACTTGCTCTCCAATTCTTCTAATACTCCTCACATGTTTCTGCTTGAAAAACTGAGTTTAACTCTCAATTTTTGCAATTTTGGAATTTTTACAAAATTTAGTTGGGACTTTCTAATAATGGTGAATCTCCAAATTTTGGTATTTCCACTAAAAGTTCCTCTTTAATTGTCCATGCTCCAAAATACACTGCCAACTCGTTCATGCCTTCTTTATATTATTTTATCATTGCACTTTATTTGGCATAAATGCCAAATTTCATAGGTTGTCGACTCGTTCACGTTATAGCCTACAACATAGGCCCAAATGATCAAATCAAGACTATAGATATGTTTCATACCTAGGTGAATTATATATTAAAACACTGCATATATGCTCTGCGTTCCCCTTTGCACTTTATTCTAGCCCCTAAGGGCTTTACCCAAAAATCTGTCATATTTAATTCAGCTAGGCTCGTTTCACTTTTAGCCACGAGGGCTTATTTTCTTTTACAACTCTCTGTGCCCTCAGTCACAACGTGACAACGAACCATGTAATTTCCTTTAATATTTGGTGCCTAACTTTATTTTACTTCCAAAATTATGTCTCTCATGGGTCTGGAAAAATCTTCTACATGTGATCTTTTCACTGGTTGATACACTCAGCGTTGTACTCACTCAGCGTTGTACTCCATTATGTCCTAGACCTTTTTCAACCCAAAGGTTCTTCCGTGCACTCACTTGTGTTACCTCCGAGGTCTAGGGACCGGGATTAGGTGTTCCGATGGGTACCAATATTTGTGCTCGTGGAACCAATCAAATGCAAGTCAAGCTAATGTATCTCTGACAACTACCATGTGTGATCGATGCCTAGTCATCCCGGAGCACTTTTCCTGTGTGAAAACCTTATAAATATTTTTGGGTCAACTTTCCAAGATGACATCACGCTAACTTCATCCATGCTACATTGTTCCATCTTAGTGGTGACATGTTTCAATCATAGTTGACCCACTAGGCCACCTAAAAATGTCTAAAATCCATGCCACATGTCCTCCTCTCATTGAACCACGTCATGTTGACATCATGCTAATGTCATCATCCACTTGTGTCTGTCAAGTTGTCTGTTTGGGCCAATCAAGAGATGTCATGTCTCTATTAGTGAGGAGAGAGAAATGGATCTCAAGCCTTCATGTGTTGTGACAATTTTTTTTAAAACTTTTAAGCACAAAAACATTGGATTCAAGCTTTTACACTGACAACTTCCATGTTATCCCAACTCACTGATCATTGAATCTTCGTGTTGTTTTTCTCTACCACATTAGCTTGAAACTTAATCATCTTAAAGCATCACCTTTATGCACAACTCTAATTTCCTCTGGGGTAGGCCTCTCAGCCTTAAATCATCTCGGACTTGCGTCATCTAGGGCATGCGTCATCCCGGGCCTCAAAACTCTCTACTTGCCTTAGTTTCTTCTGGGCTAGCCTTCCCAGACTTATTTATCCCATGGTACCTCTAACATTTAAAATTTTCCAATGAAATGCACCTGCACTTGCTGACTTCACTCGAAGTTACTTCATTCTGGGCTTCCCTTCTGCACTCAACTTTAATTCCTTTTGTGCTACCTCCGTTGAGTTGAAGTGTTATGGGGGCTCCACCATTCGCCAATCAAAATTATTTTCATTGCATTTTTGTTTGTAAAATTTTTTCAACACTTTGGATAGTTGCTATGCCAAACCACTTTTCTTTGTTTGGAAATGTCGCCAAACTATCTTGCTCCAAAGGGTCCTTCACCAATTTAACTCTACAATTTTGACCTTGGGGGTGTTAGGGTCCTATATTTCATAGGATCTTAAGGTGACTGAGTTTATTCTATCTGTCAATTTTATTTTGTAAAATTATTTCCAATCTACAAATAATTTTCAAAGTAAATAAAAAAAGGAAATAACATAGAAAATCAAAAGAGTGTATATGTTATAAATAAAAAAATATAAGATGTGAACCCCATCAAAAAGAAGAAAAACAATAAAATTATGAAAGTGTTGCACATCCAAATGCCACTACGCTTAGTTTAGCTTATTTCTAAAAATAAATTGTTTGCGGCTTTTTAAAATGCCACAATAGTTCAATAAAATTAAATCATATAGCTTAAGCATGATTGAATTAGGTTTAAATTGCTTGTTAATAGGTAGTGAAAATTAATTTTTCAAACTGTTTAATCTTGACAGATTGATTAGTTACATAAAAAATAAACATTGGTTCAATAGTTTAATCTGAACCAAGGGAGATGTTGTAACATCATTTGTTTTGATAAGTCAGCATAAGTAGTTAAACTTTTCAGAATGTTAAGGTAGGATATGGATGCAAAAGAATAAAAAAGTTAAAAATGTTAGGAAGATTATTATTTTTGTAGGCATCCATGTCAATAAAATGTTAGGTATTAGATGCCCTAAATAAAGAAGGAAAAATAAAATGTTAGGTGTTAGATGCTCTAAAAAAAAGGAGGCAAAAAAAATGTTAGGGAAGCAAGAATGAAAAAGAACATCTTCATTCTATTTTAAAGGTTTTGATTGGCTGCTAGTATAAATCCGCCTATGGAAAAAGTTATTTGTATGGTTTAAATCCTCATTATTAACTTATATAATAAATTTTTAAACCATAGCATATATCCTCGCCACATTTTCATTCCATTCATATCCCTTTATTTACATTTCCTTCCTCGCTCATATATTTCCATATTTTTCCATACTTTTCATTACAATGCCGCACATTCAAATTGCTTTTTCCCATAGGCCAAATCCCAAAAAAAACTTTTATTGTCGTCTCCTACAAACCTTTCAAAAGGCGATATGTTATAAAGTGGGACCCATTCACTCACCTCACTTCCTTTTCATTTCATTTTCCTTTGAAAATCATTAAAACTTACCCTTTTTCTACTTTCCGCTTTATATTTCGACTTTAAAGTTTTCACCGCTATATCATTGTTTACTCCCGCTTCCTATTCCTTGATTACGATTAAAGTGGGCCATCCCTCCACATCATACTTTCCCCACGATTCATCGCATTTCGCAGAAGACAAAATTTCACATCGCAACTAAAACATAAAACCTGTGATCACCGATTTGCGATATATCGCATAGCAGATATCTCAACTTACCGTTTGGAAGCACCTACCATATATTTGTTTTAACTTGTTATGCAGCGGTTGAACTCACCACAACAGCTCCACCCCCCACTTCAGAGTCGTTTGAAATACATATCACATATCATATGAAACATCATAAAACCTTACCTTATTGTAAAATGATTTCCAAATTGCGATTGCAATGTAGGTGGGTCCCTCTTCCCGCATTTCGCAAATTTTAGATTTTAACCCCCGCTGCTTATAACTAAAACTTAAAAGTTGTGATCTGCTGATTACGGTCCAGTCCCACCTTCCCTCCACGTCACCTCCCACTTCACGTCGCATCTCCGATTACATTCTTCAAAAATTAAATTGTAAATATTTCGAAGTGAGTGGATGCGATGCGGCTTCAAGATGAAGTCTATAAGATTTCAAGTCCAGGTAAATATTTTTTACGTTGTTTTGTTCAAAAAAAGGGTTAATCACGGCAAGAAGGATTCGGGTGGTAAAAATACAGAAAGGTCGAGTCGGGCAGCAAAAAGCATTCAGCACTCCTTTCATACAATAATTCATTTTCCAGCACATCACTAAGTTTGCCAGCACATCAGTAAAAGTTGGTCCACGTCCTAACTGCCCCACTACATTAGCACCTGCTTTGCACAGCGCATTCCACCGAAGCTATAATTTTGTAATAGTTGGAGTTTTAAGTTCAATTTTGTTAGAGACTGTATTATTGTAATTTTTTGTATGAATACTTCAGTTTTGGAAGTATCAAATATCGATTGATTGAGATGAGAATCATTACTTTCTTTTGGAGTACTGTAAAATTTTTCAAAGCACTAGAGCATCAATAATAATCAAACCATTCACAAGATTCTTATGGCTTAAATATTGGCGATGTGTTTCTTCTGTTGTTTTGTTTCGTTGTTATCTTTCATTGTAATCATCTGAATTCTAATTGTAAAGCAGAAATCATGATAATAGGATTTACTACTGAGTACCTTATTCTAGCTGCATTTACAATCATAATGTTTTCCATTGAAGGCCAAACTAAATAATTCTTAATTGCTCTTTAGTTCTGCTGAATTGATTTCATATTTCTGTCATAAATCCATTTACAAATTCTAAAAGATCCAGTAAATAATCCTAGCTTTCCCTGTGTCTACTCTGTGAAAAGTTGATGCAACCATCTAGTTATTTTTTGACTCCATTACCCAATAGACATTAATCCATTGAATACAATCAAGTTTCCAAACCCAAAACTCCAAACCCAAGTACTATCATAACTAGCCTAAAAACTTATCCAAACAAATTTAAATCTTATAGAGAGAGCCCTCTCTGAAACTGGCATGGCTAGATCCCAGTTTCCAAATTTGGTTTGACGTTGGCCTATTTGATTAGTTCTCACAATCTCTAGCAAATTATAGAACGCTAACAAGGGGTACTAAACTTTGACTTGCAATAACTTGCGATCTAGGAGGCAATTTTGGAACTTCCATATACCACTAGAAATCTCTTTCGTAGTTGTATCCATCTGAGTGGTCCCAAAATTACTTGAAGTGATATGTTATACTAGAAATTACTCCAAAATCACTGCACCTTCTCCATATTTTCCTTTAATTCATACTTCTTGCAGTCAAATTTGCTTTTGGCTTCATCCTCATCACTTTTTCCATCAATGACAATATATTTATAACAAGAACCACATCCAAACCATAGTTATTAGTGAAAAATGGTGAAATAAAGAAGCATTCCCAAAAATAAATTATTGAATGTAAATACATAAATATCCCAACACGATCAATAGTTAAGACACAAAATGTTGAAAAGTGTTGACATTTTCCTTCTTGTTTTCCTCCTTTTTCAACTAACTTCAATCATTGTGCAGGTACCAATTAAACAACTTGAAATGAAGAATACAACATGAACCACCTAATTAACGACTAGGATGCCATCATTTCCTGAAATAGAAAGTTTCATAATCTCATGATCATTATCACCATAATGAAAGAAAGGTAATAAACACAACTATCTATTAACACATGATCAATGTAAATATTCATCCATAAAGTATCAAAAAGATCACCATAACCATAGGAAAGGAAGGAGCCATGTAATAAATGACATGAACTACTCCTCCTCATCGACCATAACACCATTGCATGACTCCCAAACAATCTAGATGGTGGGCTCCCTTATGGGTCAAGGCTTAGTCTTAATAGAGAGTGAAGAAGAATTATCATGATAGATAAAAGGGTGGAGATTTTTTCAAGCAAAAGGGATGGGTTCTTATAGGAGTACAACTTGATTTTGCAAAAATTAAGAATTTTCAACGCTTTTAAATTCCAATATTATTGACCTAATCATTGGTCAAAAATACCCTTCAACTAGTGGCATGATGACAAGGAGCACCCTAACAGGATATTTCAGGGTTCTCATCAGCTGTTGAGTTGGTCAAATTTAGAGGCATTGGCCCAAAATTGGTTATGCTTTTAGCTCAACCATTGGGAGCTACATTACCTTTGTTTCCCTTATTTTTCCCCTAAATCTCTTCACAATCCTTGAAAGGTGTCGAAATATTTTGGGTTTGAGAAGTTAAAGCAATGACTGAAGTTGTATCCAAGGTGTTGGCCTTAGATAATAATGGGAAATTTCTAATCTTGTGGTCATAATTTTGATAATGGAAATAGGTGTTTGGAAGGTTAATATACCTAAACCTTTTTTATTATTAATTTTCTTTCATATCTCGAGAAAAATGGACCCAAATGTTGGCATGATTTTAGGGGAATATGTTAAATAAATGTGTTGCAACTTGTGATAAATGAATTTCCCAATGGGGAGCCAACGAATATTTAAGAAAATTCCAAAACTACACTATAAGGCCCAAAATCAACCCAAATGGGACATTGTAATTGATTAGACTCACCAGCTAAATCCTAATACCACATTGAAAGAACTACAATGATATTGTGACACATCCATAAACCAAGCATAACCACTTAAATGGTGTGCTTCTTCCTTGAAAATAAATTGAAAAAAACTTTTGGCAACCTTTAGTAGCCATGCAAACCCAATCGTAGAAATCCTAAAGCTCTTTAATTCAATTCGTAATAATAGTTTATGTGATCCAGATTTATGCAGGAACACAATAAAATATAGAAATAAACATAAATGTAGATATGCAGTAGAAATTATACTTCATTTCGTTGATATCAAATAACTGAAATAAGCTTACAGACAGAATAGGAATAAACTAGCTCAAGCGATGGTAGCTTATCTCTGAGAAGAGATATGGCAGCTACATGCCTCTGAAATTTGTTACAATTAGGCTCAATGGCCTTTTATTATTGAAAAACATGGGAAAACCTTAAACATAAAAACCCTAACCCTAGGAGATGGAACGGCAAGTGTTTGTGGGCCCCGATGGGGTTAGTTGGGCAGCTAACTTCCCTAGGTCATAACTTGGTCATATTATCTTCGTTTGGTGCATATGATATATCATCGGAAATATCTCTTTGAGTTCTATAGGATTTGATGTAGGCCCCTACTTATAGCTACTAGTTGTTGTAGACCTCAAAAAAACATCATTTAGGGGATCAAAACTGCTCCGGAAGTTTAGAACCCAAAAAACTGCTAAAAATAGTACATGTTGCTATAAACAAGGAAACTGATGAACCGTCTGGAGGTCTAGGTCGAATAGGTGGGTGGTCACCAATATCAACCTGGATCATTCCTCCTCCCTTAGGAAGAAATGGTCCCCATTTCATGCAGAGCCTCCATGAGGTGAGGAAATTTATGTTGAATCTGGTCCCTGGTGAACCACTTTCCCTGGTGAAGAAGTTGACCTACTTTGACAAATCGATATAGTTGGATCTTCTGTTGGTGGATTTTCTTGACCTGTGTGTCCATGATCCGATCAGTTGTGGCATGTTCCATGCAGTCTGGGTTTAACTCTGTTGGTGTGAGGTGTTTTGCAATGTAGGATGTGTCCAACAATGGTGGAAGGTAGGGTCGAAGGTAGTCCACATTAAACATTGTCTGCATACCAAGGAATGGTGGAATACTAAGCTCAAAGGCATTCCCCCCTATAGCCTTGGTGATGGTATATGGCCCATATCATAGTGGGTGAAGCTTTCGGTGGGGCCCAACAAGGCGCTCCTTCTGCAAATTTAGCCACTCTTTGTCGCCCACGTGAAACTTGTGTGGCACTCGATGTTGATCGTGTCGATGCTTGTACTTAACATTGGCTCTGTCCAATATGTCATGGACCTGTTGGCGGATGTGTTTAATGCACTCAATGAATTTTTTTGCCTTGTCAGTTTCGGACTAGACATGAGACGAATCTGCCCTAGTAGCTGCAAATGGTATGACCACATCAATGGAACATAGTGGCTAGAATCCCAAGCCCACCTGAAAGGGGTTATGGCCAGTTGAGTTGTGGAGAGCTCAGTTATAGTTGTGTTGGACATAGGGGAGGCTTTCATCCCATGTGCATGGATGCTTCGAGTTGTACATGTGAAAAATGTCTATGATAATCATATTGACAACCTATGTTTGGCCATCAATTTGGGGGTGGAAAGTTGTGGATTTAGTGAGCTTGGTGTCCAGCATCGACCAGAGACTTGACCAAAATGTACTAAGGAACCTGTTGTCCTGATCTATGATAATGGACTGTGGGATCCCAAAGTGTACCCACACTCGCTCAAAGAAGATTTTAGCAGTGGCTTATGCTGTGATTTTCTTCTTGTAGGACACCATAATGGCCATATTATAGAATTTGTCGACGACCACAAAAATGCAGTCAATTTCATGCTTGGTAGAAGGGAGGCCCAACATGTAATCCATGGATATGGATTCCCACAGTTGACTAGGGGTAGGAAACAGAGTATATAGGCCCTGCTTCTTGATGGTCGATTTGGAAATGGCACAGGCAGTACACGATCTGATGTACTTCTCGACATCATGTGAAGGCTTGGACAATAGAAACACTTCTACAGTATTGCCACTGTTTTCTCGACCCCAAAATTTCCAACGACCTGACTGTAGCACACTTCCCAAATCATCTTGGCACGCTCATTTGAAGGAAAATAGAGGTTTCCCAAGTGGCATAACATTGCATCCTGGAGGTGAAAATCTGGAACTTGCTTACCCTGCAAGAGTGTTTGGTATGTGTTTCGAATTTTGGATCACCTTTGTAGAGATGCAGCCAACCCCGAAGTCTTGTTCCCACAAGTGTCGAGCACAGAGGTTAGCGCCACGATTGGCAGTCGGTTGAGGAAATATGTAACATTATTGGTGTTTCCCTTCTTATACTTGATGTTCAAATGGAATTGTTTCAGGTATGTGGACCATTTAGGATGGCGATCGTTCTGCAACTTCCCTTGTTTTTATATGAGCTTCAGGGGTCGATGATCTATGTGGATGACCATTTCCTTCCCCAAAATGTAATGCTTCCATTGTCGGCAGGCCTGCATAATGGAATACATCTCTTTGTCATAGGTGGGATACTTTCGGACTGTGTCTGAAAGGGTCTCACTGGTATATTCCACTGGATGCCCCTACTAAGTAAGTACTGTCCCAATAGCATAGTCAAAGGAATATGTATCGATCTTAAATGGTTGTCGCAAGTTTGGTAATGTGAGCACCGATGCAGAGAAAAGGATATTCTTCAATTATGCGAACGCCTTCTGTTGAGATTCAAACCAAAAGAATTTTTCTTTCGCTCCTCCCTTGGTGACTTGACTCAAAGTCCAAGTGATATGAGGGAACCCCAACACAAACCTGTGGTAGAAATTGACAAGACCCAGAAAGCTGCGGAACTTTGTTAGAGTGGTTGGGGTTGGCCAATCTCGAATGAACTAGATCTTGGCTGGGTCCACATGCACCCCCCGCTCATCAATAATGTATCCCAAATATTGTACTTGGGTCATGCCAAAAGTTAATTTCTCCAAATTGGCACACAACTTATGTTGCTGCAGTGTTTGGAGGAACTGTTGAATGTGGTGGATGTGATCTTCCCAACTCTGGTTGAAGATCAGGATTTCAACCAAATATACCAAGACGAATGAGTTGGTGAATGGTTGCAAGATGACATCCATTAGCCTCATGAAGGTTGTGGGAGAATTCGTCAACTTGAAAGGCATGAAAAACCATTCAAAAAGGCCCTCCTTAGCTTTGAAGGTAATCTTCCACACATCAAAGGGTTCGATTAGTACCTAGTGATACTTGGAATTCAAGTCAATCTTGTTGAAATATTTGGCCCCCTTGAGTTGGTCCAGAAGGTCATCAATCCATGGGATCAGATACCTATTCTAGACAGTGATCTTGTTCAGCACACAATAGTCAATACAGAGTCTCCAAGTCCCATACTTCTTCTGCACCAACATGATTGGGCTCCCACGGGGCGATAAAATCAGCCTGATGTGACCTCTCTATAGCAACTCTTGAATATGCCTCTTGATTTTTTCATTATCTAGAAAATATCATCGATATATTGGTCTAATGGGTAGAGGCGGGCCTAGGTTCCAATCGATGGAGTGCTTGACCTGATAGTGAAGAGCCACCCCTGCAAGTGAGGTGAAGATGGCCCCGTACTCCTCCACGACCTTGTCCATATTTTTTTTCATGCGGAAGAGCCCTGTCTGGAGGCATGGCCACAGTCTTATTCTTTCCCTGAGGGAAGATCATAAGGAAAACAAATTTCCCAATTTTAGAAATGAGCTTACAACATTTCTTCGTAGTGATCAAAGAGATCGCAGTAGGTGGTACTACCTCCGATATCCTATACAAATTTTACCCAAAATAACAATAATAGCGCGAGGCCGAGACTCATACAAAACATGTCACTGCCACAAGTATGGTTGGCCTAATAATACATCACAAAATTCAAGAGGAGCAATATCACATAATACCTCATTCGTTAAGGGCTTGATGTTGTAGGGAAGGTGACATTGTTGGCTGACGCGGAGATCCTATCCTTGGTGAAGCTATTTGATGGTGTATGGTTGTGAGTGTGTTGTGATCGGTAGGCCCATCCACTTTGTTAGTCTCCTGTATTCTACAGTATCACTAGATGACTATGGATTTTCTCCACTCTGCGGAAAATAACATTCCCTAACGATCATTTATTTTGAGAAATCTCACTGCCTTCATTATTTTCCTTTTAACCCATTCACTATATCTCATTTTACCTTCTCCAGCATTCTCATGCTCTAAAAAATCTTGTTTTGACTTAAAAACCCCTCATTTAGCCTTACCCTTTCTTAAAGCCCTCTTCCCTATACTAAAACCCTAGCTTCCCCACTAAAAACCCTTCCCCTTCACTCATTTTCCTCTATTTTCATTCAAAACAATGTAAAAACCCTTTTTACATTGTTTTGAAATTAGTTTTATATCGAGTCCCACTTTTTAAATAGACTCTATTTATTTAAAACCTTGCGCATTATTTTAAACCCCTTTATATTTTAAACCCCCCGCTTTACGCCTTTACCCTCCGCAATCATATAACCCTAGCCCCAGCTTATGATTAAGCGCTTCCACTTTGATATAGCCCGATCCCTACATTATAAAAGCCCCGCGCTGACATTTTAACCAGCCATCTCATTCGAAGTCCCGGCCCCACCTTCCTAACTAACCTGCAACCCATGCTCACCTGACCACCGTCAGATCTTTGCCCCGTGATCCAATGGCTATCGTGCCCTATCGCACACCCAAAAGCCTGTTGTTTAAACACCACGGGAGCTTGTGAAATGGGCGGTTTTCGCACCCGTCCTTTCCTCCACGTGTCGCCCCTCCGTCTTATCGCATCCCTCCATCTGATACCACCTCACCGCATTTTGACCATGCAAAAAAACCTGAAAATAACCCTCGCACCATAAATAAAACCGCTGACCCCATTCAAACATGGCAAAGCCCTGCGTCTCTACGATAAGCCCCGAGCCACCATATAACCCTTGCAACGTCTCTAAAAACCCAAAACGCCACATCTAAATGCAGAAACCAAAACCTACCATTTTCCAGACTTTGTCCACAACTCAGGTTTTTTTAATAAATTGTTTTAAAGTTTTGCAGGTGCCATACATATCAATAAATGCAATATATTTGCATTCCCAAGTCCAAAAACTGCTAAATTAGGGTTCTCTAGGTGACGATCCAGGAGCCTTATTCATTTAAGGATCAGAAGCACAAGATTAATCAGAGGCAGCAATGGATCATGACCATTAATGATCATGCAATTACTCCAAAGATAGAACGAGTTCTTCAAAGGACAGGGTAAATAAAATAAAGGATTTTTACAATGGTTGTGTAGAGATGAAGACAAATAATAAAGACATAGTTAAAGATTAGTCAGGGGTTAAAATATGAAATAAAAGGTTAAGAGACAAAGTCAAAATAAAGGAAAGATAAGGAAGAAGATAAAACAGTGAGATAAAGAAAGAAATGACAGTGATAACAAAGGCAGTAAAAGAGAAACAGATAAAAGATACAGAAGAAGACAAATCAGAGTTTAAAGACAAATTAGAAACAAATCTACGAGGAATACCAGGTCAGGTGTCAAGGCCATTCAACATTTAACTCTTCCTAATCACTTTGGCCACCTACAGCAGAATTTTGACTTAATGAAAGCAGCTACAGTTGATGTTACAGTTAGAGATATTTTGGAAGCTACTCAGAAGTTATCGTAAAAGTTAATGAAAAGGAAAATAGTTAAAAATATCTTAAAATTTAGCTCAGCAGTAAATCAGAAAGTTATTATTAAAGTGAGTCAGTCAGAGATATTTTGGCATTGGGCCTTGCATGGTCTCAATTTTCAAACACCATTTACTCTGTAATAAATACAAATGTGTCACCCTAGATTAGGGCAACCTCCTCATCTGCAGTTAAATACTGTATGTTTTGTTCATTAGTATGGTTGGTTGGTTGCTAAGCTAGGTTTTGAGCAGACTCTGAGTTGCAAAGATTATTGCACTGGAGCATTGTAACTGTTTTGGACATCAGTAATACAAGCACGTTCACAATATTCTTGAGTTATGTTAATGGTGATGTTTTCCCTCTCTGTCAATGTTTCTCCTTTTTTTTCCATATTGTACATCAATTTCTCTTATAAGAGAACATAAATTTTAGATTGAGATATGTTGTTTTGGCACCTCAACTCTGTCTGCTACTTTTATCTTAATGTTTTCTTCTGCAAGGTCTAATTAAGGAATTCAAGGGTGTCCTGCTCTTTAGTTTCACTTGGCTTGTTGTCTTGATATTTTCTTAGGAAAGTTTAGATAAAGAATTCAGGGGTGTCTTGCTCTTTAGTTTCTCCAAAACTATTTATCTTAAAGACCTTCTTCTAAGTTTAGTTAAATAATTTAGGGGTGTCCTGCTCTTTAATTTCACAAAACTGTTATCTTGAATGTTTTCTTTGTCTGAAAGTAATAACTAAAGAATTCTTAATTTCTCTTTAGGATTATTGGATTGTTGTCTTGAGGCTTTGTTAGTAAAATTTAATTAAAGAATTCAGGGGTGTCCTGCTCTTTAGTTTCTCTTAAACTGTTATCTTAAAGGCTTTTCTCATTGGAGTACAGTTAAAGGATTCTTAATTTCCCTTTAGTTTTACTAAATTCGCAACTTGATGTCATTTAATATTTCATCTTACCTAAAAAGATCCATTTAATATAGTTAGCTTGCCCTATGAAAACCCTTTAAGAGTTGATGTAAAATTAAAACATTTTATGACTCCATAGCCCAATGGATTAAGCTTCCCACATTCTATCTGTCCAACCTACAATCAATCAATCAATCAAAACAAACAACTCCAAAACTTCATAACTAGCCTAAAATCAGAAAACATAAGTCATAAAGATAAATCAATTAATAATAAACATAGAGAGATACCTCTCTGAGCCCAAGAAGGCTAGGTCCTGGACTCCAAATTGGTTTCATGTGGTTCCCTGCTACTTTTTCTTTCCAATCTTTCAAATTATAGGGAGCCAACATAATTGGCGACCATAGTGGGGACCTGAGTTATTAAAAAGTTTAATATTTACTCAAGAACTCAGAAACCCCATTCAAATTTAAATGACTCAAGTATTAGCCAAGACTAGCATATGGTTGTGATGGTGGACAACAACCAGCCTCAAGAAAGTTGAAATCATCCACCTGGTGACTCCACTAGTTTTCAGTAGGCCTGCTGACTCCACTGGTTTTCTACAGACTTCACTAGGAAATTATTGAGAAATCCTGATATCATCAAAACTCAAATAGAACCCAGTTAAAATACTTTGTGAATAAATTATTTCTCACATATTGGTTTGTTTCTCAGACTATTATAAAACTTTCAACCTCTCTCAAACTTGGGTCCAAGTTCTAGTTTCTAGAAGAATATGTACCAGATCCCATCCTGACCCAAACCCTCCTGCAATAGTTGACAATCTAGAGCACATCCTAAGGAAATATCTTATATCTAAAAATTCAACTATCAATAGAACTATTCGCAAAGTAAGTTCCTTACCTGAAAATCTTAAAAACTTGTAGGATATCCTATCTGGCTTACCCCTGGAACAAAGCTTGTCTAGGACTAAATCCCAGAGTTGGATAACCCAGATAATTTTAGACCCATCCATCTTACAGCAGAATCTTGTTGTACTAACTTTGACCCCCATTAATACACCCACAGTTCACCTTCCTCCATTTAACCCTCCACCTCCTTTTGTCAACCCTCCACTTGTTAACCCTCCTTTGTTTCCCCATCCCCCTGTCATGGCAACCTTGTATGCCCCATTAGTCTTACCATTGCCTTTAGTATTCCTACCACAGGACTATCAGTCCAAGATCGCCTTATTTGATGCAAGTGGTTCTACAACTGCTCAACAACATGTGGATATAATGGATGACCATTTTGACAGACAAGAAATAGATGATGAAACTATTAAACTAAGAATTTTTTCTCAAAGCTTAGGGGGAGAAGCAATAAAATGGTTTAAATACCTAACCCCTAATAGTATACATGACCTCCCTACTTTTCATCAACTATTCTTAAACAAATTGGAAGTCAAGAAAAATCCTCTCCAAGTCTTATCAGAGTATGAAAACATCAAAAGAAATGTTGGAGAAGGTGTCCAAGAGTACTGCACTAGGTTCAATACTGTATACAATGCCCTCCCTCCTCACATGAAACCTCCACAAGGTCTAGCCCTAATGAATTTTCTAGATAATTTTGACCCATAAATGGCTTATCAACTAAGAGAAAGAGACCCTCTTACATTAGAAGATATGCAGAGGGGAGCAATAAGTGTAGAGGAAAATATGATTGCCAAAAGGGCTAGAATGAAAAATGAAAAAAGAGTCACATATAGGGAAGAGGTTGTAGCCTCCACATCTAATACTAAGATTGATAACCTTGTTAGAACTATGGAAAGGTTGATGGAGAGAATAAACATGAATGAGAGAGCTTACCCCAGATAAAACCAAGTGGCTCCTCGGAATAGAAACCATAACCAAAACCAAAACTTTAGGAGAAGACCCCCTCAAATAAGACAGAGAGAACAGAGGGAACCTGACCAGCAAATCAGGCCTCCTTTCCAAGAAAACTATGCTGATGAGGATGAGGGGGTGATTGAAGAACCGGAACAAAATCAAATCAATCTAATGGGAGTTAATAATGAGGATATTGTTTTCCTCACTGAGGAAGAACAAGGCATTTTTACCCCAAATGAAGAAGAATGCCAAGAATATGAGGATTATAAAAAAATCTTCGAAAATGCCATCATGGAAGTACATAGGTAGTGTGAACTCAGAAGCCGGAAAACTCAATATATTCCTAAGAGAAAGAAACCTGAGATTTCTGTGAGAAATACCCCTGAAAATGATCCTAACAAGATAGCAAAAAATTCAAACATAATGGTTAAAATTTCTGATAAAAATAAAAACAAAAACAATCCAGAAAGAAGCACTAGTAAATCAACTAGTAGCCCTAACAAAAATGATTTAACTAAGATCCCCAATACAAATCAACAATTTGAAATTGTTGCAAAAACAGTGGTTGATAAAACTAATTTAAATCTGCCAAAAACACAAACACCCTTCAATATTGAGAATGAAATTGCCAAGATAAAAATTTCCATACCTCTTACTGAATTAGTTAGCCAAGATGTATATAGATCCCAAGTTTTGAAAGCTTTAAACATAGGAGAAAATATTGATACTATAAACCTGAATGATTACAAACCTGAGCTTTTGTTTGGACCTGAAGTAGAAGGCAAATTTCAAGAGGGAGGTGTCCCCCCATTTTATGTCAGTTTTAACATCCATGATAAAATCCTTCATAATGCCATGTTAGATTCAGGAGCTTCTCATAACCTCATGCCAAAGGTAGTTATGGAAAAACTAGGCCATGAGATAACTAGACCATAAAAAAACTTGTACTCTTTTGACTCCAATAGAGTCAAATGTCTAGGTCTAATCAAATATCTCTGTGTTAATCTAGCACAAATACTAGCCAAAAGCCTAGTAATGGATATTGTAGTGGCTGAAATTCCCCCTAAATATGGCATGCTCTTATCACGCTCATGGGGAGCTAAACTACAAGGCACCCTCCAAATGGACATAACCTATGCTACCATACCAGTCTTTAGTCAACAAAAGAGATTATATAGGGAAACTCGTATGAAATACATGGTCAGTAGTCAAGAAAAGCCTGATAACTCCCATTTATATTCTATCCACACGGACCTTGATTCAGTTATCCTCTACAATGATGAAAAATTAATGAACAAGTGGCAATAAATGAGCAAACAGCTGAAGAACAGTCAGAACAGTCAGACCAAATAGAAAATAAACAACAAAAAGAACAACATAATTCTAAACCTGAACCTCTATGGAGCATGAGCTTTGATGGTTCTTGTGGAAAAATTGGATCTAGAGCAGGTGTTTGGATACACAACACTAAGAACAACCACGCAGAGGGTCATTCATATAAACTAAACTTTCAATGTAAAAATAATATATCAGAATATGAGGCACTCCTTCTAGGGCTACAATTACTGAAGAAATTAGAATCCAAAAGGATATCAATCCATGGGGATTCAGAACTAGTCATTAGGAATATTAAGGGAGAATATTCGGCTAAACATCTTAGATTAAGAGCCTACGGTAATGATGCCCTTGACCTCCTAAAAACATTCAAAGAATATGACCTTGCCTTTGTCCCCAGAAATCCAAATATCCTTGCCAACGGTCTAGCCTTTGCAGCCAGTACTTGTCAACAACCTCATCATAACAAACAATACACAGTAAAGGTTAAATATAGACCAGCAATCCCTGATAATGAAAGATATTGGCAAGTTTTTGAAGATGACAAACAGATTGAAGATTTCTTGCAGTCTAGAGATGAGTTTGAGTTTCCAGATTCGGACTTACATCATGAAGAGGATTTCTCTACAAAGGAACAATCATGCAAGGAGGAGTCCCTTCATGATACTGATATAAATACGTTAGCAGAAAAACACCCACATAAGGCAGAAATGAGTGAAGATCCAGAAAAGGAAGTCTTTGAAGTGTTGCAATTCAAATATAATACCTTTCCAAGAGAACTTGTCCCTCTAGAAGAACTTTTTGATTTCAATGATGTTGCTAGCAAGCCAAAATGGAATCCACTGAAGAAAATGTAGAAGAATGCAATATAGGCAGTGATCAAGAGCCCAAAATGGTGAAATTGTCAAAGACACTGCCAACTCCTATAAAACATAAATATATTGATCTATTCAAAGAATTCAGTGATGTGTTTGCCTGGAGCTATGAAGACTTGAAGTCATATGATACTGATATCATCCAACACAAGATTCCACTCAAGAGAGTCAGAAACCCTTTAAACAGAAACTGCGCAGAATAAACCCTATTCAAATGCCACTGGTTGAGAAAGAGATAAAGAAAATGTATGATGCTGGAATAATAGTCCCACTCAGATACTCAGAATGGGTTTCAAATATTGTATCTGTGAGGAAGAAGACAAGGGATATTAGGCTCTACATAGACTTTAGAAATTTAAACAAAGCATCCCTGAAGAACAACTACCCTTTCCCAAAAATGGATCACATATTGCAAAGGGTAGTAGGCTCCAAAAGTATCTCTGCGTGATGGCTTTTCAGGGTACAATCAGGTGCTGGTACATCCAAATTATCAACACAAAACAACTTTCACCACACCTTGGGGCACCTTCATGTAAGTAAAAAGGCCTTTTGGGGTTAATGAATGTTGGAGCTACTTTTCAAAGAGAAATGGATATTGCTTTCTCAGAAGAAATAGGCTACTTCATTTTAATATATCTTGATGACATAACATTCTATTCAAAAACTGATGAAGAACATCTAGCTCACTTAAGAAAAATCTTTGAGAAGTGTAGAAAGTATGGCTTGTCCTTAAATCCCAAGAAATCTTTGTTTGGCCTTCGAGAAGGGAAGCTTCTAGGCCACATCATATCTGAATAAGGGGTCAAGATTGACCAAAAGAGGATTGAGGGAATATTTAAAATCAGTCACCCAAGAAACATCAAAGAACTGCAATATTTATTGGAAAGATGAACTTCTTAAGAAGATTCATACCAAACCTTGCATAACTCCTGAGAAACATCACATTCATACCAAACCTTGCATAACTCCTGAGAAACATCACTAACATGCTCAAAAGAGAAACAAGAGTCAAATGGACCATAGAAGCAAAGCAATATTTTGACTTGGTGAAGCAAGCTCTTACACAAACACCAGTTTTGATCAATCCTGATTTCACCAAGGATTTCTTTATATTTTCCTTTGCATCAGAACACACAGTTGTTGCTGTCTTACTACAGAAAAATACAAAAGGACAGGAGCAACCCATAGCATTCTTCATCCAGGCACTAAGAGATGCACCTCTAAAATATAATATAATATAAAAACAGTTTTTTTCCTTAATCAAAGCACTAAAGGATTTCATAGTTTACATTCTGCATTCACACATCATTGCATTTGTGCCTCATTCAGTGGTTAAAGACATACTTACATGAGATCCTAATGGAAAAAGAGGAAAATGGATTTCTTTCATCTTGGAATATGATCTAGAAATTAAGCCCACCAAGTTAATCAAGGGACAAGGATTAGCTAAACTGATGGTTGAAACAAATTTTCAAGCATTAGACATCAATATGATTCACTCATTGGATGAACAAGAGGAGCTGGCGACTCCACCTATTGAGGAAGAATTTATGAACTCATCCTGGTATGTTGATATATTATATGTGTTTTTTAATCTAAATGTTCCTCCTAGTTTGTCCAAAACAAAGGCCAAATTCTTGAAGTTAAAAGTTGTAAATTTTTGCACTTTGGATAAAGTTTTATATTGGAAAAATTGTGGTGGTGTATTGCTTAAATTTTTGCCTGAAGAAGATGCAGATAGGATTATGCATGAATTTCATGAAGGGGAGTGTGGAGGTCATCTCTATTGGAAAACCACTGTTAATAAAATCTTTAATGTTGTCTTCTATTGGCCTACCCTCTTACAAGACATCCACAAAATGGTAATTTCCTGTCATAAATGCCAAATCTTTGAGGGAAAATGAAAGTTGTTGCCTTTGCCATTATAGCCAATTTTTGTTGAAGCTCCTTTTCAACAATGGGGTCTATATTTCATTGGAGAAATCCACTCTTCCTAATCTACCCAGCATAAATGGATCCTTACTGCAACTGACTATTTTACTAAATGGATAGAAGCTATTCCTTCCAGGACTACCATAGATTCAATGATTATCCGATTTCTTGAAAATAACATTTTGTCTAGGTTTGGTTGTCCTAGGAAAATCATGACTGATAATGATGTTGCCTTTAAATCCAAGAAAATCATGGATTCTTTCCACAGATATCACATTACTTTGGGACACTCTATAGCTTATTACCCTCAAGGTAATGGGTTAGCTGAATCCTCAAACAAGAGTTTGGTGAACATCATTAAAAAGTTTCTAGAAGAAAATAAGAAATCATGGCACAACAAACTGGTACATGCACTATGGGCAGACAGGCTAACAAATAAGAAATCAATTGATATGTCAGCCTATCAGCTAGTGTATGGAATAGATGCAGTCTGCCCAACATCCTTGGGAGTGCCAGTAATGAAGCTTATTCAAGAAGCATAGTCTGAAGAAAATGATATACAAATAAGGATAAATCAAACTATTCAATTACAACAAACCAAAGAGGGAGTATACAATAGGACACAATAGTTACAAGAAAACATCAAAAAACTCTTTGACAAAAGAACCAAGGAAAATGATTTTAAAATTGGAGACAAAGTGCTGAAGAGGGATTCAAGAAGAGAGGACAAAGGCAAGCATGGAAAGTTTGATAACCTTTGGAAAGGTCCATACACCATTCATTCTACAAGAGGTAATAATGCATTTTTATTACAAGAAATGGATGGAACAGAGTTATTTGGAGGTCCTATTAATGGCAGGATGTTGAAACATTATTTCAGTTAAGAATCTCAGTTTAAGTTTTCTTCATTGTATATAACATTGTTTAAAAAAAAATCTCAGAAAAATTGATACAAAAAGAGAGCAAGAAAAGAAAAAAAAAGAGGGCAGATAAAAAGAAAAAAGGTAAGCCCCATACCAAAGAATGAATATTTCTGAAAGTGTGCAAGTCAAAATGCCACTACTTTTGAAAAATTCTTGTTCAAACATACAGCCTAAACATGATTGGAGCAATTTTGAATTTTTGTTGATAAGTCAAAAAATTAAGGTTTGGAAAACTATTTAATCTTGGATTACCAATGATAGTTTACTTTTGCAAATAATATTGTGTGCAGCTTGTCCAAAATGCCACAATTCATGATGATCAAACTGTTTAATCTTGATTCATTCATGTTTTAAATTTCATGTTGATAGATAGTGAATAAAAATTTGTCAAACTGTTTAATCTTGACATATAAATAGTTAGGTAGAGAATAAAAGAGCTCATCAATCTAATCTGAGCCTTTGGAAGTTATAAGGTTAGAAATATATAGTTTTTCTTTTCAAAAGAAAAATGATTTCAAGGTTTGCAAGTCTAAATGCACCTCCAAAATGAAGAAAAAATGTTAGAATAGATGATGGGTAGGTAGAGCTAATTTGCAGGAAGCATGGTTTTCAAATTTTATAAGCCAAAGTAACAAAAAGTTGCAGCAAATTAGCAATTACAGAATGAAAATCAGCCAAATACAAACAGGCTACTAATCTACAAATATTCTTGACACCTCTTAAAGGAGCTGCCCTCCCCAGCTGGAGCCATTGTCAGTATCTTGTATTCTACAGTATCACTAGATAACTATGGATTTTCTACAGTCTGTTGAAAATAACATTCCCTGAGGATCATTTATTTTTAGAAATCTCATTGCCTTCATTATTTTCCATTTAACCCAGTCACTATACCTCATTTTACCTTCTCCAACATTCTCATGCTCTGAAAAATCTCGTTTTTGACTTAAAAACCCCTCATTTAGCCTTACCCCTTTCTTAAAGCCCTCTTCCCTACACTAAAACCCCAGTTTCCCCACTAAAAACCCTTCCCCTTCACTCATTTTCCTCTATTTTCATTCAAAACAATGTAAAACCCTTTTTTACATTGTTTTGAAATTATTTTTGTCTCAGGTTCCACTTTTTAAATAGACTTCGTTTATTTAAAACCCCGCGCATTATTTTTAACCCCTTTATATTTTAAACCCCCCGCTTTACACCTTTACCCTTCGTAATCATATAACCCTGGCCCCACCTTATGATTAAGCGCTTCCACTTTGATATACCCCGGGCCCCGCATTATAAAATCCTCGCGCTAACATTTTAACCCGCCATCGCATTCAAAGTCCTGGCCCCACCTTCATAACTAACCCGCGACCCATGCTCACCTGACCATCGTCAGATCTTTGCCCCCTGATCCAATGGCTATCGTGCCCTATCGCACAACCAAAAGCTCGTCGTTTAAACACCCTAGGAGCTTGCGAAATGGGTGGTTTCCAGGCCCATCCTTTCCTCCATGTGTCACCCCTCCGTCTTATCGCATCCCTCCATCCGATACCACCTCGTCGCTTTTTGACCATGCGAAAAACTCGAAAACCACCCTCGCACCATAAATAAAACCGCTAAATCATTTCAAACATGTCAAATCCCTGCGTCACTGTGATAAGCCCCGAGCCACCATATAACCCTTGCAACGTCTCTAAAAACCTGGAAAGCCACAGCGAAATGTAGAAACCAAAAGCTACCATTGTCCGGACTCTATCCACAGCTTAGGTTATTTTTAATAAATTGTTTTTATGTTTTGCAGGTGCCATACATATCGAGAAATGCGATACATTTGCATTCCTAAGTCCAAAAACTGTTAAATCAGGATTCTCTGGGTGGAAATCCAGGAGCCTTATTCATTTAAGGATCAAAAGTGCAAGATTAATCAAAATCAGCAATGGATCATGACCATTAATGATCATGCAATTACTCCAAAGACAACAAGAGTTCTTCAAAGGACAAGGTAAAGATATTTTTTACAATGGTTGCATAGAGATGAAGACAAATAATAAAGACACAGTTAAAGATCAGTCATAGGTTAAAAGATGAAAGAAAAGTTTAAGAGATAGAGTCAAAATAAAGGAAAGATAAGGAAGCAGATCAAACAGTGAGATAAAGAAATAAATTACAGTGATAACAAAGGCAGTAAAAGAGAAACAGATAAAAGATACAGAAGAAGACAAATTAGAGTTTAAAGACAAATCATAAACAAATCTACGAGGAAGACCAAGCCAGGTGTTAAGGCCATTCAACATTTAACTCTTCCCAATCACATTGGCCACCTACAGTGGAATTTTGATTTAATAAAAGCAACTAAATTTGATGTTATAGTCAAATATATTTTAGCAGCTACTCAGAAGTTATTGTAAAAGTTAATTAAAAGGCAAATAGTTAAAAATATCTTAAAAGTTAGCTCAGCAATAAATTAGAAAGTTATTATTACAGTGAGTCAGTTAGAGATATTTTGGCATTGGGTCTTGCATGATCTCAATTGTCAAACACCATTTACTCTGTAATAAATACAAATTTGTCACCCTAGATTAGGGCAACCTCCTCATCTGCAGTTAAATACTGCATGTATTGTTCATTATTATGGTTGGTTGGTTGGTTGGTTGGATGGTTGCTAAGCTGGATTTTGAGTAGACTCTGAGTTGTAAAGATTATTGTACTAGAGCATTATAACTATTTTGGACATCAGTAATACAAGCATGTTCACAAGATTCTTGAGCTATGTTAATGGTGATCTTATCCCTCTATGTCAATGTTTCTCCTTTGTTTTCCATATTGTACATCAATTTCTCTAATAAGATAACATAAATTTTAGATTGAGATATGTTGTTTTAGCACCTCAACTTTGTCTGTTACTTTTATCTTAATGTTTTCTTCTACAAGGTCTAATTAAGGAATTCAGGGGTGTCCTTCTCTTTAGTTTCACTTGGCTTGTTGTCTTGAGGTTTTCTCAGCAAAGTTTATCTAAAGGATTCAGGGGTGTCCTGCTCTTTAGTTTCTCCCAAACTATTTATCTTAAAGACCTTCTTTGAAGTTTAGTTAAAGAATTCAAGGGTGTCCTGCTCTTTAATTTCACTCAATTGTTATCTTGAATTTTTTCTTTGTCTAAATGTAATAACTAAATAATTCTTAATTGCTCTTTAGGATTACTAGATTGTTGTCTTGAGGCTTTCTTAGTAAAGTTTAATTAAAGAATTCAGGGGTGTCCAGCTCTTTAGTTTCTCTTAAACCATTATCTTAAAGGCTTTTCTCGTTGGAGTATAGTTAAAGGATTCTTAATTGCTCTTTAGTTTTACTAAATTCACAACTTGCTGTCATTTCATATTTCATCTTACCTAAAAAGATCCATTTAATATATTTAGCTTGCCCTATGAAAATTCTTGAAGATTTGATGTACAATTAAAACCTTTTATGACTCCATAGCCCAATGGATTAAGCTTCCCAAATTCTATGTTTCCAACCTACAAGTAATCAATCAATCAAAACAAACAACCCCAAAACTTCATAACTAGCCTAAAATCAGAAAACATAAGTCATAATGATAAATAAATTAATCATAAACATAGAGAGAGCCCTCTCTGAGCCTAGGAAGGCTAGGTCCTGGACTCCAAAGTGGTTTGATGTGGTTCCCTGCTACTTGTTCTTACCAATATTTCAAATTACAGGGAGCAAACACGCTTCACGACCTCTGCTGAAATGAGGTTCTTTTGGCTCCCACTGTCGCCCTTCACCCACATCTGGGAATGGAAGAGGTGCTCCCCTTCCTTTGGATCTTTGAGTTCTCCCTTCTGGATCTTGGTGGTGGCAACGGTAGCACTGGGCTCCACATCAATAATCTACTTCCCTTTGTCATTCCCCTTGTTGGGCACTGACTCAGAGTCGGAACAAGCATCTGATTCGGAAGCCTTCAACTCAGCCGCCAGTGACTGCTTGTCCTGAGACTCACTTATGTTGTGAGTGGAGCTCTTATGGAACTCACACCACTTTCGTGTGTCCTTCTTTGGCTTCATGGTGTTGTTATTCGCTTGCGGCTTCAACGAGTTGACCTGTGTCACCCCACCTTGGCCTTGTACTTTGTCATGCGGTTTGGGGCGCCTTTCCCTTGATTTTGATTCTCAGATCCAAATTCTCGCTTCTTCTATTTGAATTTCTTCTCAATCTTGGCAGCATATCGGTATGTTGCACCAAGTGAGGAGATGTCGAGGAGCTCCATTTCCTCCTGGATATATATATGTGCAGACAACTACGGTACTTAAGAACCAAATATTTCTTTGAATCTTTGATACCCAACTTTGTGCGCAGGGTATGGAACAAATTCATCAGCTCATGCACATCTTGATCCCTTTGTTTTCATAGTGTATTCCATTGTATTTACTTTTCCTCATAGCTCCTGACAGGGTAGTATTGTTCCTTGATGGAGTCTCGAAAAACATTCCAAGTGGGTGCGGCCGAGAACAGGGAGGATTCACCCTTGTCCTTTTGCTCACAGTAGGTTTCCCACCAGTCCTTGACATGGGGGGTGAATTTGAAGAGTACAAAAGTAATCTTTTCCTTATTGGAAAATTCATGAACCAAAAAATATCCATCTAATAGATTCAATCATCTATCTATGGCATCTGCGTCTTTGACCCTTAAATATGGGAATGTTGAAGTTAACTTGTACCTTAAAAGGAGTATGCCTCTAGAGTGGCTTCCGGATGAAGATGTGTCATCGGTGGGTACTTATCGAAGGATATTGGAAAAGCTATCCATCATCGTGTTCCTTTGTTTCTCGAGGGCTTCCTTGAGAAATATTTTAATAGGGTCTCATGCTCCCCCCTCTTTCTTTTCCTCTGCCATGGGAGGTCGTCATGGTTTGTGAGGCTAATCTTGAAAAGGTTCAACCAAATTGAGCCCTAACTCCTTATACCCCAACCTCATTGGGGACATGCAAAGAAAGATCGAGAAATAGCAGACCACTCTAATACCACTAATTCGGATTTATGCAGTTACGCAATAAAATACAGAAATACACATAAACGTAGAGAGCCAACAGAAAATATACTTCATTTCATTAATATCAAATAACTGAAATAATATTACAAACATAATGGGAATAAACTAGCTCAGGCAATGTGGGGACTACATGCCTCTGGACTGTGTTACAATGAAGCTCAAGGGTCTTTTTATTATTGAAAAACATGAGAAAACCCTAAACAACCAAAACCCTAACCCTGGGAGATGGAACGCTAATATTTTGTGGGCTCCGTTGGGGTTAGTTGGGCAGCCAACTTCCTGGGGTCGTAACTTGGTCATATTATCTTCATTTGGCGCATACGATATATCATGATAAATATGTCTCTGAGTATTATAGGATTTGTTGCAGGCCCCTGCCTATAGCTATGGGCCTATTGCATACCACAAAAAAAACGTCATTTAGGGGGTCAAAACTGATCTAGAATTTAGGACTCGAAAAACTGCTAAAAATAGTAAATGTTGCTATAAACATGGAAACTGATGAAATCGCTTCGAGGTCTAGGTCGAATAGGTGGGTGGCCACCAATATCCACCTAGATCATTATGAAAAGACTATAACTATAATATCTTATGTGTAACACCTCAACCCATCATAAATAACAACATACTAGGAATTTCAACAATAATTTCACCAAAACAAAAATCATTGCTTCATGGAACACTTTTCACACAAACTTTTGTGGAAGTTTAGACGATACCATCAGTGCAACTACAATGGATTTTGGGAGAGAAATTATCTAAGAGAGATCAAGTATTTGGGTGGTATATGGTTCCCTCTAACCTTGTGATAGTTGGATGAGGGTCTGCATGTTCAAAAGCAACAATAAAGGTTGTCATATCTAACATTATTTTGTCAAGCTTTAGTGGCCATGCAAACCCAATTGTAAAAATACTAAAGTTATTTAACCC
Organism: Pinus albicaulis; assembly: GCA_034641835.2. NCBI lineage: Eukaryota > Viridiplantae > Streptophyta > Pinopsida > Pinales > Pinaceae > Pinus > Pinus albicaulis. The sequence continues at coordinate 145,019,202 of CM076569.1, read as the reverse complement.
AAGTCCTAATCGAGCTGAGAGGCTCATTCTACATCTCAATATGAGAGAGAGGTGTGATTATGTCTGTACTCAACATGGAGTTGACATGTGCCCCTCTTAAAATAAAATATTCTCTAAATAGAAAATCAATGTCAACTATGATAATAAAAAAATATGTATGTTTACTTGGTTTTAATTAAAAACATTATAAAACATTAATAAATCCAACCTCACTATGGTCACTCTATTTGTTGTTGATATTACAACCCAATGTGGTGAAAATATTTCACTCAATTGTAGTCATAAATAAAAAAATTCTGATGTCCACATGACATAATATAAATTAATAGCAACTTTAAAATGAGATAAAGTAATTAGAAGTAGAAAATAGTGTGAGTAAGATGTTATGCCTTATACTTTTCAAAATATTTCAACACGAGATCTAAAATAAGTATTTGAAGATCTATGTTAACTAGTATAGGTCGATATCAACTTCATATATAGTTATATAAAGAAAATTTTGTTTAAAAAAATGTTTTAATGTTGTGTATAGTAAAATATTTAATGTCCAAAGAAAAATAGTAATTGAAAGTTAAAAAGTAAAATAAAAAATATCAAGTATTTCCTAATAAGAATAATAAGAGGGAGATGTGTAATTCGTTCAATTCTTAATATAAATTAATATGTGACATTTAAAAATATTCATAATGATAAAAAATTCCAATGTGGGTCATCAATCAATATGTAGTATTAAATAATATTGGTGCATACTTAAAAATATATCAATTAAAAAAAAAAACCATATTAATGTCAACAATGTAGTTCATAGATAAAATGTCGCAATGCACATGTTATGTAAAACATTTTAATGTCAACTATGTATATATTATATATTGTTTAAAAAAAATATGTATATATCATATAATTCAATTTTAAAAAATAAGTTCGTAGTGAGGCTACTTGTGTTTTTCTACTTGATGTACTTCTTTTTGGAAGAATGAATATAACTCTGACTATATATATATAAGTTTGAAGTAGTCTTACTCTTTTACATTTTGGACCTATTCTTTTTTTTAGTCAATTTTCTTTGAAATCCAACAAAAAAAAATGCACTTACAAGTTGAAGTTATGTACTCTATATAGCATTCAAAAATGCAATTTAAACAATGAAACATTACACACTATATATATATATAAAAAGAGAACTACTAAAAATTCATTGGGATCTATCAAGGGATGAGAGGTATGCAATTTTTTTCAAATTTTGCACTCTCAAAAAGTTTGCCCCTAGAAAGATTTAATCCCTCGTAAAATAATACTAAATCCATACTTATCACAAATCTATAATAATTACATTGAAGGTGTTTACTTTTGAATCATTCCATGTTGTATGCATAACCACAAGATAAAATTGTTTCTTCAAGCACAACAATGAAAGACAAATTTTCCCAAATCTTAACGAAATGAACTACCTTCTATGTATCTTTACACCTTTAGAAACAACTGCTAGTAATAATTTTAATAAAAATTATGCCTACAACTATTAACCCATCCATTCTAAAACGAGAACATACTAGGAATTTCAACAATAATTTCACAAAAAGAATTTGGTCACCAGCTTTCACACAACCGTGGAGGTTTAGACGATACCATCAGTGCGACTACAATGGACTTTAGTAGAGAAATTTACCAAATAGAAATTGTTGCGTGGCTATATGGTTCCCTGTAACCTTGCCATAGTTGGATGAGTTCCTGTCTGCTTAAAAGCAATAATAAAGGTTGTCATATCTGACATTATCTCAAATTAAATGGCTAGTTAATGTGATAATGTAGTTTAGACATAAAATCTTGAAAAAAAATCATGAATATATAAAACCCTCTTTCTACATGCTCACACAGTTTTGATGTCAACACTACCTTATTCCACTTGCTTACACATTTTTTTAATGTTAACATTACTCTATGATTACCACTGTTTTGATGTTTGGCATCTCATGTTTTCAAGTTTAATATTAAGCATCATATACTAAGTTATTGGAAGATACTGTTTTGATGTTTGGCATCTCATGTTCTCAAGTTTAATATTAAGCATCATATACTAAGTTATTGGAAGTTATTAGTTATTAGTTATTGAACAAGATGCAAAGATAATAAATTAATTATTGATTTAATATTGTTCCTAATATTTTTCTACTTTCAAAAATCCAAGAATCATCTGGAAACAATATTGTAATTGCCTTTGTTGCTTGTTTGTGATGGCCTTTTCCTGCAAAAGTTCCTCAATTTCTTGATGTTCAGTGCCTAGAATCTGTTACCTCCAATCTATTGGTTGCTCTGAGTTTGTTTCCTCTTTTCTACCTACGTAAGACCAATACATCACTGCGACTCTAAAGCTTCGGGGGATATCTATCCCTTTACGCAAGTTCCAGATGATTGCATCGTATGAGAATTTCTTCATAATGGTACATGGGCTTATTTTCTTGTATTTCAATTTTTTATATTGTCCCAACTGAAGTCAGTTTTTATGAAGTGCACCGATGCTTTATTACCAATTACAATTGATCGGAGTCTTCATAAATCATCTGCCTTCTCCTTGTGAATATGGTTTCTTTCATAAAACTTTGACACTCCATGCAAATCCAGCATTTATTCTGCAAATAGCTCAATATTTGCACTTCTTGACAACAATAACTCTAGTGCACCCCGGGGAGCCCTGCCATAAACAGTACGAAAGGAGGTTAGACACGTAAATGTATTCAATGACTTGTTTGGCAAACTCAGCCTAAGTCAACTTGCTTCCACCTAAACTCTCAGCGAATTTCCCAAGCTTCTAAACCAGCTACCTCTATTCTGCGCATCTATTTGAAGATGATAGATAAAAGTATGTCAAAGATTTGTTTCGAAGTTATTCCACAGAGACCTGTTCACAAAGAGGGCATCTCTGTCAGAGGAAATGTTCTTGAATAGTGTTCGTAGTCTCACAATAACTATGCCAACTTTGTTGTGTGAATGGTCTTTTGAGATGGTATGCAAATGAAAGAATAACTATGCCAACTTTGTTGTGTGAACGGTCTTTTGAGATGGTATGAAAATGAAATGTGGCACTGCAAAATTTGTCAACCACTACAAAAATATTATCATTCCCTTTCTCTACCATCACAAAACCAAATTCATTCCCTTTCTTAGTAATCCCAAAACACAAAAGGTGGACAGTTCCTCCCAAGATTCTCTTGACACAAACTATAGATTATATTACTGTGTTTTGCCATGGCATAACTCATATACACCCCACAAAAGATAGAATCATTCTCTTTTTTCTTTCTTAGTAAACCCCAAAACAAAACAAAGTACGGACAATTCCTCTGTAGAGGATTTTGATACTAACAATGGACTACATAGTCTTGTCTTTTGCCATGGGATAACTCATATATACCCCACAAAAGATAGAATCATTGCCTTTTTTCTTTCTTAGTAAATCCCAAAACAAAAGAAAGTATGGACAATTCCTCTGTAGAGGATTTTGATACTAACAATGGACTACATAGTCTTGTGTTTTGTTCTGGGATAACTCATGCATTTATGTCCACTACCTGTCAGTGTTCTATGCCTAATACCTGGCAGTGCTTTATGCTCACTATGATCAAAGTACTTTAATATGACGGTTTTTCAATTGGTCACTGATTGTCCCAATCTAGTTTCCCAATATGGACTAATTTAATAGCATACCCAGAACAATATTGCAGCATGTCCATATGCGGAGCGGTGCCTTTCTTCACAACTGAGAAACCCCTGTGACCGGCCACAAGCAGAACCATACCATTTTTCCGGAACCAAGAACATCATGTGACCTGCCAATATGCCTATTTCATCATGAATTTATGCCCACTATGATGTGGCACATCAGGTTTATAATTGGAGTGAATCAATAAGTGGGCAAGGAAAAGCTCTGTGCTATATACTCTTCTTCTTCAAATTTTCAAATTCCAATGATTTTATTGTCATAAAATGCGTCAAAAACCCTTAATTACAAAATTCCAGAATCAAAATTCCTATCAATCAAATAAAACCATAACTTATGAACCAAAAAATTCCCATAAAATGATAACGTTCACTCTATTCCTCTAATAGTAAATCCCTAATTTGTGTAGTGCCAATAGGGATCTGAACCCTCATGGCACACAAATTCCCATTTTCCTAGTAAATGAACGAACCATCTGATAGCATATCCCTAATCAGGTTAGTGCCAGTGGATATGTAAACCCTCAAGGCACACAATCCCCAGTTTCCTGGTAAATGAGTGAACCATGTCAAGATAGTGCGCCTTCAGGTGTTTAAATGCGTTCAGGTGGTACACTTATAAGCGATTTACGATTAGAGACAATTTTACGACATACACTCCATTCCTATAGTATTTAACCTCTACATTGCATAACTCGAGCTGCAATTTTTCGGCCGTGGGAAAGTGTGGTCAGCAAATTTCATTTGAATACAAGGGTTTTCGAGTGGTAAAGAAATTTTTATTTTGGCTCATAGATTGTAAATCTTTAAATTGGAGATCCATGGCAAGTTCTCAAAATCAATACCCTTACCCGGCATATTCAAATTAGACTCAAGAATTACTGAAACATGAATAAGAGAATCATTCGCAGATCTTTACCTTTACAGTCTGAAGAACAGTCTAAATCTAGATACTCAGCTCTTTTGTTTATTTATTATAAACCAAATTCCCAGAAGAGCCCCTACAAATACTAAATACACCAAATATGGATAGGGAGCACAGCTCCCAAGCATAAGATTAATGATTGATTGCATAACTCTTTAGAAATAAGAGAACATCGGAATCTCTCCCGGGTACACCAAAAGCTAACAATATTATACAATCATATACTGTTTAATGTATTGATTCTCATTCACATATGTATTTTGCAATCCCTGCCAATTGTTTATACAAGATTTGATATAAAGTACATAAGATCACAGAAATAATCTCTGGTGCGGTATGCTGCCTCTGCTTAGGCACAGGTAGCTGAAGGAACAGTGCTATTTTTCTTCTTTAATGAGATATGAGGTTTCTTTAATTTCTGGCTTCTAGAGTTTTTGCCTCAGGGTCAGCAATTAATCTTTGAAGCTGCTGATTTTTCAATTGGTCAACCCCTTTATCTTTTACCCTTTTGCTTAGACAAATTTCTTGACTTGCCCTTTGAAGAGCCCTCGTCAGAGGCTTCTAAATCCCCTCGGCATGAGCTTGGCCTAGGCCTGCAAAATAAATCATTGTTATAAAATTCACTGTGTGAGTCACGGTTCCCATGCTTGTCAACAACAAAATAAGTCTTTACAGAAGTTGGAATACATCTTTTCAGAGTTTTGATTATCAGTTGACAATGTAGGCTTCTTGTGTCCTGCTTAATACATTTCTCAGCAGCCGGTTCCTCAAGTTTCTCACTTTCTTTCTCCTTCCTAAATGATTCTGCCAAAGGTGAGGCAACCAAATGTCCGGTGCTCTTTACATAAGCTGGCTGTCTTGTACCTTTGGCAGGGCTTTTGTTCTCCGAATATGCTACATACTGGGGATTAGATTTGTCCATAGTTGCTAGGCTAAATGTCAAGCCATTCATTTTGGTGTCCACCACGATATCTTTGCATACATCTTCATACCCTGTTTCCTTCATGGCAATTGAAGTTGTATTATGAAATTTCTGAAGTGATGATTTGTTTGAAAAATCTGCAACAACACTCTCTCTTCTTGAAAGTGGTTTTGATGATGTCATGTTTTCTTCTGTGTAATCTATGTACTTCCCCTGCTGAGAAAGCTCTTTGCTGCTTAGAGCAAGCCCATTCCTCTTACTCGTGTCTACAGTAACATGCTTACTGGACATGCCAATTGGGTCAGTCTTCTCACCAATCAAAGATGATCTTACGTCATATCCTGCAAATTTTGGCCAAAGAAACTGTTGAGTAGCCGTGCTATCTTTAGACTTACAACAGAGCTGCTCTTGAGCTGAGTTATTAACATTAATATTTGATGAAGAATTTGAGCTACAGTTCGGAGACAGAGCTTGCATTCTATAAGTTTTGCTAGGAATACAGTTATCTTCATAACTAGTACCACAATCCATTTCTGGATCATATATTGTCTTAAATCCGGCACTGACAGAAGCAATTTCTGTGAAGGAAAGTCTCTCTGATTTATTTCTATCTCTAAAAGATGCACTGCCCTCAACTGAAAGCTTAAACTGTGATTCACAAGTTTCAGAAAATGCATTCCTTGAAGAAGACACTCGGCAACCCTTCGGGCTCAATCTACTCTTCAAATGATGAACTTCTTGTTCGTGTTTTAGTTTCAATGCATCTAGTTCACGTTGTTGCTCAAGAGACAACCTTTCCAACTCCTGGGTTATCCTTCTATCATCTTCCAACTGAGGATCTATTAGACTGCCTGTTCCTGTTAGAGGATCTGTTACAAACTCACAATGAGAATGAACTCCATCTTGACTGATTGCCAAGAAATTTTCATCAACATCAATTCTTTCTGAATGTCTTGGAAACTCAAATCCACCAGTTGTATCTAGGTTATTATTACCCTCCCCCTGACTGTTAGATTCTCTAGAAACGTTAAATTCATTTGATTGATCCTCAGTACTAATTATATAAGACTGAGGGTAAGTCACCTTGTCAGGTCTTCCATGCATTAAGTCTTGAAATCTAGCAGATTCATTTCCAGGTGCAGGCTTAGTAGCAGATTTTTCTTGAATGCTCTCTAGAGACTGCAACCAATACTTCCTACCAGATGGTAGACGTCGAAGTACAAATGTGTGCCAAGTATTACTGTGGTCACTTGGTAGATCAGAAGGGTTATCTACAACAACAGAATAGCTGTGATCATTAGAATTATCCTCAAAAGAAGCTCCAGGCTTCCATTCTGGTACAAGAGCCTGTATTTCTGCATCTATCATTTCAGCAATTGTTGTCACATCTTGATTTGGTAGGTTCAACTCTGCAACCATTTCACTTGCAACAATCATCGCTGTGTCAGCTTCTATATCAAATGGAAAATGAATGTTACGAGGCAAGCCTGCAAATTGCAAACAGGGAGAAGGGATGTTAAATCTATTCAAGAGGTCTCATCATGGTCAAATATTGTGGATACTCCCAACAATATCCAGTTTGAGATATGGATTTAAGAGCAAAGTCAAACATAATAAATTAAGGCACCTTCTGAATCTCCAATGCGAAGTCTTAAGAATAATGTGTTGTGGTCTTTACTGGTATCCTTCAGTCTAAAATCTGGATTCCTCGGATACTCTTCGTTAGCACTTGAAGTTCTACTTTCTATCTCAAAGTAGTTCTGTAAACCATGATTGTTCACTGATTCTTGATTCATAATGGGTCCAATCATAGCATTTGAGTGGAAAGGCAACTCCAGATCTTCCACTTTTTTCAAGTTCATTCTGTCTGAGAGCCCGAGATTCAATGCAGGAGTCACCCTGGGATAATTTCGACCCACATTTGCCTCATCTGAAATTGTTTCACAATCTTTGAGGTTGTCCCCCAGAAAATGGAACTGATCCATATGTGGGATATACTTCACACTTTCACTGTATCCTTCATCTTGAAGAAATGGATCCATCAACAAGTCCCTTGCAGACAGTCTTTTTGATGCTGTTTGCAAGCATTTTTCCACAAATTGACGAACACTGGGATCATTAACCTTCTCCAGGGCAGCCGGTTTTCTACCCTGTGTATGAGTAATGAGCAAGCAGGATTTGAATTTACTGATATTGCAAGCAGAGTGCCTCCAAAGGTTCAAATGTAAAAGCAAACAGTAGTAAGATAAAGAGATTCGCTATATACCATAAATGTATCAGCATTCACTTATACATGGAGTCTAAGCCAAACCAGTTTGCTGATAAAATGAAAGCAGTGATAAAAATATATCTTACAGTGGTGACTCTCTTGAAAATTTGTGCTACACTTGCACACTCGCTGTATGGATACTCAGAAGTTATCATTTCCAGCAAGCACATTCCAAAGGCGTAAATGTCCACCAACTCATTATATTCTTCTTCATAAAGTTCTGGGGCCATGAATTCAGGCGTTCCTACATGTATAACACTGTGGATAAGAATTTTTCTGGTAATTCATGTCCACACACTAAAAGGCATAAGAATTGAGAGCTTACCAATAACACTACGAGCTACATGGGCATGATGGAGAATCGCTGCCAGTCCAAGGTCTCCAATTTTCACCTCTCCTTGGCTTCCATTCACAAAAATGTTGTCACACTTCAGGTCACGATGAATGATGGGTGGATCATGGCTATGCAAGTATACGAGAGCTTCCAAAATGTTCCGTGACCAATTTTTGATTGCTCTGATGTTTACATGCTTGTGCCTTCTACAATACCTACAATTATTGAAGTATCAGATTAATATCATAATAGAACCAGTGCACACTGAGTTCCCTAGGTAAATTAGGACTTAAACTACTCCGACCACTTACAATCTGTCTTAGGCATTTGGGGCCTATGTTGTGTGTGCATATAGTGACCAATCTCTAGGTTAAACTGTCTCTATTGATCCAATCACAGGCAGAATTTAGTTAAATGCACCTGAGATAAAACAACAACATTATCTCAAACCAGTAAATCACTTACTGCCTAAGTGTCCCAGATGTGAATATCTCTGTGATAATGTTGATATTATTGTTCTTGGTATCAACCCAAGAGCTGTAGTACTTGATAATATTTTTGTGTTTAAGAGTCTTCAGCAGATGGACCTCACGATATAGACGTTCCAAAACTTCAGACTGCCGCATGGTATCTCTAATTTTCACCTGGTTCCATGCAACTTCCATGCCCTTTAATTTATCAAATGCCCAGTAGCTGAAGATATGTTAAGAACCCATGAACCTCATAAATGAACACCATAAGAAATAAAAATGAATGGGACAGGATCTAATTTTCCTTTTGTAAAGCAGAATCTACATAAAAGAAAGGATACACGGTCTTGAAAGCTCCTTTCCCAAGAACCCTCTTGTACTGCAAAGAATCCAGCAAGAAATAATAGTGAGCAACAGGACAACTTCAATGCTTAGTATTATGATGGGCCACCTATGTGCCCTGCAGGAGGCTCCAACCCCATTTCGGCAGGCACATTGACTCTAACACAAACCCATCTAAACCAGAGTTTGATGAATAGCTTTGCAATTGATTCTTTGAATAATGCAATTGTACAGTTAAGGTAGGACAAATATTTGCTGTATTGTTTTTGTGGGTGTTCTTTGTACTGTTCCCTTCTGCTAACAACTTGCACATTCCCTTCATAACCTTGACTTTTCCAGAAAACTCATGGCTATCCCTGTGCCAATCATTACTGGAAATCAGCATGGATCATGCAAACTTGAGGTGCATATCACACAGTCGTTTAGATGAGTTTGTGCTAGTAAAAGCCTTCTGCAGGGCACATACTCAGTCCCTCTTAAGCAATTTTTTAATCTGGAAAAGCTTTGCAAACATCATCAGTTTTTAAAATGGTTACAAAACCATCCAAAGCAGGCACCCATCTTACAAAATTAGTTAAATCAATACAAGGATAACTCTGAAAATGGCTTAAGATAGTCTGTAAAAGAATGGCTTCTGGAAACCAAAATGAATTAGTTTTCAGAAAATTTAGTTTAATTAAGCAATCGCTACAATCCACTCAAGCATATGAGTGTCTGCAAATCCAGTCTAAAAGTATAAAACTTGAGAGGAAACAGATGAAAGGAAAAGACTAACCCGACCGTAACGCCCTGATGGATCAACTTCCACATACTCTGTGCCATGATCGGAGGCCACATCCTGTTCCATGAAGGAATCAACCGTATAGCCTATTTCCTCAGACATCAGCCAATGTAACCTCAAATCCCTCTGTCAAAGCCAAAGAATTCACGGGGCTTTCTTCCGAAACTAGTGTGTCATGGCGCATTCTGATCCTTAATGTGTTTGGAGGAGCCCTTTAGCTACCAACAAAATCGATATAAACGGAGCAAAATCATATGATCTCCCTGGAGAATTTTGCAGTTCTAAGAAAATTTGGAGATGCCGTACAGGATTTTCAGAAGGACTCCAGGTATATTATATGATATGGTGGGGTCAAAGATGGTGGGCGAGCAGACTGCTCTCGTCTGCTTACCCGTAACTGGGTAGATGTATGGTATTCAATTCAACGTTCGTTCTTTTTGTATTTTCTGTCAGTTGCAGGAGAGCCCCGTGTTCACCTTTAATTTTTTTTTTTTAAAGAGTTTTTTTAAAAGGCGAGCATCAAATCCGACTGGCTGCCACTATAAATCTAGATAATCGGTAACTGGTAAGAGTTTATCTAGATAATCGGTAACTGGTAAGAGTTTTTCTGAAGAAGGCCGAGCATCAAATCCTACTGGCTGCCACTATAAATCTAGGCTAGGTGCAACAGCCTGCAAGCCACACAATAGCAATTAACTTATGCCTCAACAAGAGTCGAGACGTATTAACTTATGCCTCAACAAGAACCTACTCTTCTAGCGAAGACACAACAAGCCATAGATTTGAACCTCCGTCTTCTGGGTTTCACCCAACGAAACTTACCGCTAAACTGTATTGCTCTCCTTTAATTTCACTCTTCAACCAGCGTCATTGTCATCGGCATATATTCTTTAAGACATGTGCATCTACATGTCTTGCACGTAGAATCACAGTAATTATTACCAGAAAAACGAAATCCCTCTCCATTCAGTGTATGCTCTGAATAATTCTACGTAATTATGATGGGAGGAGATGTTCCAGAGGATCGTGTCCGTACCAGGAATATGACAAAAAAATCCAGTATCGTACCTTTTCGGAACGATTCTAGTAACATTTCCCGAAAATTTTGGTGAAAGCCCGATAAAATTTCTGCCAGGTTTTACCGTATCAAAGGTCCAGGTCATAGTTCCATATTACTAAGAGTTTTGAGGGTTCTTAATTTAGTTTAGAATTTGGAAAATATGTAAAATTCAAGTTATACTTTTCTTCCGAGGGTTTGGAAGTGTGAAAAGTCTATTGAGAATGGACTAATTCTAGATTGGTTTTTTAAATAATAATTATGTAATTTTAAAAAAATTACCGATTCAGCATCTGTAAAAAAATTTAAAAAAAAAATAATTATTATGTAACTTTAGATCAAATTATATTTTTTATTAAAAGTTATAATTTAATAGTGTAGTTTGAATTATTGAAATGAGTTTTCTAATAATTTTTTTTTTTTTACGAAATAAGTCAGAAAATTTTGGGTATCTACAATACAGTTAGCAAGTTTAAGAAGTTTATGTGTTTAAGAGGTTTTTAGAGTTTAAGAGATTTTTAGAGTGTTAATATATTTCCATCATTAAAAACTCAATTTAAATATTCAAATTCAAAATTTTTGAAAAAAATTTTGTTAAAATCAATTTTTTTGAAACAAATTATAACCTACTTAAACAAGTTTTACTTTAACATTTAAAAAACATTTTAATTGGTATATATTTTTTATATCTTGAAGAATAAAAAATATTAGGAATTTGGTTTCTGTGATCCATAAAATGTGTATAAGAACTTTTGGTAAAAATCACATGTAAAATGTGTGTTCAAAATTTTCTTACATGTGATTTTCACAGAAAATTCTTATACACAATAAAAAAAATATTTTAAGTGGTATTTATAATTAAATTATGTTTAATTTTAAAATATTTATTTTTTCATGCCAATGAAAAGTTTTTGGAAAAAGGAAGAAGTCTATATATTTTATGATTCTTTGAATATTAATTATGTAAATTTTTAGGTGATAATCACATTTAAGCATATTTTGTCGACATGTTTAGAACCAACTAATGATGAACCACACCACTGGTTCAAACGTGTCGACAAAATATGGTTAGATATGATTATCAAAGAAAAATTTTATATACATTTTATGGATCACAAAAGCCAAATTCCTAATATGTAAATTTTTATTAAATTATAATTTTTTAATTAATATTTAATCAAATCATATTATTATTAATATTTAGTTAAGTTGTTTTTATTTAATAATATAAATAAAAATTGAATTACATTTAGTGGTTTTAAAATAACAAAAATTGATATGTGATTTATCAAAAGTATTTTCTCATAATATTATAAATTATTTTATATTCTTAAATTATAATATTTATTTTTATTTAATATGTATTTAATTGTATTAATGGAGTTTAGAGAATAGTTGGTGACAAAGTGTTTTGTTGAAGTTTTTTTTATGGTGCAAAGGTTATGTTAGAGTCAGCCTTTGCAGCCTTCCTTCAGTGATCAAACATGCTCTTACAAAGTGATTTTAAGGTTTCAAGGTCAAATTTTGTCATTTCAATGAGTCTTCAAGCAAAATTTGGTCACTAGGCATTAGGTCTAGGGTTTGCTTTCACTTCTTCCAAAGTTGTCCAAATGTCAGTACATGTCACCATTCAGCTGAGTGTACCATCATTCATAGGGTTTTCATCATCATGTCAAGTTCCATCGAGTCATTTCACAGCTTGTTCATGCTTCAGTTGTGCCTTGGTAAGGTCCATTTCCCTCTCCTAGGGTTTTGGAGGTAATTTCTCTTGGATGGTCAAATCATCGAAAAACTTGTATCCTGATGTTCATACACCTTCCCCTATCCTTAATATACCTCATTAAACACTTCCCATCACTGAGATCAAATTTATCATTTTCCACACAGCTGATTTCTAGCCAAAACTTGGCAATTTCCTAGGCTAGGCCTGTGTTTTGCCCTTTTGGACCCCTTCCCCTCACTCAATCTCTGTGATTCCACTTCCCCCTGCTTCCTAACATCCCTCCCTACTTCCCAAAATTTCCCCAAGATTTTAGAAGCCCCTTACCCCCTTCGTTTCGCTTCATTTCGACAAAATCCCTTGTTCCACACATCGGGATAAGTTTCACTCAAAAGATGTTTCAGAGCAATAAAAGATGAATTTGGGAAAACTGAGAGCGGTTTTTGTCCATAACATGCCAAGGAAGAAAAACCTCATTCACTTTTTACACAGGTATCATGGTTTTAGAGAAATGTCAAAAATATCGTTGCCTCAGGAGAATTGAATGCACCTCTGAAGTGACCTTGGGAAAATCAAGATTTCTCCTAGCATGTCTATCCAACTGACTTTCTTGATGAGTCAGATGATAAATAGACAGAAATAAATTTCCAATGAGCTATCATGAGCTCAATTTGGAGTTGAGGAAGACCTTCAAAAGTTGACTGCAACAGCACTCTGTCTTGAGGCAGCCTCATTCTGCTCATTTTGACTAGTGTTGGGAGATTTGGTTTTTGACAGGGTAAATGGAATCAAAATTGCATAATTCTACTTTTGTTGGAAAGTAGACTCCAATATCTTTCCAACGAGCTATCACACGCCCAATTTGGACACCGGGAAGGCCTCCAAAAGCTTCCTGCAAGAGAAACGCGACCCACCTGGGGCCCGAGCGACCCACCTGGGCAGAGCGACCCACGCAGGTCAGTTCAGCAGTGTAAGTTTGCAAGGGGCGCGACCCACCTGGGCTGAGCGACCCACGCAGAGGCTGCGCGACCCACGCAGATACAGAGGTTCGAAACTTCATTTTGAGCGCCCAGTCTTGCTTGGGATCGATTCATCGGCCTTCAAACAGGTTATTTGCAAATGCTTGATGTTTTTAAATGCACCGGTGGCATCGTTGGTGGTTTCAAACATTTCAAATGGAGGATTTAAACCCCACAGTCATGGAAATATCGTTTTCAAGGTTTTAAAATGTATATGGATGGTTTTATGAGCATTTTACCACCTTGTATCATTGATATATATCCACCTTGGCATATGTGTTAAAACCCCACTGTTTTCATACCCATTATACCATCGTGGCCATCGTTATTGCTTTACCATTGTCAAGGCTTGTGTTCCATGGTGATGATGGTCGTGTTGTGTCTCACTGCCCAATGATTAAAACATTCTCATAACTCTGTTTTCACTGCCCATTTACACTTATAACTCTGTTGTTATGGCCCATTGACAGACACGTTCATATGATGCATTGCTTCCTTTGACAAGATTTGCCCAATATTCTAAAGGCTGCCCACTTCCTTTGGTCAAGTTTCACTCGTAATTAAACAGAGATATTATCATTGCTTGTTTCCTTATGATGCTTTGACGGTGGAGAATATTGTGGGTGTAGCGCATCATACTTTCTTTCTTTGCATTGATATCGGTATAGTGCCAATAAGTCTTGTTGAGGCCATGTGAGCCAAGTCGGTGAGCGGGGAGTCGGACGGTGGCTCAATGGGTGAGGTTGATGCAGCGAGATGGAGCATACCGATTGCACACATTAGTGGTAACATATCGGAAGCACAGAGCTTTTGTTTCAACACCACAGCGAGTACTATCTTCTTTTGGGGTGGAAAGGGTCTCAACTTCATCGACAGCGCGAGTACTATCTCCACATGGCGTGGAAGGGGTCTCGCCTTCTTCATCAGCGCAGGTACATTCACGGGATAATGATGGAGACAAAGACACCTAGGTCCCATTTTTCATTTTCAACAGGTTGAACATACACATTGCTACATCATGACTGACAACAACACATCATACAACCGAGACAGTGTTTTCATCACAGGAACTGCATGCACCAGGAGAGCACTAAAATGGCGGAAAAGGCTTGATCCACTCCGGATTTTGACCGAGGCTTCATTGACTGAGCAAGACACATGATGGAGGACCTCCGCTCCGAATTTGGGCAAATTCGGAGAAAATTTTGTCATTTTCAAATTTTTGGTCTAAAAAACAGGTTTTGCAGCTACGTGGGTCGCGCGCTCATGCGCTCGCATTTTTTTTGAGACACTTTCTGGAGGAGATTTTTACATTTTTGGATTTTTCATGGTTAATTATGCATCCTCTGAAGTCAACTTAGCATTTCAACAAAATCTGGATGGTCAAACAGCTAAAAAACACCATGAAAATCACCTTGCTGCCACCTTTTGCACCAGCAGGAAGTACCTCTGGGAGAATGAGGTTTTGGAGGGTCAAATCAACTCCAAATTCATAAATTCCACTTGGGTTGGAAAGTAGACATCCAGGGATTTCCAACGAGCTATCATGAGCTCAATTTGGATGCCGGGAGCTACCTCAAAATCAACCTGGAACATGAGCGACCCACGCAGTTCAGGAGCGACCCACCTAGAGATTTTTCTGAATTTTCAGCTGCCAGCTCAGTATTTCGCCTATTATGGACCAGTTTTGCTTATGGATAGAATTCTTGGGTTTTTATGATGTAAATTCATGTTTGATATGTAACTTTGGCTTGTTTTATCTCTTCTAGAAGATTCACTCTCAAATGAGTAAAAAATCATGTAATGGATCAGTTTCCACTCTTTTAGAGGCAAGTGGTTAGCTGCCTAGATTGTAGTTCCATGATTAGAATTGGTTGAAACTGATCCATGAAGAGGGAATTCGACCCCTAGAGGTGGGGAAAGGTGTTAGAGTGATCTATATATTGTAATTTCTCAATCATTTTCAGGGGTTGGAGAGGTTGGACTCTTGGGATACTTTTGATACCATTGTACATATTTTTCATATTTTGGCTAAGGAAAGATCAGGGGTTTTGCGGCACTTGTTGGGATCCTTGTGGTGTTCTGTTCTTGATGGTGTTTCTTCTTTGTTTATTGTAAGTTTCTTCATGTTTAATGTATGCCATCCTTTCATTATGCTTCTGAACTAAATTGAATGAGTGAAATAAGGTTGAATCCATTGTTTACAGTGCTTGGCCTTTGAATTCAGTTAGTTCTATATGTTTTCAGTTGTTTGGAGAGGATCCAAGTTCTTCTTTGCCCTCTTCAGCTCCTCGTCGGTCTAATCTATCCATATATCCAATTAAAAGCATCAAGATCATCACCTACCTCGCCCCAGCTTGAACTCTGCAAAGGTCTGACCTTATCCCCGGACCCAAAATTTGTTTTCCCATTTCTCCAGCGAAAACCTAAAAAACCAAAAATCAAACATACCTATCTCTTTACTAGCCTAAAATCAGTTCTTATTGTAAGTCATCTCGCATCCTATTGCTCATTTTCTCGAGATTGACGGAGAGAGCCCTCTCCTGTCCTCGTAGGGCTAGCTACGAGGCTGAGCGTGGTTTGATGTGGCCTTGAGTTTTACCTCATTTCAGCCTGAGGTAGATTTGAGTGCTAACATAGTGGCGACCATACTGGGGAAGAAAATGGTTTGCTTGTGACTGTCATTTGCTATAGACGGAGTCTGAAGTCACGCCAGGTAGCCTTCGAACTGCACATTGCTCTGCGAGTGCATAGTAGATAAAAGCTGCTTCAGTCGATCTCCGGTTTAGCTTGTGAATGTGTCCCTTGATTTGCAATTGCCCCAGTACGTGTATCAAGATCAGATCTGATGGTTGATGGTGGACAACGATCAGACATAAGAAGGCTGAAATCATTCACCTGGTGACTCCAATTCAAAGTCTGGAGGACTAACTTTTTCTCTGAGAAAATGGAAGGATCTTACACAAAGTTCAGGTATCTAAAGTGGAATGGTATTCAGGATCTAATCTGCTTTCTCGTAAATTACTTCTTTGTTGGTCTTGAAGCTATCCTGAAAGTTTTTCAAAGTTTGTTGTATGAGAAAGGTCATCAAAATCTTCACTCGACCCATTCAAAAAGTGTAAATGTTGAGTTTCCCTTTGATCCCGGTCTCCTTACTTTTCCCACATCTTATGATGACTCTCTACAGAGTGATGAGCCAGAAAACAAAACTAATCCCACAGCTCTTGTACATGCCCCTACACCTTGTAAAATTCCAGATCGGTACAAGCCTCTTGTTTTACCTTCTGTTCTTCATGCTTTTCCTGCAAATTATAACCTATATCTACCGAGATTTGATGGTGAATGTAACAATGTCAACGCTGAGCAACATGTGCAGAATGTTGAGACTTTTCTAGATCTTTTCGAAGTTGATGATGAAGATGTTAGTATTAGGCTTTTTGCTCTTTCTTTGCAAGGCCAAGTGAAGAGTTGGTTTAAAGCCCTGCCTGATGCGAGCATTTCGGATTTCCAGCAGTTTGTCAAAGTTTTCCTTGACAGGTGGATGATCGGATAGAACTTTTTGTTGATTATAGAGGAGTATAACCAGCTGAAAAGATTGCCAGGGGAGACAGTACAACAATTTTCTACCAGATTTAACCAAGTTTATTATTCGATGCCAGTTGATATAAGACCTTCTCCTAGATCTGCTCTCTTGCACTACCCGGGTGCCTTTGATCCGGAAATGGAGTTTCAGCTGAGAGAAAAGAATATTGCAACACTTAACGAGATGCAGAACAAGGCAGTGAATGTAGAGGCTCATTTGCTGATCTTGAGGGCAAGGTTGAAAGAAGAAGAAAAGAAGAATGTTTCAGAGCAGCTGACACTTTCAGAGGAAAAGCTTGATCTTTTTGTAAATGCAGTAGAAGAGATGGTGCGGAAAATGACTGCAAAAAATGAAAATGACATTCAAGAACAAGTTGTTGATCCAAAACATTTTGTTTCTAAACCCAGTAGTCATAGTGATTGTTTTATAGATCATTGTGAAGAAGAGAGAGCTGTTGATATGATGTGTATGTTTGATGATGAATTGCCTCAGTTTGATCAGTATGCTGATGATTATGTTCTCCAAAAAGAATCTAATCTTGCAGACAAATCAGCAGCTAGCTTGTGCGAGGAGGAAGTTCACTTTCAGCAGCTCGAGTACAGTGATCAACCGATGCATATCAGCTATGACAATGATGAGGAAAGTGCAGAAAGTTTTGATGTAAGTGAAGGATCTTTGCCTTTGTGTTTTGATTCGTTTCAGTTCATTAGAGATAACTTCCATGCAATCAGAAATCAAACGTCAACAAGTCTTGATCTGGATCGTCTTGAGGGCAGCGAAAACTTCTCATATTCCGATTTTCAGCCCTCGAAAGTCATTGATTGTCAAGTTGCAGCTGAAGACTTGGAAGTGGGCACACATGATTTAATGATTCAAGGTGACTCCGTACCTTTATGTTTTGAATCATTTCAGTTTTTGAGAGAAAAATTGCATGGTAAATCTTCAAATGAGCAGCTTGTAACATCATATTTGCAGCCATCCAATGCAATTGAAGATCAGATTACAGATGAAGTTGTGGAAGATGAAATACATAATTTGATGATGCAGGAAGATTCTATACCCTTTTGTTTTGAAGCATTTCAGTTTATAAGGAAGAATCTTCATAATATATCTCAAGGAAAAGATGAACAGCCAGAAGGAGGTCATACAGTTTCAATGGATACATTACAGCACTCTTCTCAAGTTTTTGATGATCCCATTGCTCGTGTGTTGAATGATGTTTGTTATAAAAATTTTGCTCCATTAGCTAACCATGTGCTGGAAAAGAATGTTGATGATAATCTTGTTCAAAGGTCACCTTCATTGTCTTGTTTAACAGATTGTTCATTGCATAGCACATGTCAAGATTTCCATTCATATGAGGAGATTGATAAAGGAGGCTTTTGTTCAGTCTGGAATCAGCAACAGAGTTTCATTTTTCATGAATTTCAGGATCCTTTTGACAGCTTGCTGCAATCACCAAAGAAAAGCACCGCAGATGTGTGGAAAAGTTTAAGATCAAGGTATGGATATTATCTGGCCCAGAGCTATGTTTATGAAGATCCATTCGCAATATTCTTGCAGTCATCCAGTCAATTTATGCTTTGCAAGTTTATCAGCAGTCCACTTGGTTCAAATTTTCCATGGGAGTTTCCTTTCGATTCTTTCCTTTTCCTGTGCATCAGTAAGCATGTGGGAAGAAATCAAACAATAGCCAGCATGCTTACATGGTTGCATTGGCTGTTCCATTACAGTTGATCGGGTGGTGTAAAGTACAATTAGAGTAGGTTGTATTGAATAAGCTCTACTTTGAGCATCTTTTCCAGTTTGTCGGTTGTGTTTAAGTATCGAGTCAGTTTTTAGTTGAGTGAGAGTCAATTTGGGTCGTCAAGTCATCAGTTTTCAGTCATGCATTTCAGTTTGAGTTTTTTCCATGGCCCAATGGATAAAGCACTGGTCTGCTCTCCCAAAGATCTGCCGTTCTTGGCACCTCCAAGGAGCTACCATCCCCATTGGAGCCAATGTTAGAGTCAGCCTTTGCAGCCTTCCTTCAGTGATCAAAAATGCTCTTACAAAGTGATTTTAAGGTTTCAAGGTCAAATTTTGTCATTTCAATGAGTCTTCAAGCAAAATTTGGTCACTAGGCATTAGGTCTAGGGTTTGCTTTCACTTCTTCCAAAGTTGTCCAAATGTCAGTACATGTCACCATTCAGCTGAGTGTACCATCATTCATAGGGTTTTCATCATCATGTCAAGTTCCATTGAGTCATTTCACAGCTTGTTCATGCTTCAGTTGTGCCTTGGTAAGGTCCATTTCCCTCTCCTAGGGTTTTGGAGGTAATTTCTCTTGGACGGTCAAATCATCTAAAAACTTGTATCCTGATGTTCATACACCTTCCCCTATCCTTAATATACCTCATTAAACACTTCCCATCACTGAGATCCCCCAAAGTCCTCATTTTCCCACAAACCCTAGTTTCTTGCCAAAACTTGGCAATTTTCTAGGCTAGGCCTGTGTTTCGCCCTTTTGGACCCCTTCCCCTCACTCAATCTCTGTGATTCCACTTTCCCCTGCTTCCTAACATCCCTCCCTACTTCCCAAAATTTCTCCAAGAATTTAGAAGCCCCTTACCCCCTTCGTTTCGCTTCATTTCGACAAAATTCCTTGTTTCACACATCGGGGTAAGTTTCACTCAAAAGATGTTTCAGAGAAATAAAAGATGAATTTGGGAAAACTGAGAGAGGTTTTTGTCCATAACATTCCAAGGAAGAAAAAACTCATTCACTTTTTACACAGGTATCATGGTTTTAGAGAAATGTCAAAAATATCGTTGCCTCAGGAGAATTGAATGCACCTCTGAAGTGACCTTGGGAAAATCAAGTTTTCTCCTAGCATTTTTGGCCAACTGACTTGCTTGATGAGTCAAGTGATAACTAGACAGAAAGACCTTTCCAATGAGCTATCATGAGCTCAATTTGGAGTTGAGGAAGACCTTCAAAAGTTGACTGCAACAGCACTCTGCCTTGAGGCAGCCTCATTCTGCTCATTTTGACTAGTGTTGGGAGATTTGGTTTTTGACAGGGTAAATGGAATCAAAATTGCATAATTCCACTTTTTTTGGAAAGTAGACTCCAATATCTTTCCAACGAGCTATCACACGCCCGATTTGGACACCGGGAAGGCCTCCAAAAGCTTCCTGCAAGAGAAACGCGACCCACCTGGGGCCCGAGCGACCCACCTGGGCAGAGCGACCCACGCAGGTCAGTTCAGCAGTGTAAGTTTGCAAGGGGCGTGACCCACCTGGGCTGAGCGACCCACGCAGAGGCTACGCAACCCACGCATCAACATAGGTCAGAAATTTCATTTTGAGCGCCCAGTTTCATTTTGGATTGCCTCCAACGGCCTTCAAACAGGTTTTTAACAATTGCTCAATGGTTTTTAATGTGTTGGGGGCATCATTGATGATTTCAAAACATTTGAAATGGAAGAGTAAACCCTACAGTCATGGCAGCTTTGTTTCTTCAGGGTTTAAAATGTATATGGATGGTTTTATGAGCATTTTACCGCCTTGTATCATTGATATATATCCACCTTGGCATATGTGTTAAAACCCCACTGTTTTCATACCCATTATACCATCGTGGCCATCGTTATTGCTTTACCATTGTCAAGGCTTGTGTTCCATGGTGATTATGGTCATGTTGTGTCTCACTGCCCAATGATTAAAACATTCTCATAACTCTGTTTTCACTGCCCATTTACACTTATAACTCTGTTGTTATGGCCCATTGACAAACACGTTCATATGATGCATTGCTCCCTTTGACAAGATTTGCCCAATATTCTAAAGGATGCCCACTTCCTTTGGTCAAGTTTCACTTGTAATTAAACAGAGATATTATCATTGCTTGTTTCCTTATGATGCTTTGACGGTGGAGAATATTTGTTGGGTGTTAAAACGCACATCATAACTTTCTTTTCACTGCATCTATATCAGTATACATAGTGCCAATATCTTGTTCCAGGCCATGACAGAGACAGAGTCAGAGTATGAGCAGGAGTCGAACAGTGACTCAATCGTTGAGGTTGATGCACTGAGATGGAGCATACCAGTGCACCAGTAGTGGTAACATATCAGAGAAGCCACAGAGCTTTGTTTCAGCATCACGACGAGTACTATCTTCACCCGGGGTGGAAGGGGTCTCGTTGACTTCATCAGCAACGCGAGTACTATCTCCACATGGCGTGGAAGGGGTCTCGCCTTCTTCATCAGCGCAGGTACATTCACAGGATAATGATGGAGACAAAGACACCAAGGTCCCATTTTTCATTTTCAACAGGTTGAACATACACAATGCTACATCATGACTGACAACAACACATCCTTTCTGCTTAGAGACAGTGTTTTCATCACAGGAACTGCATGCACCAGGAGAGCACTAAAATGGCGGAAAAGGCCTGATCCACTCCGGATTTTGGCCGAGGCTTCATTGACTGAGCAAGACACATGATGGAGGACCTCCGCTCCGAATTTCGGCAAATTCGGAGAAAATTTTGTCATTTTCAAATTTTTGGTCTAAAAAACAGGTTTTGCAGCTACGTGGGTCGCGCGCTCATGCGCTCGCTTTTTTTGAGACACTTGCTGGAGGAGATTTTTACATTTTTGGATTTTTCATGGTTAATTATGCATCCTCTGAAGTCAACTTAGCATTTCAACAAAATCTGGATGGTCAAACAGCTCAAAAACACCATGAAAACCACCTTGCTGCCACCTTTTGCACCAGCAGGAAGTACCTCTGGGAGAATGAGGTTTTGGAGGGTCACATCAACTCCAAATTCAGAA
Organism: Pinus albicaulis; assembly: GCA_034641835.2. NCBI lineage: Eukaryota > Viridiplantae > Streptophyta > Pinopsida > Pinales > Pinaceae > Pinus > Pinus albicaulis. The sequence goes on along the minus strand of CM076569.1, from coordinate 144,997,240 downwards.
ATTCCACTTGGTTTGGAAAGTAGACATCCAGGGCTTTCCAACGAGCTATCATGAGCTCAATTTGGATGTCGGGAGCTACCTCAAAATCAGCCTGGAACATGAGCGACCCACGCAGTTCAGGAGCGACCCACCTAGAGATTTTTCTGAGTTTTCAGCTGCCAGCTCAGTATTTCACCTATTATGGACCAGTTTTGCTTATGGATAGAATTTTTGGGTTTTTATGATGTAAATTCATGTTTGGCATGTAACTTTGGCTTATTTTTATCTCTTCTAGAAGATTCACTCTCAAATGAGTAAAAAATCATGTAATGGATCAATTTCCACTCTTTTAGAGGCAAGTTGTTAGCTGCCTAGATTGTAGTTCCATGATTAGAATTGGTTGAAACTGATCCCTGAAGAGGGAATTCGACCCCTAGAGGTGGGGAAAGGTGTTAGAGTGATCTATATATTGTAATTTCTCAATCATTTTCAGGGGTTGGAGAGGTGGGACTCTTGGGATACTTTTGATACTATTGTACATACTTTTCATATTTTGGCTAAGGAAAGATCAGGGGTTTTGCGGCACTTGTTGGGATCCTTGTGGTGTTCTGTTCTTGATGGTGTTTCTCCTTTGTTTACTGTAAGTTTCTTCATGTTTAATGTATGCTATCCTTTCATTATGCTTCTGAACTAAATTGAATGAGTGATTAAGGTTGAATCCATTGTTTACAGTGCTTAGCCTTTGAATTCAGTTAGTTCTATATGTTTTCAGCTGTTTGGAGAGGATCCAAGTTCTTCTTTGCCCTCTTCAGCTCCTCGTCGATCTAATCTATCCATATATCCAATTTAAAGCATCAAGATCATCACCTACCTCGCCCCAGCTTGAACTCTGCAAAGGTCTGACCTTATCCCCGGACCCAAAACTTGTTTTCCCATTTCTCCAGCGAAAACCCAAAAAACCAAAAATCAAACATACCTATCTCTTTACTAGCCTAAAATCATTTCCTATTGTAAGTCATCTCGCATCCTATTGCTCATTTTCTCGAGATTGACGGAGAGAGCCCTCTCCTGTCCTCGTAGGGCTAGCTACGAGGCTGAGCGTGGTTTGATGTAGCCTTGAGTTTTACTTCATTTCAGCCTGAGGTAGATTTGAGTGCTAACAGGTTATATGTTTAAAACTCATGGGTATAAATTCAGCCATAAGTAAGGGTTGGTGTGGCCTAGGCTAGGTGTCATCCCCACATGATTTTGACCACTTAGATGTTACAAATCTATTTATGAGTAAGGGTTGGCCAAGTGATCTTGAAGGCTTAGATACTACAAATACATTTGTGAGTAAGGGTTGGCCCAAGTGGTGATGACTTAAATGGTCTGGATCGGCCCATGTGGTGACATCTTAATGCCTTAGTCTACTTGTTCTATGTTTTGGAGCTTTTTTCGAGCATATTTTCCTGTTGATTTGTTCGAAATATCTCAAGGATTTATTGGAATAACAAGTTTGAGCTCTAAACTCTCCACAATTCAAGTGCAGGGTTTCTCAAGGGGTTGAAGTCATTTATGAAGTCAAAAACATATTTTAAACAACAAAAACTCATCATATATCCAAAATTTGTTTTGCCATATTCCAACCAAAAACTCCAAAACATAGAATAGTTAGACAACTCATTTACTTAATTTTAATTAAAAAAAAATGTTAATTTAAATTTATGATTATTTTATGATGACTGAAGCATTATATAATTAATAAAAATTTTAAATTAGTAATATTAAAAAAAATTTAAAATAAAGTAAAAGTTGAAATAATAATATATGTAAAAAAAATAAAGGAAAACTGAAATAAAAGAAAATTTAAGTAAAAATACTCTAATTTTAAGGTCTTGTTTGTGGGATAAGACACCAAATTGGTGTGTGATACTCCTTGTTTGTGGGGACAACGGACCAGATGCCAAATTGGTGTTTTAGACCCTCTTGTATGTGGAACAAGGGAACTATCTTGTTGAGTGATTCAATTGCTAATGATCAGGATTGGATCATTACATTGTTTGTCTTACATCTTGATGTTTTCATGGTAGAAAAATCATAGAAATCAACTTACAGAAGTTTTGGCACCAAGGCCTAATTTGAAGAATTAGGGTCATAAACCTTATGAGGCCAATTTGAGGCCTTAGGTGACATTTTTTGGGAGTCAAACTTTGTTGCATAAGTGGAGCACTCTCTGGCACTATTATATGCGCAAATACCTTTTCAATGGTGCATGAATCACATCAATTAAAGTCCAAATGCAAAATTTACACCTCCCGAAAGTTGACCTATCCTGATTGACCACCATAATTATAGAGGATGTCACAATAACCCCTATTACTCATGGAAAAGGGGCTAGCCACACGGGCCCTATGAAGAAGACTCTATAAGGGTTAATTTATAACTCATATTGAGGGTTGAATGGGTCAAATTTAACCCCTAGTTGACTATCGTGTTGTTTTATAGTCAGACCACTAGGAATAAAAGGGGTTTGATTCTATTCTAGTGCATTTTGTTGCATAATAGAGTAGAGTAGATGAGAGTGGTTAGATAGAGGGTAGAAAAAAGAGGGTTTGTGTTTTATAGCATCCCACGGACCATAGGTCTCAATCCTTTGTATTTGCGACATTTTGATTTAGAGAAAGAGCAAAGAAGACTCACCTTTCAACTAGGTTTTCTCTCGTAAGGGTTTCCCGGGTCATATATTAGTGTTATTGTGGTTTGTGAATGATTGTTTTATATGTTCTCTATTTTCTCCATTTTATGTATTTGCATGAATACATAATAAACAACTTAATAAAGCCAAAAATATAAGGAAAATTAACCCTCATAGTATAGATTTCATATCTCAATGTATTTTTATCAGATATATTGTGACAAACTATCTAGTGGAACATCCATATCAATATATGAATCAACTAAAGTCTATGGAGGTCTACATACTCAAACCCCCTATAGATTTGAACATGTGACCTCTTAGGAGGAAACATATGTTTTTAACCATTAGGCACACTCAAGTTGTAAAGTTCAAAAAATATAATTTATTAAGGAAAATTGGAAGGGGGAGATTTTTTTTCTTTTTAGTAAGTAAGATAGCTATTCTATTACTATGAAGACAGAAACACATATTATAAATGACCATAGAGACTACATGTTCTAGCATGATTGGACAAGCCAGAGTAGCACTATAATATGATGTCTTGAAGAGCTATATGTGGCCAAGAAACAAAAATCCAAATAGAGGGTCCATGTGCCTACCCAAAGGGCAACCAGATAATATAAACCGAGTTTGAAATAGAATTTCTAGGACTAGCCTACCATATGGGAAACTAGACTAGCCTTAACTTCAATTGTGAAAAGTGACTAGCGTAGATCTTAATATAAAGTATTATGATAATAAAATAAACAAAAAACAAAAACCTTAGAGCTAGAGACCAAAGATGGAACATGAAATATTATGCAAAGGGGCAATCAAGACCTCGATAGGGTTATCCTTTAAGCTACCAACTACATCAAAGACAATAAATCCTTTGTGCTTCTTAGTTAACCAGGTGCAGAGAGTGACCAACAAATTTGACTACATTTCCAAATGATTGAGATGTTGGTGGAGCTCTATATGGTTTGCATCATGGGCGTGGAGGACACAAGCTACAAACATTTGCATATCTCATTAGAGCTCTAGAGTTCAGTGAAATTTGGTGCTCCAAGTTCTATTGGTGCTAAGGTTTTGAACTAGATGCTAAACCATGAAATCAACCTCTTCATCTAAGTGATAAGCATGTTCTTCCTTAACTTTTTCACCTAAAATGTGAAAGTGTTGCTTGATGGTGGTTGAACAAGAGCAATGGAACACTTTGGTTGCATTTATGGTAGCCAACTCCACATTGGTCTAGTGCATTGGAGCCTTTCCATAGTGGTATGAGTGTGGAGCCGTTGCTGACAAAAAACCACAAGAATAGCCAGAAATAATTTTTTTATAGAGAACATAGTTGATATTTACCCAGAGCTCAAAGAGAAACAACATATAGCAATATATTATGGAAGAAGCTCAAATATTCCATTGGCTTGTGATGGAAGGGGAGCCACACATGATTCATCCTTGGAGAATTGATGGTGCTACCCTATACCATCTTGTTCGCTAAGCCTTGAGCCATCAACTAGACAATCTCCCTCTATACCTGTAGGAACTCCATTAAGGAATGTACCACTGAGATATGTCATGGAAACATGTCCTACATGCATAGTAGGAGTAGAAATGCAACATGTGGACTATAGAAATGTTGTCATATCCTCGTTGTATGTATTGGATCTAATCAAGTTGGGATCCACCACATATCCACACAATACAAGTGAAGGGGAAGATATTTTGTCTTTGTATCCCAAAGGAACCCAACAGTTCGCTTGACATGAAGCTACCAATAAACCTCTGGGGGTCTACAACCTATACTCCTCTCCCTAAATCGGGTCACAACTAGAGGGATTTGAATCTTGGATCTATTAATTTTCTCAGTACTCACATTACTTCAATCACTAATTAAGTTCCCCCCTTTGGACGAAAGGAGAACATATTTTATCAATATACCTTTCAATTATTTTTAATAATATTTTTTTGTTAGAGTGTTTGTAATTTAAGGGATCAACATATGGTTTAATAAACCATGACATAAAAGCATCTAAGTTGTGAGGACTAGCATGTGGTGTAGAAATAACTCGAAATTTTCAAGTACTAATGAATTCAGACTAAAAATAATAGACACAAATTTCTTCTACTCAATCTGCAGAAAGGAAAGCATACAATAGAAACACATGCAATCATTTTTTTTTTTTTTTCTAAATAAGACTAAATTCTATTACTGTAAGAAAATATGGTACATACAGAGGTGCGCCTTCATCCGCAGGACGAGTTTCAGCAAAATATCAGAAAAAGCGCTGCCCACAGGGGGAAACCAGCGTGAAGAGAGTTTAATTGCTGCCTCAAGGGAGGAAACCAGCATTACACAGAAAACCTGAAAACTGTAGCAGTATGAACTATCATTAAACTTAGACCTAGGACTGTAACAAAGTTTGGTCAAGCCCGCAGGCCAAAAATTCTGAAGACTCCAACCAGACAAGAGCTCTGACCTGAAAGATGCAATAAAACTGGAAAATTTAGAGACCATAATCGTCGGAGGGGGGTTCTTCTACGATTCAGCATCCATAGCCATAATCATCATCATCCTGAGTGGGATTCGCTGCCTCGCCTGCGTCATTCTGCTCCAGTGGCGTGCCTGTGAAATTGGTGCTGCCACCTCCATGCGCGCCTCCCTCATTGTCGCGAGAGCAGTTCTGCGGAGCTGTGTGGAAAGCCTGGTCAGACCCGGGCGTGTGGAGTTGAATCCCCAGATGCATAGGAGGTAGGGACACCGAACTGAATTGAGGGAGCTCCTTGAAATTCACTGTAATGGTCACCACCACCATAGGCTGGGCAGTGACACATGGGAAGTGGAACAGAGCCGTAGACGGGTTAGCCAAAAGAGCTGACTCGGGATTGCGAGGTTCAGAGGATGGCGGAGGGAAAGAAGCGCCGCGCGGAGAAGAGGGAGGGTGGTGGACCGGCGGAGCTCTGCGCCTGTTCGAGGCTCGAGTGGAAGGGCGACGAGGGAAATCAGAAGCCGGGGAGCTCGAAGGGCTGGAGGAGGAGCGGCGCCTGGAGGCAGGCCTGGCTCGGGTGCTGCCTCTGCGGCATCTGAGTCTGTGCCGAAGCCTAGGCATATTCTTGCTAGGAGAGTGCAGGCGGGGTGGGGATAAAAGCAGCGAGACAGGCGGAGGAGGCAGCGACAGACCAGGTGAGAAATTCTGAGGCGGATCTGCAAGGAGCCAGGGGCACAATGTGCTTTGACAGTGGTGAGAGCCGGGAATGAATTCTACACAACAGTGGAGAGTGCACCTCCGACCCAGAGCAGTTCGGGAGCTGGCAATCTTGGCTTCTGGAGGACACCCAAAGCCGAGAGGAGCGATGAACTGATACATGGTGACAGTCCAGATAAAATACAGAGCCCGGCGATGAAGCATCGAGAAGGCGAGAGTGCGATTGCAGGTGGAGGACAGCGTCGAGTAATGGTAGTGGCCTCGTCCTCCCCACCGGTTTGAATGCCGAATTGTGTGATGAGCCAGAGAATTAATGCGTCCGGGGCGAAGTGAATGCAGTTGGCCGGCTACCTTGTGGCCTTGCCACGCGCCAACCAAACCTCCTCGCATCCCTATGTCAGCTGTATTCACCCGCATCCGGGGAAACACATGCAATCATTCAATCACAATGAACATAATATTTTTACTAGGGAACCAACGGGGAAAAACCCCTCCTTTTTTTATTAAATCATATGAGAATATGGATCTTATTACAATGATAACTTCAATTCATGAAGCTCAACCTACACTGAAATACTAATCTCCTGCTATGACCAACAATCAGCCAAAATAGGCCTCAACCTCACTCTTATTTCCTTACACAATCCTTGAGGAAATTCCCTATTTCCTTGTGCAAATCCTAGAGGAATTGATCACCCACTCTAATGAAAATATTGTACACTCAACTAGTATACAATTGATTATTACAATGTGCCTTTTCCTCCACCTCAACTAGGCAATTCGAATTACATGCATGACTAGGGATATTTTTAGTAAATTGACTAGTTAACTGAGAGATCAGTGAGTTAACAACAATTACAACTACTTAACAAAACTCCTACTGATTCTATTCATGACTAGAGCTCAACTAACTAAGTTTCACTAACTATAACTCCACTATATTGATCGATCTTAGCAATCAACTCATGCAAAACTCTACTTCTAGCCCACAAACTTGAATTTATTGATTTAGCTAAGTGACTTTGCCATGTCACTCCTGTTAACTGCAACTCAAATCATCTCGCTAATGTGGAAAATATAATTTCTCCATTTGACTATGGCACAAGTCAAATGAAGCATTTTCTTGCTATAATTTAACATGTGGTTTAAGAAAACATGCAAGGGGCATCTAAGTTATCAAAATCATCAAGGGACCATATTAAGCCTACGCCACACTAATCCTTAACATGGTTGGATTTTTTTTGGGTGTCTCCTCTTTACTACCATGACTTTTGAACCTTCACAGAGTGGAGCCATTGAAATCCAATCACACTAGTGAGATTTGACATTTTTAATAAGGGCATAATGTGCTATGATCCACCTGTGTGTGGATGGGCGACTAGGCCATCGAGGTGTGCTTGGGTCCACTTATGTATGCACAAGTCACCAAACCATTAATATAGTATTTTCTACTATAATTGAACCTTGTCCAATAGTGAAAACCCCCTCAAATTTTACCATTATATTTAACCCATTAAACTTCTAATAATAATTTTTATTAACTATATTTTAAAACATTTCTAATTATATATAATTTTTTTCTATGTATTTTATATAATTTTTTTTTCATAATAATAAATTAATTATATTTTTAATACTGTTATAATATTATTTAAATATATTTTAATTATTATAAATTTTTTATTTAAAAATTATTTTATTAATGTTTATTTATTTTAAATTTATAAATGATATTTTTATAATAAATATGATTTTTAAATAAAATATAATTTATATCTTTAAAAAAACCAAAATATATATATATATATATAACAAACATTAACAAAAATTTCCAAACAATTTTGATTATATATATATATATATATTCAACTATGGTTCACGATTACTGAGTGGCCGCTACTGTTACACTAAAATTTGTCACCATGACATTTAGCTGTCTATATGGGTTCAACATTACCTATATTATGCTCCCTTAGAGGTCCAAAATCATAAAGTTCCTAAACCAAGTCTTGGAATTGGAGAAAAGCTCATTAAAACCCTAAAAAAGCCTAACTCCACACTTTTCCTAGTCATTGTCTGCGGTACTGCAGTTTCTTGCTCTAAAACCTGCGGCACATCCCACACGTTCTGCTTATTAAAACTGTGAACCCCCGTAAAAGGTAAAATAAAAGAAAAAGTAAGTTCTAGAAGCCCAGTTGGTCGAATATTCTCCCAGTTGCAGGCTTCTAGAAGCGTTATCAGATCGAGCTTCGCCCCTTTATTCATGAACCTCTATCCCTTCATTAGTGGAGCTATCCCTTGGTATTTGGAGCTAAAATCCCTTTATGAGAGGACTTTATCCCCCTCTTTATGGAACTGAAACCTCCTTCATTCTCCTATAAATTGAGATCATGTTTCAGTCTCAAGGGTACTTCTTAGCTTGAATAAGGTACTTAAAACTTGGATGTTTTGAGGTTAATTGTTGAAGAAATCATACTCTCTATACTTGGCATCATTGGCATGAGAACGGTCACATACTCATGACCATAGTTTCATGCTAGTTCAGAGAGGCGGAGGCTTGTCAAACTGAGAGGAAACGGTTGTTCAGGACCCTAGAAGAACATGTATAACATCAAGGCGTCAAGGTTGTAAGGTTACTTCTTATCATACAAGTTAATACAAATGGATTCTATTTTCTCATTAAGTTGTTCATGTATCTCTTTGAGTAATTTAATTCTTGAATTCCTTGATCACTGAGATGGATTAGTGTTTCTGAATTATTATATCTTGCAGGTGCTTTTAATCTTTTTCTTGTCTTTGATTGCAGGTCTTACATACTGAATTGACCTCTTTTGGAGCGACTGGATTGAAGATCACAATAAGCTTTGGACTTCAGGTAGGAGCATCTCTCCATATGTAGTTAAATAATAATTCTGAATCACAATGGTCTAGAGAAAATGGGTTACATTTGATTGTTTGTTTCTAGATATCCTTAGGATACTAGGGAGATCGTTCTTGTCCGCAAGAAGGATTTGTCCGTCTAACAACTACATCCACGGGTAATAATCTGGCAAGATCCATCCAAAGAGATCTACCCGCCGACTTATCTGGTCGAGCCTAACCCTAAGGGCGTCGAGGAGATTTGACCCTATGACCTCCCAATTGGCAAGGTACTTAGTAACAAGAACTCGACCAATTAAGTTATCCCTTCGCACTAAACAAATAACTTAATATAACTATACCAACCACACACTTAATATATATATAGAGATATATATATATATATATATATATATATATATATATATATATATATATATATATATATATATAAGAGATTCTACTTTGACAAACAATATTAATATCAAAAATTTAACAAAGATTTCTAAACTATTTTGATAAACCATATATAGCAAAGATTTGCAAACAAGTTTGATAAACAATATTATTAATCTAAAATTTAGTTTATTTTGTCATGTAATATGAGTTTTGATATGGTTGACATATCTAATTTGTGGCTTGAGTAATTGCCACCCAAGGTATTTAAGCTCTTAAAATCATCCGGGTTGGGATGGCTCTTAGCATGGATAGATTTTTGCCCACGAGATTTCGAACTAGTGACTTTTTTCACTACAAAGTGCCTTAACAAAACACCCTATCACCATCTATTATACACATAAAAACAATCTAAATTTAAATTTAAATTATATTCATTTAAAATTTAAAATAAAAATAAAAATAATTATTATTATTATTCTTAATTAGGACAACAATATTTTTTAAAATGATCCAAATTACTTTATTAAACGCTATCAAAATTATAATTTAATACAAATTTATTTTATGTCAATTTTCATAATTATTTATATGGTAAGATAAATGTTTTGTAAAAAAAATTATATTTATAAATTTAGCTTACCCTAAATCCAAAAACACAATTCTATAAAAAAAAAACATTATCTTAGACAAATATAATTTTTAAAAACAAAATTGTTTCGATCATTATATTTTTGAATTAATTTTAAGAACCAACTTTACTCGTCTAAAACTATATCATGAAATGTAAATTCTCAAATTACTTATTTAAAACTATATTATGAAATATAAATTCTCAAATTACTTTAATATCGTGTTTTATAAACTTTGACATTTGTTTATATTGGAAATAATGTTATTATGGTCAACAATTTCAATGGTAAGATATCGTTTTCATGTTAGAATTTTGGTTTTCATGACTTCATAGACACCCGTGCAATTACAAATAAATTTTATAAAATCAATGATATTATCAAACTACCAAGCATATCAATTTTTAGGGACTGCCAGTTTCAAATTTATGATATTTTAATATCAATTTTCAAATTCCTCTCTTTTTTATACAATATAAAAATGATATGAAAAATTATCAAAATTTGGAATTCTTATTTAAAATATTTTTGACATAGAGATATCGTTATAAAAATGATTAACAATTTCTATATATTTAAATTTTATTTCAATATTTTTTTTTGTAATTTTAAGTTTTTTATTATTTTCAAAATTCAAAATATATCAACTATAAATACATAGTCCAAAATATTGTTGGCCTCACTTCACCATAGGAAGACCAAATTTATTGACTAGTAATTTAATAAAAGAGTATCACTATAGAGTAATTGTATCTAATCACATCAATATCTAGTCAAAATGGGCTACATGATAAAACAAAATAACTGCATAGAAACATAATCTAGAGCCAAGAGTCAAAAAAAGTCACATGAGCATAAACTTGTGCACTTGTACGAGTCGGAGCATGGGGCTTGAGCTCACATTGGAGATGGCTTTCCAGGTGAGCCAAACGAGCATCCAATCACTCCAAACAAGATCGTCGATAACGTTGCACCTTCTTGATCTTGTTTAAGGAAGAATTAATGATATTCAGATATTCATGCTTATCTTTAAGAACTCTACCCAAAAGAGTCTTCATCTACTAGTGGAGGGTAATAGAGTGCAGGTATTGGTTCCATCTTCCCCTAGTGTGACTAGGGTCAAGGACCCAATTAGAAACCTCCAAAATTTCAGATTTTGAGTATGCTTGGAAGTCATGAATGACATTACTTTCTAGCTAACAAATCTCTTCTTTGATGCCAGGAGAAGTCACCAAGTGAAAAATAACAGTTGATTCCTAAGTTTAGGCATGGGAATGTGACTAACCTTGTTTTCTGTGACCTCCATCTCCCTTACAATTGCACATTTGTTGACGTGGCATTAAGTTCCAATAAGTTGGAGACGAGACAGGAAACTAGAGCCCCAAATGACTCCCCCAAAGAGAATTATATCCAACCATGTTAGAACTGACTAAGAGAAAATCAGTTCATGAATAATGGAACCACCCAAGTCAGTTCAAGTAATTATACCAATACACCCCTGACTCAGATACCCACCGCCATGCATAAGCCCCAAAGAGCCAAAAAACCATATTTCACATAGCACATGAAATGACAGAGCCAAAAAGTAGAAAGCTAGAAAACTTAGGGCATACCTATGCATAAACAGAGAGGAAATATAAAAGAAGCAAGGGAATCACAAGAACCACCAAAAACTGGGAGGACTTGAGACATAGAGGATATAAAATCTCTTAGTACAATGTAAGAGAACAACCAAAATTGAGCCCCACAGAGACACATAAAAAATAAAAGAAATTAGATAATAGGAAAGGGGCCAGTACCTTGAGACAACTTCCTTGACTTACCGGGACAACAAAATTTCACGCATAGACAACTGAGAAGCGTCTCCAACCACCTCCTCTTTTAGTTTTTGAAATCTCCATGGAATCCCAGTATGAAAAAATGCATAACCTCTAGTTCCTGGCATTGAATCTCCACCCATAATCCCAAGAAAATAAAATAAGTGACTAGGTCCAGAAGGAATATAAGTTGGCATGTGTTCGTGGGTCACTTCCATTGCAAAATTGGAGGCACGTGACCCCTGCTCAGTGAAAGACAAAAATTGACTCCTTAATTTTGACAATTGACCACCGAATGAAAACTCCATTGTGTTAAGCAATTGAAAGGATAATCCCATTAGTTGCAGGGAAGGAGTGAAATAAGGGCATAAATTCCATAGGCTTTCCAAAAACATAGCAAGGTAGAGACCCTACAAGAGGTGAACATGATAAGCAACATAATACTTCACATGTTTGGTGCAGGGGAGGGGCAGGCCACACCATAACCCATCTTAATTGCAGTGGGAGGTGAAATTTTCAAGAGGAAAATATTTCTGCAATACTTGGTTTATTTCTCCTACTTATAAGATAAGTTATTTACAGATGCTTCAGTAAATTCTGAAATAAACACATTTGCAGATATTCACTATCGTTAAGAGCATAAGAACAGAAAGATCACAATAAAAATAACCACAAGAACACATATGTTTTTGGAAAATTGTCCCCGGAAAAACCCAACGTGGGAAAACCAATGCAACAAATGAGGGTTTTATATTTATCTTCAGAAATGGAAAGTACATTTACAGTAGTCTAATGAGCAGAAGAAAATTAGCAAACACGTGGCTGAATTTTATAGACCTTCCAGACAATTTTCGGACCCTCGAGGTGACCTCATTCACCCTTTGCATCATCCAACGTGAATACTCTATGCAGTCCCTCTCTGGATTGCGTGATTCTACGTGGAGGGGTTCTTGTTGTTGATTAGCTCACCCTTCCCTTTACCATCCTGAGTTCTGCTTCCCGATAACTGACTCCTCCGTCCTCCTTCTGCTTCTGCAACCCAGCCTCTACAAACTCACCCACTGAAATCGATTTCCCTTGCTTTAGAATCGATTTCCTTTGGGTACTGAGAGTGTCCCCGACTTATTTTCCAAATGGCCCTCAAGTCTCTTCTTATAGTCTTCTCGTTGATGAATCAACGACCAAGATTATATCTTTAATCAATGGCTCAGATTAAAATATGACTTGATCTTCGTCTTCTAGAAGATTCACACTCTACTCTATTAATACCCTTTAATTATTTAATTTCCCTAAGTTTATACTTAGGGTCTGCATTAAAATAATTAATTATTTTAATAAAGTCATATCCGAATGGAATTTCCACAAACAATTTTTGGGTTCTATGGATAACTGATGTCTAAGCCTCTCTACAAAAAATGAGACTTAGAACACTTTCCAATGCTATAGAAATCAACACTCCCTCTTAGCGAGGAAAGTGCTTAAGAAAGATACCGTTGTACTACTCTGACTCTACAACATCTGCTGTGCTGATGATGTCCTAGTTGTTGCCCCTCATCTCTGCGCTGCTGCTTCCTTAACTGCTGCCTTTTCACTGCAACATCCGTACTGCAGCTCCCTCTTCTTCTGAAGACCACCCTTTCCTCTAGTGGAAGGGGTTCTCGACCATCCCCATATTCTCTCTGAAGTAAGTGAACTTGATCTTACTTAGAGCCTTTGTGAGGATATCTGCCACTTGTTCACTTGTAGGAGTGTATCGCAACTATACTGCTCCCCTCTGGACATAGTCCCTGATAAAGTGACACCGAATGTCAATATGCTTCGACCAGCCATGAAACACAGGATTTTCAGAGAGCTTAATGTAACTCTGATTATCGCACATGATCTTGGTCGGTTCTATTCGCTTCTTGTGTAAGTTAAAGAGCAGTTTGCAGAGCCATATGGCCTCGCAAAAAATTGTGCTTGTTTCCATGTACTTTGCCTCAGCTGAGCTCAGTGCTATGAAATTCTGTTTCCTGCTGCACCAGGAGGTCATTCCTGATCCGAGGCTGAAATAGTACCCACTGGTACTTTTCCGATCTACTGTGCTTCTATCCCAGTCTGCATCTGTGAACCCACTCAACTGGATCTCATTTCCCTTGGTGTAATTTAGCCCATACTTGACTGTCCCTCTCAAGTATCTGAGAATATGTTTGGATGCTGCCCAGTGAGCCCTCCTTGGTTCCACCATGAACTGACTGAGGGTATTCACTGCATAACAGATGTCTGGTCTTGTGTTGACCAGATACATCAATGACCCGATGAACTGTCTGTACAGTGTGGGATTAGCCTCATCATCCTCTGATGTGTCTATCTTCTTCTAGTTAGTAATCATTAGAGTGGCCATGGGTCTACAGTCTTCCATCTGAAATCTCTTCAGAATTTCTATTGTGTATCTTCCTTGTCCTAGGAATATTTCCCCTTCGTGCTGCCAGAATTCTAAACCAAGAAAATAGTGCATCTGCCCCAGGTCCTTCATGTCGAATTCTGATGCCAGATTCTTCTTGCAGTCTTTGATGAGCTTGGATGACCCGGTCAAAAATAGGTCATCCACATACAAAACAAGAATAAGCGGCTCATCTCCTACTCTTAAGTAGTATAAGTTGGGATTTGTGTCACTCTTGACGAACCCCATCTTCTACAAGTATCCATCAATCTGACCATACCATGCCTGGGGCTTGTTTTAATCCATACAAGGCTTTCTTAAGTTTGCAAACATAATTCTTCTGCTCATGTTTCTCGAAGCCCTCTAGATGCTCTATGTACACTTCCTCCTCTATCACATCGTTTAAGAACGTAGTCTTGACATCCATCCGATGAATCTCCCATCCCATCTGCGCTGCCAGAGAGATGATGGATCTGATAGAAGTGTATCGTGCTACTGGAGAAAAGGTTTCTTCATAGTCAATTCCTTCTTTCTGGGCATACCCTATTGCTACAAGTCTTGCCTTGAATTTCTCTATGCTGCCATCTGCAGCATATTTGATCTTGTAGATCCATCTGGATCCTACAACACATCTGTCCTGTGGTCTGGGGAATACTTCCGAGACATCATTTGTCATGATGGAGTTATACTCTTCCACCATGGCATCTACCCATACCTGATGCTGAACTGCTTCCCGAAAGGTAGAAGGCTCTCCAACCCGAGTTACCAACACCTGATATCTGTCAAGTTGTTTCCTTATCCTCTTCCCTTCTCTAGGTGCTCCAACAAATCCTTCTACATCTGTAAGAATCTGTTGGAGTTCTCTGCTCAGTCTCCCATCAGTGGTGGGCAGTCTCACCTATTATTCCTCCTGTTCTTCATCAGAGGAGCTTCCATCAGAAATATGTGCCTTGGAGAGGCACTAGACCTCTCCTCCATAGGTCGTGGAGGTTGTACCAGTGGATCTTCCTCAATCTGCGTATTAGTGGCCATCTCTCGACATTTCCTAAAGGATTTCTTCTCCAGGAATTTTACATCCCTTCTTATCACGACTTTCCCGCTCTCTAGAATATAGACGTGGTATGCCTTTGCATTCTCACTGTAGCCCATCATAAAACCCTTTTCTGCAGTTTGATCTAGCTTCTTCCTCTTTTCCTTTGGAACATGGCAGTATGCTATGCTACTGAATATCCTTATGTGGCTCACTTCTGGCTTGCTACCTGTGAACACACTTTCGAGAGTGACCTTTCCCAAGGCTCTATTGGGAACTCTGTTCTGAATATACGTTGTTGTGTTGTAGGCCTTTGCCCATAAGAATTTGGGCATCTCCTGGTCATACAACATTACCCTTGCAGCTTCTATTATGGTTTGATTCTTTCGTTCTGCAACTCCATTTTGTTCTGGATTGTAAGGAGTTGTCCATTCTCTCTTGATGCCTTCCTATCCATAGAAATTAGTGAAGTATTTATCGATATATTCTCCACTGTTATCTGACCTCAAATTCTTGATCTTCTTTCCTGTAGAGTTCTCCACCAATGCTTTGAAATATTTAAACCGATTAAAGACTTCATCATTGGTCTTCAGAAAATAGGTCCAAGTTTTCCTGGAATAATCATCAATGAAGGTGGAAAAATACTTTTCCCCACTGAGAGGTGTTGTGGACATCGGACCACAAATTTCAGTGTGTATTAAATCTAATACACCTTTGACTCTGCTGCTGCTTCTTGGAAATGTCACCTTAGCATACTTCCTTAGTACGCATCCCCTGCAAACTTGGTCTTTCTTTGTGTTGAGTTCAGGAGCCCCTATGACAGTATTTTTGAGAATCCTCAAGGCTCCATGATGTAGATGCCCCATCCTTTTGTGCCATAACTCATTCAGATCTCTGTCATCTGTACTGTCAATCAGGGCCACCGAAGATTCAAGCTGGAGTTTATACAACTTGTGACTCCTTACTCTGATTTGTGCCTTTTTGCTCCAGTTAGGATGTTTGACGTACACCTTACCTTGAATAAAGTATACGTCATAGCCCTTGTTCTGAAGTTGAGACACTGAGAGTAAATTCATCCCCAACCCTGGTACATGCAGAACATTCATGGCTCGAATCTTGTTGCCATCCTTCATCTGAAATGTTACGGTACCTCTCTCGATGGGGGTACATTTTTCCTTATTTCCCATAGTTATTTGGAAATTCATCTACTCTTCTTGATAGCTCAAAAAAAATTCTCAAAACCCTGTCATATGAGAAAATGCTCCACTATCAATATACCAAACACTTGGAGGAGTTGTGCTTGACACACAGGCAAGATCCTCCTCTATTCTAGATGCCAACACCTTCATGTCATGTTCTCTCTGCATTTTTGCGTGCTCTGGAGGACTGCGTGAGTCCCTTTGACTGCGTGAACCCTTCCTTTGGTCCATGGAAGATCCTCCCTTCCTGTTTTTAGCCCTTTCCTCTGATACCATGTGAAATTTTCAAGAGGAAAATATTTATGCAATACTTGGGTTATTTCTCCTTCTTATAAGATAAGTTATTTATAGATGCTTCAATAAATTTTGAAATAAACAAATTTGCAGATCTTCACTATCATTAAGATCATTAGAACAAAAAATAATGTACACCAATAACACAATAGAAATAACCACAAGAACATAGATTTTTTTGGACAATTGTCCCCAGAAAAACCCAATGTGGGAAAACCAAAGCAGAAGATGAGGGCTTTATATTTATCTTCAGAAATACAAAGTACATTTACAGGAGTCTGATGAGTAGAAGAAAATTATTAAACACCTGGCTGAACTTTCTAGACCTTCCAGCCAATTTTCGGACCCTCGAGGTGACCTCCTTCACCCTCTGCATCATCCAGAGTGAATGCTCTGCACAGTCCCTCTCTGGACTGCGTGATTTTGCGTGGAGGGGTTCTTGCTGCTGATAAACTCACCCTTCCCTTCACCCTCCTGAGTTCTGCTTCCCGATAACTGACTCCTCCCTCCTCCTTCTGCTTCTGCAACCTAGCCTCTACAAACTCACCCACTGAAATCAATTTCCCTTGCTTCAGAATCGATTTCCTTCGGGTACTAAGAGTGTCCCCGGCTTAATTTCCAAATGGCCCTCAAGTCTCTTCTTATATTCTTCTCGTTGATGAATCAATAACCAAGATTATATCTTTAATCAATGACTCAGATTAAAATATGACTTGATCTTCGTCTTCTAGAAGATTCACATTCTGCTCTATTAATACCCTTTAAGTATTTAATTTCCCTAAGTTTATACTTAGGGTTTGCATTAAAATAATTAATTGTTTTAATAAAGTCATATCCGAGTGGAATTTCCAAAAACGATTTCTGGGCTCTCTAGATAACTGATGTCTAAGCCTCTCTACCAAAAATGAGACTTAGAACACTTTCCGATGCTATAGAAATCAACAGTAGGGTGGTGGGTGCCCCTTCCAACCTCCACGGACATGTCTCCATTCACCCTCTCGTCTCCCATTACATTTAATAAGGGGGGTGGCATCACCAACCCACCCCATGCATAATGCATGCGAGATTAATTACCATTCATTTCAATGAACAACCTTTCGCAGTTTGTTTGTCATGTAATGAGAATTTATGCTGCTTGGAATTTATGTTGCACCAGGACTCCTTCTATGTCACTGGTGGGATTATTCTTTAGGTTGTCTAATGGTGTCGGGCTAGTTCATGGAGGAGGCCCTACAAATATATGGGATGTTTATTGGTTTTTTCGTGAGAAGGGTTTGTTAGTCTTAGGGATTGCAGGGACAAGGCCCAAGGATTGCATGCAAGTCATCTCAAATGTTACATATGTTAGTTACACCAACTTGCTTGGGTCTCTGATTCATGGAACCGAGTCATAAATTTGGTCTCCATATATTTTGTGTTGTGATACTCAACAAGTTTCACTAGATTTGGAGTGGGTGCCTATCGACGTTGCTATTATGTATTCCACACTTAACCTTATTGACTCAGTGAATTCAGGATAACGCTTTTTGGCTAATTGTTTTTGTTTTGGACCATGCTCTCTGTTTCTCTTTCCCTGTGTTTGAGTGGATTCAATATGGTGATTTTATACTAATTTCCCTAGTAGTTCCATGTGTTTGGGGTTTTCCTGGAAAGTAGGTGCTCTTATTTGGAGAGTGTCTTTTGGACCTGGGGGGAATTGGTCTTGGTTTTTTTGCAGCCCTAAGTTGTTTCACGACTCGTGCTTCTTCTGATTCATTTTGTGTCTCGATCTATTGAGTCTTAATTACTTCAGCTCAAACTTAATAGTGGTATACTTTCTTGACCTATTTCAATCCTATTGTTCCATTATGACCCGTAAGGCCAACTACGTGCCCAGGCCCAAGCCTAGGAGGTTGCTACTATATTCCACTCGCCAACTCTAGCTACTATATTCCACTCGCCAACTCCACCTAACATTTGTGAAGAAATTCACCAGCTTGAGATCTATGCCTCTAATGATTGCCAAGTATATTATGACTCTAAGATTATGGAAGAGGTTGCTAATTGGGTTACTGACCCTAGTCATACTAGGGGAAGATGGAACCAATAATTGAATTCCTCACCCTCCTTTGGCAGATGAAAACTCTTTTGGGTAAAGTCCTGAAAGAGAAGCATGAAGATCGAAATGAAGTAATTTCTTCCATGAACGAGATCAAACGGGTGCAATGATATCAATGTTTATGCTTAGCTAGCTTGGATGTCCGACTGGCTCATGTTGAAAGCCACATCTAGTGCGAGCATAAGCCCTTTGCTTTAGTTGGTACAAGTGCACAAGATCCTACTCTAGGGACTTCTTCTAACTCACGATATTATGATATGTTACTTTGTAGCATTTTAATTATCTTTGTAGCTTTGTTGCAGTTAGTTCTTATAGTTTTCAGACGTGTACTCTTATTTTTGATACACTCGATTTTAAATTACCGGTCAATATCTCTGATATCCCTTGTGGCAGATTGAGACCAGTAATAGTTTGATTGTTGATGAAGAAAAATATGTAATATAATTTTTGAGAAAATACAAAAATAACTATATATATATATATATATATATATATATATATATATATATATATATATATATATATATATATATATATATATATATATTTATATTTATATGATATAATCATTGATTCCGACTTTTGTGATCCATAATGTTGTAGATAATTTTTTCAAATTAATCACATTATCAGATTAGGGTGATGTTTCAAACCATCTAACTTTATTTTGAGGATGAATTACATTAGATGGTTTGAAACGTCACCTTAATATGATGATGTAATTAATCCGAAAACTCATCTACAATATGTATTTTTATATCTTGACTTTATAAAAAATAACAAAAAAAAATTAAAATGATTATATAAATTAGGTTGGTGTAATTGTTGAGATTTCAATCTTAAGAAAGGGATTACAAAAATTGTGATTGTTGAGTATTTATTTCAAATTTGCCCTTATTTGTTTATATTTAGAGGATGATACACAAAGGATAAAACAATTTATGAAAAAAATCACCATGAATAAAATAATATCAACTTAACTTTAGCGATCAATCCATGCTTATTTACCATCGTATTTTTTTAATACTTATAAATTATTCCAAATTTGTCATTATTTGGTTATATTCATAAGAGGATACCCACAAGATGATAAACATTTTGATAAAAAAAATTAGCTTTGATTTATTTCAACGAAGCATGACCAGCTCAGTGATATTGATTTTTTAAGAGAAATTTGGTTATATTGATTTTTTTTAGGAAATAAATTTGGTTAGAGTGAAGTTGTTGATATCTAGTTAATTTATCTTTTTTCTTGGCCCAAAGATAAGAGACTTACTTAAGAGCACAATATAGTTACTTTATTCTAGAACCTAAACATGTCAACTTACAAGATTTGAACTTCGGTGGAGAAATAACAACTATTCCACCCAACCATTAAAGCTAAACTTAATTGAAATCCCAAGCCATATTGATTATCATTAATACAATTCTAATTCTAGAATATTTTAGTTTCATATTTAAAATGGAAATTATTGTTATTCTAAATGATTTTAAAATAATTTCTTTCTTGAATAATAATGATGAGACATCCTACATTGACGAATAACATCTAGCATAATTATCTTCACTACTAATTTAGTAATTAAATTATGATAAATTTTCTTACTATATAATATTAATATATATAATTTTAATGACTTTTAATTTACCTATTAAATAGAAAACCCAATTTAATTTACATATTAAATAGAAAACTCAAAAATTAATTTTTGTTTAAAATGTGAAATCAATATGTCCTATGCATTAGTGTAATCTCACCATTAACTCCTATCAACTTATCTGGTTTCTTCAAAGCTAAAAATTAAAAAGCTAATGCTTTTAAAAATTATTTAAAACACCCTTTCTATATTAAAACACCCTTTTTATATTTTTGTTTATAATCTTTTTGACCAAATTTAGTCTCGTACTAACATTGACCTGAATAGCCGCTTAGATTCCACGTTAAATTATAAAAAAAAGAATGGGAACAAAGGAGGAGTCTTTGTACCTGCAATCATGGTTTTGAAGTTTGTACTTTCGCTTAACCAGCATTAAATAGAGGTACCTTGATGTATTATTAAAAACATATATATAATTGATTTTTGTAGATTTTAAAATTAAATTAAGTACCTTAATGTATTATTAAAATATATATATATATATATATATATTTTAATTAAATACGGGACGAGATATTCAACTGTTTAATTTCACTATTTCACTTTTAACTTTAGATCTTCCTCAAAATTGAAAAAGTAGATAAGGAAATCAAATGATTTTATTCGATTTCATTTTAGAAAAATCGCAACCAGAATAAAGTAATGGATAAATAACAAAGTGAAATGAAATCATGTACATCCGTATAATAATTAAAAAATAAAATAAAATCAAAGAACACCTACATGAGAGTAACATTTGTAACCACACCTAATCAGCCACGACTCTTTATTTTGGAACCATTATATATGAGATTCCCAAAATGCCAACCAACTTTAAGAGATTAACACAATATTTGATTTTTATTTTTTTTGAAATTAGAACATTCACATTTATGTCACTTGTGAAAGCGGTGACCTTACACATATTGATAAGGATCCTATGCAAAAGATCAAAGTGGGGTCTTCCATATTTGTAATTTTGTAGCTAGTGCAATTAGCCTTGTCATCATTCTATTATTAATAAAAAATAAGTAAAAAAAATTTAATGGTTTAATATGTGGGAATGTTAAATCTCTCTCTTTATTTATGGGAAGGGATCTCTCAAAGAGTTGTTGACTTGAGCTTTTAAATATTGATAGGTTTATGACGACATAGTGAACACTTTTCCGAGAATTAAAGTTGAGTTTGGCATATTATATGCTTTCCTTTTTATATTAGATCAAGTTTGTTTTATATGTTTGGTGAAGTTTGTTTTATTTGTTTGGCCAGTTTTTGTTTGGACGAGTGGAAATGGTAGGGTTGTTGTTATTGGTAGGGTATATTGGGTGAGAATTTGATAATTATTAATTTAGATTTATTTTAATTTTAGATTGGAGTTGCTTTTAGTGTGATTTTTTAGAGTTTTTGGTGTCAGAATCTTGTGAAAATTTTTAAGGTAAAATTTTAATTTTTGTTATTTAAACTGGTTTTTTGACTATATATATGGATTTAGCACCCTAAAAAACCCCTAGGGCACTTCGATTGTGTAGGTTACTCATCGAACTTATGTTTTCAATGAATTCTGGCCGGATTTTAGAGAAATTAGACTGGAAAAATCCACCGGAAAAGCCTTTAAAAAGTCGCACTAAAGACTACTCGATTTTAGATTTATCAAGTTTTGAGAGACATTAAATTTTAATATTCAAATTTTTTTAAGAATGAAAAGAGATTTGATTCTTCTTATTGTTTGATAGATCCACAGTTAAGATGGATCTAGATGGAACTTTAATACATTGAAATTTCTGAATTTCGGGTGAGATCACTATTTTCTAAGAATTGTATAGCATAAATTGTGAACCCATTTGAAAATTGAAATTTATGGTTTGAGACCTTTATTTTTATTTTTCTTAATTTTCTCGGGTTGCACATTTTTCCTTTAGCAATAGTGTGTGGATTTGCGCACTTAGCCTTTACCAATAGTGCACATGCACACTGGATTACACTGATTTCCTACGCAACCCTGTTAAATTATTGAAAAAGTTAAGGTTTCTCTTATTTAAGTCCAGATTTTTTGTTTTTATGATTTCTTCGGCTTGTTTATAGTCTCATAAAGTCTCTGCTAAGTTGATGGGTGTTTTGAATTTTCCTTTTTGAGAAATTCTTAATTTAATTTCCTTTGGTCATTACTCAAAGGATTTTCTCAGTTTCTTAACAATTTTTGCATGTTTTTTCTTTCATTTTTGCAAAAAAAAAATTCCCCCTCCATCGTCGGGAGGGAGAGGGGGCTAAATTGTGTCGAGTGTAAATTGCCTTGGAGTGTCATTACTTTTGATTTTTGGAATTTTCACCCAATTTGCTTTAGTTACACTTGATTGGTTCTTTAGATTACATCAGTGAAGGAAAATAGTCTTGTTGTTCTTTCGTTGGTTTGGAATCATCTTGTGTTTATTTTAAAGCATTCTCTTGCATAGTTAGAATTCTTATTTTCATAATATGAACATAAATTGTACATAGATTGCATTTGCATAGTTTTCAAGAAAATTATACATAGATTACATTGCATGGTTTGGCATGTAGGGCTTTGAATTGCATTGAAAGAGTTTGATTGAAGATCTAGAATAGGAAATTCTTGTTTGATGCATCATCATTTGCTACAAAAATGTCTGTATTTCCTTCCTTTCTTTAGATAGATATTCATCGAAATGAAAATATTACAAATTTCAAGTTTGATTGCATTAGAATTTTGAGTCAGGTCATAACACCATAAGTTTCACCTCCATTTACCCACTGAGTAATCAAAAACTTAATAACACATCATTAATAAAATTAATCTGGATTTTTTTTGCATTTTTAGGGCTCATTCCACCAATATAGATCGGGTTAATGCTTTGGAATAGGGAAGTGAGTAAACTTTTTGAAGCTATAAACAAACAGTAGAATATTGTCATAGGGAGTAACTCTAGTTATTACAATTTTTCCACGGGAATCTCCTCTTAAACAAGAGTCAAGAATGAGGTCATAGCAGACTCGGTGAAGTAATAGTACCTGTTTCATTGGTTATGATAGAATATTTTCATTTATTATAAATGGTGCTGAAAGGTACTTGGTGTCACTTGGAAGTAAACCTCAAATTTACCATGTTGAGGAGCTTTCAAGGGGATTGAGCTTTGTTACTTTTCCCTTGCATGTACGTCGAATCTGCGACTATCCCCCCAGGCTGAATTGTTATAATTGGTAACCCTAGTGACCATAATATTAGGGATTTTTCCCAAGGTGATGGTTTTGTTAGTGTGTTTGGTGCACACATGTATGAAATAGCACCCAATTAAGGGGTGTAGTTTACCCTCTTAAGTTATTGGTCACAGGCAAAAAAAGAAGTGGAGTCAAGCAAGTTAGTGGAACATGCTGGAGCATAAATATAATAGATAGAGAAATAGCATGCATATTCAAATATAAAAATTAAACTAAAACTAAAACAAATAAAACAAAAGCTTTGAATAGAGTCAAACAACTGCAATAATCCAAACGATGGCACTTACGACCCCTCTTATTGAGTATTGGTAGGAAATGAGGATGAAACTTTAACCCACTTTCCAAGGGGCCCTTAGAAGTTGGGTTCTAAGTCCCGATGCAAGGATGTCTTTACTTCCAAACTTTCCTCGGTGCAAAGTCTCCCTCTCTCTACTATGGTGGATTGAACTTGTTGGATGGCCAACAATTGAGTCCCCTCTATCTCAGCTCCGGATCACACACTACTGGTATTTCTTAGGGAAATTATGGCTAGCATAACAATGTGCTCTCAAGTTGTTCATCTCTTGGTGGCCTTTTATAGGATAATTCAAATCCTACTTCACTCTCTTGGTACATTGTGAATGGTGACCCAAGAGAGGGGGATGATTCCATTGTGTGCTCCCTTGATGTCCTAAGGAGGCTTTGGTGGTTGTCCTTAGGCGGCTTCAAGTGTGAAATCACTGTCCTCGAGTGTGATTTTTGTGGTCCTGGAAAGTGACTTCCGCCACTCCCAGGATTGCTCGCATTTCGGGTTAAAAGGCATGCAAAGGCACTCTTCTCGAAGGATTTTGCGTGCAAAAGCATTTATGACTTGCTCAAATTTGATTTTTCCTCAAACCTTAGATATATTTAAATACTTTCCAGATTCTCTAATGTTTCTCAGCCATGTAAATCCTTCTGCCTGACATTAAATAATGTCGTCTTTGCTTGTACGATTTTCCAGTGTTAACATTTTCCCCCTAATGTGTGAGGTCTAGGAAGAACTGTATAGCCAAAATACATTATAGTTTCTTTTATGCATACTGTGTGTAGAGAGAGAGAGACTTGCACGTAGCTCGAAATTGGAGACACCCTGCACCGGTTCGAAGAACGACCATGTCCTGTGGGACCCCTGTAAGCAAATATAATAAAATATATACAAATTTTCTACGAGGCGGGCATGTCCCATGCTCATAATGCTAGTTAAACAAATATATTTGACAGATACATACTTTGTCTGTGTCACTAATATGGAGTGATCTGTTGGTTGATGACGACGACTGCTGACACCCTCAGGGATGTTTTTTCTTTGACGATAGGTGGAATGTGGTGCCCATATGTGTAAACTTGGTATGGCATATAATTGTACATTGTATGCATAAGTGCTGGCTAGGACCTTCCCATGTAAGCATTGCTGAAAGAGACGCTTATGAAGGCACGGGTCTTCGACGAACTTGATCAAAGTACAATGGTTTTAAGATACGATACCATCTTGACATGAAAGATTTCATTGTAGTCAAATGTCAGGAGGATCGATGACATCTGTGGGCAATGATGTCTCCCATAATGCCACCCGAGGATGCCCCTTTTATGGAGAGGGGTGATCCAAGGTATCACTTCCTTTTTGGAAAATAGGTGTTGAAGTCGATAAAAAGGAAGCCTCAATCGACCGAGGGGTCACTGATATGAAGGATCACGATCCTGGATGTGATGGGTTTAACATAGGCATGGTGGCTAGGGGTGACTGAAAATTGACGATGGGGATTCAGTGGCCCAAGGTCGGAGTATAATAAGAAGCTTGGCAGCAGTCATAACTATTTCTGATGGGGAAATCCTTGGAGTCGGTAGGACTTCTAGGGTGGTATAAACTGGTTATGAATGTCATGGTGGCTGTTGCGTGAGGGTATGATACTTCGACAAAGGGTGTTCAGGGACTGCTGCCATGGGAGAAAAAATTAATGAGTGGGTGGGGGACGTAATGCACCATTTGCAGTCTTTGTACACTTACTAAAAGAATAAAATAATGGGGTTTGATTTGTACAAAACATAGAGACGGGTGCCCCAAAACATGAAAGTGTTCGCTCACTGGTGACGTGAGGAAGGTGTTTTGTTGAGGGTGGGGGCCCCATTGTTTGGTCTCATGTGTGAGGTTGATGAAGCAGACGAAAAAGTATCGTAGATGGGATTATGATGATGGAGGTATGGTGGGCCAAATGCGAGGCGCGATAGTGCGCTTTTGATCCGCTTGTACAACTTGACCGTCCGGGAAAGGGGTTTTATTCTAGATGGTGAAAATTGACCTTATACATGGTGGATGGATGGACATGAGGTGCTTCCCAAACTAAAGTGGTATGGCCATGGCGTCACTTTTGTTGTGATATATGGTTTAGTGTGGGTGACGAGCGCCATGGAGGGGAGGCTCTATCGACCAACGAGGATGTTTATCATGTGTAGGGCGAGGTGATGATAAAAAAGGTCAGATGTATGGAACCTATGGTTGATTTCTGATGGATAAATGATGTCAGGATATGGAGAGTTTTCTGGGACTTTATCATGCTGGGGGTAGAATGATACCTGCTCTGGAAATTTCAGTGGATGGATTTGTGGATGGTTTGCGAGCTTTCCTGCAAAAAAAACTACCTCAAGTGAAAGCATATTCTTGATCAAATATTATTGAAAGTCATGAGCTTTAAAAAAGAAGATGAGAGAGGGCATACCTGTCAGCGCTGAAAATTTATTTTTTTGGGAGTGCGAGTGTGTGGCATCGCCTCTATTCATTATGGAGTGCTGATCACAGTGCTGCTTTCGGTTCGGAGAACAGACCTTCTGATCTCTCGTTATGGTCCTCCAATTTTTTGAAAAGGGCGATATATATGTGAATATGGCCCTAATTCAATTCATTTGTACTTGTTGAGTTTTTGAGAGGTCAGAGGCTTCTGCGGAGCAGTTCTTGCTGTTACGGTCATCCTGAGCACCAGTGATTAGCAATATCATGCCCAGGTAACCTCCATGACATCTTGCACTTTAATTTTTCAGTCTGAGGGTGTTGGGGTTCGTAAAAAATTAGTTTGTATGGATTTTGAGTAATTTTTTCCCCAGATTGCGCAGGTGATCAGGGTAAGAGCGCACCCTCTATGCGCATTTTTGGGGGTTTTGCGCGCCTTATGTGCTCTGTTCCCATATTTTGACGCGCCTTATGCATGCCTGTGAGAGATACAAGCATGCCTTTAGCACACCTATCTGAGGGACAAGCGTGCAAAAGGCCTAGGCAATTTTTTTTTTTTGGATTTTTGCCTATTTTTTGATGTTTTTTTGTTGTTGATGGGTTCCTGTTTGGATGACAGGTTTTTGTGGAGGGAGCGGGATTGGCCCAAGCTCTGTACTACATTGGATGCTGATGCTGGGACACACCGATAGCTGGTGCAATGGGGGCTCCTAAAGTTCGCGGAGAACGAGCTTCTTCGGTCATAGTACTGATTGCTTCGTTACTTGATCCAGCATTGGCACAGGAGGTGCAAAATATTTGTGTTGCGTGGGACTTACCTGGCCATCTATCCTGAGACGAATGTATACTTTGTGACCGGGTTACTGCCTCATGGTGAGGCATTACAGTACCCACTCCCTTCCGGGAGAGTGGATTTGGAGAGGTTCCGGGCACGTCATTGTGGCTGGGCGCCCCTTACGAAGGAGTTCATCAATATTGCTTCAGTGATAGATTTGGCCAAGCTGTGCACTCTGGTAGTTGTTGTGTGACTCGCAGGGTCGTCGGTTCCACATCGGGCATCTGGTTCGCAGGTTGGAGTCTTGTGCTGGTTGAGGTCCAGGCATTTCTTTGATTTTGCTCATTTATGCTATGACGGGATGGTGATGCAGATTAACAAGGTCTGGAATGGATCAGAGCTGTTTGTGTACGCCAGTATTCTATGCAGCATTATGTACGAGAGGGTATTGATGTTGAGACCAGTGGTGGTGGTGCCTCCTGGGGGGCCACGGGAGCCTAGCATGAGGAGGTGGGCTCCGGTGATGTCGCGAGGGGGTGGGGGTATGGTGGGGCGTTACTGGAACGCCATGACGGAGGCCTGGTTTGAGGTCAACCCCCAGATGTTTCTGTCATTCCCATATGCAGGGATGGACTTACAGGGGGATCTAGAGATGGGTCTCCCTCCTAGTTATGCTTGGGGGCTGACTGGTATGTTTTTATGTTTTCTGCATTTATTTGAGTATATATGTGCTTATGTGTTTTGATGGTGACACTGACATAGTTTTGGTTACTCTTGTAGATGTTGGCGAGGTAGGTCACCCTGTGACTCGATTTTTTGGCCACGGTCCTCTTCGGAGACCTCGGGGTGGTCGTGGAGGGCCGGGAGGAGATGCTGCATAGCTTCAGGGTGGTGGACTTAGTGGCGTTGCTGGCTCTTCGGGAGAGGGCAACAGCTCGGCTGCTGCTGAGGCTGCAACCGAGCAAGCTTGTGTCGATGCAAAGGCAACACGTGCTGATGTAGCGGAGGTTCGCAATGCTAAGCTAACTACTCGGGTGTCAGTTCTAGAGGATTCTTGGGGTCGAGTGGACCGCTTGACCCAGGGGATGCCTTCTTGAGGTTTTTTGGATAACCTCGAGGAGGTCTGGTTGGAGACGGTGATGGCCCAGGATAGGGACTATCGACCTATTTTACGTCGGGTGGCAGTCTCAGTTTTGACGACGGCTTCAGTAGTGGTATCAGGAGCGGTTGTGAGTCTAGGTTCCCCACCTGGGGGAGCACCGCCCTAGAGTTTACTTGTACATGGGGAAAGCACCTATTGCAAGGATGATTTCCTTATTTTTTATGGATTTTTGTGTATCTTTGGGCTGGCCGATGGGTTAGCGACACTATTTTTGTACTCAGACATATACACCATGATATATATATATACACACACACACACACACACACACACACACACACACACACACACACACATACACGAGAGATATTTTTTGCGGCTCTACATGTTGTGTCACCTGTTTCTGTTTATGGATGGTGTTATACTGATGGATATCTATGTTTTTGTTTTTTTATGTATGATGGTTTATTCGAGATACATTCTAGTTTAGGATATTGTTAGCTATGCGATCAACTGTCTGGTTTTGACTCCTTGGTACATGTGTAAATGTGATGTATTCAAATTGTCTGCTTAATCTTTTTCACGCAAATATTTTCTAAATAGATGTGAATCTCTTCTCTCAAATTTTTGGTTTAACTGTGAGACTACTAACTGGGAATCTAGGTAGACATGCATATGGCATATGCCCTGATGGAGGGCATCATACATAAGCCTGATGACGGCGTCATATTTTGCCTGATTTTTTGTTGTTGAACCGATATACACACCGTTTGTGTGGAGTGGTGATCGGTCAGGGTGATAGATGACCCAAGAAACTGCTGCTAAACTTTGAGACCATCTTGATGCTCCATCAGCAAATCCGAAGTAAGGTTCGGGTTGGTAATCCGTGGCGGCACTTGAGCATGTTTTGTAATAAGTCTTTTGGTCAAAAATTTAAAGTGGTTGGGTTTGTGTACATTCACTCTAGGGCAGGGCCAGCTTGGCCCTCATGGGTAGAATTTCTTGAGTAAAGGACATTGACGGGGTTGCTAAGGCATGTCCTATCCGGTTCCGTCAAGATGTATGCCCCCTGACGGAGGCAATGTTTTATGATGTAGGGTCCTTTCCACAAGGTTTCGAGCTTTCTTGGCCCTAGGGCTTATTTTGAGACATCATAGCGGAGGACCAATTCTCCCTCGGTGAATGAGCGAGGGTCGTTGTGGTAGTCGAATGATGCTTTTACCCTTTTCTTATGGGCCTCGTTGTGTTTCAGCAAATATCGACAGCTTTCATCGACGAGTTCTAGTTGTACGAGGCGCTGTTCTAGAGGCTAGGTATCATCAAGGAGTTTGATAGTGGCATACAAATGTAGGATTTTTCGGAAATCAATGCAAAAGCACAAGGTACCTTGACCTTTTGCGACAAGAATAAGGTGGAAATCCTGGGACATGGGGGCAGTTACAGTCTTATTTCCGATGTGCGATGATACAAATCATATGTGGTGTATTGTGTCATCGGCGTTCGGTGGGGGAAGAATATCCGAGACGGGAGTTTGCGTAAGCGCAACGTTGGGTTCCTCGCTATGATAGTCAATTTCTTGTGGGTGGAAATTGTGCTTGATGTAGAGGTTCCTGAATGTTTCCATTAGTGGGCATACCTCTGGCTCTTGGTCTTGGCTAGTGCAAATGGTGCATGGTACCATTTTGTCGACTAAGTATATTGTATGGGAATCAACACTACTCGTCGTCCCCGACGTGGATGCTTCGAAAGGATCTGTTGTAGAAGAGGTGGTCTTCTGCTTCCATTTCTGTGTTTTTGGCTTGGGTGTGTCTAACTCTTTGGGGGAGTGTAGACTTAAAGCTGCTCTTGCCGCTCTTAGCTTGGGGAGATGTGCACATTTGATCGTATGGTTAAAGTGTGAACAAATCCAACAATAAGTACGCGTGATCTTCTCTTGGTTGGAGAGAAGTATCTGTGGCAGAGAAGAGACTATGCAAAAACTACTTGCGAGGGGATTTAGTTCTTTGCACTAATTGATCTGGTAGTCATTCAGGTTGTATAGTCTGCATGTTATCCTAGGTTTGACCTGGGTCATGCTTGGTTGGTGTGTTGTCCTAACTTGCTCATCACGCCCATGTGGGTGTGGGGTCGCTGGCCTAGGGGTGATGTATTCTCTATACCGTCTGAGCTTATCGTCTCATTTCTTCTCTTTTGTATGAATCATATCGATGAGGGGAAAACTCATGGAATATAAGTACAACGCTTTCCACAGTGATTGTCTTGACATACAGGGTAGAATAGCCTAGATATGGGGGTCCCGTCGTGCTCAATTTGTGGTCTGGCAGGGTACCAGCGTCGTAACGCTGCTAAATCAGGGCAGATGGTGACCACATGATTGGGCATTTTGCATAACGCACATGTTGGTATTCACTGTAGAGAGTAGTAGGGGGTAACTAGGGGTTCTCGGATTGGTCACTTTTTAGCTGACAAGAATAGGATGGATCTGCTCGTCACCTCCTCTTGGGTTGTCAAGTTGTTCATGGATTCCGAGTCCATGTCATCTTCTTGGGAGAGGCAGATGATGGATGAGCGCAAAATAGCGAGGGCTATCTGGAATCGGGGGATATAGTGGCAATTTTCCATAAGATGATTATCGGGGCATAAAGGACATGTGAATTGCGCTTCCCACAATCTGACGTAGTAAACCCGTTCTATACGATACCATCTGTGGATGAATTCCAGGGTTGCGCATTCCTCGAGGAAGTGACCACATTCATCGCACAACGTGCAATGTATGACGGGAGGGGGTATGATTGGGAGTATTTTTGGTGCCTATCATTCCTCCTGTAGGTATAGGATGATACGAGGTTTATCTCCAGCAAATTGGGTGGAGGGATCCTCTTGATAGGATCACTCGATGGCACGTAAGGTATCCTTATAGCACATGATCTCTGGGAAATGATGGGTATAGTGCCCATAATTGCTGCAGATAGCGCATGCATCATTGGTATGTAATGATTTGTGACAGCGGGGCATCCCCCTTATCCCCGGTTTACCTTGGTCCCAGCCTTTGTGTGTGTGTAAATGTATCCAAATTTTCATGCCCAATCATTTCCCAATCTGGGCAATCTAAAACTTCCCTTATTTTGCGCTGGAAAAGTTAAACAAATAAGTCTGGGTTAATTTAATACCTCAATTCAGAGAATTGAGATATTAATTCAACACTCCTCTATAGTTATAACCCGACAGTCCATTACGTATACATATGCGCCAACTTCGCATATACAACCATTATAAGCGACATAATATTTTGGCTATTAAAACCATGTAAATTGACCCTCGACATGTACATATATTAACCCACGTAATATATCCATATATCTGTTACGATGTTCTTCAATTATTAACAAAATCCCATGTATATCAGCATACCTTTATTAATTCGTAAACCTTAGTACATCTTTGAATTCGGGCCCCACATATATGATCAACCGACCAATCAAATGCACACCCGTACCTCGGTTATCGTCCGCGTCTCTTCATCGAGCGATCACCGTCCGATGGCTTCCCTCTAGATCGACGGCTTGTATCAATATCACTCGACGTCCTAATACGAACTTTAACGCGTGATGGCGCGCAGCAATGGCGGTTTTCCGTGGGTCCTCCTCGCCACGTGTCGAACACTCTATGGAATCGCTCCCCAACCAGGAAATACCGCTTATCGACAATAGGTGGTGCGATGAAAACCATCGTCCAGCTCCAAACCGCCGTTACTGTTCATCTCGGTCACGGTTCCGCTCCTCCTCGATGCGTTAGGTTCCGTCTTCAGCTCACTTCCGTGTACAACATCGGTTCGTGGTTCCAATACGCTCAACGATGTTATTCAACTGTTATCCTTATAATAGATCTCCTTTGTAGTTAAAGCTTATTCACAGCAACCAGAATCCGCTCCATTACACAAAATCGTTCCTCAAGAACTCATGTGTTCACAGAGGATTTAATTCGATAATTGCACAATAATACTGAATCAATTTTTCATATGATTCGACCAAGAAGACATAAAGTCATGTAACTCAATAAAAATTCTTTTATACGTATCCAAAGATAACCATTGAAATTCGAAGACATTCAACAGGGTTTAATCCCATTCAGGCACACTTAATTCAAAGACAGTTCTTCCATAAACATATATATATGTAGATACAGGCGACAAATCTCAAAACAAATTCTTGCAATTTCATGACAGGCTAGATATTCAGTTTAGTGGCCATTATCCTCCTATTCTGTTGCTGAAGAGGTTCTCTACCTCTCTCCAGCTCTCTCTCTCCCTCTCTGGTTCTCATATAACCTCTTTAGGGTTACATTTATACAAACAGTTCAGCAACTCTTAGCATTCCAATTCCTGAATCTAGAATCAATAACTGAATTAATCCTAAACTGACTCTTCGTATTCCTATCTCCACCAACTTCTCGTGTTCTCAAAATGACTTGAGGATAATTACAATTTCCTACCAAAACATTCAAAATATTAATATTTACAAGAAATTCAAAGGACATGGGACCCCCTATGTCTACTTTATGTACAAGTAACTTTTGAGCCTAATGCCCCTGCATCAGACTCCCAAGATTCAAAATTTTCATGGTCTCCTGATCATGTGCTCTTCGTCTCTGCCTCCAGGATCCCATACTTGGTTTTGCTACTGTCCATCAGCTGCATCATTCTTCAACTGACCTTCTCCAGGCTTCCAGACTTTGTTCTGTAATCTGCCCCCAGCTATGCTTTCACAATCTGCCATTGTATTTCTCCTGCTGAAACCCTCCTTCTTTCCTGCTGCTGTCTGCTGCTCCTGAGTCACTCTCATCGTCAGTCTTCTGATGTACTCAATCTCCATGTCCAGCTTATCCTCTGGCTGGAAACTATCTTGCCCTCTGCTGCTGCTTCCAATCTCACATGCTATCAATATGTTTACTACTTCTGCGAGTGTCATCCTCCATGTTGCATCTGCTGCCACCATGGGTGTTGCTGCTGCCAATGTTGCCTCTGTGCAACCAACCTGAATATCCCTTAAGATATTTCCCTCTGCAACACCTTTCTTTTGTTCATCATTTGCAAATTCATTCTCAGAAAACAATCCACTATTTAATTTCCCACCAGCAGTGACATACTTCTCCAGTATACTAGTAAATAGAATTAGATTCTGCAAGCTAGTATCTACTCCTCTTTTCTTCACAGTTTCAGGCATCCTTGCTCCAGGGTTTGCAATCCCTTCCTCTTCTTCAAATCCTCTCAGCAAACAGTTCAACCATTTCTCTTGGTTTTGTTTTACATCTTCAACATGTTGGAAGTTAGCTTCAATATCTCTTCCCTCTTCTTGGAAAATCTTCAACAACTGCCTCTCATCCTCTTGATGGATTCTGGAAATCCAATCAAGTTCTCAGAGCTTTTCTTTCTCATATTCTGTCAGCATGGAATGCTGATTCTTCCTCACTTCAGCAGCTTTTAAAATCTGCCCTTCAGGCTGGCTTTGGCCTACCCAACTAGCCAACTCTTTTCTATCAATAACATTGATAATTCCCTGTATATGAGACATGGTTGTCTCATCCTCCTTCAACAACAGTTTTTCTTCTCTCAAGACAATTTCAAAAGATGAATTGTCTTCTGCATCATCTGTACCCATAAACAAACTGTCAGTGTCAAAACCATGAGACCCAATGGTCTCAATTGATGACCTAGTCACCAATTCTTCTCCCGACAATTCTAAGTCTGGTTCAAGGCCCATAAATTGTTCATCATATTTCTTTGCACATGGATCACTAGCAGTAAAGTTCCAATGCTTCAATGCCTCTTTTTCCCAGCAACTTATCCAGTGCATAGGTCCTCTATTTTTCCAATTCTCTTCTCTGAGAGTCCAACCTCCTATATAACTCAACAACTTCCATCCTCTGCTTATTCTTGACCAATCCTCTGTTGGCCCTTCTCTCTCAGCTTCAACATTCTGCTGGATATCTTCATTTGACCCTTCTGTCTTCATCTCTCCCTGAGATCTCACTATCTCAGCATTGATCTGAACAGGTTTCAGATTCAATGTCTTCTTCTCACCAACAAACTCTGAAGCTTGTTCATCTTCCAGGGGTGTACCTGCAAACACACACAACTTTTTAGTTTTCAAATCACAAGACCTTTCAGTCTTGGCTGCTCCCTCAAGCACTTCTTCTTGAACAGGTCCGCACATGGAATCTTCAAATTCCCTCCTTGCCTCAAGAACTTTGGGTTCTTCTTCCTCTGTGGAGTCTTTCATCACTTCACATTTGTCAGACTCAAGAACACAAGCCCTCACATCATCTGGACTTGTCCAATAACTCAGGAATTCCTCAATGACTTCCTCTTCAACAAGACAAGCTTCTTGCTACCTCATGTCTTCATCATGTCCCACAAGATCTCTTGCAGATCTCCACTCTTCATTTGTGCTCTATTCTGCTTCACAAGCATAAATTTATTCTTTCAACTTAGCTGCTCTGAGTTCTTGTCTCAACAAGGCAATATTATTTTGACTCAACCTCTTCTGTAATGGTTTCCATTTCACATTCTTCCTCATGAGCCAACCAACTCTCTGGCTTTCTTCTATCCTTCTCTTCAGTTCATTAAATTCTTCCTTGATCTCAACAAATTCTTTCCAATATTCTTCTTTTGTGAGTCTCTTTCTCATGCCAACTGTCTTGGCATCTTCTGTCATTATTTTGTTGTGGCTTATCCCAGAACCTCTGCAATCTCTGCAGTCTCTGCCATGGCTCTCAGTAGCCATTTTATTCTCTAGGAGTTC
Source organism: Pinus albicaulis (assembly GCA_034641835.2). Taxonomy (NCBI): domain Eukaryota; kingdom Viridiplantae; phylum Streptophyta; class Pinopsida; order Pinales; family Pinaceae; genus Pinus; species Pinus albicaulis. The sequence continues at coordinate 144,962,358 of CM076569.1, read as the reverse complement.
TTCACTCACAAGCTGCACTAAGCCTCTGCAACAGCAAGCTCTCTTGCTGCAACTTACCTCACCAAGCTTCTCTCCTGAGCTCCGACTTTGGCAAGTACTGGTCCCCTCTCTGTAGGAACCTTCTAGGCTTCACTCTACAACTTCTCTCAAGAACACCTCTGCTCTCTGCTCATCCAACCTCTGTTGGGAATCTTCCAGGTTCTACCACACTCTTTTTGCACTCATAATCCCTTGTTTGACTCTTCTGCTGAGATATCTTCAATTGTCTGCACTCTGACTTCTACAAACAATCATTCAACCAGATTTAAACACTGCTCATCCCTCTTGAGAACACTGCAATTGTCCTCTTTATCCAGCCTCTAGCTGAATACCAGACTCACTGTCTTCACTATCAACTTTGTCTTCAATTTTCAGCAACCATAATTCTGCAATTAAAATTTCAAATCAGATTAAAGTTAATTACCTGCAAGGTCATGATCCTGTCTTCCACTCACTCCACAATCCTGTTCACTTCAAATATGTATGCTGCATGCTAGGCTTCCAAATCTGCAGTCTTCTGTTAAACAAACTTCAAATTTTCTTTCCTGTTCAGTACATGTGCATTTCCAAAACAAACTTTTCAGCGAGCTAACTAAATTCTAGCTCTGATACCACTTGACAGTGGGGCATCCCCCTTATCCCCAGTTTACCTTGGTCCCAGCCTCTGTGTGTGTGTAAATGTATCCAAATTTTCATGCCCAATCATTTCCAAATCCGGGCAATCTAACACTTCCCTTATTCTACGCTGGCAAAGTTAAACAAATAAGTCTGGGTTAATTTAATATCTCAATTCAGAGAATTGAGATATTAATTCAACACTCCTCTATAGTTATAGCCCGACAGTCCATTACATATACATATGCACCAACTTCGCATATACAACCGTTATAAGCGACATAATACTTTGGCTATTAAAACCATGTAAATTGACCCTCGGCATATACATATATTAACCCACGTAATATATCCATATGTCTATTACGACGTTCTTCAATTATTAATGAAATCCCAAGTATATCGGCATACCTTTATTAATTCGTAAACCTTAGTACATATTTGATTTCGGGCCCCACATATATGATCAACCGACCAATCAAATTCACACCCGTACCTCGGTTATCGTCCATGTCTCTTCATCGAGCGATCACCGTCCGATGGCTTCCCTCCAGATCGATGGCTTGTATCGATATCGCTCGGCGTCCTGATACGAACTTTAACGCGCGATGGCATGCAACAATGACGGTTTTCTGTGGGTCCTCCTCGCCACGTGTCGAACACTCTATGGAATCGCTCCCCAACCAGGAAATACTGCTTATCGACGATAGGTGGTGCGATGAAAACCACCGTCCAGCTCCAAACCGCCGTTACTGTTCATCTCGGTCATGGTTCTGCTCCTCCTCGATGCGCTAGGTTCCGTCTTCAGCTCACTTCCATGTACAACATCGGTTTGTGGTTCCAATATGCTCAACGATGTTATTCAACTGTTATCCTTATAATAGATCTCCATTGTAGTTAAAGCTCATTCACAGCAACTGGACTCCGCTCCATTACACAAAATCGTTCCTCAAGAACTCATATGTTCACACAGGATTTAATTTGACAATTGCACAATAATACTGAATCAATTTTTCATATTATTCGACCAAGAAGACATAAAGTCATGTAACTCAATAACAATTCTTTTATACGTATCCAGAGATAACCATTGAAATTCGAAGACATTCAACAGGGTTTAATCCCATTCAGGCACACTTAATTCAAAGACAGTTCTTCCATAAACAGATATATATGTAGATACAGGCGACAAATCTCAAAACAAATTCTTGCAATTTCATGACAGGCCAGATATTCAGTCTAGTGGCCATTATCCTCTTGTTTTGTTGCTGAAGAGGTTCTCTACCTCTCTCCAGCTCTCTCTCTCCCTCTCTGGTTCTCATCTAACCTCTTCAGGGTTAAATTTATACAAACAGTTTAGCAACTCTTAGCATTCCAATTCCTGAATCTAGACTCAATAACTGAATTAATCCTAAACTGACTCTTCGTATTTCTATCTCCACCAACTTCTCGTGTTCTCAAAATGACTTGAGGATAATTACAATTTCCTACCAAAACATTAAAAATATTAATATTTACAAGAAATTCAAAGGACATGGGGCCCCCTATGTCTACTTTATGTACAAGTAACTTTTGAGCCTAATGCCCCTGCATCAATTTGCCTTTACCTTTTGTGGAAGGTTCCTTTTTACGGGAACGTGGCATTGTGATGTCTGCCTCAGATCCAAGGAATGGTTTTAATTCGTCCAGATTTGGAAAAATATGGGTAGGGTGACCTATTATGTCGCATATGGTGCAAACTAGTGAGTCTCATTGTATGACAGGAGTTTCCAGCTTCTTTCCTCTCTTCTCGGTTTTCTTAGCCATAATCATTGGTTTTTCAATGGGACTTTCCTTTGCAGGGATTTTTTCGACCATTTCTTGAACGGGTGGGGCCTCCTCGGGACTGAGGGGATTTAACCCTATGGAAGTGATGTGTGTGGCTCCTGTCCTTGTAGGGGGAATGAGATACCAAACTGGTATTGAAAATAATATGTTTGGTAACACCACTGTTGCCAAAACTTGCTGGGAGACAAAACCAGCTAGGGGTTAGAGGAAAGGGGTTTGGGAAGCAATGTAGGCTAGAGAGGCTGCCATGGCCGAGGAATCGGTGTCATTAATGCTTGTGTCTATGTCCTGACTAGCTTCGGAGCTTGATGTGGATATCATGCATACCGAAGCCCCTATGACATCAGGTGATGACTCAGGTATAATGGGGGGGATCGCCTAGGAATGTGCCGAGGACAAACGATGGTTTGAACTGGCTAGGGCCATATTCTTGGTACTGTGAAAGTGCATCCAATGATGTATCTACATAGGGTAGAATTACATTGCTATTTTTTATGGGTCGTTTCTCACTATGCATCAATTGGTCGAGTGTAATGATGCGGTCCTCATGGGGAAACATCATAATGCGGAAGACGGAGGAGGCCATGGATGAAATGGTGTACATATAACTCTGACCAAGGAGTATATTATAGTCCAAGTGAGCATCCAAGACTTCAATGTCTATAAGGATCATCTTTTTGGCTAAGAAAACTGGGACGTTTTGGTAGAGACCGACGGGGGTTGAAGGACGACCATCGTATGCTCTAAGCATGATGACTGATGGTTTTAGTTTAGGAGACCCTAGCTTCTGCCAAGAATTTTTTGACATGATGCATGTTGTTGAGATTGCAACAAGATGATGAGCTTAGTGGAAAGAAGTCGCCTTCACTAAGTGGGCCCGCAGGCTATTTTTGGCGCAAAGTCTATTTTTAGAGTATGTCTATTTTTAGACATATGGATCATGTTCTATGAGTTGCAGGATGCTATTTGTGGATGGTTGGTCAAGTTGGAAAAATAGATGGAATTCTATTTTTAGACATATTGGGCGGAATCTATTTTTATATTGCTAGTCTAAAAATAGACATGTCGAATATTATTAGCTCTTAATAATATTTGGACTATAAACATTATCTTATTCTCTTGGAGCACTTCAGTTAAGTGCACAGATGTGGCACAGGAGCTGACAAAAGGAATTACGCTATTCCTGAGGGTTAAGTGGAGCTATTGCATGGATACTTCAATTAGAACTCATGTGACAGAGTTTGGTGGAGTTGATTGAGGAGTTAATGGAGTTGTGTTTAGTTTAACTAATCTAAACATAGTTGAGCTAGTTGTATTTAGTCTAACTGATTAATACACTAGTGAAGAGTGGTGTGAATTAATTATTAATTAATTCACTAATTATAAACTCATTAATCAACTAAAGAATACATCAGCTAACTTCAGTGCATGGACAGTTTCAGTGGAGACCAGTGCAGAAATAGGTGAAAGAGCAGGTTAACTATCAGTTGTGACTATACAGTTGCTATTTGCAACACACAGATAGGTGGAGAAGCCCATGAGGATTGCGCAGTACAAGCCAGGTGGTTTATCTATTTAATGAAGCCATCCCATAGCATTGATTATGCAATAGAGGCTGGCTATCAAGTGGCAAAATATTGGAGCATGTGTTTTGCTAGATCTAGCTTGATAGTGTGTAGCAATTGAGGGTGTGCATGAGAGCTTGTGAGGAGCTTTTGTACTATGATTGTTACATGATATCCATGAAATATAATATACAGATAGTTGGGGTTTTCAGCTTTAAGCTTTCCCATTAAATACTGTGTTCATATGTGTGATTGTTTATGGTTTTAATGTGCGCATGCAATTGATTTTATTTCCGCATGTAATGATCAATGGTAGAAGAGATTCTGTATTGTGCATGAAGCTAAAATGGTGTGTGATCAGGAGAATCTCGGTGAATAATATATCAGTTATTCAAATTTATACATGGCATCAGAGCGATATTGATCATTGGAGCAATTGCAAAACATTGAAGCAGTTGAGTTTTGTGCTGGTGGAATTCGAATTTGCAACAGTGTTTTCTTGGTGTCGAAGTTGAGATGTCTTTCAACAGATTGTGATTGGAGTATGCCCTTGAGGGAAACTAGAATTATATTTCATGGAAGGACAGGATGGAGGCGGTGCTAGATGACAATGGGTTGAAGGAGTTCATAGATGTAGAAATTCCAAAGCCTACTTCTAGTGATGCTACCGTACTTGACGCATGGCAAAAGAAGACAACAAAGTGTTGAAGGATTTTGTTGGAAGGTGTGAAGGATCACATAGTATCCAGACTTCATGGTAAGGCTTCTCCATTCTTGATGTGGAAATATTTGACAGATTTATTCCAAAGCAAGAGCGAATAGAGGAAGTTGGCACTCAAGGATAAACTCAGAAACATAAAAATGGAGAAAGGCGACAGTATGCCCAAGTACCTCACGAAGTTCATCCAATGCAGGGATGAGATGGGAAGTGTGGGGGTTACTGTTGATTACGAGGAATTGGTGAGCTTGGCTCTCCTTGGGCTTCCGAAGAGTTGGCATTCCTATCAGGACTCTGTCAATGGTCGGGAGAAATTGCCAGGATGGGAGCGACTTTGGTCGGATCTTGTGTAAGAGGAGATAAGGCAAAGTACCAGGGATGGATCGTCATCAAAGAACTTTGATGAAGAGAATTTCACTTTGGCTAGCAAAGCAAAGAAGGGGAAGAGAAAGAAAGCTTCTCAATCCGGTGCGAAAGGCAAGAAGCAGGACATGTCCAAGGTGAAGTGCTTTCACTGTCACCAACACGGACATTATGCCACAAATTGTCCGCAGAAGAAGAAAAATAAGCAGGCTGCTGGATCTGCAGCTAGAGAGGCCTTAGCCTCATAGTTTGAGCTAGATTTTTCACTGATCACATGCTTTGTCTCAAGTGTGATGGGATTAGTGTGGTTTCTGGACAGTGGTGCGTCTTTTCACATGACAAGAGATCGAGATTTGTTTACTGATCTGGATGAGAAAGATCTTGGAGTGCACATCGAGATGGGCGATGATGGTAGATACAGTGCGACTGGTATCGGTACCATTTCCTTTGAGAGGGAGTCTGGTAAACCCTTCGTATTGAAGGAAGTGATGCATGTTCCAGGATTGAAGAAGAATCTTATCTCTATGGTGATGTTAGAAGACAAGGGATATGATGTTGTCTTTAGCGAGGGAAAGGCTTTCCTGCGTAGTAAGGCAACTGGTGAGACCCGGAGGATAGGGGTTTGAGCTAAGAACCTTTATCAATTGTAGGTAGATGGCTACGCAGCAATGGCAGGCAAGGCAGAAGGAGTGGTGAGCTGGGATGATAGCGAGCTGTGGCACCAGAGATTGGGCCACCTTCACCATGGAGCTTTGAAGATACTGCAACAGATTTCTACTGGGCTTCCTAAGGGTACTCTTGCGCAGTCAGATCAGTGCAAGGGATGTACCTTGGGAAAATTTGTGAAAGCCACCTTTCATGAGAAGGATAGTTGCGCCACGACGATCCTTGAGAGAATTCACACAGACGTGTGTGGACCTTTCTCAGTAGCTTCGACAGCAAAGCACAAGTACTATGTGATCTTTGTTGATGATTTTTCTCGGAAGTGCCGGATCTTCTTCATGCAGAAGAAGAGCGAGACATACTCAAAGTTCTGTGAGTTCAAGGCGCTGGTTGAGAAGGAATCGGGGAAGCATGTGAAGGCTCTTAGGAGCGACAATGGTGGTGAATTCATCTCTGCCGAATTCAAGGACTTTTGCAGTGCAGAAGGAATTCAGAGAGAGCTCATAGCACCTCATAACCCACAGCAGAACGGGGTTGCTGAGCGGAAGAACAGAACGATCGTGGGTGCTGCACGGGCGATGTTGCATGATCAGGGCCTACCCATTCACTTGTGGGCGGAGGCATGCAATACTGCAGTATATGTGCAGAACCGTTGTCCTCATAGGATACTTGGCATGAGTACACCCAAGGAGGCGTTTTCTGGTAAGAGGCTTGATATTTCCCATTTGAGGATTTTTGGTTCACCTGTTTACATTCATGTGACGAAGGATGCCAGGAAGAAGCTGGAGCTGACTGCAGAGGTTGGGATATTTGTGGGGTACACTGATACGCCCCACAACTATCGTGTCTATTTTCCAGACAGTCGCAAGACTGTTGTGCGATGGGATATCAAATTTTAGGAGGAGAAAGCCATGAAGTGTTCGCTTGAGAGGGAGCCACACTTGCATGCAGAGGAGGAGCTATTAGTTCCTAAGGATGAGCTTTAGGATGTGGATCAGCCACAAGAGGAAGTTCATGGAGTGGAAGAGACCACTCATGCAACGCCAACCATCAGAGGGCGGAAGCGCACTACAGAAGCTGAGCGACTGGCTCAAGATGCAGAGAAGGTTGTAGGAGCACCTACATCACAGCGCAGACAGAGACAGTCACCTGACCGGTATACTAGATACATGGCTCTTATGAGCAAGTGTATCGTGATGGAGCCATCCTCTTTCAAGGAAGCTGTGGAGGACCCCGCATGGGTAGATGCCATGGTGGAAGAGTATGATTCGATTGTCAGAAACAGTGCATGGGAGATTGTCCCAAGGCCGGAAGGGAAATTAGTGGTGGGTTCGAGATGGATCTACAAAGTGAAGCAGGCAGCTGACGGGAGTGTGGAGAAGTACAAGGCAAGATTTGTTGCCCGAGTCTTTTCACAGATTGAGGGGATCGATTATGAGGAGACCTTTGCACTTGTCGCAAGGTATTCTTCCATACGGACGATTCTTGCTCTCTCAGCACAGATGGGGTGGCACATTCATCAGATGGATGTGAAGACTACATTCCTCAATGGGGTGATTGAGGAGGAGGTGTACATAGAGCAGCACGAAGGTTTTGAGATCTTCAGTAGCGAGTCACATGTGTGCAGGCTCAAGAGAGCTTTGTATGGGTTGAAAAAAGCACCTCGTGCTTGGTACACACAGATAGACAGTTATTTCACCGGACTTGGATTCTCCAAGAGTGAGGCAGATCCGAACCTATACCAGATTGTGGTGGAGGGTAAGTTACTGATCATTGTACTTTATGTAGATGATTTGATTTTGACAGGTGATGAGCTGTTGATACTCTCATGCAAGGATGATCTTGCAAAAGATTTTGAGATGAAGGACTTGGGCCTCCTTCATTATTTACTGGGATTGGAAATTTGGCAGCGCAGTGATGGACTGTTTGTTTCTCAAGGCAATTATGCCCGGGAGATACTAGAGAAGTTCAACATGCATGGCTGCAAGCCTGTTGACACTCCTCTTCCTGGTGGAAGGAGGAAGGAGGATGCTACTTCGGCAGAGGTAGTCGATGCCACTGTTTATCGACAGTTGGTGGGGTCGCTTATGTATCTGGTCAATACACGACCTGACATATGCTATGCTGTTAACCAGCTTTCACAAGCTATGGTTAAGCCAACCAAGATCTTCTGGAAGGCAGGAAAGCATGTATTGAGATATCTCAGAGGCACATCGGGATATGGATCATGGTACAAACAGGAGGATGAGTTGAGGTGGCATGGATTCACGGATCGGTAGCATCATATCAGAGATTGTGTGCAACAGAAGATCATGTTACTTTCATACATTTCCACGGAGGATCAGGATGCTGATATCTTGACGAAGGTGCTCACCAGGAGAAAATTCGAATACCACAGAGGCAGGATAGGAGTGGCAGATAATCCTTATCTTGTTGAGAGGTAGTGTTAAGATTGCAACAAGATGATGAGCTTATTGGAAAGAAGTCGCCTTCACTAAGTCAACCCATAGGCTATTTTTGGCGCAAAGTCTATTTTTAGACTATGTCTATTTTTAGAAATATGGATCATGTTCTATGAGTTGCAGGATGCTATTTGTGGATGGTTGGTAAAGTTGGAAAAATAGATGGACTTCTATTTTTAGACATATTGGGCGGAATCTATTTTTAGATTGCCAGTCTAAAAATAGATATGTCGAATATTATTAGCTCTTAATAATATTTGGACTATAAACATTGTCTTATTCTCTTGGAGCACTTCAGTTAAGTGCATAGATGTGGCACAGGAGCTGACAGAAGGAATTACGCTATTCCTGAGGGTTATGTGGAGCTATTGCATGGATACTTCAGTTAGAACTCATGTGACAGAGTTTGGTGGAGTTGATTGAGGAGTTAATGGAGTTGTGTTCAGTTTAACCAATCTAAACATAGTTGAGCTATTTGTATCTAGTTTAACTGATTGATACAATTAGTGAGAGTGGTGTGAATTAATTATTAATTAATTCACTAATTATAAACTCATTAATCAACTAAAGAATACATCATTTAACTTCAGTGCATGGACAGTTTCAGTGGAGACTAGTGCAGAGATAGGTGAAAGAGCAGGTTAACTATCAGTTGTGACTATACTGTTGCATATTTGCAACAACCAGTGATTGGAGAAGCCCATGAGGATTGCGCAGTACAAGCCAGGTGGTTCAAGTTATTTAATGAGCCATCCTACAACATTGATTACGCAATAGAGGCTAGCTATCAAGTGGCAAAGATTGGAGCATGTGTTTTGCTAGATCTAGCTTGATTAGTGTGTAGAAATTCGAGGGTGTGCTGAGAGCTTGTGAGGAGCTTTGTACTATTATTGTTACATGATCTCCATGACATATAATATACAGATAGTTGGGGTTTTCAGCTTTAAGCTTTCCCAATAAATACTGTGTTCATATGTGTGATTGTTTATGGTTTTAATGTGCGCATGCAATTTACTTTATTTCCGCATGTAATGATCAATGGTAGAAGAGATTCTGTATTGTGCATGAAGCTAAAATAGTGTGTGATAAGGAGAATCTCGGTGAATAATATATTAGTTATTCAAATTTCTACACATGTGGATGCACCCTCGTCAATGACACATTGGTGAATGGTGATATTCTGGATCGACACTGGTATTTGAAAGGCACCATTGAAGGAAGCCTAGGGGTGGCTTTGTCTAAATCAAAATCCATTGGGCACGTATCGACAGGGTTGCTAGCACCTAATGCGGAAATTAAGGCTTTTCGTTGTTTTGGGCATGACTGCAGTACTTCCAAAATCTAACATTGCAGTGGGAGATTGGGCTAGATTTTCCACAATGCTATAATTATGGTCCACTTTGGAGTAGTTTCCTGCTTGCCTATTGGGTCCCTTAGCCATCTTTGGAAATGGTTCAATAGGCATCTTTGAAATGGTGAAAGGTGGAGTTGGTGCACTGGTACTATCCCCTGATGCGTTGGTGTCTGGTGAGGTGTCGTAATTGTGATTCTGTGTTTGAAAAAACATCTCTTCGCCAGTCATGTAGATTTCGGGGCTGTTTTTTCTGGAGTCATTGAAATTTTATTGCTGAGTGCTAACCGTCCCTTAATGGGGGAAAGGTTCTTGCATCACAGTTGTTTGCTGGGAAGACCCTCCTTGTCCTCGGTTAATCTGCAGCTTCTTTAGCTCAGGGAGATCAGGATAGTGGTGAGTGTAATGGCCGTACTCACCACAGATCAAACAAGAGTGGTTTGTTCAAAGAGGTGGACTTTTGCTCTACCGTTGGGAATTGCTTGGCTCCTGGCTCTGATTTTGGTTGGATTTGCTTCCAACCTAAGATCGTGGGGGGCATTGCTGGTTGTTTCCCCCTATCCAAGATTCCCTTTGGGTTTGTTTTTACCTTTTTTCTTAACCACGTTACGAGGGTAGTCCTCCTGGTTATATGATTGGTGTGGTTGGTTTTGGGATGGCTGCACAAAGTTCACGTGTGCATTGTTCTGCATAAGCGGGTCTTGTGTTGGGGACTAAGCATAACGTGGTCCCTGGTTTGCACCTGGCTATTGGCGGGGAGCTCTTTTGTTAGTATACCTATCTGCGTACTGGGTCCTTTGAGCTGGAGGATAGGGTCCTCCATGGTGATACGATGACGCCTTATTGGTAAAATTTTGTTGAGGCATATGATGACTTTGAAAAATGGGTTGTGGTACGTTTTGGGTAAAATCATACGTATAACCGGGGTTTTGACTGCTGCTGCCTTGGTAATTTTGGGTCAATGACCCAATTAGACCATCTACAGATTTCGACATGTTTATCACTCAGATTAAACCTCAGGCTAAGAGAGGAAATCCCAAGGTAACCTCAAACCAACATTTAGACTTGCTATCTAGCCCTACCAAGTAAGAGAGGGATCTCTCAATAGAATCACAACCAATAGGGTTGGATGAAAAATATTTTAGGCTATCTAAGGAGTACAAGGGGTTTTGATTTTTATTTTAAGGTTGGGATCACTGAACAGGGATTTAGGTCAAGGGGACAGATCAGGGCCAAGAGGATGAAATTGCAGTCTGTTTGATGGGGAAAGGTAGGTAAAATATTTAACATTAAAAAGAGGATTAAATGAGATGAAAATACTAGTGAGGAGATAGGGAAAGCATCTAGAATGTACTTTCCCTAACTGAAGAAAATAAACACATTATACTAAATTTCCCAAAAAAGAGCATAAATAAATATGAATTTTGTCTTTCAACTTGAAATCAAGTATGTTATAGATATGAAATGGTTTATGAATTAACAATACATTCTAACAAGTTGATAACAAAGAGGAAAATACGTCTAAAACTCATACCACATGGATCCCAAGAAAATAGCTGCAATTTTCCATTAATGTCCAAGCCAAAATGATACTTGATCAATACAATCTCTTCAACTGATTCCAACCATTACAATGATTGAAAACTACACCTTATAGACCTCAAAACCACTTCCTCTCATCCTTAGGGGTTGAATCCATGAGGTGAGGGAGTTGTTACATCAAAAGCTGAACTGAATGCTAGAGTATAGGATGAGGAAAGTGACTCATTCCTATATTTAAGAACCGATACATTTGACTTCAAATAATGATTTACCTAATGTATCTACCTTAGGTAAAAGTAAAATATAACATTTACATTGGTAAATTTTTCATTTACCCAAGTAAAAAGTGAAACAGAAGTGAAATTTCAAAATTTGATGAAACTGGTGAAAATGTAAATTTCCTGGTAAAAGTGCAGTGCCATGACAGAAAAATTGACCTGTTTTGTAAGCCACTTTTGGAGGCCTTCCCCTTGTCAAAATCAGCTCCATGATAGCTCATTGGAAAGGTCTCTGAGTCTAGTTTCCAAATAGGCTTTCACTTTCCAAAATGGTTCCCATATGCTCTATCAAAAGTCTGTTCTCCCAATATGGGTAAACGCGCAGCGCCAGGGTCAAGAAGAGGGCAGAAACATGATTTTTTTGTGGTTTTTTGCCGCTTTGAGGGACCATTTCTACTCCAAATATCCTAAAACGTGCTGAGGTTGATGCACTCATCATTATGAACATGATGATGTTGACCATTTTGCAATTGGATGTCCCAAAAAAGAGCGCAACGCCAGTGGCGCTACGCGTTTAGCAAATTTTCTGCGTGCTAAATTGTCCAAAAAATCAAAATTTGTACAAAAATGCCACATGTACAAAAATTATGAATTTTATTGCTGATTTAGGGGTTAGAGGAATGGAGAGAAACCCGAGCAATAATGTTCAACTTCTCCTTCTCCTTTGACTCGGTCAAATCCCGAATCTTTGCATGGGCTCGTTTGAGCTTGGCCCTTGTAATCTTGTTTCTCATGGTATAGTGTTTTTCCATCTTCCTCTGAATGTAAATGTCTTTATTTTCCTTCTCTAGCAGGCCCTCCAGATGCAAATTAGCTCTCTCAAGCCAAGACTCTCTGTCTCTGCTAATATCTATGGCAAGCAACTCATTTGGAGTAAGCTGCTTTGCCAATTCAACCTCTTTCTACCTTTCCCGAGCTAAAGCCTTATTTATCCCAATTGTCCTCAGTCTCTATCTCAGAAGATGATCTTCCTCATCATCACTATCATCAAATCTACCCAAGGTTTCCTCCAGAAAGGCCTTGGCCTTTCCTGCCTCTCTCTGAGCTCTGATTGTCTTGACTTTACTGATGGTTTGCTTAGTCTGCAGCTGCTGATTTCTAGCTCAAGAAAGTCAATCACGTACTATGATCTATCAAGATTAGCTTGAAGCTCAATAATATTTGTAGAAATTAGCTGAATAAATCACTTATTCAATGGAGATTTACCCGATTACACATCAATTTCGAATTGCATGCATAACACATAATCTCATCTACAATTAATTGTCTCATGCAGAAATAATAGAAGCAATCTCACATCAAATCAATCACACATTAACTCAGTATGTATGGGGAAAGCCTATTGCTGAAAACCCCACAGCTATTGTGTATATTATAATGGAGAAATCATGTAACCAACCAAGTACAATACTCCTCACAAGTACTCAGTACTTTCTCATAAAGTCACACACAATCTAACTCAGTTTTGAACAAGTCACTGGTTCAAAACTCACTGCTGATTGCCTTTCCTCTATTGCACAATCATGGCCTGGTTATGTAGAGATCCAAGGTTCGAATCTCCTTGGCTTGACTGCGCAATTGTCATGGACAATTGCTCCAAGTGTGGTGCAAATCTCATGCACAACTGATCCTCCAACTGATAGCTTTACTCACCCTTTCATCTACCTCTTTCACTGGTCTCCACTGAACTGATCATGCACTGTAGTGAACTGATGTGTTCTTGAGTTGACTAATGAGTTACTAATTAAATAATATTTAATTCACTCCACTCATAACTAATTGATTAGCTAGTTAAACTAATCTCAACTAGTTCAACTAAGATAAACAGAACACAACTCCACTATCTGTCTCATTAACTCCTCCAAAACTTCTGCCACTGAAGTCCAAATGAAGTCAACCATGCAAGATGCCATCAAACCCTAGGAACCACGTGATTCCTCTGTCAGTTGCATGAGCCACCTCCATGACTCGAACTGAAGTGCTCCAAGAGAGTAAACTGCTGTTTATAGTCAAAATATTATTAAGGGTAAATAATATTTGACTTCCATATTTTTAGGAGAGGCAGTCTAAAAATAGCCCGTGACCTAAAAATATGAGTCTCATCTATTTTTACCAACATGTCGCATGCTTCAAGAATCTCCAACTGGAATCCCCGAATCATGCTCCGTATGTCTAAAAATAGACATAGTCTAAAAATAGACTTTGCGCCAGAATTTGCCTGCGGGCCCACTTAGTGAAGGCGAATTCATTTCACTAAGCTCCATCATCTTGCTACATTCTCAACACTCCCTCTCAGCAAGATATGGATTATCTGCAATCCCTATCCTGCCTCTGTGGAATTCGAACTTGCTCCTGGTGAGCGCCTTCGTCAGGATGTCGGCATCCCGATCCTCCGTGGGAACATATGAAAGCATCATGATCCTCCGCTGAACACAATCTCTGATGTGATGGTACCTGATGTCGATATGTTTGGACCTATCATGAAATACTGGATTAGCCGAGAGCTTGATGCAGCTCTGGTTATCACAGTAGATCACCGTAGGCTCCAAATGCAACCTGAACAAACCTGCGAGGATCTTCCTCATCCAAATAGCCTCACATGCAGCCAAGCTTGCTGCCATGTACTCGGCCTCTGCTGAACTGAGTGCCACGGATCTCTGCTTCCTGCTGTACCAGGAAACTGCTGTCGACCCAATGCTGAAAACTCCTCCAGAAGTGCTCTTCCGGTCCGTTGGACTCCCCGCCCAATCTGCATCAGTGAAGCCAGAAAGCTTCACTCCATCCTCCTGTCTGTACCATAGACCATATCTCGATGTGCCTCTGATATAGCGCAATACATGCTTGCCTGCCTTCCAAAAGAGCTTGGTAGGCTTAACCATAGCTTGCGAAAGCTGGTTAACTGCATAGCATATATCGGGTCGTGTATTGACCAGACACATAAGCGACCCCACCAACTGTCGATAGACAGTGGCATCCACTACCTCCGCTGAAGTAGCATCCTCCTTCCTCCAACCACCAGGAAGAGGAGTGTCAACAGGCTTGCAGCCTTGCATGTTGAACCTCTCCAGAATCTCCCGGGCATACTTGCCCCGAGAAACAAACAGTCCTCCACTGCGCTGCCAAATCTCCAATCCCAGGAAATAATGAAGGATGCCCAGGTCCTTCATCTCAAACTCTCGTGCAAGATCCTCCTTGCATGAAAGTATCAACTGCTCGTCGCCAGTCAAAATCAGATCATCTACATACAGTACGATGATCAACAGCTTCCCCTCCACCACAATCTGGTACAGGTTTGGATCCACCTCACTCTTGGAGAATCCAAGCCCGGTGAAGTAGCTGTCTATCCGAGTGTACGAAGCACAAGGTGCTTGCTTCAGCCCGTACAGTGCTCTCTTGAGTCGGCACACATGCGACTCACTGCTGAAGATCTCAAAACCTTCAGGCTGCTCTATGTACACCTCCTCCTCAATAACTCCATTGAGGAACGCAGTCTTCACATCCATCCGATGAATGTGCCACCCCATCTGCGCTGAGAGAGCAAGGATCGTCCGTATGGAAGAGTACCTTGCGACAGGTGCAAAAGTCTCCTCATAGTCAATCCCCTCGATCTGTGAGAAGCCATGGGCGACAAATCTCGCCTTGTACTTCTCCACACTCCCGTCAGCCACCTGCTTCACCTTGTAGATCCATCGCGAACCTACAACTGATTTCCCAACCGGTCTTGGGACAATCTCCCATGCACTGTTCCTGATGATCGAATCATATTCTTCGATCATGGCATCAACCCCTGCGGGTTCCTCCACAGCTTCCTCAAAAGAGGATGGCTCTGTCACAACACATTGACTCATAAGAGCCATGTATCCAGTGTACCGATCCGGTGACTGTCTCTGTCTGCGCTGTGCTGTAGGTGGTCCTACAACCTTCTCTGCATCTCAAGCCAGTCGCTCAGCTTCTGTAGTGCGCATGCACCCTCTGATGGTTGGCGCTGCCTGGGTGGTTTCTTCCACCTCCCGAACCTCCTCTTGTGGCTGATCCACATCCGGAAGCTCCTCCTTAGGAACTAACAGCTCCTCATCTGCATGCAAGTGTAGCTCCCTCTCAAGCGAACACCGCATGGCTTTCTCCTCCTGAAATTTTATATCCCGTCGCACAACAGTCTTTCGACTGTCTAAAAAATACACCCGATAGTTGTGAGGTGTATCAGTGTACCCCACAAATATTCCAACCTCAGCAGTTGGATCCAGCTTCCTTCTCGCATCCTTCATCACATGCATGTAGACATGAGAACCAAAAATCCGCAAATGGGAAATATCAGGCCTCTTGCCAGAATAAGCCTCCTCTGGTGTACTCATGCCAAGAACCTTGTGAGGACAACGGTTCTGCACATACACTGCTGTATTGCATGCCTCAGCCCACAAGTGAAGGGGTAGGCCCCGATCATGCAACATCGCCCGTGCAGCACCCACGATCGTTCTGTTCTTCCGCTCAGCCACCCCGTTCTGCTGTGGGTTATGGGGTGCGATGAGCTCTCTCCGAATCCCTTATGTGCTGCAGAACTCCTTGAATTCAGCCGAGATGAATTCGCCACCATTATCACTCCTTAGAGCAATCACCTTCTTCCCCGACTCCTTCTCGACCAGTGCTTTAAACTCACAGAACTTCGCGAATGTATCACTCTTCTTCTGCATGAAGAAGATCCAGCACTTTCGAGAGAAATCATCAACAAATATCACATAATACTTGTGCTTTGCTGTCGAAGCAACCGAGAAAGGACCACACACGTCTGTGTGAACTCTCTCAAGGATCGTCGTGGCGCGACTATCCTTCTCGTGAAAGGTGGCTTTCACATACTTCCCTAAAGTACACCCCTTGCACTGATCTGACTGCGCAAGAGTGCCCTTAGGAAGTCCAATAGAAATCTGCTGCAGAATCTTCAAAGCTCCATGGTGAAGATGGCCCAATCTCCTGTGCCATAGTTCGCCCTCATCATCCCGGCTCACCACATCTCCAGCCCTGCATGCCATAGCTGCGCAGTCATCTACCTGCAACTGATAAAGGTTCTGAGTTCGAACCCCTATCTTCCGGGTCTCTCCAGTAGTCTTACTGCGCAGGAAGGCTTTTCCTTCGCTGAAGACCACATCATACCCCTTATCCTCTAACATCGCTACTAAAATCAGGTTCTTCTTCAATATAGGTACATGCATGACATCCTTTAATACAAAGGGTTTACCAGACTCCTCTAAAAGTATACGGTACCGATACCAGTCGCACTGTATCTACCATCATCGCCCATCTCGATGTGCACACCCAAATCTTTGTTCTCCAGATCTGAGAACAAATCCCGATCTCCCGTCATATGAAATGACGCACCGCTGTCCAAGAAGCACACCGATCCCATCACACTTGAAACCAAGCATGCAATCAGTGAAAAGTCAAGCTCGAACTGTGAAGCCAAAGCTTCTCCATATGCAGATCTTCCCGCTTGCTTGTTCTTCTTCTTCTTTGGACAATTGGTAGCATAATGTCCGTGATCATGGCAGTGAAAACACTTCACTTTCGCCATATCCTGCTTCTTGCCCTTTGCACCAGAATGAGAGGTTTTCTTACCCTTCCCCTTCTTTGCTTTGGACACTAAAGCGCAGTTTTCTTCATCAGCTCCCTTTGATGAAGATCCATCTCGAGTAGTCCTCCTTATCTCCTCCTGCATGAGATCCGCCCAAAGGCGCTCCCATCCCGGCAGCTTCTCCCGACCATTGAAACTATCTTGATATGAGTGCCAAGCCTTCGGAAGACCAAGGAGAGCCAGGTCGACCATGTCCTCTTCATCGACAGTAACCCCCACACTTCCCAGCTCATCTCTGCATTGAGTGAATTTCGTGAGGTATTTGGCGATACTGTCGCCCTTCTCCATCTTGATGTTCCTGAGCTTATCTTTGAGCGCCAGCTTCCTTTGGTCGCTCTTACTCTGGAATAGATCCGTCAAAGCTTTCCACATTAAATATGGAGTAGCCTTTCCATGCAGGCTGGATACAATATGATCCTTGACGCCCTCCAACAGGATCCTTTGACATTTCGCCATCTTCTTTTGCCATGCTTCGACTTCAGCTGCATCAATGGGCTTTTGGACATCCGTATCTATGAACTCCTTCAGACCATTATCTTCTAACACTGCTTCCATGCGATCCTTCCATGCAACATAATTCGAACTGCCTTCAAGAGCATATTCGAGTCGCAAACCGTTGAAAGACATTTTCAACACCGGCACCAAGAAAACAAAGCCAAGCAAAATTTCGAATTCCACCTCAAAGCTCAACCGCTCTAGATCTGTGAGAAAAAAATATTTCTAGCACAGAGATTGACCGCAAGGGGCATTTACCAGACCTTCCGAAGAAAGATGAACCGTGAGGTGTCCCCGGCCCGTATGCGTACCTCCGCGAGAAATAAGTTTGCAATCACCGTAATAGATCTCGACAATTAATCTCGCTCCGATACCATGTAGAAATTAGCCGAATAAATCACTTATTCACTGAAGATTAACCTGGTCATATATCAATTTCGAATTGCATACATAACACATAACCTTCTTCTACAATTAATTGTCACATGCGGAAATAACAGAAGCAATCTCACATCAAATCAATCACACATTAACTCGGTATGTATGGGGAAAGCCTATAGCTGAAAACCCCGCAGCTATTGTGTATATTATAATGGAGAAATCATGTAACCAAACAAGTACAATACTCCTCACAAGTACTCAGTACTTTCTCATAAAGTCACACACAATCGAACTCAGTTTTGAACAAGTCACTGGTTCAAAACTCACTGCTGATTGCCTTGCCTCTATTGCGCAATCATGGCCTGGTTATGTAGAGATCCAAGGTTCGAATCTCCTTGGCTTGACTGCGCAATTTTCATGGACAATTCCTCCAAGTGTGGTGCAAATCTCATGCACAACTGATGTCGCCACTGATAGCTAACTCCACCCTTTCATCTACCTCTTTCACTGGTCTCCACTGAACTGATCATGAACTGTAGTGAACCGATGTGTTCTTGAGTTGAATAATGAGTTACTAATTAATGAATTAAATAATATTTAATTCACTCCACTCATAACTAATTGATTAGCCAGTTAAACTAATCTCAACTAGTTCAACTAAGATAAACAGAACACAACTCCACTATCTGTCTCATTAACTCCTCCAAAACTTCTGCCACTGAAGTCCAACTGAAGTCAACCATGCAAGATTCCATCAAACCCTAGGAACCACGTGATTCCTCTGTCAGTTGCATGAGCCACCTCCATGACTCGAACTGAAGTGCTCCAAGAGAGTAAACTGCTGTTTATAGTCAAAATATTATTAAGGGTAAATAATATTTGACTTCCATATTTTTAGGAGAGGCAGTCTAAAAATAGCCTGTGACCTAAAAATATGAGTCTCATCTATTTTTACCAACATGTCGCATGCTTCAAGAATCTCCAACTGGAATCCCCAAATCATGCTCCGTATGTCTAAAAATAGACATAGTCTAAAAATAGACTTTGCGCTAGAATTTGCCTGCGGGCCCACTTAGTGAAGGCGACTTCATTTCACTAAGCTCCATCATCTTGCTGCATTCTCAACAATATTGGCCTCATTGCCTCTGATCACTGCACTAGTGGCTCTATCCTCATCCTCCTCATCAATCTCAATCAATTGAAACTCCTGCTCAGTTTCATGTTTGTCCTCCTGCTCAAAAATCATAGGCTCTGTAGCCTTTTCCTTGCCCTTGTCTACCTGTTTTTCTGATGAAGAAGGCATGGCCCCTTTCACACCATGTGAAGCAAACACATGCCTGTGACCTCTCTGATATGTCAAAAGAAATGGCTCAATATCAGACATTTTAGTGCAAGCTACCTCAATGTCCCTTTCATTGCTTGATGCTCTGGTATCATGATGTGATGGTGAAGGGTTATAGAAAGGTGATGAGGTAGGATCAACATGAGGTGAATGGATGTGAGTGGGTGGTGATGGAGAAGTGGATACAGGAGGATGAGATGATGAAGGGATATCCTGCTCATGATGGCTAGGCGGGGTAGTGAAAACCTCATTTGCAATGAATGCATCCCATGAAATGTTTTTCTACTGAAGCTGATGCATGAAAACCATTTTGATGAGTGAATGATGAAATAGACTCTACATTTGATGACTGTAATCCTTCTTTTGCACAATACAAGAAATCTTGTCAATTCTGCAGAAAAGATAGTAAGGTAAGTGTAGCATTCTAAATCTAGTGAAATGCATGAGGAGTTGGATATGGTATGAGTAGAGTCGAGAAAACCTCCCCTCACAAGTGAAGTATTTCATGATTATCCTCATCATGGGAACATACCGGTCAAGGAGATGAGAGAAAGGGAAAATTGACTTCTTGTGATCGTTGTACCTAGGTTTGAGGTACGATTCATAATAGCTCATATCCAAGTTTGCTTTTTTAAGCCACCTCTCTCCCACACTAGGGATCCCTGTAGTAGCTGCAATAGCATTGGTGAACATATCAAAAGTGACCCTCACAACAGTGACCTATTTGTCATGTAGATTGGTGATGAACAATATTGTTAACTCCAGGTGATTTTGGATTTGCTGCACTCTCTCACAAAACTAAAAACAACCCACATGTTTAAAGCAAGACACAGTGATAGGAGAGGCCATAAGTTCTCTTGTAGTGATGGGTTCAAACCTATTTATTTTCCCTCCTTTGTGATCATTTCTTCTTGGCATTTGCGCCTCACCAACACCACTATCTTCTTCTTTAGACATTTTAAACTCTGACTTATGAAACCTTAGGATACAAATGGAATGAGATGAAGGGAAAGGGGATGATATGGCTAGCTTGAACAGGTGAAGGAAATGAGTGAAGTGAATGGTAAAACTAGGTAAATGAAAACCCTAGGTCAATGAAAATTACCCTGCTTGTGGCTGATATATGTTTTAGGAGATGAACCAAGTGTATGAATAGTGACCATAAAATGAGATTAGGGTTTCATTTCAATTCATTCAAGAGCCATAAAATAACTTAGAAACAAGGTATATGATATGTAATTATTTCTTTAGGGCTCTTGAAGGATTTTAGGAGAAGTTTGGAAGTGGTTTGAAGTGTTTTGAAGTGATACAACCCTCACAAGTCTTCATTGTGTAGGCGCACAACGCTGCTGTGTGAGGGTGCATCACCTATCCAAACACGTAGCACCACTGTCTGAGCACGTAGCACCTTTGAAATTTAAATTGATTTCTCCTGGCAAGGACGCAGCGCCACTGGGAAGGCACGCAGCGCTGGTTCAAATGCGCAGCGCTGAGAAATTTGGCCCAATTTCGCTCAAAAAACTTAGAAATTCTTCTTTGTTGAATACTCTTGATACTTTTAAAGGCAACAATGGCTTATTTGAAATGTTTGATAGGCTTTATAGCCTTGTATATTTTGATTTAATTTTGAAATACCCACTTTTCTAATGTTTGAAGTCTTTGTCCTTCATCACTGATACTCTTTGACTCTTTTTGCATTGCAAGCTTGATCAACCTGGAGCTGGATTTTTATTTTTCTCACTGAGGCTTGACATAATTACTTTGAAAACTTTATGATTTTATTAATTACATATAATACCATACAATTACATTTAGAAAAAAATAAAATAAATTACATAGGTGACTTTTCTATCAAAATGGAATTTTGATAAAAATGTATTAAAACTGAAAATACAACCTTTAAAGTATAATAAAACCATCATTATGATCTTGTTCAATCCCTCTCATATATATGCTGACCTTATCGGAATGAATGAATGACCTTGAAAAATGCAAAACCCTAATGACCTAATGGGACTACTTTTTTGACCTGAGTTTGAATGAGATTTTGACTTAAAAGACTTTCAAGTGAAACGAGCATTTCCATACGTGTTATTATGCTCAAGGGGACATGGGAACAAGTCAAAAGTATGAATCTTGGAGGGAGAGTGAAGTTTATTGACAAGGACAACCACCAACGGAACAATTTTAAGTCATGACCTAATGGAATGATGAAAAAACTATTCAGTATGAGACACCTAAGATGCACATGAAAATGTGTTTTGATCCTTGGTGGAAGTATGCAAAGACTGACACTAACATGACGCGCCTGGAAATTCTATATAAGTTTGCAAGCATGGGGCGTTCGACAGGATATTGTAAATATATATTGACTGCATATAAATCAGCTCAAGCTATTGGGCCTTGCTGATGGCATCCTCTTCAGATATGGGACTTTGTTGCACCACATCCTTTGAAATATATGCAGTGAGAGTTTTCAGGAATAGGTCTAAAAGTACCCGATCATCGAGTTTGGCTTACATACTACGACACCACCACCATTCATGGAGATGGTCCGAGATATGGATGGCAGGGGTTTGCCTAAAGTGTGTCAGTAATTTCATTCTAGAATCATGGTGGATGGGTAACTGAAAATATGTTAGGAATGTAGTGGTGAGGGCGCTAAAGGTTCCATGTGAAGCAGAGGGTTTCTCCACGTACCATTTCACCACTACTCCTGTCAGAGTGCGTTGAAATAGTATCAATCGAATAGTGTTGTCAATGATACTGTTCGATGAGCACCATAGGTGGAAAGTAATCACATGATTACCTGGGTCTTCCACTTGCTTTCATTCAAACTTTGGAATATCTGAAGGGAGCTTTGTGGGCATGGGAGGACATGTACGGTTGTGTGCAATGGGGTTATTCGTCATCTTGGTTAAATCTGGTAGATTCAACGAAGCTAAAAAGGGTGATTGTGAGGTTGAAACCATTTTAGATTGTGAAAACACACCATTCTGGTTAGGAAGAGGGTTTATTTGCGATGTACCCTGATGTGTATTCGACTGGATTCTTGAATGGGTAGCACTCCTATGCCCTCTAGGGGTTGTGGGAGGAGTGGTATGTGGTGTGGCGTTGGGAGACCGACCAAGGTTCCCAATTAAGGATGCCCCAATAAAGGATGAGTCAATAATGGTGGCAGCATTCTGTCTTTGATGCCCAAATGGTGAAAGACCCGAAACCCTTCCCGGTTATCGACAAGGCCTTGTTGGGTCCATTCTAGTGTCGACTAGGCCCAAATTTGGAAATATTTGAGAGGATAGAGTCTGTGATCAAAGCAAAATTCCGATCGTATACATAAAACAAAGCAAAAATAAAATTAATTTTCCCTTTAAATTAATCCTATGTGATTAGTCAATAAAAAAATGTGGTTTTTGTTTGTTTGTGTATGATACTCAAATCCTAGGAGGCCTAATCATCCTCACACACTCAAATGTAACTGGGCCTTGAGAAGATATATTGCGAGTGATGGCACAATGTCCCGTAAGAGCTGGCGACGCCCCAGTCAGTCGAAGAAAATCCACCAAGTTAAGGGTAGAGGATCTAGTGCTTGCTTGCACCATCACCTATAGGGAAAGGATGCCCTAATTTTGGCCACTAAGTACCACTGTCCCACGTGAGAATTCGACTCTTGGGCTTCTTGGTAAGTCAGCTAACAATACCAAGTATCAGCTGGGTCAGGTAGCCCCAACTGATACCGCACGCATTGTGCCTAAGCCTAACCCCCTCTGAATCAGGTCTCTGCCGTGCTCGGTTTTTCTTTTCCGTGGGTTGATAGGTGGATTTAAAATCTCCCTAAACAATCAAATTCTATGTTTCAAGATGAAGAATGATCAAGGCGGCTTATTGGATGCCTACCCCCTTGATCTTAACTTAAACTATAAATTCTTTTGTGGCCCCTGTGGGGAGAATTTAGTGAGTTTTGTTAAGTGAGTTTTAGGTGTCTTTGCTTTGCTTAGTGTGTGGTTGTGTGTGAGAAAAAAGTGAACAAGAACATAGTTTGAACGTGTGGATATGCGATGATCCTTTTCAAAATCCCCTATTAAACTATGTTGTATTTTTCCTTTCTCAAAAGAAAAACATGTGCGGATATGGGCCACTTTCAATTTTTCCAAGTTAATCTATGTGATCAACTATAGGGAGTGTTGGTCGCTTTAATTGTTTTAACAATTCAAGCACCACATAAATTTTCAACCCAGGAAGGTTTGTTTATTCCAAAGACAATCACGCACTGGATATGCTCAATTCCGAAAGCAAAGAAATGTTGTAGTATCAATCACACACAAATCAAACTGTTCACACCCTATTTTAACAAAGATGAAGCCTACTTGTGTTATAGCAAAAACAATCCCTCTATTGCATACCTTCATTAAAAGAATCCTAGGAAAAATAATGAAAGGAAATCACTCTGCAGAAAAGGAGATCAATCAACATAACAGAGAACAGGACCCTATTCCTCCAAGCAGGAATCTTCAACACCTGTTGCCTGATATTAATCACACTGTAGAAAAAGATCAATCCATGGAAAACATGACCCTATTCCTTTGAACATGAATCTTTAGCACTTGTTTCCTAATATCAATCACACAACGGGAAAAGAAGATCAACCTACGGATAACATGACCCTATTCCTTCAAACAGGAATCTTCAGCACCTGTTTCCCGATAGCAATCTATCACACATTCATCTGATAAACAAATAACTAAAAATAAAGTAACTCTCAGCTTCTTAAGAATGAATGGTATAAAACTAATGCAGTGTTAAAGAAACAGAGTGCTTGATAAGAAACATAGAACTGTATAAATAATTCTTCAGCAAACAAGGTTAAATTAAGGTGCGAATAACGTAAAGAGTAACAAACTACAGGAGCAATTGGGTGAATCTTGTGATGAAGGCGGGCCCTGTCCTTCTCACAAGATTCCCCGATGAAAGAAATTAAATTGAAGCGCTCAAAATAGAATTTTATTCATATGTCAAGAAATGATACATTACAACAGAGCAGAGGCTCTATCTTGCTTCAAGAAAATGTACTCCTGCAATCCCCCTCCTAATGATGATGTCTCCTCTTTTTAAAGAGGAGACATCTATTACAGTTACATTAGAGAAATCCTATTTTTATCCAAATCTAATCTCTTGTTTTAATATAGGGTCTTTTCTGTTCTTCCATCCTGGAATGCTGTTACAATAGGTACAAAAATACTAGCTTCAAAACGGTCCGTGTAACAGCTTCCCTTGTTCATCTTCGTCCTGTTGTCGTCATTCTTAAAATACACTTTGAAGATCGCAAATCACGAGCTGTCTCAGCTACGGGATTTGCGTGCCTGTTGACTGTTTCAGCAACGGGTTCGACTGTTTCAGCAACGCGATCCTTATCATAGATTATCTGCGATCGTTTAGACGTGTCTTAGCAACTATCTATCTTCGATTAATGATTAAATATAAAAGTAATGTGGAATTATATGCAAAAAAAATTAAATACATAGTAAAGAGAAGGATTTCATATACCTTTGGATAAAATGGATGGAAATGATAATGTAGAATTTTAAATATGGACTATAAAGAGTAAAGTGGTGTCAAAATGTATGGACAAAATGGTACATTGTGAGGTCCTAACAGGGAGATGGAGAGATGTGAATAGAGAGTGTTCATATGCTTGCCTAGGATCACCGAAGGGTGCAAGGGCAACATAGATTACTTTCTCTTCTATCGACAATTCAATCCCAATCCCGAAATCATAGTGCAAAAATTGAACTAAACTAATGACTTTTACACTAGAAAAAGAAACTAGCTAACCATGCGTGGTCTTGGGCCACTTACTTTGGCTATATCTAGGTGTGTTGGTACATAAATTTGAAAAAAATAAATATTTTCAGAATGCAAGTTAATTTCCCCACTACTTAAACTATGTGTGAACTTTGCAAAAGTAAACTTGAAATAAAAATAACACTAAGCCTACAAAAAGCAGCTAAGAGTGAGATTTAGCAAGCTGCGGGGCACCTCAACTAGTGCTGGCAGATGTATTATGGGTTTCCAGGCACTTTACAAGCATGAAAAGATAGAAATATGGGAGAAATTTCTCATTCTATCTTTTGCGTGCGAAAGGCTGCAACATGCGCGATGTTTGCACATAGGTCAACTATGAACGCGCGCCCTGGGCGTGCCTGTCTGAGGGAAAAACACGCAAATTCCTGCATGAGTAATTTTTGGAGCTGTTATGCTTCAATCTGTCACTTGGGATGGGCTAGGGACTGAAGGAGAAAAATGGGGCAATTTTAGCCCAACTCCAAAGCATAGGCGGAGGTCTTTGCAAAAAGGCACAACCACATAAACTTGGAAATAAAAATTAGTGGAGTCGCTAATCATGTGTTAGTGTGTTTGGTGCACACATGTACGAAATCACACCAACTTAAGGGGTGTGGTTTACCCTCTTAAGTTATTGTTCACAGGCAGAAAAATAAGTGGAGTCAAGCAAGTTAGTGGAACATGCTAGAACATAAACATACTAGATATAGAAATAGCATGCATATTCAAACATAAAAATTAAACTAAAACTAAAAAAAATAAAACAAAAGCTCTGAATAGAGTCAAACAACTGCATTAATCCAAAAGGTGGCACTTACGGCCCCTCTTATTGAGTGATGGTAGGAAATGAGGATGAAATTTTAACCCACTTGCCAAGGGGGCCTTAGAATTTGGGTTCTGAGTCCCGATGCAAGGATGTCTTTACTTCCAAGCTTGCCTCGGTGAAAAGTCTCCCTCTCTCTACTATGGTGGACTGAACTTGTTGGATGGCCAACAATTGAGTCCCCTCTATCTCAGCTTCGGATCACACACTGTTGGTATTGCTTGGGGAAATTTTGGCCAACATAACAATGTGCTCTCAAGTTGTTCATCTCTTGGTGGCATTTTATAGGAGAATTCAAATCCTCCTTCCCTCTCTTGGTACATTGTGGATGGTGACCCAAGAGAGGGGGATGATTCCATTGTGTGCCACACTTATTCCATTGTGTTCTCCCTTGATGTCCTAAGGAGGTTTTGGTGGCTGTCCTTAGGCGGCTTTAAGTGTGAAATCACTGTCCTGGAGTGTGATTTTTGTGGTCTCGGAAATTGACTTCTGCCACTCCTGGGATTGCGTGCATTTCGGGTCAAAAGGCGTGCAAAGGCGCTCTTCTCGAAGGATTTTGCATGCAAAAGCATTTATGACTTGCTCAAATTTGATTTTTCCTTAGACCTTAGAGATTTTTAAATACTTTCTAGATTCTCGAATGTTTCTCATCCCTGTATATCCTTCTGCCTGACATTAGATAATGTCGTCTTTTCTTGTACGATTTTCTAGTGTTAACAATGGTAGAGGGAAGGTATGTACTTTACTTGGAACATGCATTGACTAGACTCACTTGGACCTTTTGGAGGGTAATATTCACTCAAGATCATAAGTGGAGCCACTTGCACCAGATTGTTTCATTAATCAGGTTGTCAAGGACACTCATTCCACACACTCTATCCCTGGCAACTAGTTCCACCCACTCTATCTATATACTTTTCACTTTGATTTCTGCGATGTTAGATTTCATCACCAACTAGTGATTTTGCTGTGAAAAGGTTGTTTGTGTGGTTTTACTCCTAGATATGAACTAAAACTCCATTATAACCATCTATAAGAATCTAGTCTTTACAAAAAAAAAATCTACATGTAGAGTGGAATAGGATCAAAATTATGAAGACACAAATGGCCACATCCCCCCACCTCCCCTCCATCATTTCTAGTTTCTACAATGATGTGTTATTGGAATATATCCCCCTTGTAAGGAATTTAACATCACGTGGTTAGCTTGGCCACTAGGACTATGACCTTTGTACAGAATGGAAAGGATTTTGTTATGAAGCATTCATGTCACACCAAGGAAAGTGAAATAAATCAAAGTGATGGGAAAGATTCCTTAATCTAGGTGCTACTAGATTCACTTATGGGAGATTGACCTATAGTCTTAGCCCCTTTGCATGATAATGCTAGTCCATAATGATGTCAATGCATAGTTTAAGGGAGATATTTGGGGTAAATTTCCTTCTATGCTCCCCAATCTCCCACTTTCCTATCTCATCTTTCTAGTCAGTTTCCAGTCTCAACATTTGTCATTTCGTCTATTACTGCCTTGACACTATTGCACATTGGTTTACACACAAAGGAAAAACTCCTCTATGTTGAACCAAGGCTAAGACAAAGGTAGTTGTTTCTACCTTAGATTTGTTCTGAACCATTCTTCTCAACATTTGTAGATGTTAATGTTGTTTAGGAGAGGATTAAATCTTCAAATTCTTCACTGGTAAAGGAATAGATGCGATTATTGTTACCTTCCTATTGAGGCCTCAACACATCCCCTTAATTTTCTCGAAAAATATGGGGCCCTCCATATAAATTTTGCTAAGTCGCTTTTAGATTGTTTAAGATTACTTTGTTTTGATTTATTTTTACTTTACTATATTTTCATTTTTTATTGCTCCATTGCCTCTATCTTTTTGACAACTTACCAACAATTGAAATCTCACATGATTCCGACCTCTAAATTGAAACTTATGGCATTCTGAATCTTTAGGATATTTTTACTACCTAGGTAGCTTTTTTCATCTCCTAAACCTCATATCCATGTCAAGATAATATGTATATATGTATTTTATACTATTTTTTTATAAATTTGTATAGATAAAATATAAAGAACTGTGTAATTATAATTTTAATCTATATTAATAGCTATTTATTATTTAATTAAATTTTAAAACATTATATATATATATATATATATATATATATATATATATATATATATATATATATAAATATATATATCTTGTAAATCTATTATTAATTATATAAATTAAAAAAATACAATAAAACATAAATAGTATCAGCCCTCTCCCCCACATGCACCATATTTAACAAACAAAATATATATAAAAGCATAAACATTATCATAACCCTCTCACCTAAAACCTACGTATAAACCTCACACTGTAAATATTGTATAGAATATATATCATGTTATATATATATTAAAAGAGGGGATTAATATAGGGGTATGAGAGGTAATTGAGCACAACGTTGCGGATGCTGGGGTTTTAAGCGAACTGTGATAGAGTACAGAGATCAGGTACTTTGGCACACTCCAGAGGGTAACCAAAATGGTGACACGCCCTGACACAAGCAATGAGAACATTATCTGGTAGGGGAGATATCCCCTCCTACCGAAATGTAACGATATGCAATGCGAGCGACAGACATAACAGAAAAAATTTAGACCGGTTTGGTGCTGACCCTAATGGAGGTTTGGTAATGGGTGCACACTTGCATACCTCCCTTCATAGGCAATGCCTACCTTGTGCAAAAAAGAAACCTCGCTTTGTTATTACGACCAACAAGCTAGAGAACTATAAAAATTATATGAATGACCATGCATTGATATGTAAGTTCATAGGCATCTGGCCAGTGGAAAAAGATCTTATCAAATGGATCCAACTGAAATGGAAACCTAAAGGACATACTGACCTCAAACTAGGAGCGAGATGATTCTTTATAGTCATATTCATCAGCTTGAAAGATAAAGAACAATTTTTCTAAAATGGATTGTACTTCTACTATAATTCTGGACTATTCATGAGATTCTGGGAAGAATGTTACAATCCCGAACAAGAACAGTTCATGGGAGCCCATGTATGGGTCCGCCTCTATGGCCTTCCAATGGATTTATGGGATCCAGAAATTTTGGAAGGCATAGGGAATTCCATTGGAATATTTGTCAAGGATGTTGATGCCACACGGAGGGGTGATACACATCATATGCCCAGGTATGTGTATATATGAATATCACAGAACTACTACCAGAAACAATGGAACTGGAATATCAAGGAGTAGTATGGCAACAACCACTCGATTATGAGCATATCTCATTTCGGTGCAGAAGATGCCATGAATATGAGCACCTATAGAAGGAAAGTCCTCTCAATCAAGGGGAGACTAAAGGACCAGTGGGCATGAAGGAAGCAGGGTAGGCTTAGGAGGATAAATAATGGTTCTAGGAAGTAACCCACAAGAAGAAGGCAACCAAACCCCAACCAAAAAACTCGGAAAACCTAAGAAGGAAATCCCATACCCATGAGAATAGATTCGTCATTCCACAAGAAATGGGAGAAGCCTTGCATGCAAATGAACAAGGTAAGGAAATAGAGACAAGAAATTTTATGAAGAATAAATTGAAGTAGAAAAGGAAGGCTCAAGAAGAACCAAATGAAAAGGAAATACTGGAAGCAACCGAAGATAAAATCAGTATGGAAATTGATGGAAAAAATAATGACCTCAACGATGAAGAACAAGTACTCAAGAGCCTTCTACATGAATGGAAAAACTTAGATGAGAGGTTTATACCAAAGGACCAGAAACAACTGTACCTTGAAAGCTTTGAACAATACCAGGTTAAAAAATCCCAAAAACCACCAAATCCCCTTGGATCCCAAACAGGGGGTACCCAAGAAAGTGGAGGACCCAACAAAGGAGGGAAAAAATGAGGAAAAAAGAACCTATAGGAGTCGATTCAAATGGTGGGGGAACTACTAGAGAATTCAGGAAGGGTGATACTGCTCTCGGTGGTGTTTCACCAAATAAATAAACCTTTCCAATGATTGTGATCTCATGGAACATAAGAGGAATCAATAACCAAGGTTAACAAAAAAATCTAAATGAAAAAATAAAGAAGGAAAAATCCAGTATAATGATGCTCCATAAGACTAGGCTGTCGGAGGAAAAACTCAAAGGGATCATTCGATCCATGCAAATAGGATACTAAGTGGTGGAAAAATATGCTAGAGGGAGTGTAGGAGGTTTGACGATCCTCTGAAATCCAGAGGAAATCCTTATGGAAAACTAGATAAGTATGCTAAGAATCCTATCGAGACATTTCCATCACAATGGAACCAGAGATTGGGCGATGATCACAAATTTATATGGGCCACATATCCCAAATGAGAAGAGCACCTTCATGCAGAATATAGGAAATCTTAGAAGTATATGCATGGATGAGCTGTGGATCATCAAAGGAGATTTCAATCTGATCACATCCTTGGAGGAAAAAAAGGGATGTATCAAACGACAAGACTAGGAGATGGAGGACTTTAGGGAAATTATCACTGACTTGAAACTCATGTATATCCCCACCGTTAATGGCGTATTCACTTGGAACAACTGTCGTGAGGGACATTACCAGGTAGCATCGAGATTGTACCGATTTTTAGTATCAGAAGGTCTAATCAACAGGGACATATTCTTTGAAGCCGCAATACTCCCTTGCATGGGATTTGACCATTGAAAAATTATAATGGAGATGGATCTCAAGCTAGCTCCTAGAAAACAACCATTTCGATTCAAATATTTCTAGATTCAGGACCCTGCCCTAATTGGTAAACTGGAATGCTGGTGGAAATTGTGCTCATTGCAGGGGAAAAAATGCATGCACACTTTCCAACTACGCCCAAAGGAAATAAAAAAGAATATAAAAGAATGGACTAAGGAATAATTTTGGAATATAATGAAAGAAAAAATGCACCTCCAATCCCGTATGCATCACATCCAAGAGAGACAGATCACAGAAGGAAAGACTGAAACTTTGTCCATTAAGGAAGGGAAAATATTGATCAAGTTGGAAGAAAGAAGAAATCGGGAGGAGATCCTATGGAAGAAGGAGTCAAGATTTCAATGGCTGCATGAAGGCGAGAGTAATACCAGGTTTTTCCATAAAGCTATGATTCAAAATTGTCAACATAACATGATTTTCTCCCTAAAAGATGCTAGAGGGAACAAGTTGGTTGTATATTAGGAAATGAAAAATCTATTGGTAGATCACTTCCAAAATCTCCTCTCTGAACTTGACTAGGGTAGATCCAATGTAATACAATGCATAACTAGACATATCCCTAGAATGGTGAGTAGAGAAAAAAACATGGCTCCAATGCGGAGCATCATCCTAGACGAAGTAGAAGAAGTGATCAAAGGAATGGCCCGTAACAAAGCACCAGGACCGAATGGCTTCAAAACGAAGTTATTCTAGGAAACCTAGCAATTCATGGGACCTGACATCCTAGAAGTGGTGGAGGAATCCAATATATCCCAACAGATACATCCAACCCTAATCTCTACTTTTCTTGCTTTAATCCCTAAGTTTGCTCAATTGGAAGAGCCAAAATAATGCTGAACAATTTCTCTATGTAATGTAATTTACAAAATAATATCCACTATCATGGTTAAAAGGCTGAAACCCCTGCTTCTGACTTTGATATCTCCTGAACAAATGGTTTTTGTTCAAGGTAGGCAAATCCTAGATGGGATTATTACATCCCAAGAGGTTGTTCACTCCCTGAAAAAATTTAAACATAAATGCATGATTATTAAACTGGACCTCTCCAAAGCCTACGATCGCCTCAGCTGGACTTACCTGTTAAGCATTCTGAAATCTTATGGGTTTGAATCTAGATGGATTTCCTCAGTATCATACCTTATCTCCACCCCTATCTTCTCCATTATCCTCAGTGGTTCTCCCTCTTGACCTTTTAATCCCTCCAGAGGACTCAGACAAGGAGACTCCTTATCACCCTTTCTCTTCATCCTTGCAATGAAAGGCCTGGGGCGTTATATCCATTCTGTAGTTTAGTTAGGAAATATTAAAGGGATTTCCCTATTGGGTAATGACCTCCATCTCACCCACCAACAATTTTTGGATGATATCATGTTGTTCTTCCAAGTGTCCCTTCGGGAAGCAAAAAAAATCAAGGACATCCTTTCAAAATTTATGCAAGCATATTGTACAAAGATCAATAATGAAAAATATAACATCTTTTTCTCCAATACCCCTGCACCTAATAAAGCTTTTATTTCCAGGACTTTAGGTTTTAGAATAGGCATCATCCCGACTAAATACCTTGGAATCCCCTTGGTTACAAACTCCCTCCGTACCTCTTACTGGAAAGACCTCCTTGAAAAAATCCAATATCGCCTAATGTCCTGGTTCTTTCGATCCCTGAACATCGCAGGTAGAGTGGTTCTACTAAAGGTCATGCTATAGTCCTATTGTGCTATTTAACAAAACCCCCATTATTTTTATATAGTTAGCTTATTAAATAACGTGGACCCTCTTAAATTTTAATCTAGGATAATAAAATATGTTTTTTTATTCTTAAAAGGACCAAAATTTGTTATCTGAAGTGAACCTTCAATTTTATTGGCCAAAGGAATTTAAAAAATATTGTTAAAATCTTTATCACATATCGCATATCACAGTTTGAAACAACAGTCCAAAGCACCCTACTAAAAGAGTTGCAATCCAATGCCGCTGACTCATAAAGAAAATATGTGTAATACTTAATAAACAATAACAAAGGAAAACACCTTTCAATTATTATAAATTCTACATTAAGTCCCACCTATCTGCCACTTCACTTATCGCTTCCCCGCCATCGCAATATTAATTTTGGTTTATCATTGGTCATGTACGCTCCATTTCCCCGATGCGATATACCATAATTGCAATATCACAACCCTTCATTGCATATGCCTATTCAACAATCTTTGCGTTCACGATGCTTTTATCACATCAAAAAACTTCAAGCATGCTTGTTCTTCCAGTTCCTCGTTACAATATGATTCCGATAAGTGCTTATTTTTTCTTATTAGTTTCTAACTATGACGAGCCTTGATCGAAAATCGGAAAAAGAGAAGTATCACATGTTTAAAGTTATGTTCTTAAGGAAATCTATAATGTGAAGTCTCCAATGAGGCGCTGAGTTGTCAGGTAAACCCCATGAATGCACGTTTTAATTTATTACTAAAGAATAATAGTATTTATGTTCTCGAGATCCCAAATGATTTGATTGACTTTACTCATAGTTTCAAGATTTTATGCATTAAAACATATATTCGATATTACTTCATGATTTTATCCTAATTCCTCTCGCATCCCAAGTGTGTTGTTAATTATCTTCTCTTTCTCTTTTTTGCAGGCTAGTCCCAACAAACAAGAGTCTAGCATGTCGAAAGCTTCAAAGAAGAACAAGAAGCTTATACTTCCACCACATTCGACTCCTCCTACTCTGGAGATCATTGAGATGCCCCCACTATTATTTGATATGAAATGCACCACATATTTCATGGGAAGCCATGTAAAAAAATTTAGAGGATGAAGAACCCATAATAATTCAAAGGGAGGCCACGAATGATGATTCTTAGTCATCTTCTGAACTACTTATAGAGATGAAGATTTGAAGAAAATGTATCATCTTCCTGATCCACAAAAGATATATGACAAGAATTTCCTTCAGAAATTCGTAGACGAAAACAAAGTAGAGTAAGAGTCGATAAGGCAGTGGAAGCACGATATAAACAAGCACAAACATGATGATAAGGGTATGTACTCCATATCTTCTCTCGCTGGTCCGCATTGCTATACCGATAGTATGATGCATTGGTTGTTTGGGTATCCTAATACAATTAAGTTTTCAGTTGAATGGGTTCCCCTCATTGATGTTGTATCGGATTCCTACATAATGGTTTGGGCCACTATCCTCTCTAATAATATTTCCACCCAAATCCTAGCCTACAGAAAAAACTGAAAAGTCACTACCAAAATAGCGCCCCCTTTTTATATGCGCATACATCATGGATGTCGTGTGATTTACCTCTGATTTCCCATCCATGGGATGGAAATGGACTTTGGAAGACCCTACCCCTATCCAAATCTATCACAAGATCCTATGGTAATATAATTTATCAATCCCATTTTTATAAAATATTTCATGGAGTCATGTTACGTTTACATCAAGATGCATTTGGTGAAAATGCCCCAAGATTATCCAATGAAGCCATAGATGATTTCACAGCGATAGGAAAGTGGTTTGGATAAGATCTATTCACATATTTTTTGGTTTCTGGTAGTTTATCTAGGCCTCATGTTCTCCCACTCTATGTCCCAGATAAACTCTTGGCCCGAGAAATTGCCTACGAAAATGTGGGAAATGGATTAACCAAAGCCCTGAAAGAAGCTAAGAAACATTCCTGGCCATCATTTCCCATCGATTGTGGCATATATTCTTTGGCTAATTTCAATCATATTTTTCTTGATTTAACCATATAAAGTGTCTAAACTTTCCCACCATTCCCGACAGACATTACGACCCAAACAAAGTGGCTCAAAATTTTACAGCTGCGATTAAAGTGAGATAATTTTTACATGAGCCTAGTGACTTTGATGATCTACTTGAGTGTGATGAAACACACCTACAGGTAGAAAAGTTTCCAGAAAACCGTCTTAGTCCAGAGCTTCTTAATGAGTTCAAGGCATATGGGAATAAAAGGTTGGAGAATATCCCTTTTTACACATTAAGGGTTTCTCAACCAGTTTTACAAACATAATAGGATTAAGAATAATATTCAAAGGATAGATTTGTAACACAAAGAACAAATGAGACCACATCTATAGAACAAAAAATTGGTGAAATATTGTTTAACAATGATTTATATAAGGTCCGGGTTTATTTTGATTAGAAAATTAAAGGATCGCAAGAGGATAAGACCTCAAGTCCCAAAGAAACAATTAACACCCCTGAGACTAATAAGCAAAGTTTTCTTACTGTTGGGGATTTCGATAAAGCTGCTAATACAGAAGATGTTGAATTCATACCGACATACCCTTCTTCAGAAATTTTTCTTAAGATTGAAGAGAATTACTCCTCTTTACATATTTTACAGTCCTGAGCATAGGGCTGTAATGAGTAGGCAAAGAAAGAGGAGGAGAGTTGAGAAATCCCATGCACTAGTTCCTAGAGATGTACCAATGGATGTTGTGTGGAAGGATCCACAAACCAACCCCTACGATGACTTAACCAGGCTATCATAGTTCCTAGGGGCTTATGCAACAACCACCATTGGAAAAGCTTCAAAAGTGCAACAATTGATCAAAGATAAAGATGCCAAAATTCAACAGTTGGAACAAGAATGGTTAAAAGAGAAGAAAAGAATTAACCATCAGTGGCAAGTACAATTGTCACAACTACAACACATATTTGATGAAATTAAACTTCAACATGATACCGATATCAATATTAAAGATGCCCAACTACAAGTACTCCAAGCTAGAATTGAGAAATTAAACGAAAATCCGAATATTGAATATTTTAAGAAGGAATCAATGGAGATTGACACCCTCTTAGCCCAACAACAAGTGGTATTTTGCAAAAAAATTGCATTAATCAATGATCTATGTAATAAAAGTGATTCACTGATGAATCGATCATCTGATTGGAGGACAAATTTCGAAGACATTGATGAGAAGATTTATGAATTTATCACATGGAAAGATAGTGCAGAGGGAAGGGAAACAAACCTTCCTATAATAGAGGATTCACACAAAAAAATCCTCTTTATAGATTGGGATAAAAAATTAAAACAAGGAGAAAGGGCCATCTTCATAGCAAGGGATATTGCAGTCTATATTACTGAAACTGTCAGAGAGAACCTGTTTGGCGTCAACATTATTCAGGAACAACCAACTTCTTCCGTAACTGATGTTAAAATTTTAATGAAATCATGGCAGGAATGGTCGAATATGAAGGATGATAACATTAATAAATTATCAAAGTTAAACCTTGAAAATTATAGGCAATATTTGGTAAAGCCACATAGCCAGTGGCTAATGTTGTGATGCCTTACTGACACAGCTTCTCATATGCTTCCTACACTTTCAGATGAAATGTAAACATGAAAGATGCACATAAGGCCAAATTATCCTCTTGAATTAAATCCAATGATGGATATCTATGAGCTGAAAGAAAAAATGGGAGAGCAACCAAAGTCTCATTCTTGAGCTTATTATTCAAACAAACTCTATTTTTGTTATTTTCTCTCTTATTTTAAGGATGGTTGTTCAAACCTCCTTAGCATTTTATGTATTTTCTATTGTTACATTTCTAGTCTTAACTATATAAACCTTTTCATGTCTTGAAGAAAAGGGTTCTGAATTTTTGTAAGGAAGGCTTTGAATAGTTGCATTACTGTGTTTTTTTAAATCATCTTAGTAGAAAGGCCGGACCAAGGCTATTTCTTTCATGAGCAGAATTATGATATATCGGGTACTTCTATATTTATATGATTTCTATGTTTACATGTGATTGATAGTCATAATTTTCTTTAAATTGTTTTGTTATATATATTCTCTAAATACAATTGAGCATTAATTCACTACTGAAAATGT
The DNA here is from genome assembly GCA_034641835.2 of Pinus albicaulis. Lineage (NCBI taxonomy): Eukaryota > Viridiplantae > Streptophyta > Pinopsida > Pinales > Pinaceae > Pinus > Pinus albicaulis. Next base: position 144,925,773 of record CM076569.1, on the reverse strand, counting down.
GAAATTTCCATTTTCAAATGTATGTATAAGAAAATAATTTCTTTGATGCGATATGTGTTTAAATATTAATTTGATTAAATTTTTAATCAAATTAATGATCTTTAATTGATTTTACTTCTTTAAGTGTTTTAACATCTATATGATCTTTCACTTAAGAGAATCTTTGAAATTGCATACAAAGAAGAAATTAACTCCCGAGATATATACAATTAGAAATATACGTAATTAGTTTGATGTTACTTCCATTTATCATACCCATTTAACTATTTCTATGCCTCACCCCACTCAATTGTATTTCAAAGGGAAACTGGTCCCATTATCCCTAGTCGGAGCGACTATTCGAAACAGAAAAGGAATAGTTTTCAAGTTCCTGACCGGGTGTTTATCCCCAATATTGAGGCAACGATTTTCGAGCTATCAAATTTTTTGGTGCTAGAAAGAGGGTCTGTAGAGTATGAATGGAATCAAGGTATAATCCTAAATCCAAAGTCCATTAAAAGATTTAATTCCCCTCCAAATATCGTACAACTTCAAGATCTCAATCAAAGTCTCCAACTTCAAGATCTGAAGTTGTCCAATCACCTCCTAAATCTCCTAGTGCACTTCCATAGGAAATTCCTCAAGATTATAATCCAGAGTCACCTGAAGTCTAGAATTTAATTAATAAATTAGAAGAAATATCTATTTCAAAAGAAAATATTGTTAAATCAGAACCCTCAGAAGGAAGTGTAACTTCCTATTTACAAGTTTCTAGTGTACTGACTCGATCTAAAACCGAAAAAATTAAAATTACTCCTTTTGATTTTCCGCTTCATTCTCACCGAAGGAAAAACCTACATCAAAAGCTCAAAAATCCACTAGTGATATTACTTCTTCCTCTCCTCCAAAAACTCCATCATTCATTCCTCCTTCATTTCCTTCTTCCCAACTAAACACTTCATCTATTCATATTCCTCAAACTCAATCAACTAGTCTTGTCACAATCAGTGTTATTTTAGGGGTTATCTCTTCTACCATTGCATAAACCTTTGGAACTCATACAACATCTTACATTCCCACAACTCCTATAATGACATCTACACCATGGAAAAATCGAAGAGTTGTTTTGAAATGGAGGGACCTCTTCATGATTTACCTAAGCATCCTAAAAGATGGCTGCCATTAGGGGAGTTTTGAGGTCTAAAATGGGCCTCCTAAGAAAAATGTACAACCAAAATAAAATTTATAAGAACCAATAGGATTCAAGATGATGATGTCAACCATGGGGGATGATTCACCATTTTTTAAGTAAAAGGGTAAAATGATTAAAAAATAATAAAATAATAAAACTATTTTTTCACCTCATATTTTCAACTAATCTCCAAATTTTTTTACTCAAATTTCGAGTGGGAGTACTTTCTGGATTCAAAATTTAATTCGTCATCCAAGGAGTACACATGTTGCATACTTTTGATGGACCCCGCTACACGAAAAATGAGAAATACATGAAAAAATGTGATTGCAATCACATTTTTCATGTATTTCTCATTTTTCGTGTAGGAGAATCCATCAAAATTATGCAACATGGGTACTCATTGGATGAGGAATTAAATTTTGCATCCAATGAGTACTCCCGCTAGAAATTTGAGTAAAAAATTTGGGAGATAAGTTGAAAATACGAGTTGAAAAAAATATTTTTTTCTTTTTTTCCCTCTAAAATTTGATGATTTAATCAAATATTATTTTATAATTTCCACTATTATTTTATAATTTCCTTAGGAGGCCCATTTTAGACATCAAAATTCCCCTAATACTAAGTATAATCCTGATGATGGTGTCCCTATCGAGGAACATCTCCCTAATTTCATGTTAGCTATGAATCTCAATGGAGTGTTTGAAGAAGATTGTGTAGTTAGGTTATTTCCTTATACCTTTGAAGGATTAGCAGGTTCATGGTATTTTTCATTACCATCAGGTGCTATTACTAGCTGGGATATATTTGAAGAGAAATTATTAACTAAGTTTGGCGATGATCACACAACTGCCACTCTTATCAATGATAAGAAAATTCAGGTCAAAAGATCAAAGATTTTAATTCCAGATTCAAAAAATTGCTAAAAAAAATCCCAACTACATCAAATCCTGGTGTTGATGTGAAAATCGAATGGTACATATCTTCTCTTCCTTCAAATATCACAATTTTTGTAGATAGAGATAATAAATCCACTTTAGTAGAAAACATGAAGGAAGCCCTGTTTGATGAGAAAATAATACTTGCATTAGAAAAGATAACTGATCATGAATAAATAAATTCAAATAAGGTCACATTTAAGGATGAACCAAAGAAGAAAACTCCTAAATATCCCTTTGATCTTGAAGGATTACAAAAGATCCATAAATCCATGTCAAATGAAATGGTGGAAATAAAAGAACAGGTAGCTGAGTCTTCTAAGAAACCTTTTACGTCCTTTAAGAAATCTCAAACATCAAATACTCAACCTCCAAACATCATATCCAATGCTGAATCTGATCTAGATGAAGATGAACAAGAAACAACATTATATGCGGATGAATCCCAAGATGATGAATTAGTTGAAGTGCATGGATTATGGGATTTTATTCTTCCAACTTCTGATAATGAAGAAGATCATGAAGATTTACCTGTTGTCACAATAAGTAAGAGACCCGCAGACACATATCAATCAATTCAAAAACATAAACCCTCTACTTCTACTACTAAAGATAAAAGTCCAAATAAAAAATCCCCTTCCACATATTCTCAATTAATTCCATGTTCTTAAAATTATCCATCTACATCTAAGACTTTGGTGGTTTCTGACACCATTGAATATAATATAATAGAGGATATGAAGAAGGTAAAAGATAATATTTCCTTGTATGAATTAAGCAAATTGAAACAACATCATGAATTTTTACTCAAGGAATTAAATGCGGTTCCTGCATCTCCTTTACCTACTGCTGTCACATCCAAAGATTCTAAAGGAAAATGTAAACCTCCCAATGATTCTTTAGAAAATATCGATCCACTGATGCTATCTTGATTGGGGATAGATATAATTCACATACTCCTCCTTTCCTTCTGACTTTTGAGATTTTCAATAAAAATGTGTACATTGCTTGGTAGATTCAAGGGCATTTTAAAATATAATTCCTTATTCAGTTTGTCTGAAACTAAATATTTTTCCTCAAAAGTATGTTGTTCATATAGTGCAACTTGATAGGATAAAATTCAAAGTATTAGGGGAAATGAATTCTGTTCTCATAAGAATTTCTTCCAACTCAAAAGTATGTCAAATAATTGATATACTAGTTGTTGATACTCCTGACTTCTCGGTTTTATTCTAAGTAGATATTGGTATGATAAATGCCATGTTTATTTTCCACAGACTGGTCTCATATGTGGCTTCCTTACAATGGAAAGCCTAATCATATTCAAATTGATTGAGAAAAGAATATAAAACATTCAGTGAATGATTTTGAAGAAGAGAATGTACTGGTAATATTCACCAATAATATCCTTGGAAAATACTTTTATGAATCCTTTTTGGGTAGCTTTAATGCGCAAGAAGCACCTTACTTAATCAATTCTGTCACTTCCCAAATTGAAAATTTTTCACAGACAGATTCATCCAAATGTATAAATATTGTAGATAAATCAATAGTTAAATATTTGTTTTGGACCTTGTATTTTGATGGTTCTTGTTGGAGGGGGGTCCCCTAGGGTGCATTTTTGGGTAATTTTGTATAAATTTTGGTTGAACGTGCTACACGCAAAGAGTTAAAGGGGATTTGGGGCAGGTCAAAGTCCCTTAATCATTGTAATGGGTTCAAAGGGAAAACTGTGAGTTTGAAACCATGGTTTGAGACCATGGTATGTGCACATCTAGATACTATAAATATGTAAGGATCGAGTTGAGTAGAATCAATCTGATATTTTTGTAATGGTTGTTGGTTAAAATTTGATCTAAGTCTAGGTTTTTGGGTAGAAAGGCTCCTGCTGGCTGTGTGCACAGAAGGATTGAATGTACTGAAGTAGTAGATATCTTAATAAAGAAGACAATTTTTCTGGTATTTACTATTGTTGATGGTTAATTTCTTCTGTGTGCGAATATCAGTTGATGTTAGATGAAGAGATCTGATTAAATTTTACTTAATTACTATGCACAAGATATATGAAAGTATTCTCGGCGAAAGGGTTTGATCTGTTGACTTTCCATGCGTGCATTTGTTATATTATCTACATTAAGTCTGATTAGGGCCACTACATCAAAAACTTCCTCAGGGTGTAAAAACCTAGTTCCAGCACCCCCCACACTTCTTCGGGTGAGACTTTGATTTGTGCAAGCATATCACTGCTGAAAGGGCTAGTAATTGGAGGGTTTTTTTGCTTGCATGATAACTATGAACCTGGGTTAGGACCCCTCAAGCCAACAAATGGTTCTGTTGTCAAGACTGGGATCATTTTGAGGGCGGTTTTACGTTTTCAAATCTGACGCAGAACAAATTACAATATTGGCTTGATAAGAAGATAATTTAATTTGTGATTGTTAGATAGAAAAATCCCTCTTGTAGACAAGAGCGATCTCCCTAGTATCCTAAGCATATCTAGAAACAAACAGATAGATGTAGACCATTTTCTCTAGACTATTTTGCTTAAGAATTACTAATTAACTTAGAAGAGATGCTCCTACCTGAAGTCCAACGCTTTCTCAGTCTTCAATCTAGTCGTTCTAGAAGGTATCGATCCAGCATATAAGATCTGCAATCAAAGACAGGAAAACAAGATCAAAAGCATCTGCAAAATATGATAAGCCAAAAGCAATAATCTATCTTAGTGATCAAGGAATCTAAGAATTAAATCATTCGAAAGATAGATGAAAAACTCAATGAGAAAATAGAATCCATTTGTATTAACTTTGAATATACAAGAAGAAACCTTACAACCTTGACGCCTTGATGTTCGTACAGGTTCTTCTGGGGTCCCGAACAACCGTTTTCCTCAGTTTGACAAGACTCCGACTCTCTTTATCAGCATAATACTATGGCTATGAGTATGTAATATTTCTCATGCCAATGATGCAAAATATGGAGCGTATGTTTATTCAGCAATTCTCCTCAAAACTATCGAGTTCTAAGTACTCTCTCCAAAGCAAGAAGCAAGTACTCTTTGAACTCTCTATGTGCTAAGTACCCTTGAGACTGAAACTTGGTCTCAATTTATAGCAGAAGGGAAGTAGTTTCAGCTCCAAAAAGGAAGGGATAATGCCCTCTCATCATGGGATTTTAGCTCCAAAAACCAAGGGATAGCTCCATCTATGAAGGGATAAAGGTTCATGAATGGAAGGGGTGAAGCTCGACCAGATAACGCTTCTAGAAGGCCCCGACTGGGAGAATATTTGATCAGCTGGGCTTCTAGAACTTAATTTTCTCTTTATCTTTCCTTTTACGGGGGTTTTCAATTTTAATGAACATAACGTGCGGGATGTACTGTATTTTTTATAGAAATAAACCATGGTACTGCAGGGAATGACTAGCAAAAGTGCGGAGTTAGGATTTTTTAGGGTTTTTAAGAGATTTTCTCCAGTTCCAAGACTTGGTTCAGGAACTTTATGTTTTTAGACTTCTACGGAAGCAATAAATAGGTAATTATGAACCCATATAAAGACTTGGTTCAGGAACTTTATGTTTTTAGACTTCTACGGAAGCAATAAATAGGTAATTATGAACCCATATAGATAGCTCAATGTCATGGTGACAAATTTCAGTGTAACAGATTTCCCCCTAAAGTGCGAAGTTTGAAGAGTTTTTTGAAGAATTCCAAAGAGTGAAGTGCTTTATCATTTTGAGGATCGGGTTGTCGGCACATCGGTTGAAACCTAGAAAAAAATTCAATTCAAGCATATATATATGTATATCATCGCTGAGGTAGGAATTCCCATACTCAGATCAAAACTAACTACATGTTCTGATACAAAAATTATTTTAGAATTACATGAAGTAGTAGACACAACATGGCTGCAGCCATGTGTTATAAGTAGTCTACTGTATGATGAATAATAAAACTCCTCGCAGCTTGGATGGTGGAAACTAGATCTAGGGTCTTGATTTCTAGTTCTCGAACTAGTACAATTCTATCCATGCGATTGATTGTGTCGAAGTCAAACATGGTAGAAACCACTTGATTACCAGTCAGTGATGTGAACTGTTAACAAGTGTGAGAGAAACGACCAATAATGACAATGGCTCCCAAAGTACTCAGTACAATCTATGAAATGTGAATTTTTGATCTAAAGTCAAAAATTTCACAGAATCATTTGATCGAAGGTCAATGATGCAACTTGTCGTCGAAGGCGAGAAACCTGCCGTTAGGGCATGCAGATCCCAAGGTACTGATAGGATTCTAGATCAACTTTCTAGATGATGAGCTGTCATTGATAGAAAGTGACCTGTCGTAGGAAAGCCTACGACACGAAACTGTTAGATCAGATTTTGAAGAAATGTTTTGCAAGGAATGACTCAGGGATGGTCAACACGAATGGAGACAAATGTTTGCAATGAATGGTTTATTGAAACTAATCTCTTGAACACATAACGACACTACAGATGGTTTGGTGACGATTAACCTAAAGCTAATACCCATAAACCAGCTCAAGGCTTTCAATATGGTTTGATTAAATGTTGGCCAAAGGATTTTCCCAACCTAGACATGAATGTGACAAAAGTGTCGTGTTCAAGAGTGGTATACAACTTTTTAAAGCCACGTGTGACAAGTGGATTCATTTTCTCTCTTTTCCCCCACCATTTCTGGCAAGTACCTCTTTATTTTTGACAAGCTTGAGGAGGATAACATTTGCTTGTAATGTAAGCTCATCCTTCGGATGAGTCCAACTTAGTATTATAATCGAACCCTAAGAAGGAGTGGCTCGTTCTTGTTTATAATTTACAGGCCCTTTACTATTAAGTTTTAACGAGTCCAGTATAGGCGAAACTCGATGTTTTTCAGTTTTGGGGAGTCAGAAGAAAAACTTAAGAAAAATCCGTGGGTGTTCTTTTTCATAAGTTTAGTCTCTCAAGCCCGAAAAAGAATAAAATAATGCAGGAGAGAACTCTATTGACCATGATTAGTCAACATATACCTTTTTTGTAAATAGTCCATTTTAGTCCAGGAAAGGGGTAAACTTATACTGAAGGGACGACTGTTCATTTCCTTTAACAAGTTCAAATAGTAAAGTAATCGGCAATATTTTCATGTTTAGAGAGTCTGAAAAGGGCTTAAAAGAGAACTACAGGGTTTCTCTTTTTCGTAAATTTTCAAAAGTCCGAAAAAGTGATTAAAGTATGCTCATCATTTTCGCTTTTTCATAAGTTTTAACGAGTTCAAAAAAGGAATAAAAATGTACTCATAGTTTTTTCTTTTTCGTAAGTTTTAACAAGTTTGAAAAAGGAATAAAAATATACTCATAGTTAAAATGATTGTTTCACCTGAAAATCATGTATTCTGCACAAAAACTCAAAAATTAAACATACCTGTTTTAAATAAGTAAAAATTATTTGAAAAACAACTTTTCAAAGTGGAAAATAAATAAAATATTATTTTATTTATTCAAAAAATCTTATAAAAAGTAGTTCAACCAATTCATTTTTACCATTTGCATCCAAAGTGAAAATTGAGAGCCTTTGGTAGAAAAATTTTCGAAGGAGATATTAGAAAAAATGACTGTTTGAATAAAAAATCGTCGAATCCAAGTAATCTACAACACATTTCTCTTCATGTTTATCCATTTACATTCTCTTTTTAGGCTTTAAAATCGTTTTTTAAGAGAAAAATATGTTCAAAATTTCGCCCTCGGGGTTCCGCAGGTAATACACACAGTACCTGTGGATCTCGAAAATTTTCCGAAGGAAAATTATCAGGATCTCGCACTTTTTATGCATAGCTCGTGCGGTAGCTCACAATATTTTAGTGTAAAAAGTGCGGAGATGTCGTGAACAAAATAAAAATATGATTTCTCTCAAATTAAGCCAAATATTTCCATTTTAATTATGTCTAATATTTCAATGCGTCCATTGTAGAGTATCCACAATGCTCGAATGGAGAGAACGTGAACATGGAGAAAAATATGAGGCAGCTATATGAAGTCTACCCACATTACGTGTGTTGAGAAACTGTGGATTATACAAATTTTGGGCAATGCAAGGCATGAGGGCTCAGGTAGAGATATTGACATGGTTAGTGAACAAGTGGGATGTTCAAGAGCAGTGTTCCATTATCGGTGATCACTGGCTCGAACTTGAGCTGGAGGACATTTACTTCCTCACTGGTTTATCCAAAAGAGGAGAACATATTTCCTTGTTTGTAACTAGGGCAGGTGGCTAGCCTATCGATAGCTATCAAAAAGAATTTTGTAATGAAGAAGCTGATCCAAAAGACAACTGCATTGATATAAAAACCATTACCAATATTGAACTTAAAGTGGTTGCATTCATAGTGACTAAATTGTGTGGGATTGCAGCTCCAGATGTGGCTACTAAAGAAAAGATGCAGACAACAGTTGAATGCTACAGAGGCACCATCTTCAATTGGTGTGAAGGAGTATTGGCTAATGTAAAAGGCCAATTGACCAGAGCTAAGAACACAAAGTTGAAATTTTTTGGATATGGAGCTATTGTAGTTTGTTTTGCTCTGGAGAGGATTCCATATCTTGCCCCTTATCTTATCTCAGTTGATGCTGGTGGGATAAGAGAGCCTCAGATGGTTTGCTGGGTGACAATGATGACCTGTTATAGTGAGGGTGTTGAGATAGTTCGATTTACACTTGCATATTTTCATTGGTTACAGAACCAAATCTTCACCATTGAAGATTTTATGTATGCAGGGATAGATTTCCGTGGTGACTCTCATATGTGCCTTCCTCCAGGAGCACAATGGGCGAGTCAGGTAAATGAATCATTTTGATGTGTTTTTAACTCTAATTTTTTGTTTTGTTTTTTAATCGTCCAATACTGATGACAAAAAATTCAAATGCAGATTTTGGTCCATGAAGACCAGTGAATCTCCGCTGCTTCAAGAGGAAGTGAACAGATCCTATTGCACAACCAGAGAACTAGGCAACATATATTCTCATTGATTTAGAGCAGAACCTGGAGAGGTAGACTAGAGACATTCCAAAGACTACTATGGATGATATTTCTCTTTGTCTCCAGAGGCATGTTGTTGGCGTTCCTGGCCAGTTTCAGAGATATTTGCATAGAGTGGCACGAGCGATAGTATATTATCATGATAATCATCACGGATAGTGGATGATCATCATAGACTATTTTTTTTTTGTTTTTTGTATCACTACCTTTCAAATCATAAGGTGTTTTAAACCTATGGTCCTAGACGATGTAATTTTTTTTGAAACACAAACTCTATCTATGATATGACTACTTTCGACAGCTATCTTGTTCAACATTTATTGAATGTTGTTTTTAATTTACTATTTTAATGTCGCAAATGTCTATTTATAACATTATTAGCTAATGCATCAGCTAATGTATTTAAAATTATCGGAATGTGTTGATATTCAATGTAATCAAACTGCCTTTCCAAGAGACGAACCTTCAAGAATAATCTCAGTAACACTAGATTTTTAATTGCGTATACTCTATTTAAGTGCAATATAATGAGTTCTGAATCTAACCTTATGATCAAACATTGAATGCCAAATGAAATGGCATCAGATAATAACTCAATCACTGTGCTATATTCTGCAACATTGTTCGTTGTTTGACCAAGGTTTACCCCATGCATAGAAACTAACTCATTAGTGGGTGAATAGATAACCCAGGCTGTGGAAGAAATATTCCATGTATTATGACAGGCACCATCAGCAAAACCAATGTACTCTTGAAGGGACGTTGACATCTGCAATATCAAGAGTAATCAAGATAAGCAGGGATAGTAGTCAATGCAAACTTAAACTAGACACACTCATATAATCTAAAGCAGCTAATCTAGAAAAATAACTAATGTACAGGTGAGATCTTCACACAAAAATTAAGCATAATATCTCTTTAGATAAAGTCCATTTCTGGGTTTATCTAAAGATACCCCGTCATAACCAATCAATTCGTAAGCCCCTTTTGCAAGCACTCGCTTTACAATATAAGGACCGTGCCACATGGGTTCGAATTTCCCAGCTCCTAGTTTATCATTAGCTTGGTCATATACCAATACTATGTCACCCTCTGAAAAAATACGAGGTGTAATAATTTGATCGTACTGAGCTTTAACACATTTTTTATGAGCTTCGGCTGCTAATGCAACGGTGCACCGAGTCTCATCTAATTGTGCTAGGTACAAAAAGATTTTCTCCTCCTCAGAGGTAGCTGGTAGTAATTCTATGGCTAATTGGAGTGACGATATTTCACATTCAATCGGTAACACAACTTATAAACCGTAGACCAGTTGAAAAGGAGTGAACCCTGTTGCAGTTTTTGTTGAGGTTCAATATACCCAAAGTGCTGAGAAAAGTATAGTATGCCAATTCGATTTATGAATTCCGATTATCATTTTAATCATAGTGGTTAAAAATTTATTGACGGCTTCAACCTGACCATTAGTCTGCGGGTAATATGGAGTAGAGTTATCATGACGCAGGCCAATTTGGTCGGAAAGTTCAGTCATCATAATGTTTTGAAAATGGCTGCCATGATCAGTAATGATAGATTGGGGTACACCGAATCGAGCTATCACATGATTGAAAACAAATGTAGCTGCAATTTTTCCATCTGCCGCAAATGTAGGCATCACCTCGGCCCATTTGGTAAAATAATCTACAGCGAGAATAATATACCCATGCCCCCTAGCCGAGTGAGGGTTACATGTAATGAAATCAATGCCACATTTTGCGAAAGGACTGACAACAATTATGGGGTGAAGAGGAGTTGGTGGTGCACACATTTTCCGATAAAAAATTTGACAGTTATGGCATTTTTGGACCGCAAGAACGCAATATTTGAATAAAGAAGGAAAAAATTAACCAACGCGCAATATATTTTGGGCTGTGGCATACCCAGACATATGACCGCCACATGCTCCAGAATGAAATTCATTTAAAACTCGTTCAACCTCTTCATGGGTTAAACATCGTCGAAATACAGAATCTGCACTGCGACGATAAAGCGTGTCTCCAACAATATTGTACTGTTGAGACTGGTAACATATCTTTCGTCAATGTGAATGTGAAAGTTTAGGCCACAAATTTTGGGTTTGGAGATAAATGATTATATCTCCATACCAAGGATCTAACGTACTGATAAGAAATAGAGATTCATCAGCGATCAGATGCTCTACCATAGTTTATGTTTCAGTATTCGGGAAGTCACACATAAGGTCGACGAACACTAGTGATTTCTTTGATTTGGATTTTTCAAATTCTAAATCAAACTCCTGAAGGATAACTATCCATTTAGAGTATTTTACCCCAAGAAATTTCTTAGTGAGAATATACATCATTGGGTTGCAGTTAGAGATCACAGTTGTTTTTCATAACAAAATGTAATGACGAAAACATTGGATAGCTTGAACTGCTGCCAAGGCAAATTTCTCCACATGCGAGTATTTAATCTCTATTGGATTGAGATTCCGACTGAGATAGTAAATCACATGTTCATTGTGGAATTAATCTTCCTGAACTAATACCATTCCAATAGTAGAATCAGAGGCTGTTAAGTATAAAAATTAATCATGGCTATAATTTGGTGGATGCAGTAATGGTGCATGGGTCAACACGTGTTTTAGAGCATCAAAAGATCTATCAGCGATCTCATCCCAAATAAAAGGAACATTTTGTTTCAAAAGCCTGGTAAAACCTTTGGTTAACTCAGCATAGTTCTGGATGAATCTACGTAGAAAGTTTGCTTTCCCTTGAAAACTTTGGAGTTGGTGGAGTGTGGAAGGAGGAGGTAGATTGATAATGGCCTCAACCTTCGAAGGGTCGACACGAATGTCTTATTTCGAAATGAAAAATCCCAGTAACCTACGATTGTACATAGAAAACACACTTGTGTGGGTTCAAGAGAATCTTATAATACCTACATCTCATAAAATTGCTCGTAAGTGAGTTGGATGATCTTCCCTGTGTAATGAATGATCAGGTAAATCATTGAGATAAGGTTGCAAAATGTGTTTAATGTCATGAAAAGCATAGGAAATTTCCCTTTGAAACGTTGCCTCAATGTTCTTCAACCCAAAAGGTAGTTTACAATAAGCAAATTTTCCCCAAGGACAAATGAATGTTGTTTTTGGTTGATCGGTAGGGAGTATGTTTATTTGATTGTATCTTGAAAATTTATCCATAAATGAATACATTTCATTATTTCATTTCCGACACAATCGTCAATGATTTGGTCGATATAAGGGCTTGGCTAATTATCTTTAGGACAAGCTTTGTTAATATCCCTATAGTCCACACATACTCGTATTGTTCCTTGTTTTTTAGTAACAGGAACGATATTAGATACCCAATCCGTTAATGGGATAGGATAAATAAAACCTGCTCTAAGTAATTTCTCAACTTTGAATTTGATAGCGGCAGCCTTTCGTGGATGTATCAGACATAATTTTTGTCTGATTGGTTTAGCATTTGGGTAAGTTTTGATTTCATGAACGACAATTTTGGGATCAATTCCTGGCATTTGTTCATAAGTCCAGGAAAATATGTCGCGGAATTCCTGAAATGGGGCCTTATATGTAGCAATTTCATCTAATGTACAAAAGGCACCTATATGAATGTTTTCAATAATTCCGAGTTTTACTGATATGTTGATAGGCATCGTGGAAGAAATATTCCCTAAATTTACTTTAGAATCTGAATTCGTGATCGATATGGGACTCTGGGGTTCCTTGACAGTATCAATTGTAAATATAGATGAAAAATTGTTTTCGAATCTATCAAGCTCAGGTAAAAATGATGACCTATGATGGAGAACATCCCATGGTAAACCATCTATGGACAAGAATTCATGAATGTTCTCATCAGTATAAAACATTTGTTTAAAAGGATCCGGAATTGATGTTATAGCTGAGTTTTATGGTGAAAATGATTCTTCATTGACCACATTCATTGGGTCAGAATCAGTTGATGGTGAATTGGAAAATTACTGTACTGCTTGATATGCTAACTCAAATGGACTCAAAGGCACCACGCCATTATACGAATCCAGCTCTGATTCTAAAGGCACTACCCAAGGATCATCCAATCGAATAGTGCTTGACGTAATCATATTGAGATTAGAAACAATATGCGGTACGTTAGGTGGAGGCATAGAAAAAGTTCCCGTTAAAGTGGAATATTTAATTAAACCTACTCCTACATCTTCATAAGGGATAGTCAATTTTCCAACGTGCTGAATACTATCTGTAGAAGCTGGGTTAGACGAATAATATGAGAGCTGATTGAATTTCACAATATTTCCTTAGTGAGGAAACATGATTAATCGAAAGATGGATGACACGACATCAGTCATATCATAAGACCAAATTCAACCCAGAATAAGGTTGTAATCTAGAGGGGCATCAACAACTTCCACATCTAAACTAACGGTTTTACCTTCGACCTCTATAGGTAGATCCTGTAAAATTCCATATGGATGGAATCCTCTTCCGTCAAAAGCTTTGAGGATTGTCGGCGATTGGTTAAGTGTCGGAGAACCAAGTGATTTCCAACAGTTTAACGATATAATACACGTAGATGCTTCTTCATCAATAATAGTACGAAAGCAATGTCTGTTTTTTACTAGTACTGGAATCTGAAAAGCCATTTGATGAGGGAGCCGTGGTGTAAAATTTTCTAAATCGAAGACCATGAGGCTCGAATCGTGAAGATCTACAGCTCCAATTGCTGATAAAAGTAATTTCATTTGTGCTAGGCATGATTGCAGCACTTCTAAAGCTGACATTGCTGAGGGAGATATTGCTAAATATTCGACAATGTTGTAATTCTGAGAAGCTCTCGCATGTGGATTGAAAGCTGATTTACGAAGTACACCTTTAACAGGTGGTTTGATTACTAGATTAGGATTCGGTTTCTCGATATGAAGTGGATCAGAAACTGAAGGAGATGTAGCTGGTGCAGAATTAGAATTTTCTATTTCTTTACCAGTAACGGGATTTTTACTACTATAATCTTGTGATCAAGTCGCAACCATTACTTGAGACATCAGCAAAATATCTGCGATGTATTAGAAGAAGATCCAATCATTTTTCTATCTTGAACAGGAAAAGAATCCTTCAAGACAACGAGGGTGGGTGAACCTTTGACGAACTTAGATACCTCAGCCCTATGTAGACATTCCTTGGTGAAATTATCCTCATCACACATAAGACAAGGATAATGAGGTTTCCGTTTATCATCAGTCGATTCAGTTTTATCAGTTTTTTCCTTGGGAGATGAAGTCTGTTTACTCTTTTTCTTCCCTTTCTTCTTGTTGCCGGATTTTGACTATATAGTAGATGAATCTAGAATGTGAATATCAGCAGAAGTTTCCAAGGAATATTCTCCTTTTGGTGAATCAGATAAATTTATTATAGGAGACGTAACCTTTGAATATTTCTTCTTACTTTTAGTCGTACTAACTGAACTGATTACACTATCAACGACATGAGACCCTGAAGGATTTGTTGTTATCTGACCAGGACATGGTAAATCAGGAATTTTCTCATACAAAGTACCGGACTGGGTATTTACCAAGTCAAGATACTGAGCTTGAGCGATAAATTTTTCTTCGGTAACAACTCCTCCTTTTGATACATCTTCAGTGATTTTTGGTAGCAATGATTTGATAAACCATTTTTCCAATATCTGATTTGGGATAACTTTTTTTATCAAACGTCTTCTATGCCTCCATTCATGTATATGATATGATATGTACGTAGACGTAGATTGTTTTAGTGAAGTTAATAATTTCGTGCCATTGCGTATCTGACTGGAAACTGAAAATGAGTTAAGAAAGCAGTTGCTAGAGTGTTGAAATTTGTAAATGAGCCTCGTGGAAATTCAATGTACCACTTGGCGGCTAATCCTATTAAATTTCGCTGAAAAAGACTAAGTCGAATGGAATTGTCGATTAATGAGTTGGATGCACACCAAAGGTGGTAAGTCATGACATGGTTAGAAGGATCCTCTCCTGATTTTCCTTCAAAGTTCGGGATATCACTGGGCAACTTATGTGGCATGGGAGACCAATACGGATGATAATAGATGGGATCATTCATAAGGCGGGATAAATCAGGTAAATCTAAAGTTGATATGAATGGAAATCGACGGGTAGGGTCTTGCTGATAACCTTGTGAAACTAAACTAGTCTCAGGAGGAGGATATCTAGGATATCTTGGAATATCCTATGCATTTGGAATTGGAATGCCCCCTGGATAACTAGGAATAACCGGACCATACACTGGGGTTGAACAGGTGTCTGATATGTATACCCAGGATACAGTTGTTGCAGGTAAACTAGAGTATGTGGAATAGGTCCATATTGGTGCGGCCCCTGATATGGTTGATAAGTAAACTGAGGTTGCCTTGTTATAACTGTACTTGTACTAGGTTGTCCTGCAGGCATCTGAACGGTAGTCTGAATTGTAGGTTCAGATTGCGGAATAGAAACTTGAGGAATATGTACCGATGTTTGAGGGGTAAAAGTGATAGGAGCTATAGACACTCTAGGAATAAGTGTGGTAGGTTGAACAAACGTCTGAGCAGTAGTTTGTGGTGGAGTTGTAGGTGTACTCAGACCAGGCTGCTGAACAGGACCAGATGCAGGTATTTGAATTGTAGGCTGGACTGGTTGTTGGGGTTGATTATAACCAACTGGTTGTCCAGCTTGATAATAAGGTACTTGTAAATTTGGTTGTAAATTCTATTGGACTTGGGATGGATCCCACACCATTCAGGATATGAGGGTCCCATCGAAGGTTGTGCATAAGACGTACCATAACTAGGTTGAACATATGGCTGGTAATTAGCTAGATAATTTCCACCTCCTTATAACATTTGTTGTTCTGGATAGAATTGTTGTTCTAAAGGAGGTTGCAATCCCTGAGCTGGATACTGCCCTTGAGGTTGATATTGACCTTGAGGTATGTACTGTCCCTGGGGTTAATATTGACCCTGAGGTATGTACTGTCCTTGAGGTTGATATTGACCCTGAGGTATGTACTTTCCTTGGGGTTGATATTGACCCTGAGGTATGTACTGTCCTTGAGGTTTCCCCTCAGGCTGTATTTGACTAGTTTGAGGTTGCCCCCCAGGCGGTATATTACTACCTTGAGGTCCGGGGTTTGGAATATTTCCAGACATCATATAAATTTGCTCATTGTTCAAAGTTCCAGTATTTGATTCATTTGGGCCAGATGATGACATTGGTTTGTTGGGAAAAGGAGATGCTCCTAAGAAGGTACCAAAAAGTGACTGATAGCATGCAGGAATAGATGGATCACCATACAAAAATGTTTCTGGTGATTCAGTAAACATAGATGACTCACTAGACATGTTGAACGAAGGTCTATAACCTATTGGCGTAGGGTAAAAGGAATTCGGGGTGGTGAATACTGTAGACCTACATTTTGTAAAAAATCTGTTAATGAAGAATACCAAGGTCTTGTCTAAAAGGACTGTAAAAAATTGATTCATGTTCTCTAAGTTCTAAATTTTCCTGAGTTGGAGGAAGTACAATTTCTTCCTCTGTATTAGTGACTTCTTCAATACTAACGAGACCAGGAGGAAGGTCTTCTGTAATCCTATTCCTCACTCTAGGTGAATCAAGATAATAAGGAATTGGAGTAGTGGATTCTAAAGTAGGTTCGGACGTAGCCAGTTCAGTTTCCGGTTCAGAAATTTCAGGTTCTTCAACTGACATCTCACTTGTTGCAGAAGCAACTTCAGTTAATTCAGAAATTGAAATTGTTTGTGGAGTATGTTCTGCTATTTGCGGTTGATCTAATTCAGAATTAGGATGAATAATTATGAATGATTCTTCGTGTTCTATTAATCCATTTCTGTTGATAAAATTTGGTATCAGAGATTTAAGTATTTCTAGTTGGCTTGGTGTATACTCAGGGGGTTTCCCCTGAGTTCTACGTGATCGTCTTGGTAATTCAACCATGGTTAAAAATTTTAACACATGCAAACAAAGAAATTTTCAATAAAAAACGCTAAAGTCGCTAAGGAAACAATCAAATGAATCACATGCCTATAAAAATCTAAGAGATCAATCCACACACAAACATTAGATCCCCGCACTAAAAACACTAGTTGGTGATGAAATCCAACATCGTAGAATTTTAATGCATAAATGGTGGTTGGAAAAGTTACCCTGACAACATACTTAATGAAACAGATCGGTGAAAGTTTCTCCAATTAAACCATCTCGAGTGAATATAACCCTCCAGAGAGTCCAAGTGAGTCTAGCCGACATCTGCTCTAGGTATAGTGGGACCTCCCGTCCACCGTCACCTTGGGAAAGAATCCTAAAGTTTATGGCCACTAAGGTCACCAACGGGAACACATATACTTGGGGGAATATTCTAAGATCTGATATACACGCAAGGCAGAGTAACAAGCTCAATCCCCTTGAAGGCTCCTTGACATAATCCAAGGTTTACTGACAAGTGACCCCAGGCACCTCGAAAATGGTATATCCAAGGTTTACCGTTTTTAATATGTACACATCTTCTATCATTCCCAATGAGATAGGTATGATTACCTCATTGGTTCGGATATGATCTCATGCTTGACTCCTTTAGGAGGAGCTTCCCAGAGCATACATCCTACAAATGGATTTTCCTACCACAAGATCGACTACTTGTTTGTTATTACTATCTTGGAGAGTTAACTAAAACCTATTCCAAGATACTAGCCTGAGCTATATTGGTGGAAAAGAGCCCTAGAAAATATAAAATTTATAGATTGATTTTAATTAAGCGTTACTTTTAATTTGCAGTTTCTTAGGACAATGGGTATGGAAATGAAACTTTGATGATGTTTTAATGACCCGACTCAAAATACACTACAATGCATCTATATGATAAACAACTCATTTCTTTTCAATGAAATCTAACTAGAGGAAAGAGTTGAGAGATTTCAATAATTTTCAAAATATCAATTCTTTCTTTCCTATATGAGAAACTTTGAAAAGGAGACAATTCAGAGAACTCAATTTCAAAAAGATCTTTTGCTCAAAATGAGATTCCCTATATCATTTAGACTTTAACTTCTTCCAAAAGAAAATGAAAAGTCTTAAAATTATAAAATTCAAAACTAAAAGAAAACTCTAATGTCGAATTCTATCTAAAATTTGAAGGATGATTAAGCCTGGTTTGTAATCTAGCCAAGAATTTTCTGCTTATTCCAGCAAGAAACTAAAACATCCAAAAATGGTTTTAAAACGAAATTCAGACCTTATCAATCTAAAAGGTTTTATAAGTTTTCAAATGAAAATAAAATCAAATTTTCATAAGAGTAATAATTGCATCAAGTTCAATGGCTCAACAGAAAAGAAATGAAATACCAAGTAGATGAGGTATACAAAAATTTATGATTCAGAGCAATGGGAGGACTAGGTAGATATTTTACTCATAACATGCAAACTAATTGAATAAATCACTTAAACAAAGAAATTGTTGAAAGAAACCTTGACAAAGATCTTTGACAATCAAAACATATCGGGATAATAACAAAAAAATCAAGAAAACGGATTTCAGAAAGTAGAATTCTTCTTTTTCAAATTTTTCCAGAAGTCCGCAGTTTCTAATGGAACAAGGTGCAGTACTGCACTTTATTCTACTAAAAACAGCAGAGTCTACCGCTCAGTTTGAGACAAAAAGTGTGGAAGGCTGAAAAGTATAGAAAAAATAAAAAAAACAGATTTCCAGTTCAGAATTCTATTGTGTTTTGTACCCAACCCAGTTTCAAGCTAGTCAAAGTCAAAGAAATCTCAAAAATCAAACTGAAAATAAACAAGAAAACTAAGTTTAGTTTTATATTCCCAGTGGAGTCGCCAATTTGTTAGATGGACAAATCCCTCTTGTGGACAAGAGCGATCTCCCTAGTATCCTAAGGATATCTAGAAACAAACAGACATATGTAGACCATTTTCTCAAGAATATTTTTCTTAAGAATTACTAATTAACTCAGAAGAGATGCTCCTACCTAAAGTTCAACGCATGCTCGGTCTTCAATCCAGTCGTTCCAGAAGGTATCGATCCAGCATATAAGATATTCAATCAAAGATAGGCAAAAAAGATCAAAAGCATCTGCAAAATATGATAATTCGAAAGCAATAATCTATCTTAGCGATCAAGGAATCTAAGAATTAAATCATTCGAAAGATAGATGAACAACTCAATGAGAAAATAGAATCCATTTGTATTAAATTTGAATATAAAAGAAGAAACCTTACAACCTTGAAGCCTTGATGTTCGTATAGGTTCTTCTGGGGTCCCAAACAACCGTTTTCCTCAGTTTGACAAGACTCCGACTCTCTTTATCAACATAAGACTATGGCTATGAGTATGTAATCTTTCTCATGCCAATGATGCAAAATATGGAGAGTATGTTTATTCAGCAATTCTCCTCAAAAATATCGAGTTCTAAGTACTCTCTCCAAAGCAAGAAGCAAGTACTCTTTGAACTCTCTATGTGTTAAGTACCCTTGAGACTGAAACTTGGTCTCAATTTATAGCAGAAGGGAGGTAGTTTCAGCTCAAAAAAGGAAGGTATAAAGCCCTCTCATCATGGGATTTCAGCTCCAAAAACCAAGGGATAGCTCCATCTATGAAGGGATAAAGGTTCATGAATGGAAGGGGTGAAGCTCGACTAGATAGCGCTTCTAGAAGGCCCCAAATGGGAGAATATTCGACCAGCTGGGCTTCTAGAACTTACTTTTCTCTTTATTTTACCTTTTATGGGGGTCCGCAATTTTAATGAACAGAACGTGCAGGATGTACCAGAGTTTTTATAACAATAAAACGTGGTACCGCAGGGAATGACTATGAAAAGTGTGGAGTTAGGCTTTTTAGGGTTTTTAAGAGATTTTCTCTAGTTCCAAGACTTGGTTCAAGAACTTTATGTTTTTAGACTTCTAAGGAAGCAATAAATAGGTAATGATGAACCCATATAGACAGCTCAATGTCATGGTGACAAATTCCAGTGTAACAGTGATCCAAGAAAACAAAAGCTCTAAATTGTCTGCCGAATATTGGGCACAAAAGTATATCTATACAGAGGTCTAAGAAATTTTGTTTGCTTCCTTTATGATTGAGTTGCATAAGTGGTTGTCTCGACTTACTGAATTTCAGACCTACGGAAAGGATGACGTGATCACTTAGTGGACCCCAAAATTAGTACAACAATTAGAGAAGACTGGCAACAAGATCACTTGCATGGTAGATCATTCGATCGATCGTGTTCTGGGAGGATTTGTGACCAAATTTTCTATTGACCAATTTGTATCTAATTATGAAGCTGAACTAAGATTTTTCAAGGGTCCTAGAGGTAAGTTCATGCACTCTTTGAAATTGTGGATTAAAATTATATTGTGTGAACAAGGTACTCTTTGCAGTCATATTGAGTGAATTTCCTGTAGAGGTCTGACTACATGAAGTGGAAAAAATTACAGAGTAGATCTAGAAGAAGGGTTATTTAAATTCCTCTCAAGGGTGGATCTGATAGTGACGAAGAATCCGAAACTAGTAGCTCTGGTGAATTTGTGCATTCTGAAGAATAAGTATTGCAAGATCATAATAGTCTTGGATTGTTGGCCATAGTTCAGATCCCATCTACTCCACTTCCAAAATCATCTCACTCTAACAAGTCATCCACTCCACCTCCACCACCAGAAGCAGAGATGGTCGCCTCTGTTTAGCTACCTAATTTCCATGGTATTGGGAATGAGGACATAGACCAATTCTGGTTTTTCACTGACGCTGTGTGGACATCGCAGCATGTAAACAATGACGATGTTAAGAAAGTGTAGCTAGCCACTACTTTTCAAGGTCATGCGTTGGATTGGTATATAAGGTATGTAGCAACAAATCCTAATGAAACTATTGATAATTTGAAGGCTGCACTAAAAGACCAATTCAAGAGGCTGAAATCATTTGTGCAATGTGTCACTGAGTTGAAGGAGATTTTCCAAGAATTGAATGAATCTGTATGGGATGCCGATCAAAGGTTGAAGCACACTATCAGAGATGGGGGATTTACTATTGATGATACCCAACACAAATAATGGTTTATTGTCATGCTACTACCACATCTGGGCCAGCCCTTGAGTCCGCAGAAGATTTCCACACATGCTGAAGCCGTAGAGATTGCAATGAAGCTTGAAGCTTCACCGGTACTCACTACACAAATTGGGACTTAGCAGATCCAAAGAGAGTTGGAATAAATGCACTTATAAATACAGAGTCTCCGCAAGGATCAGGGAAAGGAGGCATGCATTGACATATGGTGTATATGTTGCAAAGTTTCTAGGCATAATAAGGATCAGTGCCCTATATTCAATGATTATCTGCAAGCTGGAGGACCAAGCCCGATGAAGAGAGTGGCTGGACCAAATGGGACTCCTACATTATGGTGCACAATTTTTCAGGATATGGGTATGCATATGACATACTACTATCCGAGGATTGGTAAATATATGCCTGAGATTAAGCAGCCTTTTTGTAAATTTTTCTCATCGTTGGGACATGACAAACAACATTGTCGTAGCTTCGATTGGATGATTGAATGAGCTGACATATATAGAATACACATCGAACCTACCTCACCAGCATCCATGTCTGTGCATGGTGGATTTCAAACTAGAGGACGAGGAAGGGGAGGAGGAGATGGTCGAGGAAGGGGGCAACTCATCTACTACAATTATGGAGATGCTGGCCATTACCTGCATGACTGGCCTAATCCAACATAGAAGTCTTGCAGGTACTGTAGACAATTTGATCATGTTATTGAAGATTGTCCTATTTTTATTGCAAAGATGCGGGAAAAGAAAATGCAGACTCCGACACAAAACATTCATATGGTAAGAGTGGAGCTGCGTGAAGAAGAATCAAGTACGAATGTTGTTACTAGAAGTGGTGCAACCACTGGTGAAGACAAAGGGAAGAAGTCAGATGCTTACCTCTCGATCTGAAAATCACCTAAGAAGAAGGAAGGATTCAACTTACAACGCGAAAAATAAACCTTTGTAGAATAGAAAAAGGGTTTTGCAGAAGAAAACACCTTGACATCAAGTAACTTATGGATGTGCTCAGGGTGGATGAAGAAATAAATCCCTTTCTACATGCTTGCGTCAAACTGTTGCGTAGTAAGAAGGCAGTCGAGAACCTCCAAGAATTGATAGACAACTACGCGGAGAAAGAACAACTCCAATTGGAGTAGAAGGATGTTAATAAGATCTATAAGAATAAAAGAAGAACTAGATGGAAGATGTGCTTATCTGCTAAGATTGGTGCATATGAGATGGATGAGGTCATTCTAGATCTAGGATCTAATGTGAATGTATTACTAGAGTAGACTTGGTAGCGAATGGGAGAACCTAAGTTAGAATGGTCCACGATTCAACTACACATGGAAAATCAAAAAAATATTATTCAACTAGGAAGACTCTCACAGGTTTTAGTAGATATTGAAGGAGTAAAGGTGCTCATAGAATTTGAATTTAGAAAAATTATGGATGATAATAATCCCTATCCTACATTGTTGGGTTTATATTAGGCTATTTACATGGATGGCATCATCAATATTAAGCGAAGAAGTATGGTATTTGAGACTAATGGAACCAGAGTTGTGGTCCCCTTAGATGCTGTAAAAGGTGAAATATATACAGAGCCAGTGTGCGTAGATGATGATGTTGATCATATCTATAAGCTGATTGCACAAGAAAAATATTGGATCAACCCAACAGCCAATGGAAGACTCAACTAGGAGAAGGATAGTTCCTGCTTTTCAGATTCAGATGAGGAACTGGAGAATTGGAAGAACCGACAACATGAAGTATCTGCGCTATGCTGCAATCGGGTGACAAGAGCTCTTCGATGCATATCCTCAGAGGTACTAGAATTTCCTTATTATGATGATCTGACTAATGTTAACATGTTTTTAGGAGAACTTGAAAAGGATATTCCAGAGGAACAAATATTTCATGCACTTGATATAGCGTTGCGCTCAACCCCAACACGCTGGTGGGAGACACACAAGGGAAAATTGGGTAAACGGGAAGAAAGCACCCACATGATGTGTATACACTTTAAGCATCTAAATACTAGAATATAAGAGAAATATTCTAGAAAAGGTGATCCATGCAAAAATTTGGCTAAATGGACTGAAGCATGGGGCATAGAGACAAGACCAAAATGGGTGCATATATTCATCCACACTTTGGGGAAGGTGCCTATGAATCGGTACTTGGAAACTGAGCTGTGACGAGGAACAAATGAATGCACTGTGTTGACATAAATTTTTATATTGACCTTTAGTTTTGAAAGTGGGTTTGACTGCTTGGACAAAGCACTACAGGATATTTAGGAGGTCATCTTGGACACCACAAAACCGAAGGTGGAGCGTGCCTTGCCAACATGGGATGTGCAGATGAAGGAAATTGTCAATTGTCAAAATTTTTCAGTTGAAGATAATGAGGAAGATCTAAGGAACATTACGATCCCAAAATCTGAAGGATAATGCGCAGTTTTTGGGACTTCGAGTGAGTCACTAGATGTAACTAAGCCTCTGAATATTCGGAAAATTAAAATTGGCTCAAAAGAACAACCGAAATTAGCGAAGATCGGGGATTACTAGGATGATGATAAAGTGGGAATGGTTGCTAAGATGTTGACTGAATATCATTTACCTATTTCCTACAAAGATTTCTGAGCTGAAGGAGATAATAGGAGACCTCAGGGTGATGAAGATTACCTTGAAACCGAATGTACGACTAGTGAAGCAACGCTCGTATAGGCTGAATCCCAAATATAAACATAAATTTAAGGAGTAATTGGAGAAAATGGTTGTTGTAGGAATCATAGAACCAGTGGAAGAATATGATTGGGTGAGTCCTATGGTGGTGCAAGACAAGAAAAAAAAGGGAGAAATAAGGATTTGCGTGGATTTGCGCAATTTGAGTGATGCTTGCGTACATGATCTGTTCTCGACCCCATTTTCTGATGAGATCCTGGAAAATGTAGGAGGATAGGAGGCCTATTCATTTACAGATGGTTTCTCAGGATACCATCAGTTCAGAATCACACCAGAGGATAGAAGCAAGACAACCTTTGCGACAAAATGAGGATCCTTTCAGTATACTGTCATGCCATTCGGTCTAAAGAATGCACCATCTATCTTCTCGCGCATGGTAGTAGCTGCGTCCAAAGAATACATCCATAAGTTCTTAGAAGTACACTTTGTTGAATAGATTGTATTTGGATTATTGAAGAAGCATGTATCAAGTCTGCACCTAATGTTGGATACTTGTCGGAAGTATCAGATATCACTTAATTTGAAATAGTGTATATTTTGTGTGCCATTCAGGATCTTGCTAGATCATATTGTTTATCAGCAAGGATTGATGGTGGACCCAGACAAGATCAATGTTATTGTTAACCTGGAAGTTCCTACGAATGTGAAACTGATGCGCTCATATTTTGGGGAATACATGTATTACCGGAAGTTCATCCAAGGTTACGCACTAATCATTGTGCCCATGGAGAAATTGCTCAAGAATGATGCGTCATTCGGTTGGGACGAAGAATGCCAAAATATTTTTGTAAATATTAAAGAGAATATGGTCATTGCACCCATATTGGTCTTCCCAGACTGGTCGAAGGTATTCCATGTACACGTTGATGCCTCCTGCATCGCGCTAGGAGCTATTTTAGTGCAACTAGGAGCTGGGGAAATTGATCATGCTATTTCATTTTCAAGTAGGAATTTATCCACCGTTGAGCGTAATTACTCGATTGCAATGAATAAAAAATGCATATATACATGCTTCCTCTATATAATACTTCCGTACAGTTCTCAAAATATTGAACACTGAAATTATTAATCACTAAATCATTCATAAACCATTTCACTAGATGTAGATCATATAATTAATCAAAGATTTCTAAACGAATTATAGATCATATACTTCTGTGCCATTAATCTTGAATAGTTCAACAAAGTCACTTCAATTATAATAAATACACCATCAAAAAACAACAACAAGTAAACTTATCATCAACTGTAGACATCAATCATCATATTTGTAAACATTTATTAGAAGATCAAACCTTGGTTTATGTTCGCAACCTTTATGAGGAATATCCACGTATGTACGTGCTTACCATGTATAACACCTACGTACAGACATGCACATACAAATTATTTCACACATGTGTACGCGACCCTTTAAAGGTGGATCCCCGTATGTACGCAACTATAACCAAAATTTCATGCATATAGATCTAGAAAAAAAATTTGTTGCAGACATAGTTTCACTTTCTACAACCTTGATTATTAATGCTACATGATTTTGAATAAATTGTGTAGATCAAAGCATCATAGTATCATCAATATTAAAAATTTGCAACAAGTAAATCAAATAAGCGTACATGTCAATATTTTTCATATCTTTCATATCTAGAGTCTTCTTCTTGCTCCCTGGTGCACACCTGTTTCAGATCAAATCATTCATAGAAAACACAAAACTTGTGCACCTAACACTTTAATTTCTATCTCCTTATATAAATTTAGCCTTAGCCAATACCTTAAGCCAATCCCTTAGTAATTCCATTAGTATTATTTGACAAGATCAAATAACTATTGTCACACTCATTATTATGGGCCAATAATGCTCATTGTTATGGGCCAATACCATGGTAAATACCACTCATATTCAAATTACCATGGTGCAGATTATGTGCGTGATTTTTCTTCACCATACCTGCATATATACGCAACCTTGCTTCACAAGACCTGCATATACTTTCTCAAACTTTACCTTTATCATCCATCTGTCTCTGAGCTGATATTCCTTTGTTCATATCAACTGTAGCATATTCATAACCATAATGTTGACATCTTTATCAAGTAGGTTTCCATCAAGGACAACACATTATCCATAATGCCAACAAATACAATCTAGAATGGTGGTCAACCTGGGTGACTGTTATTCTGGAATTTTTTTTCCAAATTGGAAATCACTATTTCATCAAGAGTGACCTCAACTCAGTTCCCTGAAATTGAGTGTGTGTTATTTGGTGGATAGAGGGAAATTTTATGTAGAGTTTAGGTACTTGGAGTGCATTATGAAATCACCCATAATTAAGATCTACTCTTCCTTCTTTGAATCATGTCCCATCAAAATAGGTGGTGCAATACAAGTCTCCAAGTATGATAAAGTATGGTAGATGAAGCCATTGGTGAGTGGTTCCTCAATAAAAAATCCAAGCGATAGGAGAAGAAGTTATGGAAATAAAAGCATAACCCTTACCTTTTTCTTGTCCCATTGCTTCCTTTTTCCATTATCGAGAATGTAGTCCCCAAAATTATGCTAATGGAGAGCTTGTGCCATGAGGTCAATTATCATCTTCATGTATGCACTCTTAAGATGCCAATTAGAGGAAATTTCAGCCCAAGGGTGCCCATGAAATTTGCTTGTAATTTCTATGTCATAATATGTAAACCAATCAAAATTATTTAAATTTAAAAAGAGGTACATGTCCTAAATAATTTTTAATTTTTAATTTAGGTATCAGTGAAATATTTTATTATTAATAATCTTGATATTAGTGAAAAATATAAATTAAAAATGTTTGTCCATTTGACATTAATAACCATGCCAAAAAAAAGGCCATAGTCTAACTAGAGTGCTTTTTTCCCCTTAAAATCATAAAAATTCCGGTAAGATCTTAAGAAAATCTGGCAGGGATTTTTGTAAATCCAGGTTATAGCTATCAAACTTCAATATTTTGGGTGCCCTTGAGGTTTTTGATGGTGCTGAATCTATTTCCACCATCAAAAACATGATTCAAACACTGCTAATGCAAGATTCTTAGATTTTTTTCCCGATTCTGGCCAATTTTGGCCGTACGGGAAATTCCTCCACCTCCGTAGACAACTCCAAGAAAAAAACACAAAAACAAAATTGTTAAATATAAAATATAAAATCGTTGAATAGTTCAAAATAAAATATAATTATAGGTTATTATAAAATAGTTAACAATAAAAAAACGGTATTAAAAAATTACCTGATTCTAGTCTAAAATATAAAATATTATATTAAAGATGTGATTAATCAGAAAGACATTTATCTATATAAAATATATAGTTAAATGTAAAATAATTAAATATAGTTAAATATAAAATTGTTAAAAAATAGTTAAAAAACGTATCCAAAAAAGAAAAATTACTATATTTTGGCTAAAAATATAAAATATATATTTAAATTTTTAAATATAATTAAATATAAAAGAGTTAAATAGTTAAATATAAATAGTGAAAGAGCTAAAAAAAACATATTCTAGAAAAGACAAAAATATATTTTAAAAAAACAACAAAAAAAGTAGTTAAATATAAAATATATATAGACAATTAAATATAAACTATATATATATATATATATATATATTTTTTTTTTTGAGGGATTTCGATAAAAGTAAAAAATTAGAAATAATATATTAATTTTTTTAATAAATATTGTGCTAATAAATATTATGGAACATAGATAAAAGTAAAGTAATATTAAAATTTTTTCTACCTCACATGTTTTATTAATTTTTTAATTTTTCCTTAGGACACCATTTTTAGGCTAAAATTTCTTCTAATTGGCAATCCCTTGCTGCAACAAGTGCACTTTGCACTTTCCTTCTTGGACTCCCCCCCTTGGAATTCAAACTTTCCATAGTGCTCTTTTGTTTTCCTTCTTCCTTATGTTATGCTTCCCTTTGAACCCTTGTTTTTTTTCCTATTCTTCTTACTAGTTTCTTGCACTGCAAATGCATGGGCCTTGGATGACTTTAAAGCTCCGATATGAATTAGATTATTCTACTCTTGAATCAATGATTACATAAAGCTATTCAAAGAATAAATCTTCTAATCTTTACCCATGGAGAGTTTAGTAGTGTGGAAAGAAGAAACAAATATTTAATACTCAGGTCCTATCTTTGAAATAATTGAAAGAATAAGTTGTTCTTCCTTTCTATCAATGCCATAATATTTTACCTATTAAAAAATATTATTGTACCCATAAAATAAGTCCTATAAAATATTGAAGTTTCTTGGCCCCAAATCTATGAGCTCATTCTCTAGATAATTTCCTCTCAAATCATTCGTCTTGGAAAACAAACCATCCAACTTGGTTCATACTTCATTGGGAGTGTTACAAACATCAAGATGAAAATGTAAGTTTGGGGAAATGGACACGCACAAGATCCCATATAACTCATCCATCTTGTAGAAATAATTTGAATTTTATATAGTTGAATTTGTCTCTACTTCAGTCCCCATTGTGATTCTATAAATTCCCTTAATGCACGATAGTAGTGGGATATTTGGCTTCCAGTCAAAGTAGTTGAATGGAGTAAGAACCACACTCATAGTGAGTTGATTCATCCTCTTTTTTTGTTCAATAATTTTTGACTTAAAATATTATGAAATTAAATTCTCACAAACTCTCTAATTATTTGGTACCATACTGTATTTTAAGGACG
Organism: Pinus albicaulis; assembly: GCA_034641835.2. Lineage (NCBI taxonomy): Eukaryota > Viridiplantae > Streptophyta > Pinopsida > Pinales > Pinaceae > Pinus > Pinus albicaulis. The sequence continues at coordinate 144,897,038 of CM076569.1, read as the reverse complement.
AGCTCGAGATCTAGTTGTAATAAAATACTACACTAACTACTCCAAGACAAAAAAAATTAAGAGAGAATGAAATAACATCAAATAAACTAAGTAACTAAAAGACTAATTTGAATTCACTTGGTGAATATTACATGAATTTAATACAATTAAATCACCTTCTCATAAGCATGACTAATGCACATTGTGTGGTTCCCACTGCAAGCACAACTAGTAAAAAATAAACTCACCATTAGTTCTAGTTAATTGGGCCAAAAATGGAGTTACAGGGTCTAAATAGAGTTAGGGCCAATAATAGAGTTGAATAAAAATAAATTGAGCAACATTGAGCAAGTAGTAAAGTTACAACACACTCTTGCAATTCCTAACTGAAGTGGTGAATAAAAGCTCTAAAAATAAGACTAAAAGTCAACGATAAGGTTTCATAGATTTAGTGGATGAGTGGATAGGTTTCATACAAGGTTTATCCCCCAAAATAGGAAGGATGCACACACTTGTTGATAGGGTGGATAGATTATAGGAAGTGCACATTAATGGATAGGAAAAAGCCATGCCAATACAAAATCAATATATAATCACTACTGCATGTCATCCTACATAATGCTCGCTAAAAATAGACGTATTATTAATAGTAAGTGATAAAAATAGTGGGGTCACTTGAAGGGTAGGAAATGTAGGGTAGGTAAGGGTAGCTAATATGCATATGCTCCAACAAAATACTGGTCTACATGGAATTTTATTGTTGGATTAGGTGTGTTTTTAGATTAAGGTAGCAAGGTAGAGATGAGTATTTAAGATTTATGGAAATTGGGCCAATTGAGACAAGCAAACATTGCTTCATTTAAATGGTTGGAAATGAATTGGATTTTTTGTCCCAATTAGACATAGTTGGATGTAATAGGGCATGGTAAATTAGAATGATTAGATAGATGATATGACCTTGAAAAAATTGAGATGAGTTAGGTGGATGGGAGAAACTAAGTGGAGGAAATAGGTTGGGTATATGGGACAACTTAGATAGGATCGAGATGACTTGAGCACACTCGGTAAAAGAGAATTCATAAAACAAAACAAAGATTATAAGTAGTTTTTCAATTGTGCCTAGTTTGGGGTTGGGAATAATATCATGACTTGTGTTGTCTTGCTAAGATGGAAAGTGGAATGAACCCTATAGGAGATAGACGTATAGAAGCTTCTTGGGTTGAATTGTGCATAGCAGTTTGACATGATACTATGTGCCTTGATTACTTTGTACATTTGTAATTGGGTTACAAGTAGTTGGTTGCAACACCCCTATTGTATAATTATATCATTTTATCATTTAATACACACACACACACGCACATATATATCAAGGTTTTAGGGAGTGGGCTTGGGCACCGCCCATTCTTGCTTGTGTTGTATTGTTGATGCTTTATTGAGTATTGAATGTTTTATTCATTGAATATTGTTATATTGCTTAATTTTTGAAATTAGCTAAGCGTAGCATTATTACGATGTTTTAAAGTTATTTTTTGGAGGCATTTCTAGCATGACTTGTTGAATGAACTAAATAGGTTAAAGCTCGCTAACTTGTTATAACTAAAATTAAGTTATGAATAAATATCAATGAATGAGTGAAATTTAATAATATTAAATGCAGGTTAACCAAGCCACTACAGCTAAGAAAAAACAATACAACATAACTACAAATATTAAAATAACTCAAATTACCTTATCTTCCTAAGTTTTCATAATATTTATTTATTTATTTATTTTCAGAATTTATGGTATTCCTCTATTTCATATTTATTTATTATTCAATTTGTTTTTCTTATTATAATTTATTTATTGTTTTATTGTTTGGAATAATTAAATTTAACTTTATTATTTAATTTTTGTTTTTTCGTCAAGTCTCTCTAGCACAACTAGTTGAGGATGGGCCTTGTTAGCAAGGCGACCCAAGATCAAACCTCACGGGGGGTTGTTGTGCCATGTGCTAAGGGGAGGAGGCATGCTAAAAAATCCAATCTGCTTAGTGCTAGTGTGGCCTAGGTCGAGTGCGATCCCTGGGTGACTTTGATAGATTAGATGCCCATGGGTTGCGATTTCTCAAGCCACAGGTCAAGCATAGAGGATCACAAACAACTTGACAAAAAAAATAAAAAAATCTATAGCCCATTCCTTTTGATTTAAATAATGTAAGTAATTTAATACATTATTTTGATATTTTTATTTGTTTATATTTTATTTATTTATTCACATTCTTATTATATTTTATTTATTTATTCCTTTTCTTATTATTATTTATTTGTTTATTAGTGCTATTGTTTATAATAAGTAAGTTTGACCATATTATTATGATAACTTCCTTTTAATTAAAATATTAATATTAATAAAATAAATTTAATTCATTATTTACAACTATTAAAAATTTGTTTATTATTAAATGATAATGTTTAAGTCAATATTAGCTATTATATTCTAATGGCTAGAAAACATCTATCTACATTTATTTAATTGAATGTCATGAGTTGGTTCTTCATCTTGTCGTGAAGATGAATTACACTAGATGGTTTGAAAAACGTCAACTAAAAGTTTATGGAGCCTCTCTACTTTGTGGTTGGATTGAGTTAATGAATTTTAAGACGATGTTCTTCTAAATATTTACATATGTGATTACGATCAGGCCAAACATGTTTGAGATATTGCGATGATATATATATATATATATATATATATATATATATATATATATATATATATATATATATATATATATATATATATATCACCGTTTGAAAGAGGTGACTCTCTATACATTGATAGGGACCCTAGGGAAAGTTGGCTCTTAGGTCAATATCTCTGTAGGGAAGGAGTTTCACAAAAGGATTTTGATTTGACTTTTTAAACGTTCTTAAGTTTATGAAACACTAAAACGTTAAATATTAATAATTTTATGAAACATCACAAGAATGGAATAGGATGAAATTTATTTGTTTTTTATTTCACTTATATTGAATTTTTATGAGAAATTACAAAAAAGAAATGCAATGAAGTTTATTTGTATAATTTTTTTTGGATGAAGTATTGTTATTTTTAGCGAATAATTTTTATTGATAGTATTATGTTTATATAATTTTTTTTTAAAGTTAATATAGATAAGTGATGATTTAAAAAAAAAAAAAATTAATATTGGGACAAAAATGTCAAGTTAAACACTTGTTTTATTAAGAATTTATGAGTGAGAAATATATATTCCAACAAATTTTTCTAGGAATCACACTTGGTTTCACTCATTTTTTCAATCATATGTACACATAAGTATGATTGTAATCACAAATATATCATTAAGAGACTTCAACCTTAGTGAGGGGATAAAACCAAGCTGGTTTCACTAATTCAATTAAGCATCCATTTTCATTATGTTCATACACTTAGTATTAGGCCTCTTAAGAACTTCCTCATTCTAATCTCCTTTGGGATTTTCTTTCCTATTTATAATATTTCTTCGAGCTCTTTAGGTCATGAGACTATGGCCATAGGATCAACTTCTCATGTGGGAGGATTAAGTGAACATGGGTCTTAAATCCTTTTTGAGTGTTGAATTGTCAATTTTCACTAATTTTGGTACCATATTTTGGCCTTCTTTCACTTTTTCATGTGACATGGGTATCATTATTCTCATTGTGAAAAATTAGTAGTAACTATGTTTACCAGGGCCCATGAATGCTTCTAAAATATGATGTGGATGATTAACAACAATAACAACATGCCTACCAATAGTAGGAGCTCCATGCTAATATGATGCACGGTATGATGAATATGCTTCAACAACTCATCACTACTTAGAAATAGACCTAACTACAACCTCAAATCAACTTAATATTCACTAAGGGGTTCCTATCATTAGGAAAGTCCTCAAGATGGACACTAAACCATCGATGCCTAAATTTTATGGGACTCTCATTGGTGATAAGCTCAATTCTTAGATATGTAACATGGAAGCTAATTTCAAAACCCAATTGAACTTGATAAAGGCCAATAATATTATATTCGTTAAAGTTCATATGAAATATCAATGTTCACACGGTGATAAATCCAGTCACAACATTTGGAAACCAACAACCAACCCCTAATTGACAAATGGGGTGACATTAAAAATGTTGTCTATAGGATGTCAATGCACAAAGATGTTTTACTAGTAAAGTGACTACAACTTCTATAAATTTCATGATAGTTATCTGAAGGGGTTAGCACGATTAGTTTTCATCAATGTTTAGGAATTTGGCTAGTTTCATTTTAGGAAATTCTCAATTTGAATAATCCTAAGATGAGACACATTAACCTACATCAATAAACTTATTGAGAATACCGTTCATAAATGTAGGGAAATATCTCTTGAATTTTCCCATGATTTTCTATTTTTATTTTTATTTTTTATTTTTTATTTTTAATTCTCACAAAAATTTAAAAAATTCACAAAAATTTCAAAAATAATATTGCAATGATGAACTAAATCATATAATATCAATATAAAATTTTACTGCTTATGAATTTTAGCGTAAAGTTACATTGCGTGTGGTACATTGTAAGAAATTATGGAGATGATTTATAGAACCTTTAAGAGTATTCATAGGACATTATTGGGTGATGTTAATAACAGTGGGAAAAAAGTTGTTCTTCTTATATTATCATTTTAGTATCTAGATTGAGGATATTTAGTGTAACTGTTTTCTTTTCATTTTTTTATTAGTTATGCATGTTTGTTGGTTTCCTTTAAGTTTTTCTTTTCCCTTCTCTCTTTATTATTAAATGATATTAATAATAGATTAGCACACCAACACACACACATATTATGCACACTAAATCATAATAATTTTTAATTTATGAATGAAAGACCTTGCTATAAGGTGTATATTGTAAATGATTACATCTAATATTGGAAAGTGGAAGTGGTCCACAAAACATTGCTCATACTATTTTTTTTTTTTGTAAATATGAAGGTTGTTTCAAGGTGTAAGTTTATAAATTAATTTGGTATGATTATTAGCATAAATAAATTGATTTTAATGCTATCTCTAAGCTACCAATTTCAGAGTTGAGGTGATGCATGAGCATCAAGAATGTGGTTACAAGTAAGTCAAAGAAAACCAAGGATGGTGACTAATGATGACGTTGGGGAATACAGAGCACATTATTAAAACATGTGATGGAAGAATGGCTAATGAATTATGTATGAGAAATTAATTTCCTAGAGAATTGACATATATAAGTGGTTGAAAATGGCATGTATTCTGGTGGATGGTAACATTTGTATATGGACTTCAACAATGTTTGTGTTTTGGAGGTATAAGAAGATGAATGAGAATGAAGGTAGAGGATCACTAGACCAAATATCATAGAGAAATGAAGGAAAAAAATCCATAAAAGATGAAGTTGAATATGATACTAGAGAAGACCAAAGATGATGATGACATAATGAAATAAAAAGTTTTCATTAAGGGAGTACGAAAGAATAATTCCTACTTGTGATGTCTTATGAATAAATTAAATTGTAGCTTTGTAATGATGTAGACTAATTCGAGAGGTAAAAATGAGAATGGAAGATGGAAAGGAATGAAAAAAGTTAGGGGTGAGGATTTCTTGAGAGATCCATGGAGATATTGTGGAGAGAGTTATGAAGACAGTTATCCATTTGATTTGAATTTTTTTTTCAATTATAATATATTCGTTATGGTCATCTATTCATATATAAAGGGACCATTTTTATAATGAAAAAAAAATAGGAATGATTTGATACTATAATTTTCCCTTTGGGAGTTGTGGAGCACTTATGTCCTAATGCCCCTTGCTTTGCTTCATGTATATTGGTTGTTAATGTATGTGTAACTAGTAGATGCATTGTGAGGTGATGTCATACCCCATCCTTGTTGATAGTATATCCTTATGCTGCTATTTTTTTCCATAGATATCATCTCTAGAAATTTTAGTACCATCTCATATAGAATGTCATCTCCTATGTTAGGATTTTGTTTTCATAGAGCAGCATGTGGTAAAATACAATTACAAATTATTGTTGGACATAAGCCATATAAACACAATAGTATTAAAAATCTACCGATATGTTGATACTGAAACAAGGATACAATTACATATGTTTAAAGACCTTCACTTCAATATCAATTTCCAAATTCATATGATTTTTATAGACTAGTTACATTTAGTAATACATCAAGCACATCATATAAACAACCACTATAAATAAAGTATACATGAATAGTAATATCAAAGTAGAAATATTACTACATCAACTTTGAGACCTTAATTTCAATTTCTAAATTATATTGAAAACCACAATTACAAAACTACAAGAAACGACCTATTTATGAAACAACCAAATGGATGAGATAATGGATTAGAAGGAACAATATATAAATAACTACAAATTAGAAAAAATAAAGCTATATAAATGGCAGTATCAACTTAAAAATAAAGATACTATTACATAGACTTGGGAACTTACAATCCAATATCAATTATTTATGAAACAACCAAATGAATGAGATAATGGATTAGAAGGAACAATATATAGATAACTACAAATTAGAAAAAATAAAACTATATAAATGGCAGTATCAACCTAAAAATAAAGATACTATTACATAAACTTAGGAACTTACAATCCAATATCAATTTTTAAATTACATTATGACCACAATTATAATTAAAAAAACTAATGAAATAGACTTAGGAACTTACAATCCAATATCAATTTTTAAATTACATTGTGACCACAATTATAATTAAAAAAACTAATGAAATGGTCCATGAGGGTAAAATATGCATTGAATTGAAATAAGGTGGAAGATTTAAAAAAAAAAATAATTATTTATTTATAAAGGTTGAGATGCCACAATCATGGAATTATCTATTCAAAATTCATGTGAAACTTCCACCTGGAAGTAATCGTACGAAACATTCTCCAAAAGGTGAAAACATCTCTAAGGGATTTGAAAAACATCTCTAAGGGATTTGAATTTCATTGGGAAATTACACTCCCTAATTTCTCATCTAACCAAAAACCCCTTCATATATAATTTTTTTTATACACCCAACAATTAAGAGATACTTGAATGTGGAGAAATTAAGTCTTTTATAAAATATAATTTTTTAAAACTCATAATACTAGCAATTGCACCTAATGTTGCAAAGGAAACGCCGTAAGGAAGAATCTAGAAAGAAATCAATTGTAATTAATTTGATGTTAAAGAGAGAAATTAAGATATTGATTGTCAAAAATAGATATAAATTGTGTTCTCTCAAATAAAAACATTAGTCAGGGCAGCGGCTGTCACTCTGATATAAATTTCTCACACAGGTTTATAATAATTAAAATGATATCAAAGACAAACCATATTTTCTCAGATTTTAACATCTGGCCTACAATATTTCCAACAGTTCCTAAGATAAGGCCAACCTACACGTCTTTTCCAACAACAAGAGATTCTCCTCGATTGTGTAATTTAACAACCTTTCTAATTTGTTTTTTTGACCATTCTTCCTCCTTCAAGCGTTTGTTCATCTTCATTGGGACCTGAAACCTCATGAATAACCAAGGGTTTGTAATCAACCATTTAGAAGCTAACGCTCTTGGCTAAAAAAAATACTCCAATGACACCACCTACAGCTTAACAATCCAAAAGACCTCATACATGAGGTGAGGGTAGGAGATGAAATTCTGTAATTTGAGGATGGGGATGGGATGAGGCTCTCTTATTTGAGCATATGGATAGGTGAAGCTGTGTAACTTCCAGCAATGATAATTGGAAGCATCCTGTGACTACCAGACATTTTTTCAATGATTTTAAAATTCCAATTTAGAAATCTACTAACCATCATTGCTTCTGTCGACGCTGACTTCTCTGTGGAGCTGCTTCCCAAGCCTGTATTTCTGCAACAATCAATCAGCACATGAGACAGTGTCAGGTTGCTGAAATAGGTGCAATTATGAGTTTTGGGGATACCATGGCAAATTGGTGATCTGGCTATGGACTGATTCTTGCTGCCAAATTCAAGAAAAAAAGTTGCAAAAGGTGTTCTGGATGTATAGAAATTCATGGCTGCTGGAATTACTGTATAGAAATTTAAGTTTCAATGGACATCAAAAAACCTGAAGATGACTTTTCAGGTCCCCTGAAGCGCTTACAGAGCCTCTGCATTAAACTGGATCTGTTCAGTTGAATCTCAAGCACCTAAGAGGTCAATGCTACTCCATTGATCCACCAGTGTTCAACTAACCCTAACATAGAAACACTCCGACTCGTTTCAGTCACAACGTCTCAAAGGCAAGTCATAAACCACGCGATTTTACTTCGTCATTTACACGCTGGGCACCAATTTCTACAACGGATGCAACTTCCCTTTTCCAATACTCTGTCAAATAGATGACACTTCAATCTAATCACAATGCGGATTCCACATAGCAAGAGGCTAGCTTCATAGGAATTTGAAACCTCAAATTTCACAGTCCACAAAAAAATCATTACAGGAATTATAGTCACATATTTATATCAGGTTTATACACAAAGATAGCCAATGACACAATCAATATATTCACAAATCAAAACATATACAATGCTAACTATAAATTAGATTCAAACATAAGTGGTCTGATATACAACGAGGGCGTACTTGCTGTCCCTCTCTTTCTCACACGGAGTTTATAATAATTAAAATGATATCAAAGACAAACCATATTTTCTCGATTTTAACATACGGCCTACAATCTTTTCAACGGTTCCTAAGATAAGGCCAACCTACACATCTTTTCCAACAACAAGAGATTCTCCTCGATTGTGTAATTTAACAACCTTTCTAATTTGTTTTTTTGACCATTCTTCCTCCTTCAAGCGTTAGTTCATCTTCATTGGGACCTGAAACCTCATGAATAACCAAGGGTTTGTAATCAACCATTTAGAAGCTAACGCTCTTGGCTAACAAAACTACTCCAATGACCCCACCTACAGCTTAACAATCCAAAAGACCTCATACATGAGGTGAGGGTAGGAGATGAAATTCTGTAATTTGAGGATGGGGATGGGATGAGGCTCTCTTATTTGAGCATATGGATAGGTGAAGCTGTGTAACTTCCAGCAATGATAATTGGAAGCATCCTGTGACTACCATACATTTTTTCAACGATTTTAAAATTCCAATTTAGAAATCTACTAACCATCATTGCTTCTGTAGACGCTGACTTCTCTGTGGAGCTGCTTCCCAAGCCTGTATTTCTGCAACAATCAATCAGCACATGAGACAGTGTCAGGTTGCTGAAATAGGTGCAATTATGAGTTTTGGGGATACCATGGAAAATTGGTGATCTGGCTATGGACTGATTGTTGCTGCCAAATTCAAGAAAAAAAGTTGCAAAAGGTGTTCTGGATGTATAGAAATTCATGGCTGCTGGAATTACTGTATAGAAATTTAAGTTTCAATGGACATCAACAAACCTGAAGATGACTTTTCAGGTCCCCTATTCTCCTCGATTGTGTAATTTAACAACCTTTCTAATTTGTTTTTTTTACCATTCTTCCTCCTTCAAGCGTTTGTTCATCTTCATTGGGACCTGAAACCTAATGAATAACCAAGGGTTTGTAATCAACCATTTAGAAGCTAACGCTCTTGGCTAACAAAACTACTCCAATGACCCCACCTACAGCTTAACAATCCAAAAGACCTCATACATGAGGTGAGGGTAGGAGATGAAATTCTGTAATTTGAGGATGGGGATGGGATGAGGCTCTCTTATTTGAGCATATGGATAGGTGAAGCTGTGTAACTTCCAACAATGATAATTGGAAGCATCCTGTGACTACCAGACATTTTTTCAATGATTTTAAAATTCCAATTTAGAAATCTACTAACCATCATTGCTTCTGTCGACGCTGACTTCTCTGTGGAGGTGCTTCCCAAGCCTGTATTTCTGCAACAATCAATCAGCACATGAGACAGTGTCAGGTTGCTGAAATAGGTGCAATTATGAGTTTTGGGGATACCATGGCAAATTGGTGATCTGGCTATGGACTGATTCTTGCTGCCAAATTCAAGAAAAAAAGTTGCAAAAGGTGTTCTGGATGTATAGAAATTCATGGCTGCTGGAATTACTGTATAGAAATTTAAGTTTCAATGGACATCAAAAAACCTGAAGATGAATTTTCAGGTCCCCTGAAGCGCTTACAGAGCCTCTGCATTAAACTGGATCTGTTCAGTTGAATCTCAAGCACCTAAGAGGTCAATGCTACTCCATTGATCCACCAGTGTTCAACTAACCCTAACATAGAAACACTCCGACTCGTTTCAGTCACAACGTCTCAAAGGCAAGTCATAAACCACGCGATTTTACTTCGTCATTTACACGCTGGGCACCAATTTCTACAACGGATGCAACTTCCCTTTTCCAATACTCTGTCAAATAGATGACACTTCAATCTAATCACAATGCGGATTCCACATAGCAAGAGGCTAGCTTCATAGGAATTTGAAACCTCAAATTTCACAGTCCACAAAAAAAATCATTACAAGAATTATAGTCACATATTTATATCAGGTTTATACACAAAGATAGCCAATGACACAATCAATATATTCACAAATCAAAACATATACAATGCTAACTATAAATTAGATTCAAACATAAGTGGTCTGATATACAACGAGGGCGTACTTGCCTCTGTCCCTCTCTTTTTTCTCACACAGGTTTATAATAATTAAAATGATATCAAAGACAAACCATATTTTCTCAGATTTTAACATCTGGCCTACAATCTTTCCAACATTTCCTAAGATAAGGCCAACCTACACATCTTTTCCAACAACAAGAGATTCTCCTCGATTGTGTAATTTAACAACCTTTCTAATTTGTTTTTTTGACCATTCTTCCTCCTTCAAGCGTTTGTTCATCTTCATTGGGACCTGAAACCTCATGAATAACCAAGGGTTTGTAATCAACCATTTAGAAGCTAACGCTCTTGGCTAACAAAACTACTCCAATGACCCCACCTACAGCTTAACAATCCAAAAGACCTCATACATGAGGTGAGGGTAGGAGATGAAATTCTGTAATTTGAGGATGGGGATGGGATGAGGCTCTCTTATTTGAGCATATGGATAGGTGAAGCTGTGTAACTTCCCTTTTCCAATACTCTGTCAAATAGATGACACTTCAATCTAATCACAATGCGGATTCCACATAGCAAGAGGCTAGCTTCATAGGAATTTGAAACCTCAAATTTCACAGTCCACAAAAAAAATCATTACAGGAATTATAGTCACATATTTATATCAGGTTTATACACAAAGATAGCCAATGACACAATCAATATATTCACAAATCAAAACATATACAATGCTAACTATAAATTAGATTCAAACACAAGTGGTCTGATATACAACGAGGGCGTACTTGCCTCTGTCCCTCTCTTTTTTCATCTTCATTGGGACCTGAAACCTCATGAATAACCAAGGGTTTATAGAAATTTAAGTTTCAATGGACATCAAAAAACCTGAAGATGACTTTTCAGGTCCCCTGAAGCGCTTACAGAGCCTCTGCATTAAACTGGATCTGTTCAGTTGAATCTCAAGCACCTAAGAGGTCAATGCTACTCCATTGATCCACCAGTGTTCAACTAACCCTAACATAGAAACACTCCGACTCGTTTCAGTCACAACGTCTCAAAGGCAAGTCATAAACCACGCGATTTTACTTCGTCATTTACACGCTGGGCACCAATTTCTACAACGGATGCAACTTCCCTTTTCCAATACTCTGTCAAATAGATGACACTTCAATCTAATCACAATGCGGATTCCACATAGCAAGAGGCTAGCTTCAGGTGGGATTCGAACTCTGTTATCTGCTCTACAATTTGAATATCATGGAATGCAAGAATGGCGTCAAGAAATGTTTGTTTCAGGGCAGAGACAAGTGGGAGTGAAGCGCTTACAGAGCCTCGCAAGGGGCATTTGGGCGTGGAGCCATGGATTAATGTTCTGCAACAGGAGCCTTCCTGCATGTGACTGTTGATGCGCTCCTCGTAAGAAAGCACAATTGCTGTCATCTCCTCTTCAAGGCGCTGCTTCAGGTGGGATTCGAACTCTGTTATCTGCTCTACAATTTGAATATCATGGAATGCAAGATTGGCGTCAAGAAATGTTTGTTTGAGGGCAGAGACAAGTGGGAGTGAAGCGCTTACAGAGCCTCGCAAGGGGCATTTGGGCATGATGTGATTATTGATAAGTTGCTGTAGAGCTTCCATGATCTCCCATCAAATGCCCGAGCAGCCATAGATGAAGCTACTCATTCTCAGAAACATAGCGCACCGAGTGGTTAGGGGGAGAGCTCCCCCGGAGAAGCAGAAGGGCTAGTGAACACTCCAGCTAGGAGACCACGAATTAGGGCTTCTTGCAACTCGCTCAGCGGGTTGGTTCTCTTGCTTGAACAAGCGCCGAAGCCAGTGGTCACGCCATAGATATCTGCTCCCCCTTGGCTTTCTCCTGCACCCACAACGAACACCTCTCAACCAATTATCTGCAATAACCGGTCGCAACTGTCTCGGTTTTCCATCTAGGGTTGAAAATGTTTGAATCGTCTAACATCCCATCTAAGGGTTCACATTATGACACGATGCACATCAGCAAAGTTGTTTTCAAATAAGAACGCCTTACGGCGTAAAAATATAATAATTCAAAAAGTTTTAATTTTGCGTCGAAAATAAGTCATCATTTCTTATAATCAGAGTTTGTCATAATTTTTGATTTCATTATGGGTAGTTCATAATTTGTTCTCACTGACGATCATAACCTACCTTGTGTTCGTACTACACATACGCTAAAATTATGTAAGAGGGAGAAACACTTTACTCCTATCCGTTATTTAACTTTTTCATCATTATGAGTTATGATAATGAAACTTTCATATAGTCCTTGAGTCCATTACAAAACTTTCATATAGTCCTTGAGTTCGTTTCACGGATGGATTATCACTTACTTTGACCTTTGTGGTCATGCTGCACATAAACATGCAAGAGCAAGAGGGAGAAACACACACTTTATTCTTATTCATTATTTAATTTTCATATAAATTATTATAACGAAATTTTCATATAGTTTTTTATTTTATTATTGATAGACTATGAAATTTTCATATAGCCTTTGATTTCATTAAGTATAGATTATAGTCCGATCTCACCAAGGATGAAGATAGATCATCACTTACTTTGGGATTATAATGAAACTATGTAATCCTTTTTAAAATTACTTTGTGGTCATGCTACACATAAACATGCAAGAGGGAAAAACATTTACTTTACTTCTATTCATTATTTAACTTTCATATGAATTATTATAATGAAAGTTTCATATAGCCTTTGATTTCATTCTGGATAGGTTATAGTGAGATCTCACCTAGGATGGAGATGGATCATCACTTACTTTGTGATTATAATGTAATTATGTAATATTTTTTAAAAATTACTTTGTGGTCATGCTGCACATAAACATGCAAGAGGGGAAAACACTTACTTTACTCTTATTCATTATTTCACTTTCATATTAAGTATTATAATGAATCTTTCATATAGTCTTTGATTTCATTATGGATGGATTATTGTCTGATCTCACTAAGGATGGAGATGGATCATCACTTACTTTGTGATTATAATGAAATTATGTAATATTTTTTAAAAATTAATTTTTGGTCATGCTACACATAAACATGCAAGAGGGAAAAACACTTACTTTAATCTTATTCATTATTTAACTTTCATATGAATTATTATAATGAAACTTTCATATAGCCTTTGATTTCATTATGGATAGATTATAGTTCAATCTCACCAATGATGGAGATGGATCATCACTTTGTGATTATAATGAAACTATGTAATATTTTTTAAAAATATATAGTTATATAATATGAGGAAAAATATGTTATTAAATTATTAAAAAAATTATTTAATTTAAATGAAGTTATTGATTAATGTAAGAAGACTCACAAATTGAATATTTTGAGTGGATCTTTCGGAACCATAAATTAGGTTCATTTTCAAGGCTTGAAGATATGAAGAGCAAGGTAAGGAATAAATAGTTGATGTTAATGTAATTCTAACCCTAATAACCAACTAGGAAAATAAAATGATCTGCCAAATGATATAAAATAATTGAAATAAAATATACTTATTAGTAAATAAATAATATATATATATATATATATATATATGAGATACTTAATTTTAGTGTATATATATATACACTAAAATTAAGTATCTCTTATATATATATATATATATTAATATATTATTATTTACTAATAAAATATATTTATTAGTAAATAATAATAATAATAATAATAATAATAATATATATATATATATATATATATATATATATATATATATATATATATATATATATAAAAGAGATACTTAATTTTAGTATATATATATATATAAGTGTTATTATATAGTATAGAATGAGTAAATTAACAATAGTATATGTTATAAATGGGTTTATTAGAGATCTAAATAGGGTGGCTATAAAAAAACCAATTTGCTTTAAAGAGGATTATAAATGAAAGGGAATGAAGAGAGAGGGTGAAGGGTTTAGAGGAATATATACTATGGGTAGAGGAAGAACAACGAAATGAATGAAAATAGGATAAAAGTAGAGGGGAAGGGGGAGGGGTTGGAACAAGGAAAAGGGAAATAAAAATGAAGGGAAACAAAGAAGATTGGTGATAAATGTGAAAAAGAAGGATAATATTTTTGTTTCTTTTAATTCTTTTTGGTTAGTAGGGGAAAATAATTTTTATTAATTTCAACACCATTATCCTTATTGACATTGTTAGGGTGTTTTTTAATCTCAATGGCTTCTCTTAACTGACGTCTATAATAGTGATCTTCCTTAGCAAGGATTGATGGAAAAATTGAGAGAGTACAAAGATCATTCACACAACACAAATCACTTGATGTATTTATTCATCAGAACAATTAAAAATATATATAAGACAAAGATGACAGACTTCGACGAATCTAGATCATGACTCTAACTCATCTCCAACTCATACCATAAGAATCAACAACTTCTAGACTAACGCCTAGGGACTCAAAACGACAACTACTCATGACAGAAAGCATTACTTCCAACACCCTCCCTTAATGCTTACAAGGATAACATTAAAAATACATATTACAACAATAAATAAATCTATATTTGACTAGCCTTGATCAATACCCACATCCACTCTGGAATCTTGCAAACACTGCTCTTTTCACCACCACATTTTTGAGATGTTACTTGACCTCCATTTAAAATGTAACTGCTTTAGACCATCATTGATGAACTTAAAAAATATTGGAAACTCAGCTCGTCGGGGCTTCCGCGATAAGAACCGTCAAGTGATTAACCGTCCTATATACCAATCACCATCTGTCAGATATTTCACTTTCGGCTATGATACGGATTTATACAGGAACACAACATAATACACATATAACCATAAATACAAGGATGCAACGGAAATAACACTTCATTTCATTAATATCAAAGAACTGAAATTTGCTTACAGATAGAATGGAAATAAATTAGCTAGGGCATTGGTAGCTTATCTTTGAGAAGAGATGTGGTGGCTACAAGCCTCTGAACTATGTTCCAATGAGGCTTGAGGGCCTATTTATTATAGAGAAACAATGGAAAACCAAAAACATCCAAAATCATAACCCTAGGAGATGAAGCGCCAAAGCTATGGGCCCTGTTTGGGTAAATTGGTGTTTCAACTTCCCGGGGTGGTAACTTTGGCATAGTATCTCCGTTTGACACACATGATACATCGTTAGAAATATCTATCCGAGGAATACAAATACTAATAGCGAATATTTATTTTGGAACGAAATAATATTTTCTGAAGGTGCAATGCCCAAAAAACGTCGTTTAGGGCCTCAAAACGACTCCAGATGTTCAGGACCCGAAAAATTGCTAAAAATAGTAAGTTGTGCCGAAACTGAAAAACTGAAAGAGACAATGGTGGAGCCCTAAGTGGAATAGGTGGGTGGTCACCAATATCCACCTGGATCATTCCTCCCCCCTTAGGAAGAAATGTTCCCCATTGAATTGAGTTCCTCCATGAGACGACGAAAATTTTGCTGAACTTGGTCCCTCGTGAACCACTTTCCTTTGTGCAGGAGTTGGCCAGCTCTGACAAATCGATACAGTTGGATCTTCTATTGGTGAGTGTTCTTGATTTGCATGTCCATGATACAATCTGTGGTGGCCTGTTCTATGCAGTCTGAGTTTAACTCTATTGGTGTGAGTTGTTCTTCAATGTTAGAGGTGTCAAGTAGAGGTGGGAAGTAGGGATGAAGGCGATCCACATTAAATATTGGGTGCAGAACAAGGAATGGTGGAATACTAAGCTTGAAGGAATTGTTCCCTACAGCCTTGATGATTGTGTACGACCCATATCGGAGCAGTCAAAGCTTGCGGTGGGGTCCAGTGAGGCGCTCTTTCTACAAATGTAGCCACACTTTATCGCCAACCTGGGAGTTTTGTGGCACCCAATGTTGATCATGTCGTTTCTTGTACTTAGCATTGGCTCTGTCCAATATGTCGTGAACCTGTTGGCGGATATGCTAAATGCGCTCGATGGATATGTTCGCTTTGTCAGCTTTAGACTGGACATGAGCCGAATCGGCCTGAGTAGCCACAAATTGCATGGCTACGTCAATGGGACATAGCGGTTGGAATCCCAAGCCCACTTGAAAGGGGATGTGGCCGGTTGAACTCTGGAGAGCCCAATTATAATTGTGTTGTACATAGGGGAAGCTCTCATCCCATGTGCGTGGATGCTTTGAATTATACATGTGAAAAATGTGTATAATCATCCTGTTCACGACCTCTATCTGGCCATCATTTTGGGGATGGAAAGCTGTGGACTTGGTGAGATTGGTGTCCAGCATTGACCAGAGGCTGGACCAAAATGTGCTGAGGAACCTGTTGTCCCAATCTGAGATGATAGACTGTGGGATCCAAAAGTGCACCCACACTCGTTCAAAGAAGAGTTTAGCAGTGGCTTCTGCTGTGATATTCTTCTTGCAGGCCACCATAATTGCCATCTTCGAGAATCTGTCGATGACCACGAAAACACAGTCGTTTCCATGCTTAGTAGAAGGAAGGCCCGACATGTAATCCATGGAGATGGATTCCCAAGGTCGCCTAGGGTAGGTAGCAGAGTATAGAGGCCTTGATTCTTGATGGTTGGTTTGGCAATGGCGCAAGCAGTGCAGGATTTGATGTACTTCACGAAATCATGTCGAAGGTTCGACCAATAGAAATAATTCTGCAGTACTGCCACTGTTTTATCGACCCCAAAATGTCCAGGGATTCGACTATAGTGTGCTTCCCATATCATCTTGGCACACTCACTTGAAGGAACACAAAGGGGTCTTAGGTGACATAACGATGCATCTTGGA
Organism: Pinus albicaulis; assembly: GCA_034641835.2. Classification (NCBI taxonomy): domain Eukaryota; kingdom Viridiplantae; phylum Streptophyta; class Pinopsida; order Pinales; family Pinaceae; genus Pinus; species Pinus albicaulis. The sequence continues at coordinate 144,879,536 of CM076569.1, read as the reverse complement.
GGTGAAAATTTGGAACTTGCATACCCCACAAGAGTGCCTTGTATGTGTGGACAAATTTTGGATTGCTCTTGTAGAGAAGCGGCCAATCAGAAGTCTCGTGCCCACAAGAGTTGAGAACGGTGGTTAGCACCACGATCGGTGGTCTGCTGAGGTAGTATGCAACATTATTGGTGCTACCCTTCTTGTACTTGATGTTCAAATGAAACTGTTGCAGATATGTGGACCACTTTTGATGGCGATTGTTCTGTAACTTCCATTGTGTCTGTATGAACTACAGGGGTCGGTGGTCTGTGTGGATGATTGTTTCCTTCCCCAGAATGTAATGCTTCCATTGTCGACAATCCTGCACAATGGAATACATTTCTTTGTCATAAGCGGGATACTTGCGAACTGTATCGGACAATGTCTCACTGTGATGTTCCATTGGATGCCCCTGTTGAGTAAGAACTTCCCCAATAGCATAGTCAGAGGCATATGTATCGATCTCAAATAGTTTTTGCAAGTCTGGTAATGTGAGCACTAGGGTAGAACAGAGGTGATGTTTCAATTCTACGAACGCCTTCTGTTGAGATTCCGACCAAAATAATTTCGCTTTCGCTCCTCCCTTGGTGACTTGACTCAAGGGCCAAGTGATATGAGTGAATCCCAACATGAACCGGTGGTAGAAATTATCAAGACCCAGAAAGCTACGAAGCTTTGTTAGAGTGGTTGGGGCTGGCCAATCTCAAATGACTTGGATCTTGGTTGGATCCACATGCAACCCCCTTTCATCAATAATGTATCCCAGATATTGAACCTGGGTCATGCCAAAAGTGCACTTCTCTAAATTGGCACACAACTTGTGTTGGGCCAGAGCTGAGGACTTGTTCGGATGTGGTGGAGGTGCTCTTCCCAAGTCTGGCTGAAGATCATAATGTCATCCAAGTACACCACTACAAATGAGTTGTTGAATGGCTGCAAGATGTCATCCATCAACCTCATGAAGGTTGCGGGAGCATTCGTCAATCCGAAAGGTATGATCAACCATTCGAAAAGGCCCTCCTTGGATTTGAAGGTCGTCTTCCACACATTGGAGGGTTCGATTGGTACCTGGTGATAGCTAGAATTCAAGTCGATCTTGCTGAAATATTTCACCCCTTTGAGTTGGTCCAGAAGGTCATAAATCCGTGGGATTGACTACCTATTTTGGATAGTGATCTTGTTCATCGCCCGATAGTCAGTACAGAGTCTCCAAGTCCCATCCTTCTTTTGTACCAATGCGATCGAGCTCCCACAGGGAAATGAACTTCGACGAATGTGACCTTTCTGTAACAGCTCCTGAATTTGCCTCTTGATTTCATCGTTCTCCAGAATAGAGTGCCGATAGATCGGTCCATTGGGTAGCGACGCACCTGGGGTTAGATCAATGGGGTGCTTGACCCGATAATGCAGAGGAACCCCTATGGGTGAGGTGAATATGTCCCCGTACTCCTCCACAAACTTTTCCATTTGTTGTTGTCGTGTAGAGGATCCCTGTCTAGAGGTCGTGGTCACAACCTTATTCTTTCCCTGGGGGTGGATCATCAGGAAAACAAATTTCATGGTTTTGGAAATGAGCTTACTGTATTGTTTTGCAATAACCAAAGAGATAACAACAGGCGGTGGTACCTATGGTATCATATACAACTTATTTCTCAAAGTAAAAATAACAGCGCGAGGCCAAGACTCATACATTACATGTCGCTTACACAAGTATGGTTGGCCTAATAATACATCAGAAACATCAAGAGGATCAATGTCACATAATACCTCATCCGTGAAGGGTTTGATGCTATATGGAAGGCGACAATGCTGGCTGATGCGAAGATCCCGTCCTTGGTGAAGCCACTTGATGGTGTATAGTTGTGGGTGTGCTGTGGTTGGCAAGCCCAACAGCTTCACGACGTCTACTGAAATGAGGTTCTTTTGGATCCCATTGTCGGCAGTGAATTGTAGCAAGGAACCCTTTACCCACATCTGGGAGTAGAAGAGACGCTCCTCCTCCTCTGGATCTTTCGATTCCTCCTTCTGGATCTTCACAGTGGCAACAATGGCATTGGTCTTCGCATCAATAATCTATTTCCATTTTTCATTCCCCTTGCCAGGTTCTGATTCAGAGTCGGAGCATGCTTTTGATTTAGAAGCCCTCATCTCGGCCACCAACGACTGCTTGGCCCGACACTCACTTGTGTTGTGAGTGGAGCTCTTATGTAACTCACACCACTTTCCCGTGTCCTTATTTGGCTTCGCGATGTTGTTCTTTGCTTGTGGCTTTGGCAGGTATTCTTGGGCCACCATGCCTTGGATTTGTCCTTTGTTCTGCGGTTCAGGGGCCCCTTTCCCTTGCTTTTGATTTGCATATCCAAAGTTTCGCTTCTTCTGTTTGAATTTCTGCTCAATCTTGGGAGCATACCGCTATGTCGTACCAAGCGAGGAGATGTCAAGGAACTCCATTCCTCATGAATGTATCTGTGCAGACAACTTCGATACTTTAGCACCAAATGTTTCTCTGAATCTTTGATACCTAACTTTGTGCGCAGGGTATGGAACAAATTCGTCAGATCATGCACATCTTGATCCCTTTGTTGTTGCAGCGTGGTCCATTGTATGTAATTGTCCTCATAGCTCCCCACAGGATTGTATTGTTCCTTGATGATGTCTCGGAAAGAATTCCAAGTGGGTATGACTGAGAACAAAGAGGGTTCTATCTCGTCCTTTTTCTCACAGTAGGTTTCCCACCAATCCTTGACATGGGGGGTAGATTTGAGGAGTGAAAAAATAATCTTCTCCCGGTTGGGAAAGTCATGAACCGAGAAATATCCTTCTAATAGATTTAACCATATTTCTACGACATCTGCATCTATTTGACCCTCAAATATGGGAATGTCAAATTTTACTTGTACCTTAAAGGGAGTCATGCCTCCAGAGTGGCTGTTGGATGTAGATGCGCCGCCGATGGGTAGTCGTTGAAGGATATGGGAAAATTTATCCATCATCGTGTTCCCCTTTTTTCCGAGGGCCTCATCGAGAAATATTTTGATAGGATCTCCTGCTCCCTCATCTTTATTTTCGTCCGCCCATGGGCAGCCATCGGGGTTTGCGAGGCTGATCTTGCATAAGTTCAACCAGATCGAGCCCTAAGTTCTAACTCCTTATACCCTGACCTCGTTGGGGACATGCAAAGAAGTATCACGAACAAGTAGACTGCTCTAATACCACTGATCTGGATTTATGAAGGAATGCAACATAATACACATATAACCATAAATATAAAGATGCAGCAGAATTAACACTTCCTTTGAGAAGATATGTGGAGGATACAGGCCTCTGAACTATGTTCCAATGAGGCTCAAGGGCTTATTTATTATAATGAAACAATGGAAAACCCTAAACATCCAAAAACCTAACCCTAGGAGATGGAGCGCAAAAACTATGTGCCCCGTTTGGGTAAATTGGTGTTTCAAATTCCTGGGGTTGTAAATTTGGCGTACTATCTCCGTTCGACGCACATGATACATTGTTATAAAGATCTATATGAAGACTACAACTACTGATTTCAAATATGATTTTGGAATAGAAAGATATTCGCCGGAATCGCGATGCCCAAAAAATTCCGTTTAGGGCCTCAAAAAGGCTCTAGAAGTTCAGGACCCGAAAAACTGCTAAAAATAGTAAGTTGTGCCGAAACTGAAAACTGAAAGAGATAATGGTGGGGCCCCAAGTGCAACAGGAAGGTGGCCACCAAAATCCACCCGGATCAGGCCATATTTCAGTTGCTAGGATGACGGTCTAGATACTAGATGTGTACAAAAGTTGATCAATTAACAAATTAACCTTACATAAGGATTGATGTTCCGTCACTGGGGATTCCAGTTTAAGAACCACCAACCATTTTTATAATCAATAAAACACAAGAATTCATGCTTTGGAGACTGGGGCTTCCATTTTAAGAACCACAAACCCTTTTTAATATGAATTTGCACACAACCAAATATCAAACCCACACCATAAAATAATCTACTGGTTTAATTTTGCAGCCAATAAAATTAGAACACTACTAAAGCCAAATTAATATATTGTCTTTGCACCAGATAACATAAACACCCGTTGATATCCATAAGAAAACAAACAAAAACTTATTGATATGTCATATCACTAGAAAATTTGGCGGAAATTCCGACCGCCAATTCGTCGCTATTCCGACACATAGTCGTCGCAAGAGCGACAGTTCGAGGGTGGAAAAAACATGGTTTGTCATGCCGTCACAGTTCCGACGCACCTAAAAAGTGTCGCACTATCGACACTTCTTCCATTGCTTCCGAACAAGCGTCACTCTTCCGACGTCTTACGAATCGTCGCACTTCCAACGTTCCTAAACGGTCGCACTTTCGACGAAATGTGGTCCGACGTTTTGAACGTTGCTCTTCCGACGTTTGTAAACGGTCGCAATTACGACACAGTGTGGTCCGACGTTTTGGACGTCTCTCTTCCGACGTTTGTAAGATGTCGCAATTCCGACGAAATGTGGTCCGACATTTTTAACATCACTCTTCCGACGTTTTGGACGTCGCTCTTCCGACGTTTGTAAGCTGTCGCAATTCCGACGAAATGTGGTCCGATGTTTTTATACTGTCGCTTTGCCGACGTTTCTGATTTGTCGCAATTCCGACGTCTACAATGTGTCGGTATACCGACGGCGGGTTCAATTTAAAAAAAAAAATGAAACTTTAAAAGACGAGAAATGTTGTTTTGAATATATTATACGAAGTAAAACTGTCCATGAAGTCATTACATTTTCACATCTGAAGATTGGAACCCAAATATCCATCCAGAAAAGTGGAAGTCCCACCCCAGACAATGATAGAAAAAATATCTCCATGTCACATGTACATGATATCAAACCCAAATAACGGTCCACATGGAGATTATCTACAACCCAGCATCCAAATATGCCCGAGGCATCTATAAGAAAGTGAAATAGCAATATGTAGAATAGTAAAGCACCAGACAGAGTACCGACGTAAAGAAACAGATAGAGTACCGAAGTCCATTGTTCCAAATACAAATTAAAGTACCCAAAATCCTTGAACAAAGAAAAACGCTAATCATGTGAGGAGTGTGATATGTCCAAAATATAAAAAGACCATCAGACCATATCAATAAACCAACATCGCTAGTTTTGAAGGCAGAGTGATAAACATTAATCATTTTTTTTTCACAAGAGAAAAAACGTTGTTTTGAATATATTATATGAAGTAAAACAGTCCATGAATTTATTACATTTTCACATCTGAAGATTGGAACCCAAATATCCATCCAGAAAAGTGGAAGTCCCACCCCAGACAGTGATAGAAAAATACCCCATGTCACATACAGGGACTTGATATAAAACCCAGTAACGGTCCACATGGAGATTATTGACAAATATGAGAAAGCATCCAAATATGCCCGAGGCATCTATAAGAAAGTGAAATAGCAGTATGTAGAATAGTAAAGCAATAGATCGAGTACCGACGTCCATTGTTCCAAATACAAATTAAAGTACCCAAAATCCTTGAACAGAGAAAAACGCTAATCATGTGAGGAGTGTGATATGTCCAAAATATAAAAATACCATCAGACCATATCAATAAACCAGCAACATAGACCAGCATCTCTAGTTTTGAAGGCAGAGTGATAAACATTAATCATTTTTTTTTCACAAGAGAAAAAACGTTGTTTTGAATATATTATATGAAGTAAAATAGTTCATGAAGTTATTACATTTTCACATCTGAAGATTGGAACCCAAATATCCATCCAGAAAAGTGGAAGTCCCACCCCAGACAGTGATAGAAAAATACCCCATGTCACATACAGGGACTTGATATAAAACCCAGTAACGGTCCACATGGAGATTATCGACAATCTGAGAAAGCCTCCAAATATGCCCGAGGCATCTATAAGAAAGTGAAATAGCAGTATGTAGAATAGTAAAGCAACAGATAGAGTACCGACGTCCATTGTTCCAAATACAAATTAAAGTACCCAAAATCCTGCAACAAAGAAAAACGTTAATCATGTGAGGAGTGTGATATGTCCAAAATATAAAAATACCATCAAACCATATCAATAAACCAACAACATAGACCAGCATCGCTAGTTTTGAAGGCAGAGTGATAAACATTAATCATTTTTTTTTCACAAGAGAAAAAACGTTGTTTTGAATATATTATATGAAGTAAAACAATCCATGAAGTTATTACATTTTCACATCTGAAGATTGGAACCCAAATATCCATCCAGAAAAGTGGAAGTCCCACCCCAGACAGTGATAGGAAAATACCCCATGTCACATACAGGGACTTGATATAAAACCCAGTAACGGTCCACATGGAGATTATCGACAAATCTGAGAAAGCATCCAAATATGCCCGAGGCATCTCTAAGAAAGTGAAATAGCAGTATGTAGAATAGTAAAACAACAGATAGAGTACCGACGTCCATTGTTCCAAATACAAATTAAAGTACCCAAAATCCTTGAATAGAGAAAAACGCTAATCATGTGAGGAGTGTGATATGTCCAAAATATAAAAAGACCATCAGACCATATCAATAAACTAGCAACATAGACCAGCATCACTAGTTTTGAAGGAAGAGTGATAAACATTAATCATTTTTTTTTCACAAGAGAAAAAACGTTGTTTTGAATATATTATATGAAGTAAAACAGTCCATGAAGTCATTACATTTTCACATCTCAAGATTGGAACCCAAATATCCATCCAGAAAAGTGGAAGTCCCACCCCAGACAATGATAGAAAAATACCCCATGTCACATACAGGGACATGATATAAAACCCAGTAACGGTCCATATGGAGATTATCGACAATCTGAGAAAGCATCCAAATATGCCTGAGGCATCTATAAGAAAGTGAAATAGCAGTATGTAGAATAGTAAAGCAACAGATAGAGTACCGACGTCCATTGTTTCAAATACAAATTAAAGTACCCAAAATCCTTGAACAGAGAAAAACGCTAATCATGTGAGGAGTGTGATATGTCCAAAATATAAAAAGACCATCAGACCATATCATCTTAACAACATAGACCACGGCTTGTAGCTAGTTTTGAAAGTGAGTGATAAGCAGTAATGTTTTTCACAAGAGAAAAAACAGCCCATTTGAATATATTATATGAAGTAAAGCAGTCCCACATGGAGATTATCGACAATCTGAGAAAGCATTCAAATATGCTCGAGGCATCTATAAGAAAGTGAAATAGTAGTATGTAGAACAGTAAAGCAACAGATAGAGTACCGGCGTCCATTGTTCCAAATACAAATTAAAATACCCAAAATCCTTGAACAGATCAAGAAAAACGCTAATCATGTGAGAATTCAAAGTAAAGTTAATCTATTAACATTGCGAATAAAATTACACCGAAGTCAAAAACATTGCCTGGCCATACTCATGGCAAATTTGTCATCAAAAAATCAAAAAATTAAGAAGACTGCCCTCATACGGGGAAACCAATCTTGAACGTTTAATTTACAGAATTCAAAAATATTACAAAGGTCCAGCACAGTAAAATAATCTAAAAGCAGCCCAATTAAGTGGGCCTGCTAAGCAAGAAAAACAAATTAACCAAACTACTCCTCCGATGGTTCCTCCACGATTCGGCACCATCCTTCGGAAGGTCCAGGATTGCTAGGTGCTACCTACACATGCATGCCACGGCTCCCCTCCTGAAGGCCCGAATGCTGGCCGGCTTTTTCCGAGCTCAAACCCACCGGATGGGTGCATTCTTCCTCCGTTTGGGCCTCCTCGCGGAAGACCACAGTGACTAAAGCCATGATTCGCTGGCGGTTGAGAGAGCAATTAAAGAAAAATTGCGCAGTGCGTGTTGTGGGAGAAGGTGAACTAGCGGTGGGGAAGCGAGGAGTAGGGGAATCCATACGGTGGCCAGATCCTACAACCCGGCCCCGCCCACTCCTAGTATTTGGATATCGACCTGCGTAATAATCACTGGACTGGCCGAAAGTCGACTCTGTTGAGGGGCTGGAGGGAGCCCGCAGGGGTTTACCTCTAGTGCTCCCCCTGCGGCAACGCATCCTATGACGCACGCGAGGCATGGGTGCAGTCTCAGGCGCAGTGGGCACAAGAGGAGACGGAGAAGCATAATTCCAATTAATAGAGGAAGACAGACAGAGACAGAATCGAGAGAAATGCAGATATGCTGCAAGGTCTAGGCAGCAGTTTAGTTGGCCACTTCTCCTTATCGTCACAGTTAGCAGGCAGTGTAATCCAACAACCGGCTCGTCTGAAAAACCATAGCTAAAAGCCATTTTCTCGACCCGAATACAATGCAATCAATGGACGCCCGTCATAATTAATCTCTGATCATTAATAATGAGAGCCGAAGGCCGGATCATATTGGAGCGTGCGGAATCGAGGAGTGGAGGCCGATCTTGAACAGTGTTAAAAATTAATTAATGCGGATTTGATGTGAAAACTTAATTGAACAACGTTAAATGTTAATGCGATTGATATTAAATTGCCATATCCATGTCCCATCACCTTAAACACTATCGAATGCACCTACAGCCGGGAGCAGGGCAAGTTTTTATTGAGGACACGTGGCAGAAATTGATTGGAGCTGATCTTTGTTTAGGCCGTTCGCGCAGTGGAAATCCGGACCCGAAAAATATTAGGGCGAATTTGATAAGAAATTCGCATCACAAATCTCCCTCCATACGCCAGCCCAACTTCGGACCCGAAAAATATTAGGGCGGAATTTATTTGGTTTTCGCGTCACAAAATTGGCCGACGTCAGCAGGCTATTTTGGAACGCGAATTTGGTTTGAATTATGGTTTATCACCATTTGAAGTCCTACAGGCTCGACTTAAGAACAATTTTGTTTGATCCCATCTTATAAAATTTGTGTTGGTTTTCTTGGATAATACACATATTTATAATAAATCATGGGAATACCACACTAAACATGTGGAAAAGTTATATAAATAATTATTGAGAACAATCATTTTTATGTAAAAATATCCAAATGTGCTTTTGGGAAATAAGAATTCGAGTATTTGGTTCATATTGTTTTAAAGGAAGGAGTGAAGTTGGAGCCTCCAAAGATGCAAGCTATTACAAAATGACCTATTCCTAAGAAAATCAAGGTTCTTAGAAGATTTTTTAGACTTACATGATATTATTGATAATTTGTTAAGAATTATGCATGCATTTCAAGTCCACTCACATATCTCTTGAAAAAAATATCATTTATATGGAATGATGAGGCTACTTTGGCATTCTCTCTTTCAATGGATGCCATGTCTTCTACACCAACATCGGTTGCACCTACTTTTGGTAAAACATTCATAGTAGAGTGTGAGGCACTAAGACAAGGAATTTCCGTAACATTAACACAATAAGGGATATTGATGCAGGAGCATTGGAACTAGCCAGCAATGTGGAAAATTGTCCACATGTTGTGGCTTGACAGGGTGAATTTCATTTCTATTTGTTAAATTTCAGTTTTACTAAGGAGGTCGATTCCTCACATAGTTGTTATTATTGTGATAAATGCAACTGTTTTATTTGAGATTTAGTGATAAAATTTATTAAATGAGTGTAACCGTGAGTGAGAAGATAGGAGATTTTCTTTAAAAATAGGAGATTATGTTAGCTGTTTGTTAGAGCAATTAATGGAGGAAATATAGAAGAAAATGTAATAAGCGAGGAGATCCTTCGATTAGTGAGTGTGGTGTGTTTTTTTAGAGGGGCGAAAAGCTCAGAATAAAGAGGAAGACTGTGTTTTGAAAAGCCGAGATCGTTCTTTGTGAAAAGAGGGATCAAGGCAAATCTCTGTTTTACTACTGTTTATGAACAAAAGTAGTGTTTGCGCCCAATTTATGATGGTTGATCTGTGTAATAAATGAAATAGATGTGGCCTGTGTTAATGGTATGCAGCTTAATGCGTTGACAATTGCCTAAATTGGTTCGAACTGTGGTTTCTATTTAAAAGTGTTAAAGTATTTGTGTTATGACAAATGGTATGTGTGAAATTTTGTGAGCGAAATCTCTTTCCACAGAGAATAACTTAGAACAGACTGCATGGATTCTTAGGGACAACACCGGATTTTGGAAATTGCGATTCCTAAAATCTCACATCAAAGTCCCGGATATTGTCAATTGTCAGTTGTAGTATTAATAAGGTGATTCGAACTGCTGTTGAGAACATGACAGATCTGTGGTAACAGAATAGATTGGATATTCACTAGTTTTGCACCCAACAACTCCGGCAGTTGCGTATTGGAGCACAGAAAACGCCAAATTACTTTGCCATATCGAGTTAAAAGTGGTTGATTCGATATTGGACAGGAGATCTGGTGGCTATCCATGTGTTGGGTTTTGAAAATAACGATTTTGGAAAAATCGATGATTAACACGACGCCATTTCATATCATTACAGATTGAAGAAAGCGTATACAGAGTTTATGTGATATTGTTTTGGAATAGTCAAAGACATATACTTGGGCGCATACTGTATCTCCAGGGGTGAACGAATTTAGTTGGAAGGTCCAGATCTGGGGAAGCGATATATCTAATATCTATTGAATAACAGTGTTCAACATTTGTTTTGAATGTGTTAGGTTGAATCTGCGTTTTTCTAATTAAGAGAACAACAATATTTCCAGATTATTGAAAGTTTTTGGTTCTGATTCATATAAAGGCGTTATTCAATTGCCGGTATGAGTGGTTTAAATCTGTTATATGTTTTAAAAAGAATTATATGGCTGCGCTCTGTATGAAGCAAGCAAGGAATCCAGTTCCCATGTTTAAATTTGAAACATAATTTCTATTTCGGCATTCTGGCATTTTAGAAGTCAACAAGATTTTTTTGTTTATATACTGAAATCTATTGCTTGTAATATTAGAGGAGTGTGCTCAGAGTTTCAGGTACATTATTTTGGTATCGGAGCCAAAGATATAGGTGTTTACAGAAAAGATGCCGCCAAGGAGAGGAGTTGGTCGAGGAATTGGTCGAGGGAGACCAGAACCAAATGTAGTCCTGATAGAAGAAGTGCGAAGACTGCGTGAACGAATGGAGACAATGGAAACAGCCCAGAGAAGAGCACCTGATGAGGGCGCTGAAAGTTCTTTAGAAGAATCTGAGGAAGATGTGGAAGTAGAAGAAGAGAATGAAAATGTTAAATTCATGAAGATGCTGGCGAAGGTTGGAAGAAAACCCAAAATGGAGATTCCTATGTATGAAGGGAGTCTGAATGCCGAGGAGCTCATGGATTGGATCAGATCCATAGATCAGTACTTCGATTATGAAGAGATTGAAGAAAATAAAAGGGTAAAATTTGCAGTCACTAGATTGAAAGGTCACGCAGCCATCTGGTGGGACGAGTTACAGACATCAAGAACGAGAAAGGGGAAATCTAAGATCAAGTAGTGGGATAAAATGGTAAGCAAACTGAAAGTCAAGTTTTTGCCTAAAGACTATCATTTGAATCTTTTTAAGCAGATGCAAAATCTGAAGCAGAAAGGAATGTCTGTTAAAGAATATACCGAAGAATTTTACAGGTTAAGCATCAGAACAGGGCATGTAGAAGATGATTTGGAGAAAGTAGCCAGATATGTTAATGGGCTAAGGTATGAGATCCAAGATGAGATTAGCCTGTTAAGTTTGAAAACTGTTGAGGATGCCTATCAAGAAAGTTTGAAAGCAGAGGAGAAAATACTGCGGAAACAGAGTCAAAGAAACAGAGGAAAGAGCTCAGCAAGAGGTAGAGGATCAGCCAGATCCAGAGGAACACAGCATCAGTTTGAAGCAGGAAGTTCAAGCAGCAGATCACCACAGATGGGTGAATCTAGTAGAGGGAGATTCGCGCCCAGAGGAAGAGGGCGAGGAAGAGATGTTAGGTGTTATACCTGTGGAGAATGGGGACATATGTCGCGGGACTGTCCTCAGAACAAATCAGCAAGCCAGAGGGGTGAAAATGTGGCTGAGGCAGAGTCGGAACCACCTCGACTTGTAGAGAAGGAAGAACCACCGGAAGAAGGTGAATCATTACTGCTCAGAAGAACTTTGCTGAGATCAGAAAAAGAGATTGGAGAACCTGCACAAAGGAAGAACTTGTTCAGAACTACATGCAAATCAAAGGGTAAGTGCTGTAAGGTTATAATTGATAGCGGGAGTACTGACAATCTTGTTTCTACAGAGATGGTTGAAAAGCTTGGGTTAACAAGGAAAGCGCATCCTGCACCTTACAAAGTATCTTGGCTTCAGAAGGGTCATCAAGTCATCGTGACAGAACAGTGTAATGTGGAAATGCAGATTGGCACATACAGAGATGTGATTTTATGTGACATAATGCCCATGGATGTATGTCACGTGTTATTGGGGAGACCATGGCAATTTGACCGAAAGGCGATTCATGATGGAAGAAGAAATACATACACCACAGAAAAGGATGGAGTTAAACATACGTTGCTGCCAGTGAAGAATGATGCTGATAAAGAGCTGCCTGAAAATAGTATTATGTTGATGAGTGGTAAGGAACTGCTACAGGAGGTTGATAAAAGCGAAGAGGTGCATTTCACTATCGTGGGAAGACCAAAGGTAAATTTAACCTCCACAAATTTAAATGATTTTCCTGAAGAAATTCAATCTGTGTTAAATAGTTACATGGATATCATTGTGGATGAATTGCCAAATGAATTACCACCGATTAGAAGTATAAGTCACCATATCGACTTAATACCAGGAGAAAGTCTACCTAATAAAGCTGCATATATATTAACTCCTCAGGAAAACGCAGAAGTCGCAAGACAAGTTCAAGAGCTGATGGATAAGGGACTGATTTGAGAAAGTCTGAGTCCGTGTGCTGTGCCAACGGTGCTTAGTCCGAAAAAAGGAGGAGAATGGAGCATGTGCACCGATTCCAGAGCTATCAACAAGATAACAGTCAGGTATAGATTTCCTTTGCCCAGGATGGATGATTTAATGGATTGTTTAAGTGGATCCAGGTACTTTACTAAGATAGATCTGAAAAGCGGGTATCATCAGATCAGAATTCGGGAAGGCGATGGGTGGAAAACAGCTTTCAAAACCAACAGTGGACTGTATGAGTGGTTAGTGATGCCTTTTGGGCTCACTAATGCGCCCAACACATTCATGAGACTAATGAACGAGGTTCTGAAAGAATATACAGGTAAATTTGTTGTTGTTTACCTTGATGATATTCTAGTTTTCAGCAAAAGTAAAGAGGAGCATTTGGAACACTTGAAGTTAGTTTTGAAAACTCTGCAGAAAGAGAAACTACTAATCAATCTGAAGAAATGTAGTTTCATGAAAGAGGAGCTGGTATATTTGGGATTTGTGATTTCCAGAGACGGTTTGAAAATGGATCCGGAGAAGGTAAAAGCAATCAGAAACTGGCCTACTCCCAGGAGTGTATTTGAGGTAAGAAGTTTCCATGGACTTGCTAGTTTCTACCGAAAATTTATAAAGGGATTTAGTCAAGTTTGTGCACCAATCCTTGAGACAATCAAGGAGGTCAATCAGCCATTTCGATGGACAGAAGCAGCTGATAGGAATTTTAATTTGTTGAAAAAGAAGATAACAGAAAAGCCTATTCTAGCATTGCCAAATTTCGAGAAAGTCTTTCAAGTGGAAACTGATGCAAGTGGAGAAGCAGTTGGTGCGGTGCTAAGCCAAGAGCAAAGGCCGATAGCATATTTCAGCGAGAAGTTAAATGATGCAAAGAAAAAATATTCTTCTTATGATAAAGAATTTTACGCTATTGTGCAGGCATTGAAAAAGTGGAGGCATTACTTGTTGCCGAAGGAGTTCATCTTATATTCAGACAACCACGCTTTGCAGTTTATTAATAATTAGCCAAAGCTAAATCAGAAGCACGCCAAGTGGGTGGAATTTCTGCAAAGTTTCACTTTTGTAATAAAGCATAAAAGTGGTAAGTCTAATAAAGTGGCGGATGCATTAAGCAGGGTAAGTTTTCTTTTGCAAGAATTTAAAGTGGCTGTTGTAGGTTTTGATGAAATGATAGAAATGTACAAGGATGATGAGGATTTTAAAGAAATCTACACAACAGTGCAGAATCCGGTGAGCCATAACAGAAGTCAATGGATGGACTACCTTATTCAAGGAGGCCTGTTATTTAAAAGCAACAAATTATGCATTCCTAAATGTTCCATAAGAGAGAACATCATTAAAGAGAAGCACAGTGGAGGATTGTCTGGTCATTTTGGACAAGATAAAACTTTCGCTCAGGTGAATGCTTTTTATTATTGGCCTAAAATGCAAACTGATGTTAAAAAGTTTGTTGAGAAATGCAGGGTATGTCAGTATGCCAAAGGAAGGAGTCAGAATACAGGTCTATATCAACCATTGCCTATACCAGATCGACCATGGGATGCAGTGAGTATGGACTTTGTTCTGGGTTTACCAAAAACTCAGAGAGGAAACGATTCTATTTATGTTGTTGTAGACAGATTTTCTAAAATGGCCCATTTTATTGCTTGTAAGAAGACTAATGATGCCACACACATAGAAAACTTATTCTTTTCAGAGATTGTAAGATTGCATGGTTTGCCTGTAAGTATTGTATCAGATCGAGACACTAAATTTGTAGGGCATTTCTGGAGGACACTTTGGAAGAAACTGGGAACTAAGCTCAGTTTTAGTTCAGCTTACCATCCTCAGACGGATGGACAAAGTGAAGTTGTAAACAGAAGCTTGGGGAATATATTAAAAAGTTTGGTACATCAGAATCCCAAATAGTGGGATTTGGCATTAGCTCAAGCTGAATTTGCTTACAATGACACACCAAACCGAAGCACTGGAATGAGTCCATTTCAGATTGTCTTTGGAATGCATCCGAGAGGAGTATATGAGCTAAGAGACTTGGGGAAACAAGAAGCCAGAAGTGCAAGTGCTGAAGATTTTGTTGAACAAATGCAGAAGCTACAAGAAGAAGTTAAAGGTAAACTACAGGAAAGCAGCAAGAAATACAAGCAGAAGGAAGATCTGAAAAGAAGAGAAAAAGAATTTCAAGTGGGAGATTTAGTCATGGCATATTTGAGGAAAGAGAGATTTCCTACAAAGACTTATAATAAGCTGAAACTGAAGAAGATAGGACCCTGTAAAATCAAAAGGAAATTTTCAGCCAATGCATATGAGATTGAGTTGCCGGAAGGGATCGGAATATCCCCCATTTTTAATATTGCAGACTTGTATCCATTCAGAGAGGCAGAAACAGGGTTGCAGACTGAAGCTATAGGTGATGAAGTTCAAACTGTGGATTGGGAAGAACAGGTACCAAAAACATCCAAGAAAGAAGTTGAAGCTATTTTAGATCAAAGGATATCCAAGAAAACTCGAGGGCAGACATATTTTCAGTATCTTTTCAAGTGGAAGGAGCAGCCAATAGAAGATTCCAGTTGGTTGACAACAGCTGAATTGCAGAAATACAGAATAAATCCTGAAATTTTAAAGAACCAATCTTTTCTTCTCCGGGAGTCTGATGCAGGAGCATCGGAACTAGCCAGCAATGTGGAAAATTGTCCACATGTTGTGGCTTGATAGGGTGAATTTCATTTCTGTTTGTTAAATTTAAGTTTTACTAAGGAGGTCGATTCCTCACATAGTTTTTATTATTGTGATAAATGCAACTATTTTGTTTGAGATTTAGTGATAAAATTTATTAAATGAGTGTAACCGTGAGTGAGAAGATAGGAGATTTTCTTTAAAATTAGGAGATTATGTTAGCTGTTTGTTAGAGCAATTAATGGAGGAAATATAGAAGAAAATGTAATAAGCGAGGAGATCCTTCGATTAGTGAGTGTGGTGTGTTTTTTTAGAGGGGCGAAAAGCTCAGAATAAAGAGGAAGACTGTGTTTTGAA
This sequence comes from Pinus albicaulis, assembly GCA_034641835.2. NCBI lineage: Eukaryota > Viridiplantae > Streptophyta > Pinopsida > Pinales > Pinaceae > Pinus > Pinus albicaulis. The sequence goes on along the minus strand of CM076569.1, from coordinate 144,863,595 downwards.
AAGCCGAGATCGTTCTTTGTGAAAAGAGGGATCAAGGCAAATCTCTGTTTTACTACTGTTTATGAATAAAAGTAGTGTTTGCGCCCAATTTATGATGGTTGATCTGTGTAATAAATGAAATAGATGTGGCCTGTGTTAATGGTATGCAACTTAATGCGTTGACAATTGCCTGAATTGGTTCGAACTATGGTTTCTATTTAAAATTGTTAAAGTATTTGTGTTATGACAAATGGTATGTGTGAAATTTTGTGAGCGAAATCTCTTTCCACAGAGAATAACTTAGAACAAACTGCGTGGATTCTTAGGGACAACACCGGAATTTGGAAATTGTGATTCCTAAAATCTCGCATCAAAGTCCCAGATATTGTTAATTGTCAGTTGTAATATTAATAAGGTGATTCGAACTGCTGTTGAGAACATGACAGATCTGTGGTAACAGAATAGATTGGATATTCACTAGTTTTGCGCCCAGCAACTCCGGCAGTTGCGTATTGGAGCACAGAAAACGCCAAATTACTTTTCCATATCGAGTTAAAAGTGGTTGATTCGATATTGGACAGGAGATCTGGTGGCTATCCATGTGTTGGGTTTTGAAAATAACGATTTTGGAAAAATCGATGATTAACACGGCGCCATTTCATATCATTACAGATTGAAGAAAGCGTATACAGAGTTTATGTGATATTGTTTTGGAATAGTCAAAGACATATACTTGGGCACATACTGTATCTCCAGGGGTGAACGAATTTAGTTGGCAGGTCCAGATCTGGGGAAGCGATATATCTAATATCTATTGAATAACAGTGTTCAACATTTGTTTTGAATGTGTTAGGTTGAATCTGCGTTTTTCTAATTAAGAGAACAGCAATCTTTCCAGATTATTGAAAGTTTTTGGTTCTGATTCATATAAAGGCGTTATTCAATTGCCGGTATGAGTGGTTTAAATCTGTTATATGTTTTAAAAAGAATTATATCGCTGCGCTCTGTATGAAGCAAGCAAGGAATCCAGTTCCCATGTTTAAATTTGAAACAGAATTTCTATTTCGGCATTCCGGCATTTTAGAAGTCAACAAGATTTTTTTGTTTGTATACTGAAAGCTATTGCTTGTAATATTAGAGGAGTGTGCTCGGAGTTTCAGGTACATTAGATATCATTGGCTTTTAAAAGCAAGGAATTCAAAGAAAATATTTGGTGAAATTCAAGGAATTCACTTTTGTTAATAGGTTTATGTCACACGATGATGCAGGGGCATTAGGCACTAGCCACCAATGTAGGAGGTTTTGTCCACATGTTGTGGCTAGGAGGGTTCGAAAACATTTGAGTTGTAACAGCTAGGTGTCAATACCTCAGCTGACTGTATTACTTAGAATAGTTAGAGTTGTAGGAGTCGAACTGTTTCAGTTATTTGAATTATTATAATTAGACCTTTTGATTTCTAGAACGGTCCTCTCAGAGGAACCGAAGAGCCATATGTTATGTATATAAATTGTAATTCCTCGAATGAATAAAAGTAGAGAGGGAAGAGGAGAGTAGAGAGGGGATTTTTGCAATAAACCTCTGTGTGTGAACAATTGTTTCCAGTTAAATGATTTCCAAGCTTAGTTGCCATTGAATTATCTCGAACTGCTAATTTTGAAGAATTGTTTAACTGTGAGGTGATTGGGTACTGATAATTCCATTCTTCTGTCTTTGAATTCCCGTAAATTGTTGGATAACCCTGTGAACTCACCCCACCCGAAGGCGAGGTCTGTGTAGAGAACCGGGGTCATGAAAACTGTTCAAATATAAAAATCCCGCTTAATAAAGAGACAAAATTGTTGTGATTTCAGAACCTGACCCGAGGATTGGACACGAGTTAACAAACAAAAGGATAGCGGAACCAGACTTGCACCTGAGGTCAAGTCCTCTACCAAAACCACGAGCGGAATCACAAAAGCGGGTTGCCCATATCGCACCGCTTTTGCGGAGTAGGCGGTATTTCCTATTTGCGAGCGATTCCATAGGGAATGCGACATGTGGCAAAGTGACCCCCGGAAAACCACCGTTTAACCCGTGCCATCGCACATTAAAGCTCGACTTTGGAAGCCGAGCGAAATTGCCAAGAGTCGTTGATTTGGAGAAGGGCCATCGGACGGTGGTCACACGTTGAACTTGCCCGGAGGTTAACTAAGGTGTGCGGAGGATAGCCAGGTACGATACAAGTGTTTGATTGGTTATTGATATATATAGGTGGGGCCGGAGTATAATGAAATTGTTTAATTAAACGATTGGCGGATAATTAGCATAAGTCTGGAGCGTGATTGTTGTAAGGCTGGGTGGTGAAATATAGAGCCGAAAGTTCATTACAAGTTATTTATTTAAAAAGAAGCGTGGAGTATAAAGACAAAGTGTTGAAAGTTAAACATTGGTTATAAGGATTGGAGATAATATAAAGTTGGGAATATAAATTTGTTGGAACACCTAATCCTACATGGGTAGTTGTGGAATATGAAAAGTCACAATGGAGTCCAAGTGACCTTGGAATGTGAAACCAAGAGTCACACCATTGTACTATAAATGTACATCTTTGTATAATGGAAAATAAGAAAGCCTCACGCTTATCTTTCATTGTGTGTTTCTCTTGTGTGTGTGCATTCTTCTTCTCATACACCATGTGTGTGCTTCAACATGGTGTTTAACATGGTATCAGAGCGGGCGATTTCTGGCCCTGCTCCACTTTGAGTGAGCCATTTGTGTTTATGGCCTTGCATATCTGCAGAAATTCTTGACATTTTTGCAGCACTCAGTGATTTTGCAGCAGTGTTTTTGCTGTCATTCAGAGGTGTTTTGAAGAGACTTTCTGCAGCAGTTTTTTTGCCACATTCAGAAAGTGGTTTTGGAGAAGGAGCAGCATTCAGAAGAAAGAGCAGCAGTGGTTTTGAAGAAAGACAGCCTTGTGCATCTGAAGGTTTTCTCATTGCTTATTTTGCTTGCAATTTCTGCCTTTATTCTGCATTTTAAAAAGTTGCTGGAAAATACTATTTAAAGAGGGTTTTTGAAGAAGTTTTTTGATTTCACTGCAAAAGAATTCTGAGTTTTCTACTGCTGCTGGATTTGTTCTGCTATACATTTGAAGAAAAATTCTGGGTTTCAGAAGTAAAGATTTCTGAATTTTCTCTACAATTACTGAAAGATTCTGTTGCTGTTTTAGAGTCTCTAACTCATCTCTGCTGTTTTTAAAAAATAAAAAATAAAAAAATAAAAATCTCTGCATCTTGGCTTTTCGGCCTCCCTTATCTCTGCAAGACTCCACCCATGAGCATATACGCTCCCTTTGAAATCTGCTTCCTAGCGCTCCCACACCATCCATTTCCTACGCATCTACCCTCATATACCCTGCACATACTGTAATATACTCTCATTCTCAAACCTCACTCAAGAATTATCAATCCGCCCTGCACTCACCTATTCGCTCCATCGCTCCAAGGTAGCGCTCTCTCTAACCTAACGCAGCACTCTTTTCACAGTTCAAAGCTCATAGCTCCACCCTTACGCCGTCCCTCCCACACTAAGTTTGCTACGCCTCCTCCACTCAAAACAACACACTACGCCTGCGCGCTATTAATCCACGGCCTTTCGGCCTTACCGTCCCAAACTCCGGCCTCCAGAACTCATTACTTTCCTTACGCTAGCCACACGTCCCTCTCACCAGCACTTCGACCCTCGGGCTTACCCTATCCGCTCACGATCTACACATAAACCTCACTCTCTTCAACATCAAAACAACACACCTACCTTCCGCACCCTGCAATCACAATACGCCCTACCCCGATTCTCCTTCTCGCCTTTACGGCCGGCCCTCACCTGCTCTCTACGCCCCTACCCACCTGCAACTCTCCCAACGCCACTCTGCCACACACAGCACACTCTCCATACCGGTTCTCTCTGCATTAACACATCCGCTCCAGCGCCACGACTGTTACAACATTGCTGGCCCGGCCTACTCCACCGCCGGCCCTCTACCCTACAGCTCTATTCCACTCAAGCGTTACAACTCCTCCACCAGTCAAAATCTTCCAACTCCTACGTGGCCCCTACTCCCTCTTATGCGCCCACTTCCCAACGGATCATTCCCTCAACGCACCCTCGTCCAAAATTTTAAACGCACTGTCCAACAAAATATACATCGATTTTTTTATATTAAAACCCTCCATATAAATCCCTATCCTCCTTTTTTAAATACCACCACCTATTAATTAATTCCCATTCTTAATAATTCCCCTCCCCATTCTTAATAATTCCCCTTCCTATTTTATTTAATAAAACTCCACATAATATCCATCCCTCATTCCTTTTAATCCCATTCCCTTTTAATTTTAAGTATTCCCATTTTTTTAATTAATTTTCAATTAATTAAAAAAAAAAAAAAAAAAAAAAAAAAACAGCAGAGAGAGAGGAGAGAGAAGAATTGAACAGCAGAATTGAAGGAAATGGAAACTGAAGAAAATGGACAGTACACATAGAAAAAGTTGCAGATTTGACATTGTATGCTTTGTGACATTGATTTGAAAAGTGATTTTTTGAAGAAATTTACACTTGAAGACAAGTTTGCCATCACTTGACCAGCTATTTGAAGAGAAATTTCAGCTGCCTTAAAGGACCTTTTGCACATTGTATTGACACCATACTGCTTCTTCATTCATAATCATTATTTGAGTTGTTGGATTGTTGATTGCCCTCCATCATTTGAGGAGCACACTTTGTACTTTGAGAATTTCTTGAGTCATTTGTATTTCTTGTTACATTGTAAACGGGTGCATTTTCGGTTGAAGCCGACACCCTTTCATTTTTGAGCCTAAATTGTTGAAAATGGCCAAAATCAATGAGGCATTAGTGTTGTTGAATGACCTCATTCATTCAAATGTTCATGATATGATAAAAATGAGCAAGGATGCTCTATGTAACATTCACAGTTGTTTACAAGATGCACATGAGAAGATTGAGTTTTTGCAGTTGGAATCTCAGCTCCAACAAGAAGAACTTCAGCAAAAGAGTCACCATTCTGAACCTGTTTCTGTTCAGAAGATTGAGATTGACTCCCATCAGCAGCATGTCAGTAAAGTTTCAGTTGATTCACATTCAGTTCCTTGCACTAGAGCAGATTTTCATGCAGATGCAGCAGTTCAACCTGCACTTCTCAAGCCCATCATCAGACCTTGGGAAGAGCTTGTCCACAACAAGCACCGAACTGGTCTTGGATATGACAAGGATGTGTCCTTTCATATTCCGGACTACACCAAGCCCATTATATTTCAGAGTGCTGGATTCTTGTATGACAGTTCACCTGCAGCTGTTCCAGATCTTGTCCCGCTTCCACAACAGATTGATAAATGCCAAAATTGTGATCGATTTGGCCAAATGAAATATCACTATTTTGATCTTCATCCATGCAATCACTGTGGTCGGCACACTCATTCTTCAGACAGATGCTTCAGACATAAGCCTCCTGCAAGAACCAAGATTCATCTTGGATGGATTGCTTTTTGCAATGGACATCAACAACGAAGAAGATGTTTAAGACACATGTTAGAACTTGTTCACAGATATTGAGAAAAATTGTAGTTGAGTTTTTGCCATCATCTCACCTTTTCCCTGACAGGGGGGGAAATGGTGGTCATGTACAAGATTCGACGACAGATCAAGCGAGCTTGAGCCACAATCTCTCATTCCATGTTTAGAGTTGTAGCCAGCAGTTCAAGCGATCCTGAGCCACACTTTGTCATTCCAGATTCAGAGATGTAGCCAGAGACATGGATGCCCATGAGCATGCCTTCGGTTGGTGGATAACCTAAAACTATCATTTTCGGTTGGTGGATAACCTAAAACCATCATCTTTGGTTGGTGGATAACCTAAACCATCATTTTCGGTTGGTGGATAACCTAAAACCATCATCTTTGGTTGGTGGACAACCTAAAACCACCACAGGTAGTAGACCTCCCTTCTTTTAGGTCGAAGGTCTCCCTTTTTTATGAGGGACAATTCCTCTAGCAGAAGCCTTCAGCTTCTTGCCAGTTTTGGAAGAGTTCCGGGAACCGCAACAAGTTTTGCGTTCCAGTGTTTGTGGTCATCCTAAAACCACCTCTTTTTTCCAACATTTCAGAGAGTTGATTCAGCCCAAGTGCTGCCATGTATACTTTGCATATTTGTATTACAACTCTTTTCTTGGACTCACACATACCCCTTCGGATTAAGTGGGGATGTTGGAACACCTAATCCTACATGGGTAGGTGTGGAATGCGAAAAGTCACAATGGAGTCCAAGTGACCTTGGAATATGAAACCAAGAGTCACACCATTGTACTATAAATGTACATCTTTGTATAATGGAAAATAAGAAAGCCTCACGCTTATCTTTCATTGTGTGTTGTTTCTCTTGTGTGTGCATTCTTCTTCTCATACACCATGTGTGTGCTTCAACATGGTGTTTAACAAAATTAAATTCCAACCATTGTGGATGGTATTTATTTATCAAATTCTACGAATTTGATAAATAAACCCGAAGAAAGAAGAAGTCAATTAAGACTCAGGCTGGAGGAAAAGAACGGGGTAAACCAAGGGAAAATGCTGACAGAGCGATTGTAGACACACCAGCTCTCCTTGGGGTCCAATTTCAGTTTTGTTGCGTCACACGATGATCTCTCTTCTCTGGCATTTACTTGTATTGAAGATCACTATTCTAGGAATAAGGAGTTATTTTCTCCAAAAATAACCCTAGCCAAACATTGACAATGCATCAATGATATCTTTCTATGCTTCATAAACACATTTGTTCTACTTCTAAATCATGTCTTGGAAGCGGTTGTTGTGCTGGAAATTATTCACCAGTTGGTTTCATACCAAAGTCTTTTTCACATTTTCAACATCCAATACATGAAAAAGATAATGGTTTAAAACAACATAAATATTTGAAAATTTGCAAGAATTGTCTGGCACACTTTGAATATGAATTTTGAAGTCAAGTGCATGATGCTGTATAGGATCAAGTGTCATTTTGAATACCAAATGTTTCACATGAAACTTCTCAACATGCTACCCTGCATTAAGGATTAAATGACAATATTGCATCAACTATTTCCATAATAAAAGTGCACCTCGGCCATAAGACTAAACAAATACAAATGTTGTAGATCTAACAAGACCACACAATCAAATGTATTCCACAAGGCCAATACTGTATGAAAAAACGAAAAGGAGTTTGCAACCAAAAATACCATAGGCAACTAATTCAATTAGATACACTAAACCATCAGCAAAAAGGAAAACCAGCCTACTCAAAAGGCAAGCGTTTACCTCCTTTGACAAAATTTTGAGTTCCGAAACAAGGGCCTTTATTGTCTTGTCAATGCCCCTAGTAATTTGAATGGGGTTTGCACCTGCTGCAGCAACCTAAACAAAAAGGTTTCATTTCAAATTATTTTCCACAAATTTAAGATACAACCATTGTCAGTTTTGTATTTCCTAACAAGCTCATAAATTTTGACAAAAGAACCAAAATTTTTTAATACCTGATAGCAATTTTTTCACTCAAAAACTATCTTAGACTCAATAAACCCAACCCAAAACTAAAAAACAAACACCATAAGACCCTACAAAAATGAATAGATGATCTTAATCCAGTACCATCGACAAAAAGTTACCTTTACACCCTCACTTATTAAACCCTGTGCTGTTGAATTTTAACTTCAAGTGCTGCAGCAGAAGGACGGATGCAGCAGCAACATTTTTTTTTGGAGGTTGCTTGCATGCCATCCAGAAATTTAATTCAGCATTTAAAATTCCTGCAAGTTTTTTTTTGTAGACGGCCGCAGCCATATTTCTGTACAGGATTGTATTTAAACACAACAACCAACATTAACGCAATTCACCAACCAGAAATTAAACAAACAGAAATTTACCCCCCAGTTTTGTAAATTCAAAAGGAGGACACGTGGAGCATTAATATTGGATCACATGAAATTGAAGGGAATCTGAAAACCTAAAAACTGGACCCGAATTTTTTATAAGGCACATTGGATTGAGAATTCGCAATACAAATTAGGCAGACGTCAGCATCCCATTTTGGAACGCGAATTTGGTTTTAAATTCAATCTATTCAGACTTTTGAAGTCCGACGGAAAGGGTTCTTTAATGTTTTGATAGTTTAATTTTATGTATGCTTTAATATATACATATGTTTTAAACATATGTTGTATATATATCATATGCGAAATGAAAGGTGGGCCATAGAATTTAGTTTTAATTTTATTTTTTTAAAAAGAGGGTTTATTATAATATGTTTTATATGTTAGGGCATATAAAAATAAAAATGACAAAAAAGCTTGGTAGTTTTTTTTATAGACAGTACGTAAATTTTTTATTACACAACAGTGTGTAAAAAGTGAAAGACTGAGTGTAACTTTTTAAGTGTGTATGCACAGCAGTGCGAAAGTGAAAAACACAACAGAGTGTTTTAGAGACAGAGTATGTTTGTTTTGAACAGATAGTGAGTTGGTTTTATGCACTGCGTTTTGTAGCAGTCATAATTTTGTAATCCCTCTCAGTGAGGAAGTAGTGTAATAGTTTTTTTTTGAGTTATTGAAGGGAATAGAAGTTTGTTTTCAAAGTATTGAAACTCTGTCTCCTGTCAAAAGAATTTTTATTTTCTCTGTGTTAGAGGAAGGGAGATTTATTCTCCATTCATTGTTCTGGAATTTTTCAATATTCCAACATGTGCAAGAACAACAGATGTTGTGGTTCCATCCCCAGCTAAATCATTTGTCTTTGCCGCAGCTTGCCTTAACAACTTGGCCCCAATATTTTCAACTGGGTCCTCTAATTCAACCAATAAAAAGGCCAAAACCATAGCATTGAGATACATTTCATTACACTATCAATAACAATAAAATTTGACTCAACCATAACCCTTTCCTTTTATTGTTGTGAAAAGCTTTATGCATTACTCTAATGTGGCTAGCCCATAGGCCAAGTAGACCACTGGGTAACAAATATGTTTCCTTTCACCTTTGAGTTTTCAAATTATGCCTACCAAATCTAAGACATTTAAGAGGGGGAACTAATACAGCGTTAAAAAGAAAACCAGAGCACACATCTACAAATTACCTCCTTAGCTACTATCACACCATCATTAACTATTTTCGGAGAACCATGCTTGCTCTCCAAGACAACATTTTGCCCTTCGCCCCAAGGGTGACTCCAGCAAGATCAACAAGTTTGTTCACACCGCCTGCAAGACAAATTGACAATGCTTTCAGTAAGTGTGCAATTGAATGCCAGACCATATGCCAAAACAACCCTCCATGAAAAATTAAAATAACACATTAAAATCGAATATAAGTGGACATGGAAAGATCCACCGCAGTGAAGTTTCACGTGCAGGTGACCTTCCTTTAAACACAATTTTTTCTCTGACCTGCAATTTTTTTGTCACTGAGCCATCCTTGTTGAAGTACAACTCCTTTTCCATAGCTCTTGTATTAACTACCTTCTCTCTGTCGCGTAATCTCAGAGTCCCTCTTCTGCTTGAGAAATTAAAGGAAATGGGTGAAAAAACTGAAAGAGAAGACAATTGTCTGCCATAATTATCAAACATTGCACCCAACTTCTTCCCCTTTCCATTGTTACCCAATGAGGTAGATGTGGCAATTGTTGTCATACAGCCCAAAGCAGAGGCCATCTTCTCTTATGCTGAATATAGAATTACAAGATCTTCATATTAGTATGAACCTTAAAAAACATGACTCCCATTGCTAAAAACCACTTTTAAGTTGTAACAAGAAAACTAAACAACTATCGCAACTTTTGGCAACTTCTGGAGCATTAAGAGAGAAACAACCAAAGAGAAATACAACCACAATCCTCATTTTAATGAGACCGGACTATATATTTGCATTAAGATAATAGAAAGAAATCACGACTATATTAAGGCCAGCACAAAACAATCTTTAACCAGTGTCTCTCGCGGCCTTCGGGTTGCCATGCTAGAGGTTGCATATTTTTAATTTAAATTATTGACCTCTCGTGCCCATCTATGAATGCATCCAATGGGATATCTACATCAAATGCTCCTTTATATCCCAAAAAACAAATTCCCTACTACAAGAGCACCAGTATTGATGGATCACCCCACACCATCCCACCCACTAGAAACGGTGAAAAAGGAAACCCGAGAAAACTTTTGAAATATCTCAAGGTGACTATATGGGTGGTTCTTATGAATCAACCAACCATTCAGAACATGCTCATCAATCCAAACCATGAGTATTATGTGACAATATTCAAGCAGGCACTTAATCGGATTTCTGAAGCTATGTTAGAGAAACCCTAAACTCTCACTGAAGATAGGTGAAATGTGGCACCACTCAGAGATTGACATGTGCCAATTGGTACAAGTGGTAGACAATTGGCATGCTCAAACAACGAGGTGATGTAGGAATGACATGAGGGAGAAAATATTAGAAAAGCCCCAAATCTGGAGAACTAAAGCTCATCACCAACCTGAGATTGACAACTTTACATGATGTAACCTATGAAATCGTAAATGGAGAAATCATAGTAACAATAAAGTAACATATGTAACAATAAAGTCAGATTCATCTTGGGAGTGGTAATGGGAGAAATCGTAGTGAACAACAGGAAACATGCAGAGTTGCTTACAATCAAATAGATGAAAAAACACATACAAAAAACCTAGATAATAATCATGAACAAGCTTAATATTGAATTATGAAGTATAAAGGAACTTACAAAATGTGACATTACGAACCTGGTCGAGCGCACAAGAAAAAATATCCTGGACATGACCCTGGTTGACAAGTTGTATTGCTCATGATGCAAGAGGATTTGTACCTGCACTGCCAAGTCAATCAAAATCCATCATTATCTATACAATAAATACAAGTAATTGATGTGGTATTTTTTACTCTAAGATGCATTCTTATGATAATGTTAGAACATATGTTGAAAATGTCAAAACATACCTGAATAAGCTCCTCTTCGTTTCAAGAACAATTTATTGGAGTCGCATGAACTTGGAACAAGCCTCACACGATCTGAAAGAGTAGCAACTAAGTCAATAGTGACTTTTTTGTTGCTACGCTGGATCGAGGGAGGTTTGCTCCAAGATTAAATCGCTCCAATAAATTATTCTCTACTAAGCAGGGCCAACCACGTGAAGGTGGAAGCTCTTATGGCCCCTCCCCCCCCCCCTCACATCACTCTCAATTCCCCAATACCCAATCTATATTTCATTTTTTACTTTCATGAGCATAAAAAAAAATATTCAATAACTAATAAAAAAACAATTCAGCAAAAAGTACGCAAGGAAACATTGCAATTAATGCTTGACATAAAAATAGTATGATAAATGAGTTTTTTATATAACGCAAAAAGCGTTCCAAGTATGGTCATTGGTAACGTTTGTCTTATAATAATACAATATTTTACATTATCAAATTTTCTTTTTCTTCTTCCTATTTTTAAAGCTCCTAATTACATCATCAATATCATGGTGCTCTGCTCATGTTTCGTGCCTTTAAACACACTACTAGCTTATAATTGCTGTTCCACGATGTCTGGGCTCATCATTGACGGGCATAAACTGCAAGCAGACTAGAATATTAAAGTTTACAGGTATGATTTTTAAATATCATTGAACTAGATCGGTAATATTAATAAAAAAAATTGCAATGAGATTATTTACCTGGTGCACCAGTTATTGGCGCTGACCTAGTTGCGTAGTCACGATGTCTGGTCTCATCCAGTGACGGGGCATCGCCTACAAAAACAGATAATATTAAATTTTAATTGTCAGTTTTTAAATATCATTGAACTAGTTCGGTAATATTAATAAATAAAAAATTGCAATGAGATTATTTACCTGGTGCACCAGTTGTCGCCGCTGACCTAGTTGCGTAGTCACGATGTCTGGTCTCATCCAGTGACGGGGCATCGCCTACAAAAATAGATAATATTAAATTTTAATTGTCAGTTTTTAAATATCATTGAACTAGTTAGGTAATATTAATAAAAAAAATTGCAATGAGATTATTTACCTGGTGCACCAGTTGTCGCCGTTGGGACTGTTGCCCTGTCTTCCTCTCTGGTGGTAAGATCCTCAAGGGAAACATTCTCTGTCATTTAAACAAAAAAATTTATAAGGAAAACCATCAAGGTATAATTAGAAAAAATTATAAGTGGAAATTAATTACCCTCACGGCCCTCACTGATAGTAGCATTGTCGGCCTGGTCCCCACTACAATGATCAGGTTGCACGTGAGGATCATCTACATCTGGCTCTAAAACTGGGTTATTTTCCTCATCGGTAGTGCTGCTCCCCTGATTTAAACAAAGTTGTTAGAAATTAAATTTATGGATGAAAACAAAAATATTGAAAGGTTAATGTTTTACCTTATCAGGCATTCTGGATCTTGGGACCTGCCCCAAGCTTCTGCGACGTTCAACTACAGCTTGATAGCCGAAACGGAAAGCGATATTTTTATCTTCCTCTGTAGTTTCTGTTCCGAAGTCATCACCCTACATTAAATATGATTGTGTATTTTTAATCATATTTGATAGGATTACAAAAACGTTGGAAGGCGATACAATTAATTATAAGATGTTTAGCTACTTAATTACAATTCTTGCAGCTAATTTCAAGTAGCCACCCTGACCGAGCTTGTGATGGCCCTTTTTCTCAATCCTAGCTTTGGTTGCCTTTGATGTGTCAGGCAACCTAGCATCAAAAGATTGAAGTCAGATATGACGTAGCACACTTTTATTTTAGACATAAAGAAAATTAAAGCTATTGAATTAAAGTTGTAATTTACCTTGCGGGTCCAGTTGGCATTTTTCCTTCTTTCTTTGCCCTTTCTCTTTTCCGTCATGGATGAGTGCTCTCCACTCACTCTCTGGAACTGCGAGAGGACGCTCATATCTAGGGTTAAATTGCAATTGCGTCCTATAGGTGTCCCTGGTATATTTCAAATATTTTCCGGCTACCCGAGCCACCATTGTTCTGTCAAATGTGCCGACCCCAAAAAGGGCTTCTAGATAATCTAGAAGTTCTTTTTTCAGGTTGGAATTCTGGGAATTCCACCCTGTACGTATGGTTGGGCCAAAAATTACCAACGCATGGCTCTCCAGAATCCTGTAGAACTCATTGTTTCCTACACAGAATAAAACCAAAAAGAAGAAGAAGATATTATCATTAATTTAAAAATAAAAATCATGATAAATATGTTTTAGATAAAGTACATGAAATAGTTAAAATATTAAAATTTACCTGGGAGTTGTACATGCTTTATAAGGACACCCTCATCGTTCACCAACAACGTGCCATTAATGGTCCCTGTGGAGCTGACACGTGTAGCTCCAGGAAACGCAATAATGTAGCTGGCCATATCAGCCTCATCATTGCCAACATGTTCAGCAGTTGGCTGGGTGTCAGCTTGGGCAGGGTGTGTTTCTTGGCTAGCACCTAAAGGAGTAGAAGGTGTACGAGAGGGTTGTTGGGCAATCTCTTGCCCTTGTGTCCCACTACCACCAACACCGGGTTCATCAAATGCCAGAAAACGCTACATACAAAAGAACTTTTTGTTAGTTTAGTCAATGTAAAAATTAAAATCAAACTATCACAATTCATCTCATGCAGAACAAAAAAAATATCCTTTTGACTTTTTATTATTACCTGATATCTTTCTAGCTGCCTCATAAGATGTTGTATCCTCTCTTCTATTTCAGGTGTTTGAGGCGCGTCTATCAAAGTATTAAATTTCGACCTTGCATCTCGTGCCTTTTTTTGCAACAAGAACACTGGAGATAGGGATGAAGAAAGCTCTTCCTCAAAGAGGGAATCATCAGGCGTACCATGGCTAGGTGTGTGCATATTTGAACAAAATTAATATTATTTCAATTATGTAAATAACTAAAATACCTGAAGATAGAACAATGCTGGCACTTTACATGTTCTTCCGCTGGCCTCTTTCCGCGATCATCCCATCTCGGGGTTGTTCCTGCACTGCTCTGAGCAGTCTGCCACATTGCAATAAAATTATAAATGTAAAAACTTGAAAACAATATCTAACTTGAAAACACAAAATGAAAACTGAAATAATTTCTAATAAGACAGCGGAAGACAGAGTTAGAGTTTCAAATATGCCTTGCATTGAATTCAGTCCTGGAAACATGTCATTGCACATTAAGGCACCCAAACATTCAATCCACGAATGATGTATTTAAGTAGGCTTCTCCTATTCTGGGAAAACACCATACCTATAATGCATTTACTTGCATGTATAAAGGGAAAGGAAAACATGTTTTCATACAATGGTGACAAAGGCATCTTGGGGAAAGGTATCCTCACTTTTTATTTATGTTGTTCACCCACACCACTCTCGTGTTTTCACTAATCCTGTTTTGTCATTTTTGGATTCAAATTAAGTTAAGGCCTTAAGTATTTTTTGACCTTTCGGTGTAGTTTTTATAAGTGGCATGTCTGGATTTTCCATTAATTCTGCACTTTTTCTCTTCATGCGCATGTTTCCCTGGAAATCAAATGCATGATTTAGTCCCATACATTTAACAAGTTGTTGGATCAACTCCATAGGAAATATCATGTTTCCTATTCACTCAAAATTTATCTCAGTTAGGGTAGGTAGGAAGGTTTTACCTTTGTATTAATAGGGCACTTCTAGCTTGCATTTTTATTATATCTTTCAAATTTAGTGTCGTTTCAATTAAGGCATGAATTTTTGCAACTTTCAAGGTGAGAATGAACAAAGACAAATTTTTGTGATGGATGACTATATATGACTCCATGGCCAGAGGAAAAGGAACTAATCTACTTTTTCAAATATCTATAGTTCTCATTCACCTCATACGGAGATGGTCCCTGATTTTGAGCCAAATGTTGCAGCAAAAAGTTGCCCCCCTCCATAATTTGATATTCAATGGAAATTTCTTAAATTGATGATGGGGCATGATTATGGAACATTGGCACATACATATGTAATAGAATTCCAAGATCATGATATATGTTTGCATATGTTTATGGCAATGTTCCACCAAGTCCCCTGGAGGTGGGAGCGAGGGGACGAGGGAGCGTGGGAGCGACCTATGCAAAAGCTCCCTACCAATTTTCAGGAAACGTGGGGGGACGTCGGGGTCATAAAAATTATAAAATTTAATATTTAAAATGTAACTATATTTTTGCAAGGAATGTATATACAGTCATCATACACTTGCATAATGAAAGATAAATCATAAATGTTAAAATTACAAATCGATGAATGATGAATCATATAATTGAAACAAATTTAAAAGTTAAAAGTTAAAACATACATCATACAATAATGCATGTAAGTTTGTAAGTTTGTAACTATATAATCATTAATGTAACTACTACCAATGTACAATGAAAATAAAGTTTAAGATATCATATGACATATTATATCAAGATTCAAAATAGAGTTTAAACTGAAGTTTACAACTCAAGTATGAAACATAAAACTTAATCGCAAATAAGTTATGTCTGAAACATAAAACATAAAACATAACATATGAATATCAAATGATATCATCATAATGATAAATGAGCATAAATGCTCAAGTTAATGCCCCACTAGTCTCTGCATCCAACTTCTGCACGAATATATCGGGATCAACCATGTCACCATCTGAATCAGAATCACTTGGATTCTCAAATATGCTAAGTGGCACATCAACTTTTAACACGAAACCATAAACTAAAAGGGGCGGTGAGGGGACGTGAGGGGGCGTGAAGGGGGGTGTGAGGGCGTATGAGGGTGTGCGGGCGTATGAGGGGCGTGAAACGTCTGAAGTCCCAAGACACCGGGAGCGCAAGGGCGAGGAATCTGGAGCCTAGGTGGGGGGGCGAGACCCCGTGTAACACTAGTTTATGGAGGTGGTGGAGCAAAAAAGAGCTCAAATAGAGCTGAAATTTTTCACATAAAAAGGACTGTGGGCTTGACTAATGGTTCCATTTAAAAAATGATATCTAGACAGAGAATAAGTGTAGCATGCAAACATACATTGAAAATCCATCTGAGTTTGCATTGTATTACTTATGATGGATTCAAATTTGGGTTTCAAAATGCCAGGTTATGGCATGATTTTGTTGAGAAACCCTTAGTTGGATTCTCATGTTGGTTTAATTTATATTTTAAGTTTGTTTTGCAATATTTGGGTGATAGTAACTCATGAACTAGGTTACCAATGTGTAACAATCATATTTCAAGAATAAAGTTGTGATTTTTTTATATTATTATTATTATCTATTAGCTACGAGTATTGACACCTAATGCCTGAAATTTTGACATCTTGATAGCATGGATAATTTCGAAAATGTTTCTAGTAATGTTAACATAATAACTATCATTACGTGTCTTCACTTTTGTCACCATAATAGACCTGTGATATGGACTCATCACACAACTTCATATGCTATGTCCCAGCAAGTTCAAACTGGTTGAACCTACCTCATAGTGTGGTTATTAAGGACAAGTTGCTTGGTATATAACTCGATAGCATAGACCGCGTTGCAGTTCTAAAAAGAATCCTCAAGTGTCAAAAAACTTCACAATATGTTCTACTATAAAGCCTTTTGGGATACCTGAAATAATATATGTATCATTGATGACTTTTAAAGTATGACAAGATCCAGAGGGAAAGGAAATCAATGGAAGAGTGGTCCACCAATGAGAACCTAGAATTTAGCATCAGATGAGTTAGAGTCTAGGAAATTGAAACCCTATAATTTTAATTAGTGATGAAGGACATCACATAGGTAATTATATTTTCATGTAGAATAATGTGTTAATTCAAATTTAAACTACATAATATGAAAGGCATACCATAAATTTTTCCACGTAAGTCCAAACAACCTATAAAAAGGGAAAACCTTCTTTTTCCATGGGAAATAATTTACCTTTCCTTTTTCAAGACAATCTAAATCAAAAAAAATATGAACTATACTGCACACATTCTTGGATAATGTGAAAGTGGAAAAGGAATACCCTACACAAGTGATGCACACATGTACATTTGAACACTAATAGATTTTTATAGTTGAAATGCAATGCTTGTTTTCATTTAAATGTAGGGTTTTTAAAGCAGGGAGAAATAATGGCTGCCAAATTAATAAGCGTTTCTTTGGGAAAAATTTAAATCTTGTATTGGGTGATGAAGATAATAGAGGGTATTGAATTTTGATTCTTGACATCTATAGAGAACCCTACAGCCTAACACAATCCAATGGAATTGACCAAAAAAACCCAAATAGAGTCAACCCTACTATAGGAGGAAGGGCCTGCAGTAAGAACTTACCATTTTGCAAGAGCTGAGGGCGAATGCTATTCTGTAAGAGCTGAGGGCAAACGTTGAGGGCAAATGTTGAGGGCAAATGCTGTTCTGCAAGAGCTGAGGGCGAATGCAGGGCGAATGTTGTTCTCAAAGAGCTGAGGGCGAATCCAGGGCGAATGCTGTTCTGCAATAGCTCAGGGCGAATGCTGTTCTGCAAGAGCTCAGGGCGAATGCTGAGAGTGAATGCTGTTCTGCAAGAGCTAAGGGCGAATGCTGAGGGCGAATGCTGTTCTGCAAGAGCGGAGGGTGAATGCGCGCGTGATATCAGACGTTAATGTAGCACACATGTACATTTGAACACTAATAGATTTTTGTAGTTGAAATGCAATGCTTGTTTTCATTTAAATGTAGGGTTTTTAAAGCAGGGAGAAATAATGGCTGCCAAATTAATAAGCGTTTCTTTGGGAAAAATTTAAATCTTGTATTGGGTGATGAAGATAATAGAGGGTATTGAATCTCGATTCTTGAAATCTAGAGAGAACCCTACAGCCTAACACAATCCAATGGAATTGACCAAAAAAACCCAAATAGAGTCAACCCTACTATAGGAGGAAGGGCCTGCAGTAAGAACTTACCATTTTGCAAGAGCTAAGGGCGAATGCTGTTCTGCAAGAGTTGAGGGCGAATGCTGAGGGCGAACGCTGAGGGAAAATGCTGTTCTGCAAGAGCTGAGCGCGAATGCTGAGGGAAAATGTTGTTCTGCAAGAGCTGAGGGCGAATTCTGTTCTGCAAGAGCGGAGGGCGAATGCGCGCGTCATATCAGACGTTAATGTAGCTATTGCGACGGATACGAAACAATAAAATCAGTTTTATGTAGCGCGCATATAAGTTTCGAATTTTTATGTAGCACACATATAAGTTTCGTATTTTTATGTGGCGCACATATAAGTGTCGTTATACCAATGGCGGAAAAAGCGTCGCTATTGCGACAGGTACCTAAACGTCGCAATGGCGACACCTAGACATTGTGTCGCACTTGCGACGATTGGAGTCGTCTCAATAGCGACACTTTGGGCCATAGTGTCGCAATTGCGACCTATTCCTCCAAATGTCGCAATTGTGACACTTTTCTAAGTGTCGGTATTGCGACACTTTTCTATAAACATTGGTATAGCGACGGTTTCGGGCGGGATGGAAAATATTTGGGGAAATTTCCGACATTTGGTCAAAAGCGTCGGAACCAATTGTCGGAATTTCCGCCAAATGTAGTAGTGTATCTTCTCCATTATTGATATGCCATATCTTCTCCATGCATTATTCATTGCTCATTGAACACAAATTTCACGATTTTCTATCACCATTGTTCAGATTGTTCATATGTTATAAGCAATGACCCTCTATGCATGCGGATAGACAATATGTATCTTGAAGATAATTAGTTTTGTTTGACGATTTCGATCCACCCATAATCTCTAGATCACCGTCATCGATTTATATGCGGGGAATCCGCCATCAAATCCTCTTCATGCGGCCATGTATATCTGAGAGAAACTCGAAGGCATTCATCTTCGAGCATGCATCAGATCCATTTAAATCCATAGAGAACAACAACAAGGCTAAGAAGAAGAAACCCACAGTTTCTAAATGCCATATTTCATTAAGGTATTTGAGATCTGAATTTCCTGGAAAATCAATGGACATTTTCTTCAAATATTGATAGTTTTCATTCTCCTCTTACACAATACGCACACATGCAGAAATATTTCGATCAGAATCTAGATCAGGGGAAAAAATTAGCTCAAAATTTAAAGTGCTCAGAATCTCACCAAAACATAACGACAGCGACCGACCTGTCACAAGGAATCCAATGCAACTCATTTCGTTGAAAATCGAGTTCGGATGAAGGATTTATGGTCTGCTGATTGCCGTTCAGAACAAACAAATTTAAAAAAAATATATTGTAGAACAAGTACAACTGATGACATGGCAGTATAGTCAGCATGCAAAGAATCTTCTTCAGTTTTTGTCCAAGGGGACTGTGACAAGTGTCACTATTGGATTTTCTAGTTTGGTTTGTGAAGGTAAAAATTGCTCAATGTCTTCCAAAGTTGAATGTGAGTTCATGATTTTTATGTTGAAATTTATTATTTTTAATTATTAAGGTTGGATATATATATATGGTTTTGATCATATATATATATATATATATATATATATGTTTAATTACAAAACCTTATTAATATATTAAATTTCCTCATATTATGTTGACCAAACTTCAACGTGGGAGAATGATTTTATTAAACCATAAACAAATGTTATTTCAAAGTTCATATATGGTTGGAGGAGTTAATTATTTGACATTGGCAAACATTACGATGCAAATATTCCATGTGTATATGGTATGGTGGGCATTAAATGGTGGTATGTATTAAGCATATGGTTGAACCATAGTCTAAATACATTACGGTGGGCATTATAGTTTGAAGCATATATGGGGCAAGGTCAGGGTTCGACCCCTTGACCTCCCCCTCTACACTCCCACACATTACCGTTGGGCCATGCCCTCAAACCTTGAAAGGTGGGCGCCCGAAAATATATTTAAACTGCATTGAAGAACCAGATGGAGGAGCGGAGGGGGGCCAGCTCGCCTCCCATGTGACCTCTCATGTGCCTAGGACTTAAGCACCTCTGTTAATCACGATTAGTGTGCAGTTAATTCACAGTTAGCCTTAATTAAACTACACTTATGCTGGCAGAAGTTTTTGCGGTCCCTCCAATTTCAGCGGAGTTCCCAGATTTAACTCCAGTTAACTCGAGTTTTCCAGATTTGGTGGAGTTTTTCTTGTTAGATGATCCAAAATAAAATTTATCATAGGATATAAAGTTTGAATAAAATAATTATTAATTTAAGATATTAAATTAATAATTATTCTAGAATATTTAATAAATTTGTGAGATACTTAGAAATAGAAATTTGTTATTTAAAATAGGACTCTAGAAAAGAGAGTCGTTTCCTAGGCTCTAAGTTAGGAGTGAAGTTAGTAGATTGGTTAGAAGCTCATTTATTGTAAATGGACACTTGTTTACTTTCCAAGTGATCCATAACTAGATTAAGTTAGAACATAGAGCTTATAAATAGGTTAGTTTCCTATTTTCATTGTAGTGTGTAATGAGAAAATGTGAGAGTGTGAGTTTACGTGTGTAAACTCCTGTAATTTGCTATGTAATATTTTTGCTTGATCAATAAAGTTGTGTCTGAGGACACTTCTGCACTTTCATGTGGTATCCGAGCCACGGTAATGCTGTGAGGAGGAGATTCCAACTCTATCAGGTCGTGGAAAACTCAACTCCGTTGAAGTGATCAGCAAAAGATTGAACCAACGTTTTCTGAACAAGCGTTTTCTGGGGCGATCTGCTCTAATTAATCCGTCTTTGTTTGAAGAGGATACCGTCAACAAGGAATGAATGACTCCGATAAACAAAGGGAAATTTGAGATCTGTATACATCTTCAAAGTGAAAATGCTCCCTGTGAAGAGCTGAAGATCATGACCATTGCAACATCGGCGTGGCACCGATGATTATCTATACGTATTTTTTATGTAATGTTTTTGTAATATTTTCTTTTGGGAGAAAAGTCAATTTTTTTGTAATGGAGTGATAAGGTATGTTTTTATGTAAAATTAAAGGGTCAGTGAAGTAATGTGGAGTGATAAGGCATCTTTTTTAAGGTTATTGTAATATTTTGGAGTAATAAGGAGATTTGTGCTTTGTAATTTGTTTATGGAGTGATAGTGTGACTCAAAGTAATTTTACTTTGTGGGGGGGTAACTTTTTTTTTACCAAGATTGTGCAAGAGCACTATTGTAAAAGTCAAATTTTTAAAGTTGCTTGTAAATATTTGAGAAATTGACTAGAGCCAAGTGCAAAGCTCAGTCAATTTTCTCCTGATTCGATGACTATTCGAGGGTCAAGGCCAAGCCCTGATAGTTTGTTTTTTGCATCGTGTGTTGTTGTTGTGTTGCGCATCTTGATATTTTTTGGAGCTTGATTCGTGGTGTGAAGTCTTAACACTACAATGTCTAAGTTAATTAATTTCTTTTTTGATTCCGACAAACTTGAAGGCTTAAAATCTTACAAAACATGGCAACGCCTCATCGAAAGCACTCTTGTTTATAATGAACTATGGCATGATATTTGTGATGGAGATGTAAAGCCAAATAAACCTACAGATGCAGCTGCGTTAGAAAAATGGGAAGTTAAAAATGCCAAAGCATTAGTTCTCATTAAATCCTCTGTCAATGATGAAATGTATGTCCATATCGAAAATGCTAAAGATGCTTGGTCTGCTTTGAGAACTTTTAAAGAGTTTTTTGATACCCAGCCTCAATCAAAAAGAGTTTACCTACAATTAAAATTGTTGCATCAAAAATTGACTGAAGAAGGAGATATTCTTGAATATATCTCCAGACTTAAGAATATTAAGCAGGAAATTATTAATGCTGGTTTTCAAGTAGTTGATGATAGTTTTATGGTCACAATTTTAATTGCTGTTCTTCCTTCTTCCTACACACATTTTTTGGAAACTCTACAGCTTAATGGAAAGTTAGAAAAGCTAAAGTTTGATGAGCTCTGCGAAATTTTGACTCAACATGATAAAAATTTTGGGAAGAAAAAGAAAGTTGGTGAAGATGTTTTTCTCACAGAAGCAAGTACTAGCAACTCCTCAGCTGAAAATTCCAAAAACAAAGGAAAAAGTAATTTTAATCAAAATCAAGGAGCGCAAGGTCGTGGTTGCAGTCAACACAGAGGAAACAACTCCAACAGAGGCTCCAATTCAGGCAGAAAAAATTCTCAAGGCAGAGGCAACAATCAAAACAAAGGATCTCAGCAAAGCACAGGACAGAATCAAGGGAGAGGACAATCTCAAAACAGAGGACAAAGCAGAGGTCGAGGACAGTCTCAAGGAAGAGGCACTGATTTGAGTCAAATTGTTTGCAGGCGATGTAACAGAGTTGGTCACTATGCTTCAGATTGTCGCACATCTATCAATAAAATTTCTAAGTTTCAATAGCCTTTAGCACAATTTGCAAATAATCAAGATCAAGATGATAATGACTCAGAATATGTCTTCACTTCTTCACCAACAATCCAAATTTCCTCTTACATTAAGAGTGATTATGAACATGCTTGGATTTTGGATTCAGGAGCAACTCAGCACATGACCTGTAGACGAGATTTCTTTTGGAATTTTCAAGAGTGCCATATTAATTCCATCTTTCTAGCAGATGATACAAAACGTATGCCTTATCAAAAAGGTGCAGTCAAAGTTTTTCTCCCTGACATTGGAAAAAAATTGATTTCCAATGTGTGGTATGTACCCACCTTTAAGAAAAATTTGTTGTCCTTGGTCATGATTCGACAAGCAGGAAATTAAATAATTATGGAAGATGGCTTATTTAAGATTAATTCAGTTAAACAGAACTTCCAAACAGTGATGACAGGATATGAAGATGGACAACTATTAAGGATGAAAGGAACAATTATTCCAAGGCATTCTGATTTTGCAGGGGCAATTTCTACAGGAATTTCACCTATAAGATTATGGCATGTAAGATATGGACATTTGAATTTTGATAGTATTTCTCAATTGCAGAAACAAGGGATGTTAAAGGACTTCCAACTTTCAACAAGGAAAATGCAAAATGTGAAGCCTGCATTTATGGCAAACAGAGTCGAGAAAGTTTTCCAACAAGTACATGGCGCACAAACAGGCTGCTGCAACTAGTTCATAGTGATGTGTGTGGTCCACTACAAAATTCATTAGGTGGTTGCAAATATTTCTTTCTATTTATTGATGATTTCAGTAGAATGACCTGGGTTTACTTTTTGAAAATTAAGTAAGAAGCATTTGAGAAATTTAAAATTTTTCGACAACTTGTTGAAAATGAAGCCAAAGAAAAGATAGGTACTCTCAGGACAGATAATGGGGGAGAATTCAACTCAAATGAATTCAAAACTTATTGTAGTGAAAATGGCATCAGAAGGCATCTTACAAATGTTTACACTCAGCAAAATGGAGTCGTAGAAAGGATGAATCACACATTGTTAGGCATGGCAAGATCCATGTTAACTTTCAAAGGGTTAAGTCCAACATATTGGGCAGAAGCAATCCATACAACTGTCTATCTAAGAAACAGATCTCCAACTGCTTCATTAGAAGGAATCACCCCTTATGAAGCTTGGTTTGGTTTCAAACCTAAAGTTAAACATCTTCGAGTTTTTGGATCCATCTGTTATGCTTTAGTTCCCAAAGAAAAGCGAACTAAGCTTGATTCAACAATTTTGAAATGCACAATGATTGGATATTCAGATGAAAATAAAGGGTATCATCTTTTGACCAATGGAAAATTTTTTGTGAGCAGGGATGTCATTTTTGATGAAACAGAGAGTAAGAGTGTTGAAGAAATCGAAAGTCTTCTTCACAAGTTAGAAACTAAGGGCAGTAAAAGGAAAGGAAATATGCAAAGTCAACCAACTTCACCAAATTGGTATGAACTTGATTTTCCTTCCTCTGAAGATGAGTCATCCAGTCCATCTACTTCAACAAAATCATCTGGGTCTTCTAGCAGTTCATCAACATCTCCAAGAAGTAGCAGTTCTTCTGACAGTGATTCTCCAGATTCACCACCTGAATGACGAACATCAGTTTACATTAACCCCCTTTACAATGATGGAGACTTCTCAGAACCTCAAAAAAGTGAGCGACAAATTCCAAAATGGGAAGTTCAACTATTAAAAGATGTAAGGCCTAATGAACAAAACAAAACAGGAACAAGGGCATCAAAACGAAATGAAGGCAATTTTGCTTTGATAGCAAATGATTTTACTGAACCTTCTTCTTTTCAAGAGGCAGTAAAACATAAAGCATGGCAACAAGCAATGGTTGATGAATATCAGGCAGTTCAAGACAACAACACTTGCCAACTTGTTGATTGTCCTCAACATGTTAAACCTATTGGATGCAAATGGGTTTATTGAATTAAGTACAAGAAAAATGGTGATATTGACAAGTATAAAGCATGACTTGTTGCTAAAGGTTTTGCGCAGCAGGAAGGGATCGATTATGAGGAAACCTTTGCTCCCACCGCTAAATGGAACACCATCCGCCTCACACTTGCCTTAGCAGCTCAGAAAGGGTGGAAAGTTCATCAAATGAATGTCAAAAGCGCTTTTCTCAACGGGGACTTACAGGAAGATGTATATATGACACAACCACCAGGGTTTGAAGTTGAAGGGAAAGAACATAAAGTCTGCAAATTAATCAAGGCTTTATATGGATTAAAACAAGCTCCCCGCGCTTGGTATGCCAAAATGGATGAATACCTTCGTAAAGTTGGTTTTCATCGCAGTGAATTTGATGATAATTTGTATGTGCACCAACAGGGAAAATATCTGGTCATTCTCATTATGTATGTTGATGATTTGATCATTACAAAAAACAATGATGATCACATTGAACAGGTGAAAAAGGAGTTACATGCAAGTTTTAAGATGACAGATTTGGGACTACTTCACTACTACCTTGGAGTTGAAGTGTTCCAACGTCCACATCAGATCTTCATTTCCCATAGTAAATATGCAGCATAAATTCTTTAGCGTTTTGGAATGCAGGATTGTAAGCATGTCCTTACCCCTATGGAACAAAACTTAAAACTTTAAAAATTTGAAAGGGGGGAAAGAGTGGACAGCACGACTTATAGACAGTTGATTGGCAGCTTGATTTATTTGACAACCACTCATCCTGATCTATCTTATGCAGTCATTATTCTTTCACGTTTCATGTAGGAACCACTAGAAAGCCACTGGAATGCAGCCAAAAGAGTTCTTTGATATATCCAAGGAACAAAAGATTTTGGTCTTCTTTACAAAAAGACTAAAAATTTTGTACTTGGTGGATTTTCAGATGCTGACTTTGCTGGCAGTATTGATGACAGGGCATCAACCTCAGGTTACTTAATGAACATGGGGTCAGCTGCAGTTTCTTGGAGTTGCAAGAAGCAAACTACAGTGGCCACTTCTTTAGCAGAAGCAGAGTACATTTCAGCATGGGAAGCAACATGTGAGATTGTTTGGTTACGTCGAGTTTTACAGGAATTGGGGATTCATCCAGCAGAAGCTACTTCATTATTCATCGACAATCAATCAGCAATAAAGCTTACCAAGAATCTGGTTTTCCATTCAAAGACAAAGCATGTGGACACCAAGTATCATCATATCAGATCTCTCATTGCAAAGGACGTCATCAAGCCAGTGTTTTTCCCTTCAGAAGATCAGACCTCAGACATTTTCACAAAACCTCTTGGCAGTATAAAGTTTACTAAGTTCAGGGATGAACTTGGTATCTGTTGTAATGTATCTTTGGATCATAAGGGGGAATGTTAGATGATCCAAAATAAAATTTATCATAGGATATAAAGTTTGAATAAAATAATTATTAATTTAAGATATTAAATTAATAATTATTCTAGAATATTTAATAAATTTGTGAGATACTTAGAAATAGAAATTTGTTATTTAAAATAGGACTCTAGAAAAGAGTCGTTTCCTAGGCTCTAAGTTAGGAGTGAAGTTAGTATATTGGTTAGAAGCTCATTTATTGTAAATGGACACTTGTTTACTTTCCAAGTGATCCATAACTAGATTAAGTTAGAACATAGAGCTTATAAATAGGTTAGTTTCCTATTTCCATTGTAGTGTGTAATGAGAGAATGTGAGAGTGTGATTTTATGTGTGTAAACTCCTGTAATTTTCTATGTAATCTTTTTTCTTGATCAATAAAGTTGTGTCTGAGGACACTTCTGCACTTTCATTTCTAGGGGAAACTTTAATGAGGCCTATCTTGGTAAATGTTCGACCATTTTTTGCTCAAGGATAGTCAATATTAGCATATTGACATGCTATGAATCCATTGGAACATATTTTAGAGGTAGAGGAGCTCATCTATAGGTGTTTTTGGTCACTTGAAGAATTTTTAAGTGAGGCCACCAAGGGGGAAGGCAATGCCCAAATCAGCTGAAGGCCAAATGGAGTGAATGAATAGTCCATTTTTGATGTATTTGAAGCTCTGAACATAGTGGTACATTTTTCAGAGGCATTGGAGCACATATAAAGGTTATTTTGTCACTTTGGAGATTAAACAAGCCCATGGCCACTAGGGTTGGAGATAAGGCCTAGAGGAGCTGGTAACCAAATGCAGTGATTGAAGAGTCATTTTTGGGGTATTTGAGTGGTATAAAACCAATGGAATAGTTAGAAAAATAATTGGACAAATACTAGTGCTTGTAATCAGAAATTTTACTCTTAATCCCAAGAGGGCCTAACTAGTTAAAGTAGGTCCATGGAGATGTAGCCTAGGAGGGGTGAACTCCATTATCATCCATTGTTTTATGTGATTGCTGTGAGTTATATTACTGCATTTTGTTTTATATAAATGATTTTTTAAATGTTAATCAACTCATAATTTGATCATAAAAAACACATGAAACTTGACACTTTAACCCCTTCACAAATGGTTAACATGAGATGATCCTTAAAACACTTTTTTAATATTGATGATGGAGCTTCTATAGCAATAAAAATTTTGGCCATATTCTGATCATATTTATAAATACACAGATTTAACAATCACTCTTCTTGGAAGGTGCACGCTTCCATTCCCAGAAATTTTCAATGAAGATTAATGGAGTGAGTGCATATTTTTGATTGAACAGGAAAATTTTGCAGCAAACAAAACCACCCAAAATCCGTTGAAACCTTGGTATTGTTGATGGCCTACTTTCGATTCTCCTCGACGGTCACGGTGCCCCCAATTTCTTATTAGAGGTGCTATAGGTTGTGGCCCCAATTTTTGCGTCAAGTTTCAACAGTCACGATGGCCCCAATTTCACGGGAAGAACAATCTCCTATAGGCACATCAATGGAATCAACGACTGTGTCACAACTTCCACAAGTTGTTCGTTCTAGCACTTATTTGTCAAATCAATTTATTTGTCGGGAACCCAAATTTGTCCAATATATTCACAGTACTCAGATTTAGACAGTGGGATAAATCTAGAAACTGAAACACAATGATATTTTCTACCACAACAGAAATATTCATGCACACATCTAAGCTACAACTATAATTATAAAACAATAAAACTAAAGGCTATCTCACATATTTTTGGCTCTCCCTTGAGGGAGGCAAGCCATTACCAGCTCTGATACCATGATAGAAAAATTGAGAGAATACAAAGATCATTCACACAACACAAATCACTTTATGTATTTATTCATCAAAACAATTAAAAATATCTATAGGACAAAGTTCACAAACTTCGACGAATCTAGATCATGACTCTAACTCATCTCCAACTCATACCATAAGAATCAACAACTTCTATACTAACGTCTAGGGAATCAAAACGACAACTACTCATGACATGGAAGCATTACTTCCGACAAGGATTTTTGTATCTTCCAATCACACATGATGTTTAGTTTTTATGGCATGCTCAACAATGGCAGAGTCTTTTATTCGCTCATTCTTGATATCAACACTATGTTCTTTGATCCTTTATTTAAGGGAATTTCTGGTCTCACCAATATAGCATTTTTCACAAGAGCATTCTATCATGTAAACACCTTTGTCTTGGAAGTGGTCAATGTCATCTTTCACTGATTTCATCATTTGTATTATGGTAGTGTGAGGTCTAAAACATGTCTTGATATACTTTTTGTTTAGAACCTTGGTAATTTTATCAGTGATACTTTTGAGTTAAGGAAGATAAGAAATATTTCCTGGGGTTATATTGTTGGTATTATGAGGATGATTGTCATGGTTTATAAGATATTTTTGAAGGGATTCATTAATATTATTCTTGATATAACCGAGACCACTAAAGACCATAATTAATGGTAGAAGTGTCCTCAGACACACAATTTTATTAATCAGGAAAAGAAATTACATCAAAAAATTTGCAAAAGTTTACACTCGAACACTCGAACACTCTTACAATCAAGAGAATGAGCTATATATAAGCTAAATTCCCTAACCTATTCTAGTTATGGATCACTTATTAAATTAACAAGTGTCCATTTACATTGAATGTCATTGTAGCAAATCTAATAACTCTTTTCCTATATTAGAGCCTAAGAAACATCATCTTTCTAGATGTCATATCTCTTGCAACTAATTCTATTTCTAAAGTTTCTCCAATATTTTATTAAATATTATAAATATTATAAATATTCTATTATAACTTTTAAACTATTATATTTTCATTTTTGGATCATTAACATTCCCCCCATGATCCAAAGTTACATTACAACGGATACCAGGTTCATCCCTAAACTTAGTAAATTTTATCCTGCCAAGTGGTTTTGTAAAAATATCAGAGATTCGATTCTCAAAATGACAATAAACCGGCTTGATGACATCCTTTTTAATGAGCATTTTGATGTGATGATACTTGGTGTCCACATGCTTTATTTTTGAATGAAAAGCTGGGTTCTTTGTAAGATTTATGGCTGACTGTCGATGAATAATGATGTAGCTTCTTCTTGAGGAATTCCAAAGTCCTGTAAAACTCTGTGCAACCAAAAATTTACACGTTGCTTCCAAAGCTGATATGTATTCGACTTCTGCTGAAGAAGTGGCCACTGTAGCTTGCTTCTTGCAACTCCAAGATACTGTAGTTGACACCATGTTCATTAAATAACCTGAGGTGGATGCCTTATCATCAATAATGTCATCAAAGTTAGCATTTGAAAATCCACCAAGTATAAAGTTTCTAGTCTTTTTGTAAATAAGACAAAAATATTTTGTTCCTTGGATATATCGAAGAACCCTTTTGGCTGCATTCCAGTGGGTATCTCATCGTTCTTGCATAAAGTGTGAAATAATACTGACTGCATAAGATAGATTTGGTCAAGGGGTTGTCAAATAAATCAGGCTGCCAATCAACTATCTATAAGTAGTGCTATCTACCATTTCCCCTCCTTCAAATTTTCAAAGTTTCAAGTTTTGTTACATGGGGGTAAGAACAGGCTTGCAATCATGCATTCTAAATCAATGAAGAACTTCCGCTGCATACTTACTTTGAGAAATGAAACTGTGATGTGTACATTGGAATAATTCAACTCCAAGATAGTAGTGAAGTAGTCCCAAATCTGTCATCTTAAAACCTGCATGTAAATCCTTTTTCACCTATGCAATATGATCATCATTGTTTCCAGTGATGATCAAATCATCTAATACATAACAAGAAGCACTATATTTTTACCTCATTGGCGTACATACAAGGTATCATCATATTCAATTCGTTGAAAGACAATTGTCCATAGGTATTCATCCATTGTGGCATACCAAACTTGTGGAGCTTCTTTTAACCCATATAAATCCTTTATCAATTTTCAGACTTTATGTTTCTGTCCTTTAATTTCAAAACCTGGTGGTTGTGTCATATATACATCTTCCTATAAAAATACATTGAGGAAAGCACTTTTTACATCCATCTGATGAAATTTCCATCCTTTCTGAGCTACTAATTCAAGTGTTAATAAGATGGTGTTCCATTTAGCTGTAGGAGCAAAGGTTTCCTCATAATCAATCCCTTCCTGCTGTGCAAAACCCTTAGCAAAAAGTCTTGCATTTTACTTGTCGATATCTCCATTTTTTATTATACTTAATTTGGTAAACCCATTTTCATCCGATGGGTTTAACATTGTGAGGACATCAACAAGTTTCCAAGTGTTGTTGTCTAGAATGGCCTAATATTCTTCAACCATAGCTTGTTTCCATTATTTATGTTTTACTTCCTATTTATATGTAAAGGGTCCAGTAAAATCATTTTCTATCAAGGAAAAATTTCCTTCACTTGTATGTGACCCCCTTGTTCCTATTTTATTCTTCTCATCAGGCCTTACATCTTTCAAAATTTGAACTACTCATTTCGGAAATTGATGTTCACTTGTTTGAGATTATGAAAAATCAACATCATTGTAAAGAGGGTTTATCTAAACAGATGTTCGTTGATCAACTATAGATTCTGGGGGAGGAGAGTCACTATCAGAAGAATTGCTGCTGCTAGGAGATTCAAATGAACTGCCAGAAGACCCAGACAGTGTTGGTGAAGTAGAAATATATGGACTGGATAAATCATCTTTAGAAGAAAGAAATTCAAGTTCATACCAACTTTGTGAAGTTGGTTGACTTTGTATATTTCCTTTCCTTTTATCACCTGTAGTTTCCAACTTTTGAAGAAGACTTTCTATTTCTTTAGCACTATGAATCTTAGTTTCGTCATAAATAATATCTCTGCTGACAATAAATTTTCCATTTGATAGAATCGGATACCCATTCTTCTCATCAGAATACCCAATCATTGTGCATTTCAAACTTCGCGAGTCAAGCATAGTTCATTTTTCTTTCAGAACTAAGGCATAACATAATTATCCAAAAGATCTGAGGTGTTTAACTCAAGGTTTGAAACCAAACCAAGATTCATAAGGTGTGATTCCGTCTAAAGAAGCAGTTGGAGATTTTCTCCTTAAGTAGACAACTGTATGGATTTCTTCTTCCCAATATATAGGTCTTAAAATTTTGAAAGTTAACATAGATCTCTCCATTCCTAACAAGGTGCAATTCATTCTTTATACTAATATAGTGCTCTTTTTCTTTCTCTTGATGTTTAATACCTGATATTTTCAAGACTCTAGAAGCTAAGGTTCTAATCGCACCAATATTTTGAGAGGGATGATGGTGAGAATCAACATGTAAGTAGTTTTTAGTGTGAGTTTTCTTTTGATACACCTGTTATCACCCAAAAAAAATTTCAAAACATTGTATGTCAACTCTGTTTTTGATCATGGTCTTAAATAGGTCTGAAAGTCATTTTTAGTTTGGTTAAGGGTAGGTCACAGTTTTTATAAGTATAAAGGTCATCATTTAAGTTCAAATAAAGTCCTTCTAGGTCCATTCCATGATCAAAGATTCATATTTTTCATTTAGGGGTCATTCCATTAAGTTTCAGGCTAAATTTCTGCAATTAGCCAGGAATCCACCATTTCATAGCACCGTTAGTTCAAAAAAGGGGTTTTGTGCTACGAAAGCGCTGCTACTTTCATAGCGCAAACTGTGAAAATTTCACTGTGAGCACTACGAAAGAACAGTTTCTTAGCTGTTGTGTCAAATAAGCCAAAATATGTCAGATTCAGTTGGGGAATGATAGGATAACGGTATGGTGAGTCAGTTAGTTACCAGATTCGATGTACTTACCTATTCATAGTCATCATAGTCATGATAGGATATCAATGAAGCATCATTTAGTCATGAGGTGACATCTCAAATTCTAATTTTTGTCTAATTGAGTCATCTTTGATTCATTTAACTTCACACAACTGTCTGACCTCTGAAGCAGTTAAGATAAGTATGTGGTTGTTCTATGCAAAGGCAACCTTCACCATTCTCAAGCGAGGCTGTTCATTCAATTAAGCGAGTCTGTTCATTCAATCAAGCGAGGCTGTTTCATATCTTAATCAAGCGAGGTTGTTAATTTAATCAAGTGAGGCTATTTTACATATTCTAAAGAAGCTAATAGGTTTTTCCAAGAAGCATGGAAGATGAGAAGAAAGTTCACAGAGGAGGACATTATCTAAGATATGAACTTGAAAATGTGAAGGCTTTAGTTGAGGATCAAACAGTGATGGAGGCTTTCACCAAAGCAGGCTGTCTCCAGTTTTGTGGAAAACTACAGGGTGGTCACACTCAGGTGTCAAAAGAGTTTGCCTTACGCTTCATTGGAACCACTACCAAAATAGGAATGATAAATGTGCCAGTCACACCTAAGATCATAGCTTCAGTGACAGAGATATCAAGAGGGCAGGAATCTTGGTTTAAAGGTTTTAGGTTTGACATGGAATCATGCAAGGAATTTATGAAACCTGAATATGTAGATATGGACCTGAACAATGTAATACCTAGAAGCTGTATCAAGGACAACTATGCAAAGCTGCTATTTAATATTCAAAGATACTTTACATGTGAAGGCAGGTACCATTAAGTTTACACTTATCATTTCAAGCTGTTGTTGCATTTCACAAGTATGATATCACTATATTTTCCATTTTACTTGCATAGAAGTCTTGCCAAAATGGCTGACAAAGTCCAAGCCAAATCTGATGGCTGTGAAACATCTTTGTTTCACCATGGTCTGATAAAGTTATTGGTTTTGAATGAGCTTCAGAAAATTAATAGGGATTGGTATTCCTTTTTGTTTATGAATGGATTTGAAATGGAAACTCTAACCCCAGTTAGGAACCCTAAAATCAAAGGGAATCCTTCACCACCAGTAGCAGAATCCAGTTCGCTAGTAGTTACTAAAGCAAAGAGGTTTGTAAAGTTGAAACCAAGGAAACAGGTTGAAAATAGAATAGAGAAGACGCCAGTACTTATTGCAGAAACTCCTTCACTTGCAAAACAAATATTAAAAAGTGTCAAAGAGGATAAAAAAAAAAAGTGGCCAGCTAGCAGGAAATCCAAAGAGTGACAAGAAGCCAAGAAATATCATCAAAGGGAAAAACCATTTTTTCAGGTTCAGATGACAGCTCAGTGATGAAAGGAAACTTAGATGACATCTTACATGCAATTGATATAGAAGAGTCACCTATTGTGCAAGCTAATTTTATTGGAATAAGTGAAAACAAACAGAAAAAGTGAAATTAACAAAGAAACTGGAATTTGAAGGTGAGAATGGAGCCTTTGTCTTTCAAGCTAGGAAGCCTTTGACTAGGCATACTAAAAATCTCAAAGAACATAGTAAGGAGGTCCAAGAATTTACTGAAACAGTCAAAGTACCTAAAGAGGTGGTTGACCTCTCATCACCAGTATTAGAGCATGCGGCTAGCAGGATAATGAAGGGAAAGGAACACATGAAAGAATGCCAATTGCTTAAAGAACGATTGAAGCTAGCAAACCAAGAGATGGAAATCATGAGAAAGAGGGCCAGAAAGCACATAATTGAAAAAATAGAGTTCAAGAGGATGAAAGCAGTATGGGAAGGCCAAACTGTTTCTAGGTTTGAAATTCCAAGTGCTGCAGAGCATTTTTTCACATGGACAGTGCCAACTATCAAAGAAGCAAGATTTATAAAAAGTGATTAATACTCATTTGAGAGCCAGTAATGGAAGGCTAAGAGGCCAAGTGGAGGATTTGGAGCTGCAATTGAAAATATCTCAGGATGGACCAAAAAACCAAGGTGCAGAGTGAAAAATTCAAAGGTAAAATCAAATGGGTAATAAAGAATAAGCTTCATGAAATGGTGCTTTAGTTCATATGTCTGTTTGTCTAGAAGAAACCAGTGAATTTCTGAAAGTTTGGAAAAATTTTGGTTTAAGTTTTGAAGAAAATCTGAACAAAACTTCTCACTCAGTAGTTTCGTAGCGCAAATAGTGCAAAAAGGGTGAAATGCACTATGAAACTGCTGTAGCAGCATTTTTCACCCTTTTCCTTAAATTTTTGAAGGGCAGACTTGTATGTTTTGGCTTGAAAATTCTAAGAATATGAACGTAATCCCAAAGGCAGGAAACAAAATTTTAAAGGAAAATGGGTAAAAAGTCTGCGCTATGAAAAGCGCTAAAAAAGTGTGTTGCTTTCATAGCGCAGGTCTGTTTTCACTATTTTGGAGAGTTCAAAGTTGATTTTGCACAACTGGCACGTGGGGATGATTTTGGAAATATGCTATTCTAGTTCTTGACAACAAATAGCCTCAAAGTTATGGGTTCATAGTGGTCAGAGTGTCTCAAGAACTTAAAGAATCCTAAGCCTAAGAAACAGGGGAACAATTTCCTAGTTTGCAGGAGATCAACATCTTCAGCATTATGGTCATAACAGGTTGAAGTTCATCATCAGAATTCGACTTTGTGGAGTTATAGGTGGAAAATGATGTAATCAAGTTTAGATAAAGTTGTTATGAGTAGAGTTAAAGAGTTCTAATTCTATTTGTAATAGGACTCTGTATTAGGTTTACAACTGTATTTGTAATAAATACCATGTTATATGGTTAGGATAGGTGTCAAAGATAGGAATTCAATGTATCTAGCTAAGGATAAGCTTATCTTATGATGTAAATGATCTATAAAAGATAAAGGAGTCGAATTAGAAAGGGTTGGATATTGTTTAGCAAAAAGACTGTGTTTATTGTAAGTGACTGTTTTCAGCTTAATACAGAGTTTCTACTTAGACAAATCAAGAGTCACGAGGAGTTCTTGTATGTTCTTGTTCTGATGGCATATTTTTAATATCTTATTGCAGTGGTGTTTGCTTATGTTACTCAAAATTCATCATTGATGCTTTGACTTCCTTCATAGACAAACTGACTGTGTGTTTTACTGTTTTACATGTGATTTCCTTAACTTGAACTCTTATATGCCTTGACTTCCATGCTAGGTAGATTGTTTGGTTTTGTTGAAGCTATTATGACTCCATAAGCCCAATGTACACTTTCTAATGTGATTTACAACCAGTTTATATCATTTATCTGCTTTTACCCCATATAGAGTTAGCCATCTACATTTTTATCAAAAATCATAAACCCTTGAGAGAGCCCTCTTAGGTTGAGGAGGCTAAGCCTCAACCAAAAGATTGGTCTGAAACAGTTACATGAGATTAAATTGATTGGTAGCCTATCAGGTCTGATTTTTTGATAACATATATGATCAAGTCTTCCTTCATATTTTCTAATGAAAAGGACATCCAAAAATGCGATGCGACCATTTTCTTCAGTTTCCATGGTGAATTGGATGTCATTAGAGAGATTGTTAAAGTGCTGAAGGAATTTAGTGAATTCATCCTTACCATGGCATCAAATAACATTGTGTCATCCACAAATCTCTTCCATATTTTTGGTTTGAGACAATAAGTATGAAGTTATTAAATTCTATTATATCAAACTCTATTAGAGATCTATGGCCTCATATCAACTATACAAACTCCATCCATGACATATTTTAATAAGAAGGGACATATGAACCATGTTGATTTTCAGACAAAAATATCACAATATTTGTCATATTGGGTTTTGTTCAATGTATTATTGACTTTTACTCAATTTAAAATAATTAAATAAATATTTTTATTTATTTATTTATAGTATTTTGATTATATTTATTTATATATATTTTTAATATTTTTCTCAAACTAAATCGTGTTGCACTATTAATCTATGTTAAAAATTATTTAAATGATTTTATTATTATTTATTTATTTAAAAATTTTAATCAAATTTTAACATAACGATCATGGTTCCTTTTAACATCCTATATATTGTCTTGATTTATAAAAGTTGAGAGAATAAAGAAACATATAAAAATAAAATCTTAAAGTTATTTAGTTAAACATTTATTTTGATTTGAGATTAGATTCATAATGTTAATAATGATTTTTATTGGAATTTTGAAGTTTAAAATCGAGTCTTGTTTTGGAAAATTCTAGAATAATAAAATAAGAGTAATAGATTTCTTTTTAAAAAATTATTATTATTATTATTATTTTAATTTTATTTTTGGTTTATATCTTTACAAGTTTACTCAAATATTTTCTTTTTTTCAATAGTAGGAATGAAAATTTTCGGAAAATCGGTAACTTCGAAAGGTCAACTACCACTATTACACTGAATAGAACTATTTTATAACCTCAATTCGATGGTAAAAAAGAGATAGTGAATAAATGTTTGGAACGATATCTTCATTGTTTTGTATCTGATAAGAAAGCACAATGGGTCAAGTGGTTATCTCTCGCTGAATGGTAGTATAACACTTCCTTCCATACTGCAGCAAAAATGACCCCATTTATGGAACTTTATGGATATCATCCACCGTCCATCACATCTTATTTAAGGGAAAATTCTAGGGTTCAAGCAATGGAAGATCACATCCAGAATCAACAAGAAGTTCTCCAACTCTTAAAGGATAACCTAAATTTGGCACAAAATCGAATGAAACAACAGGTAGATCAACATTGGAGTGAGAGAATTTTTGATGTAGGAGACTGGGTATTACGGCTACAACCATACAAAAAAATGTCCCTTAAGCAAGCTAAGAAGGATAATAAATTATCGCTAAAGTACTATGGTCCTTACAAGGTGTTGAAAAAAATTGGTACTATGACATACAAATTGGAGCTTCCTGCTACTTCACGAGTGCATCTAGTTTTCCATGTTTCATGCTTAAAGAAGGTTGTAGGGGAAACCTTCCAGTTCAAACAATATTTCCAGAACTTGATGAGGAAGGAAAAACCATATTGGAACCTGAAGTAGTCACAGAAACAAGAACTCGACAACTATGAAATCGATCAATTTCAAAGTATCTCATCAAATGGAAGAACTTACCCACTGAAGATTCTACATGGGAGGATGAGAATTTTATACAGAAGCACCCGGAGCTACTCAAGCATTGAGGACAACACTTTTTGAAGGAGAGGAGCATGTAAGGTCCCTATATTACTAGTATAGTCCCTTATTGTTGTTAGTGTAACCCCCTTATTGTTACTATTGTACCCTTGTAACCCCCATATTGTTATTATTGTGCCCTTACATTATTATTGTTAGGTCGGCTAGGATTACACTGTGGCCTCATGGACTCCTATATATAGAAAGGAGGTTTTTTCATTTGTATCATCGAAGAATTGTTCATTTATGTAATGTATTGGAGGTTTCCCCCTCGAAGTGGCTTATTTCTAAGGCGTTGATCTCTCTTTTCTTCTATTTTTGGAGTTGGTTTCATAACATTTGGTATCAGAGGCTTTGGATTCTAGGGTTTCACTGCTCCAAATAGGTCATCGTGGCATTTTCACTATATTTTTTTTTCTACGAAGGTTCAGAAGCTAAAAATTTTCAGAGCGAAGCCAAACTCCTGAGGAACGTTGTGTAAAAAATTAAGATCTTGTTTCATAATATTTTCGGAGATATGATCTGTGGAAGTTAGGCTTTTTTTCGGCTCCCGAATTTCACCAAAAATAGGTCATCGTGGCATTTGCGCTATAACGTTTTTTCTACGAAGGCTCAGAAGCTGAAATTTTTAAAGAGCGAAGCCGAAATCCTGTGGAACCTCCTGTACAAATTTTAGAAGTTAGGGTTTTTTCAAACTCTCGTATTTCATCTCAAATAGGTGACCGTGGGAAAATCGTCATAACAATCTCTTTGAGCGTCAGATTGGAATTATGTAAAAATTGGCCACAAGTACACAGAATGTAGTTTCTTTTGTATCAATTTCAGAGTCAAAGGAGGAAATAGTGGCATGTGACACGTCGTACAACTTCTCTCTACTGAACCAGTCCATAATTAGGTCATTGTGGGAGATTGGGCATACTTTTCATTGAAGAATCCAAATCAGGTCAAACCTATGGTATTTGAAAGAAGATTCAGAGTGATACTATAGACACGAATTTCAGATATTGAAGATCTGAAATCAAAGAGATAATTCAATTTCAATATCGAGCTCCTCAAAAGCAAGAAAAATATGTGTATTTTTTATTTTATTTTTTTCCGAATTGCATAAGTCTTGTTTGAAGAATCAATTTGAATTGGTTCCAAGGGCATATTGTAGAACATATATGAGTATTGGGTTCTAAAATGCCTCCTAAAAAGAATTCAACACCCATTAAGCCTTCAAAAGGCTCTACTATGACTCATGAAGATGAACAAATACAACATGACATATCAAAATTACAAGAGCAAGTGCACCAAATTTTTCTCTCGCAAAGAGCAACAAAAAATGAAATGGATGTTTTGAAGAAAAGTGTGGAAGCTACGATGGATAGTTTGAAGAATGGTATGGAAGAAAAAATGGATGGTTTGAAGAATGGTATGGATGAAAAAATGGAAGGTTTTAAGGAATACATGGAAGGTTTGAAGGAAGGTTTGTCAAAGTTGATACAAGAAATGATTGCTAATGGCGAAAAGATAGTAGAGGAAACTCATGATGAGAAAAAAATAAATGTTAATCATGATTTCATAAATTCTAATGTTGGATTGAAGAACCACCATATTCCAAAGATGGATATGAGGAAGTTTGATGGCAAGGATACCGTAACATGGATACTACAGATGGGGCAATATTTTGATCTCAATAATGTGAAAAACACACAAAAGGTACGCATTGCAACTTTACATTTAGAATAAAATACATTTGTATGGTATCGATGGCTTTTCTCCCGTAAAAAAATTGTCACTTGGTAAATTTTTATGGAGGAAATGATAGCACATTATGAGGATACAAAGAGCAACACCTTCTTTAGCCAATTGATAATTGTCAAACAAAAGGGTTCAGTGGTGGAGCACATTGAGGAATTCAAAAAATTGAATATAAGGGTAACTGATATTCCAGAGGAACACAAGATTGATGTCTTTATAGGGAATTTAAAGGATAACATACAACATGAAGTTCGCGTTTGGGAACCCGATTCATTGGAGAAGGCATTCAGGTTGGTAAGAAAAATTGAATGTAAAATTATGGCGATAAGGAAGCCTACCACTCACATCTATAAAGATGGAAGTGTTGCCACTCCTAGAATTCCACAACCTACAAGGTTGACACCACAATAATTGGAAGAAAAAAGAGAAAAAGGGCTTTGATACAATTGTGATAGAAAATACACTAAAGGTAATAAGTGTGTTGAGAAGAAATTATTTTGCACAGATTGTGAAGAGGAGGAAGAAATTGAACAAGAAACTTCAAAAGAAGAGGATATACACCAGGAACCAACCCTAGAAGAAGAAGAAATGAGTTCGACCATATCATGTAATGCATTGGTGAGAATTACCACTCCTCAAACTCTCAAGATAGAAGAAAATATCAAGAAGAAAAAGGTAATAGTGTTGATTGATTCGGGTAGTACCCATAATTTTATTCATTGTAAGGTAGCCAAGGAATTGAATTATTTCCTATACCCAGCACCAGAATGTCAAGTGATGGTTGCAAATGGAGGAACTATAAATTTCTCTGGAAAATGCCATAATATCAAGCTAGCCATGGAGGAATATGTATTGAATATTCCAACGCTTTCCATCCCAATGGGAGGTGCTGATGTTGTACTAGGAGTACAATGGTTACAATCTTTGGGGACAATAGCTTTTAATTTTCAAGAACTTTTCTTGAAATTTTTTTCAGAAGGAAAAGAAATCAAATTATGGGGTATCGAAGGGAAGCCAGGAAAGATAATAATCTCTAATGTCATGACAAAGCTTCTGAAGAAAGAACAATGAGGCGTAATTGCACAATTATGCTCACTAGAAGTTCCAACATCAAAATAATCTATTTCTGCAGATCTCCAAAAAGTCTTGGACAATCATTCCAAGGTGTTTGAAACTCCCAAAGGACTCCCACTTATTTGTGATCATGATCATGCTATTCATTTGATTCCAGGAAGTGTCCCTCCAAACATCAGGCCTTATAGATATCCTTATGTCCAAAAAAGAAAAATTGAACGTATGATTGTAGAAATGTTAGAGGCTGGTATAATTCAACCTAGTTAAAGTTCTTTCTCTACTCCAGTAGTATTGGTTCACAAGAAGGATGGATCATGACGCATGTGTCCAGATTATAGGGAGCTCAATAATCTCACTATTAAAGATAAATTTCCCATTCTCGTGATTGATGAATTATTGGATGAATTACATGGAGAAATTTATTTTACCAAGTTGGATCTTCGTTCAGGATATCATCAAATTAGAATGAAGACTGAAGATATTCCAAAAACAAGATTTCGAACTCATGAGGGTCATTATGAATTTTTGGTCATGTCTTTTGGCCTTACCAATGCACCTTCTACATTTCAAGGGTTGATGAATTCCATTTTCAAACCCTTCCTGAGAAAATTTGTGCTAGTATGTTTTGATGATATACTAATCTACTTTAGGTCTTGGAAGGATCATGTTCAACATGTTGACAGGGTGCTCAAACTATTGGAGGAGAAACAATTATATGCAAAAACATCGAAATGTTTCTTTGGAGTACAAGAGGTGGAATATCTAGGTCATATTGTATCTCACGAGGGTGTTAAGGTAGACCCTAACAAAATTAAATCCATTAAGGAATGGAAAGTCCCCACAACCATAAAGAAGTTGCGCGGATTTCTCAGGTTAACATGGTATTATAGCAAGTTTGCTAATAATTATGGGAGAATAACATCACCTCTAACAACATTATTGAAGAAAGATGCATTTTCATGGACTCCTGAAGCAACTAAGGCCTTAGAACATCTTAAAGAGGCAATGTACCTAGCACAAGTCTTAGCTACGCCAAAATTCACAAAAACCTTTATTATGGAATGTGATGCCTCAGGAAATGGAATTGGTGCCGTTTTAATTCAAGAAGGAAGACCCATTGATTTTGAAAGTCGTCCAATCAAAGGAAAGTATTTACAAAAGGCTATTTATGAGAAGGAAATGTTTGAAATACTACATGCACTAAAGAAATGGAGACTTTATCTAATGGGAAGACACTTCATGGTAAACACTGACCATGATAATCT
The DNA here is from genome assembly GCA_034641835.2 of Pinus albicaulis. Taxonomy (NCBI): domain Eukaryota; kingdom Viridiplantae; phylum Streptophyta; class Pinopsida; order Pinales; family Pinaceae; genus Pinus; species Pinus albicaulis. Next base: position 144,822,672 of record CM076569.1, on the reverse strand, counting down.
TAAACACTTTTTGGAACAAAGACTATCTTTAGAAGAGCAGGAAAAATGGGTCACAAAGATGTTGGGTTATGACTTTGAAATCATCTACAAAAAAGGGAAGCTAAATATTGTTGCAGATGCACTCTCAAGAAAGGATGAAGAGGTGGAAGCATTGCTTTGTGCCATTTATATTATCCAACCAGAATGGATAACCGAAGCAAGGGATGAATGGAAGAAGGACGAACAAGTGTGGACACTCATTCAAAAGTTGCAACAAGATCCTAGTACATCTGATACATTTAGTTGGAAAAATGATTCCTTATGGTACAAAGATCGGTTATATATTTGCAAGAATTCCCAACTAAAACAAAATATTATTTTGGAACTGCACACTTCTCCTTTAGGAGGACACTCAGGATTTTTAAAAACTTACCACGGGGTGAAGAAAGATTTTTTTTGGGATGGCCTTAAATCTAATATTCAAAAGTTTGTGGTGGAATGTTTGGTTTTCCAGCAAAATAAAGTTGAGACAATTAATACCCGGGTCTTCTACAACCTTTATCCATTCCAAGTCAACGTTGGGAGGAGATTTCAATGGATTTTATCACAGGTTTACCTAAGTCCGAAGGAAGGAGTGTCATCATGGTGGTAGTTGATAGACTTACCAGGTATGCACACTTTTGTGCATTATCTCACCCATTTAAAGCGAGTACAGTTGCTACTGCATTTAAGGAAACAATTCAAAAGCTACATGGAAACTCGAAGATTATTATAAGTGACAGAGATCCCATTTTTATAGGAAATTTTTGGACGGAATTATTTTCTTGTTTGGGTACTCAACTAGCTCATAGCTCATCTTATCATCCTCAATCAGATGGTCAAATAGAGATAGTGAATAAATGTTTGGAATGATATCTTCGTTGTTTTGTATCTAATAAGCAAGCACAATGGGTCAAGCGGTTACCTTTCGCTAAATGGTGGTATAACACTTCCTTCCATATTGCAGCAAAAATGACCCCATTTATGGCACTTTATGGATATCATCCATCGTACATCACATCTTCTTTAAGGGAAAATTCTAGGGTTCAAGAAGTGGAAGATCACATCGAGCATCAACACGAAGCAAGGCAGAAGTAAGAGACAATCATATTTTTTAATTAAAAAAAAAAAAAAAAAAAAATTCAATAAAAAATAAAAATTCTAGGGTTCAAGAAGTGGAAGATCACATCGAGCATCAACACGAAGCAGGGTAGAAGAAAAAGACAATCATATTTTTTAATTAAAAAAAAAAAATTCAATAAAAAAAAAACATTTAAAAAAATTAAAAAAACAAATAAATTTTAAAAATATAAATATAAATTAAAAATATAAAATAAAATAAAAAACAAATTTTAATTTAAAATTTTAAAAAATAAATAAATAACGAATTTCGCCGCCCTAGGGGTCGCGGTGCTCGGTCGGCGGGGGATCGCCGCCCGTTGGACGAACCCCGCGGCCCCTAGGGAAGCCAAATTCATTAATTTTTTTTTTCAATTTTTTTTTTTAAATTTAATTTATTTTTATTTTTGTTTTTTTATTTTTTTAATTTTTTTTAAAATTTCATTTCTATATTTAAATTTTTTTGTTTTTTTTAAATTATATATATATATATATATATATATATATATATTTTTTTTTTTTTTTTTTTTAATTTTAATTTTAAAAATGTTTTTTTTTTTTAATTTTAAATTTTTGATTTTTTTGTAATTTACAGAAAAAGAGAATAATTTTTTTTTTTTTTTTTTCAAATTGAAAATTGTGTTTTTCATATATTTATATAATTTTTTTTTTTTTTTAATGTCATTATTACAAATTATTGACAATTTACCCTGAAAAGAAAAGAAACGTTATTCCAACATCAACACTTTTCATTTTCAAGGTGTTTTTTGCACACAAAAATTGACGATGTTATTCCAGCATCAACACTTTTTGTTTTCAGGGTCGACATTATTCCAACATCAACACACTTAATTTTCAAGCTGTTTTTTGCACAAAAAAAATTGGCAACATTATTCCAGCATCAACACTTTTCATTTTCAGGTTGTTTTTTTCACACACAAAATTGTCGACGTTATTCCAGCATCAACACTTTTCGTTTTCAGGTTGTTTTTTGCACAAAAAATATTGGCTTTTAATTGATCAATTTGTCAAAAAGGTCTTATAGACATGTTTAAAAATTCCATTTATGTTAATGTGTGCAACAGATCGATAAGATTGCCAATTAACATAAATAAAAGAACATAAAACCATATCTGAGCAAACATAAACAAATAACACAGTATTTGATTACAGAGTTCACCAGAACCTCCCTGGCTACCTCTCCAGGCCGCTTCTCAATCAATAAAATTCTCTTATTAGGCTTCAAATGTGCACTTACAACAATGACCTCAAAATCAGAGGTTCAGATGCAGAAAAGGACCGCAGAATCGAAATCATCACGAAAAAACATGAAATTTGAGTATAAATTTAACCATATTTGGACTAGGTGACCTCTGGACCTCCCAAAAGTCAATATCCACCTACAACTCTACCAAATTTAGAGAAAATATGCCAAAACTAGGTAATTCTGCTATCTGTAGTGGAGGCGCTAACTTTGGGTGGCAACACTCCTCATTCCTGCAACTTCAAATTTTAAAAACTCGTTCCACTGTACGAAAGATGCACTTGGCGCAATGGTTAAATAGTCTTAGAGGGGGAGGGGAGGTCAAAGTTTAGAGTCCCCTCGACCCCGATCCTTGTTACGTTTCAAGTAATATATCGTTTGGTTTTGATATATATAATATATATTAAGGTTTTAATAAAAATCTTATCAATGCGTCATTCGAAGATTGATGCACATGTTATGTTTGCAGGTTGGGGTGGCGGAGCTACCAATTATGGGGGGCTATGTCCCCCATTTAATTCTACTAACTCTATATACACCATAAATACAAACAAATTCCACCACTTAACAAGAGTTGCCCGACGGATTTGTGGCTAGCCTAATTTTGTGAAGACTGTTGCCAAACTTGGAGGTCAAGGGTTCGATTCCCTTGGAGTCATTTTTGAATTCGTTGAGCCATATGGCTTGTCGAAATTTATTAATACTGATAGTATTACCAGATTCTCCTGATCTAACAAATTAATATTATGTTAAATATAGAATCCTTCCACTTAATTCTTTGCAGAAATTAAATCACCAATTGCAAAACATATGAAGAAAATAAATCACACATAAACACAATTGTTTAACGAGAAAGCTTAAAGGCTTGATCCAGGTGGATATCGATGGCCACCCACCTATTCCATTTGGACCAGCACCATCGATTCTTGCAGCTTTTCACATTCAACACAACTTACTATTTTTAGTAGGTTTTCAGGTCCTCCACTCCTGGAGCCATTTTGGGGCCTTAATGATCCAGGTGGATATTGGTGGCCACCCACCTATTCCATTTGAAGCCCCACCATTATTTCTTTTAGTTTTTAAGTTGCAGCACAACTTACTATTTTAGCAGTTTTTTGGGTCCTAAACTTCCAGAGCCGTTTTGAGGCCCTAAACGGGCGTCGTTTGTCCCACGAATATGATTTCATTTTGAAATTAATATTCACAGCAATGGTTGTAGTCCTCAGATAGTTCTTTCTAATGATGTATCATACGCGTCAAACGAAGATCGTATGCCAAAGTTACGTCCTCGGGAAGTTGAAACACCAATTTACCCAAATGGGGCCCATAGTTTTGGCGCTTCATCTCCTACAGTTAGGTTTTTGGATGTTTAGAGTTCTCCATTGTTTCTCAATAATAAATAGGCCCTCGAGCCTCATTGTAACATAGTTCAAAGGTTTGTAGCCACCGCATCTCTTCTTCGAGATTTGCTACCAGCACCCTAGCTATTTTATTTCCATTATGTATGTAAGCATATTTCTGTTAGTTGATATTAATGAAATGAAGCATTATTTCTGCTGCATCTCTATAATCATGGTTATTTCTGTATTCTGTTGCGTTCCTGCATAAATCTGGATCAGTGGTATCAGAGTGGTCTGCTCTTTATTTTTTTTTCTTTGCATGTCCCTAATGCGGTCAGGGTATAACGAGTTAGGGATCGATCTGGTTAAACCCTTGCAGGATCAGCCTCGGAAACCTCGACGACCTCCCATAGTAGAAGAAAAGAAATATGAGGGAGCAGGAGATCCTATCAAAATATTTCTCGAGGAAGCCCTCGAGAAACAAAGGAACGCGATGATGGATAACTTTGCTCAGATCCTTCAACGATTGCCCACCTATGGCGCATTTGCATCCAATAGCCACTCTGGAGGTGACACTCACTTCAAGGTACAGGTAAACTTTGACATTCCTATATTTGAAGTCCAAATAGATGTAGACGCCGTAGATAGATGGTTAAATTTGTTGGAAGGGTATTTCTCGGTCCATGATTTCTCTGACCGAGAAAATATTATTTTTTCACTCCTCAAAGCCGCCCCCAATGTCAAAGATTGGTGGGAAACCTACCGTAAGCAAGAGGACGAAGGGGAATCCTCTTTTTTCTCAGCCACACCCACTTGGAATTTGTTCCGAGACGACATCAAGGAACAATATTACCCCGTGGGGAGCTATGAGTACAAATACATCCAATGGACCACGCTGCGACAACAAAGAGATCAAGATGTGCACGAACTAACGAATCTGTTGCATACCCTACGCACAAAGTTGGGTATTAAAGATTCAGAGGGACATTTGGTGCTCAAGTACCGCAATTTTCTACACAAACACATTCAGGAGGAAATGGAGTTCCTTGACATTACATTGCTTGGCACGGCATATCGCTATGCCGCCAAGATCGAGCAGATATTTAAGCAGAAGAAGCGAGACTTTGGATCTGCGAATCCGAAAGGTGCCCCCAAACCAAAGAACAAGGGGCAAGGCCAAAGCGGTGCAACTCAAAATAACACCACAAATCCAAAGAAGGACACAGGGAAGTGGTGTGAATTTCATAACAGCCCCACTCACAGCACAAACTAGTGGCAGGCCAAATAGTCATTGGTGGCTGAACTAAAGGCACCCGAATCAGATGCATTTTCTGATCCTAAGTCAGAACCAGATGAAGGAAATGACAAAGGGAATTAGATCATTGATGCGGATCCCAGTGCCATTATTGCCACCACCAAGATCCATAGGGAGGATCCAAAGGATCTAGAGGAGGGGGAGTGCCTCTTCCATTCGCAGATGTGCGTGAAGGGTTCTCCACTGCAATTTCTTGTCGATAGCAGAAGCCAAAAGAACCTCATTTCAGTAGAGGTCATGAAGTGGCTCGACCTATCGACCATAGCACACCCGCAGCCGTATACCATTGGGTGGCTCCACCCAGGGAAAGATCTCCGCATCCGCCAACAGTGTCGCCTTCCGTAGTGTATCAAGCCATTCATGGATAAGGTATTTTGTCATGTTGCGCCTCTTGATGTAGCTGATGTATTATTGGGCCAACCATACTTGTGGAGGAGACATGCTATATATGATTCTAGGCCTCATGCTATTGTTATTACTTTGGGAAATAACTTGTACACGATATCGGAGGTAGTACCGCCTCCTGTCATCTCTTTGACTACTGCAAAACAACGTAGTAAGATTGTTTCCCAAACCAGGAAAATTATTTTCCTTACAACTCGCTCACAAGGAAAGAAGAATATTGTGGCCACAACCTTGAAACAGGGCTGCCTTGCACGACTGCAGCAGATGGACAAAGTCATGGAGGAATACGAGGACATTTTCTCCTCACTCATAGAGGTTCCTCTACACTGTCAGGACAAGCACTCCATTGATATGACTCCCAAAAAACCACATCCTGAAACTACACATACAGAATCCAGACATGTACTGATTGAGGCTGATAAAGAAACCAAATTTACTAAACACATCCTGCATGTCCACTCGCAGGTCCATGACATCTTTAACAAATCTAATACCCAGTTCAATAGAATTTGCATCGTCTCATGGAGGATCTCAATGCAATTGGGACCATTGCTTCCTAAGGAGGGAGGAATGATCCAGGTGGATATCGGTGGCCACCCACCTATTCCATTTGGACCAGCACCATCAATTCTTGCAGCTTTTCACATTCAGCACAACTTACTATTTTTAGCAGGTTTTCGGTTCCTCCACTCCCGGAGCCATTTTGGGGCCTTAATAATCCAGGTGGATATTGGTGGCCACCCACCTATTCCATTTGAACTCCCACCATCAGTTCTTTCAGTTTTTAAGTTGCAGCACAACTTACTATTTTTAGTAGTTTTTCGGGTCCTGAACTTCCGGAGTTGTTTTGAGGCCCTAAATGAGCATCGTTTGTCCGGCGAATATGATTCTAAATTGGGAATTTTTCTTCTGTGATCCATAAATTGTGTAAGAAAATCTTTCGGTGAAAATATGATTTTGTTCCAAAAATTATATTCATGACTATGGTTGTAGTCCTTGGATAGATCTTTCTAATGATGTATCATACACGTCAAACAGAGATTGTATGCCAAAGTTACGTCCTCGGGAAGTTGAAACACCAATTTACCCAAATAGGGCCCATAATTTTGGCACTTCATCTCCTAGGGTTAGATTTTTGGACGTTTAGAGTTCTCCATTATTTCTCAATAATAAATAGGCCCTCGAGCTTCATTGTAACACAGTTCGGAGGTCTGTAGCCACCACATCTCTTCTTAGAGATTCGCCACCATCACCCTAGATATTTTATTTCCATTATGTCTGTAAGCATATTTCTATTAGTTGATATTAATGAAATGAAGCATTATTTCCACTGCATCTCTATGTTCAAGGTTATTTCTGTATTCTGATGCATTCCTGCATAAATCTGGATCAAGGCTAAAAACCCCAACTATCATATATTATGTATATCGATGGAATCATGTAACAATCTCATACAAAACTTAGTACATCAAGCTCTCAGTATGATATAGAATCATCACACACTGTCATGCAGAAATTTGCATATCTATGCACCAATTTCTTGCCTCGTGACAGCCTGCCTCCACTGCACAATCCCTGCTGAAGAAAACTACTGAATGAATTCGAATTGGCCTTGCCTTGACTACACAATCCTCTTTGGCATCTCTAATTTTTGTCAGATGCATTGAATGCGTCACTATAGTCACAACGGATAGTCCATCTCACCCTTTCACCTATCTCTCCACTGGATCTCCACTGGAACTGACATGCAAGTAGTTAACTGTTGTATTTTTTTAGTTGCAAGTGAGTTATTAGTTGTGAATTAATTAACTAATAATTCACTAAACTCTCACTAGTGTATCTTCAGTTAGAACTAGGTACAACTAGCAAAACTGAGTTTAACTCACTTAACTAAGTTAAACTAAATAACAACTCCCATAAATACTATTCCAACTCTGTCACAACTTTTCCACTTCAGTTTTGATTGAGTCCTCCATTCATGAGTCACCAACCACCCTAGGAATTGCGTAATTCCTTCAGCCCATTGATTTTCCAAATCTGTTCACTGAAATAAAGTGCTCCAAGAGAATAAGTTGATATTTATTGTCGGATTATTATTAAGGGCTAATAATAATCGACATGCATATATTTTTAGACTGATGATCTATAAATATAATTCACCCAATATTCTAAAAATAGAATTTCATCTATTTTTCACATTTGAACAACCATCTACAAATAGCATCCTGCAACTTATAGAATATGCTCACCATGTCGAAAAATAGACATACACCTAAAAATAGCTCGCGGGCCCCACTTAGTGAAGGTGCTTAATTTTCACTAAGCTCGTCATCTTTTTGAATCTCAACACTCCCTCTCAACAAGATAGGGATTATCCTTCACCCCGATCCTACCTCTATGTTATTCGAATTTTCTCCTGCTGAGCGCCTTCGTCAGAATATTTGCATCCTGATCTTCCATAGGAATGTACTGAAGCAACATGATATTCTGCTGCACACAATCTTTGATATGATGATATTGGATATATATATTCTTAGATATATCATGAAACACAAGATTAATCGAGAGTTTAATGCAACTCTGATTATCACAATGTATCACTGTAGGATCTAAATGAGAACCGAACAACCCGACCAGGATCTTCCTCATCCAGATAGCCTCACATGCAGCTTGACTTGCTGCCATTTATTCTGCTTCTGCTGAACTGAGTGCCACAGATATTTGTTTCCTGCTGTACCAAGAAACTATTGTAGATCTAATACTGAAAAACCCCTCCTGATGTGATCTTTTTGTCCGTTGGGTTGCTTACCCAATCTGCATCCGTGAAGCCATGCAACTTCACCTCATCTATCTGTCTGTACCATAAGCCATACTCAGATGTGCCCTTGAGATACCTCAGGACATGCTTTCCTGCCTTCCAAAAGAGCTTGGTAGGCTTAACCATCGCTTGACTAAGCTGGTTCACCGCATATCATATGTATGGTATTGTATTAACTAAATACATGAGCGAACATACCAACTGTCGGTAAACAGTGGCATCCACTACCTCTGCCGATGTAGCATCCTCTTTCCTCAAATTTCCTAGAAGAGGAGTATCCATGGAATTGCAGTCCTCCATGTGAAACTTACCAAGTATCTCCTAAGCATACTTGCCTTGAGACACAAATAGTTCACCTTCTCACTGCCATATTTCCAATCCAAGGAAATAATGAAGGAGGCCAAAATCCTTCATCTCAAACTCCTTTGCAAGATCTGCCTTGCATGAGTGTATCAACTGCTCATCACCCGTTAGTATTAAATCATCAACATAAAGAACAATTATTAGAAACTTACCCTCTGTTATCACCAAAATCGTACCTAATTGGATGCTGATCAGACAACTTCAATGTAACTATTTCAAACCAATCTTGTGACTGAGGCTTAGCCTCTTTAGCCTAAGAGGGCCCTCCCAAGGGTTAATGATATGGGACATAGATAGATGGCTAAATCTACTATTTGTGTTTTGGTTTAGGTTGAGAAGATGAATTCTTGCTACCATTTGGCTATGGAGTCAGTGATAGGGCTCTCAATAACAAAGGCTTTCCTTGTAGAAGTCGAGGCATGTATATACTTCAATGAAAGGGTAACACATTCAGGAAAATCCCAATAACTTGAAGTTCAAAGGAAGTCAGAGCATGTAAAACATGAATTCTGAGTAATGAGACATCAAGGCTATGGAAGAGAAACATTTCAAAGATAGGACATAAAACTCATTGAAAATACACTAAGAATCTCAGGTGAAGAAAAGTTGTATGTTACTGTATATATCAGTCAATCCAAAGCTTTACAAAGTGGTCTGCTTAGATAACATTTTCCAACCTGTAGGTTGAAACCAACATCAACATGTATACATTGGGCTTATGGAGTCAAATTAATATTAGAAAATCAGTGAATCTAATAGACATGGAAGTTGATGCATATAAGGGTTTTTAGTCATGAGACACACACTTGAAACATGTAAAAAACACAGTTAGTCCATTTATAAAGGAAGTCAGAGCATCTAAATATGAGTTCTGAGTAATATAGATGAAAACCACTGTAAATAAGATATATAAGAAACATTGAGAGGACAAGAAAACACTAAAAACCCCTTCTGAATCTCAAGTTGGTCAAGTAGAAACTCTCTGCATTAGCTAAAACAATCTTTTTACAATATGCACCAGTTTTGCCAAAAAGTCTCCAACCCATTGCTAATTCGACCTCTTGGCCTTTAATAGATCATTTACATCATAATATAAGATTCTCCACAGCTAGACACATCGAATTCCTATCTTTGACACCTATCTTAACCATAAAACATGGTATTTATTACAAAAACATCTGTAAACCTAATACATAGTCCTATTACAAATAGAATTAGAACTCTTTTAACTCTATTAAAAACAACTTTATCTAAACTTAATTACATAATTTGCCACCTATATTTCCATAAATTTGAATCCTGATGATGAGCTCCAACCTGTTATGACCATAATGCTTATGATGTTGATCTCCTGCAAACTAGGAAACTGCTCCTCTATTTTTTAGGCTTAGGATTCTTTTAGTTTCTTGAGACACTCTTGTTATAGCATCATTTTTCACCCTCATGTGATTCATGATTGTCTTTTTTGGCCTTGGGAACCCATTCCCACAGACTTGGATAAAAGTTCATAAAAAACAATGTTTAAAATCCCATACGCGGGTATGCCCAGACTTTTCTGCGTGTATACGCGAGTCCATATATATTTTTCCGCGTATGCCATTAAAATCATTAAAAAATATATAAAATTCCCTATTTTTGAGGCTGGGTTGATGGTTATTCCAGTAATTCAACCACCCCAGCCCGTGGCCAACTGTTTCCAACTGATTGAAACTACTTCGAGGGAGTATAAAAGCCCCTCATGTGCATGGCCTAAGGGAGAGAGAGAAATTATAGATATTATACTCTGTTGGAGCCCCAATTCAAGTCTGATTTCCCGTGCCTCCTGCACTTCCCAGATTTTCACAGGAAACCCTTGTTTCCTGGAGATGTTCATAAGTTTATATGTCATCTCGTGTGCACAAGTCTTGAAAGTATCCTAGCGAGGCAAGGGCGGGACGGATCCGGACGACAGTCTGTTCGAAGATCGTGGAAGGATTCATGTGATCTCTCCACCTTACTATCATTGTACATGCTGTTCGTAATGAAGAAGAACCATCTTGTTCCCGAACTCACGTGTTAATATCTTCTTGCATATGTGAAAAGATTATTAATTAAGAATTTATTATTGTTTATATGATGTTTCACATGGATTACACTGACATTTAGGAGAAATATATGCTGTACAACTAGATTTCTGTGCACGTTTCTTCTTGATTTTCAGGTTGAAGAGGAAGAAGGGTTGCTGGGGGTTTGGACCCCGCGGGATCTACATCAAACGTAGGACCTACGAGTGAGTTCTACTATCGATGTTATCTAGTTTTCAGTATACAAGTGTGGTTGTGTGAGTCCTTCTTGAATAGCGTGCCCTGATCTGTGGAGGTTTTGACCCAACGACCTCTAGGGAGTTATTTCCCGAAATAGAACTGGCGACTCCACTGGGGATCGCATTCTTGTGATTCCCCTGTTGGGTGGTTTCAGCTGTTTTAAAGGTTTCCAACAGTTTTAATCATTATTTCCAGTCCAGTTAGCTTTTTCTCAGTCAGACTAAAGACCTAGTTCTTTAGCCAGGCTTGATTATTTTTTATTTTTCATTATTTACCTTTCCATACGCGAGTTTTCCTCTACACAGTCATGTATACACGCAGTTTTTGTTAAAGGAAGTCACCTATACGCGGGTTTCCTTTGACATAGGCGCATATGCACGCTTGTTGAAAAGCTGATAAGTAGCGTATGCCTGGGAAAATTTTGAAATTTTTGATTTCTTGACTTTTTAGTCTTGTCTGCCTGTGGAGACCTGTTCTTGTAGTGTCTTTATAGTCTCTGGATTGTGTTGATAGTGGTTATTGGTATTTTTCTCTCTTGTTTGGTTGAAGACTAGCTTATTTGGCAAATCTTGTTTTGTAGTGCTTGCATTTCTGGTTCGAGTACCAAGATCTCTTTCTGGAGATTCTTGGTTGTTCTGCTTTATCAGGATAGAGAGCTTCTGCTTGTATGCTCTTTCCTCACTTTATGTTTTTCTTAGCACTTTAATTTTTGCCTACTTTTCGGTTAGTTTTCTTGATTTCATGTGACTAGGTCTTGTTGCAATTTTTGAAGAGTCATTTTTGGGTCTTTGAAGTTTTTTTTTGCTGCAAGATTGTGCTATTCTTCTGGGCTGAGTTGCTGAGTTTATTGTCTTCCTTTTTGCTCGTATAAATCTTGCTACTAGTTGGCACTATAAGATTTGGAGCATTTTGTTGAAGTTTTTACTTGAAATTCGGAGATTGTTTGGCTTGGTGATTGGATAGTTTTCTTGGTCTCTTTGAAGTCTTCTTTAATAAAATTCAAAAAGCTCAAAAACATTTTGTTTTGCCTTTGCTTTTGTTTTGGTTTCTTTTCATCTTTTGAAGCTTTGTTGAGATTTCTTGCCTTCGGTTTCTGATTTGATTTGGGAAGGGAATTTTCATTGGTTTCTTTCTCTTGTTTCGAGCATATTTTGGTGTCTTTATACCGAGAGTTTCTGATTTTTGGAACTAGCTTTGTGGACAACCAGAAAAGTGATAAAAATGAAGGATTCTTTGGAAATTTCTCTTTGCTTTGGTAGTTTTTGCATCTTGGAATTAGCATGCTCTTAGTAATTTGCATTAGGTGCACTTAAGCATTTAGTGTTTTTCATAATTTTTGCGAGTGTGAAGTTTGTTATCTGAAAAGAAAAGAAAAATATAGTCTCGTAGAACCCGTGTAGAAATTTATTTTCATTGAAAGGAAATTACTGCATTTGCATGTAGTTTGGTTTTCATTAATTTCTTTTCTGCGTCATAAAACACCACGAGTTTTATTTCCATATCCCCTTGACTTAATATAACAGCCAACTAAAATAAGCGCAATAATTTAAAAACAACTAGCAAGTTTTTTATTAAGTGTCATACACCAACTAGCTAGGTTGTAGGGCCTTGGATTAGGTGAGTGGAGAGTTAACTCTCCAAGGCCGCTCAAACTAAAACATAGAAGTTTATTAATTGAGCGAAATCCAACTCCGTCAGGTGGACCAGGAAAGCTCTCCTCTAGAGAGTCAAGCGCGAGGGGAAGTGAAGGCTGAGAAGAGAGATACCCCCTCTCTGATTTGCTGGATCTTGCCTCAAGACCGTTCCGCCCGACTTCTGACACGGATTGGTGCCCATAGTTGCCATTCCTAGGTTCCACACAGGTGACTGCGAGGGGGAATACCCGTGGTACCTGAGACAGACGTCGTATCACTTCCAGCAGTACTTCTGGGGGATGCCCTTGCGAAGCTTGGGTACTTGTGCCGGAAAAGGCTGTTGTTAGGAGGTCGGCGTAACTATTTCTGTTACCTCCGCTAGTAGGCTTGGGCCGTAATTATCCCAGACTACTTTCGGGAGGTCCTATTTTTCGCTTTCCCGTATTTTGGTGTCTGGTCCTAATCACCCAGAGCGGAAATAACTGAAGGCTGCTTGCTTGGTTGTATCCTAGGGATTTTTTGTAGTGAGTGCTCTTTGCTCCTAGCTTGCTTAGCTTTATACTTTTTTTGAGTCTAATTAAAATTTGTTAAAGTGGCTGATCAAGCACCTCGTCGATTGAGGAGAATCCGGGGGTTATCTCCCGAGAGTGCAGAGCCTTCTTCAAGAAGGCGTAGGAGTAACATAGCAGGTGAATATCACCTGGTGGTATCTGACGCAGTGGAGAGCGATCCTCCACAAGGGATTGAAGGTTTTGTAGTTAGTTCTGGTGTTGGTTCCGAGAGGAGTGTTCCGCTCACCTCGAGAGTCTTATTTCCGGGAGAGTTAGGAATAGAAGTAGAGGAAGTACCTGAGTCTCCTCAATCACTTCCATCTCCTCTTCCTCCTGATTATCTGTTTGTTGTTGAGTACATCGGACCTGAGTCTGCAAGACTAGAAGATCTTCCTTTTTATTCATACCTTTCGATGGCCACGACTGGGAACGCAGCTTCTGCTGTGAGTGCTGCAGGCATTCAGACTCCTGCTTTAGTTGAAGGAGGAGGCACTATTGCTATATCTTTGATTGCTTCTAGTACTGCTGTGTTTGGCTCTGGTTTCACCCAAGCACATGCTTCTCAATTTGGTCCCTTTTGTTTTGGAATGCCCACTAGTGGGATTCCTTCGTTTTCCTTTTCCACTGCTACAGCTGCATCTACACCCATGTCTTCCATGGCTAGTGGGTCAGCTTCTTTTCAAGGGTTCCCCTTCAGAACTGGGCATATTCCTAGTTCGAATCCTTCCTTAGGGTCTTTTCCTTTTACTTCTCAGACTCAGAGTTTTAACCCTTGGTCTGGAGGTCAGAGTTCGACTACCTTTATAGGTTGGAACCCTGTATTTACAACAGTGGGGGATGGAAATCAGTTTCTCACTGGTTAAAAAGGGAATGTGTCTTTCCCTTCGTCAAGTGCTTATCAGGCCTTTTCCCCTCTTTCTAATTCTTGGAACCCATATCAGGGAGTTTCGTCTTTATTCACTACTTTGAGGGGTAGAACTGGTTCGGTTTATGGTAACTCTACATTGGGAGGGGGTCCTTCTCCAAATGCTGGGTCCTATGGCCCAACATTTTCTACGAGTTCTTTCTAGAAACCTGGTGCCTCATCAAATCCAGGTTATTATTTTTAGAATGTTGGGAATTCATCCCACCAAGGATGGAATCCTCAAGCTCCTCCTCATTTACCTTTTCTCGCAACGTTGAACTTGCCAGATTTGTCGAAATTGAAAAATTATCCAATCCGATATAGTCCGGGGTGGCCTCCGGTTCCTACCAATCTACCTTCAGACATTCCAAAGTTTGAAGGAAAGAATGGTGAGGACCCAACTAATCATATCACCACTTTCCATTTATGGTGTTCATCTAACTCCCTGATCGAGGATTCGATTAGGTTGAGGTTGTTTCAACGCACCTTGACTGGAAACGCTGCCAAGTGGTATATTGAGTTAACTGGGGGCAGTTTTGCTACTTTTGGAGATCTGGCTACTATATTTCTAAATCATTTCCAGTTGTCTGTCCGTTATGATGCCGGGACTGAACTCCTAGCTAATTTTAAGCAAGATGATGCAACCCACATTTCTAATCATATTCAAGAATGGCAGAGAAGGAAGAGGCTTATCAAAGCTTATATTCCGGGAGAATTTCTTTTGGAATGGTTTTTGAAATCTCTGCAGGCAGATATTTCTAAGGATGTATCCCTCTCAGGGGTATTTTCTGAGGAGCAGGCTATTTTTAGGGCCCAACAGCTTGAATTGATATATTCTCAGTCTGGTGTCCTTCATAAATATTTGCCTAATGCTCCTCGCTCCAAATTAGACATATCCAAGACTAAACCTAGTCCTCATAGTGACGGACTTATCGGGTCGATCAATAGTGGTGCAGCTAACCTGCTTAGTCAATTGCAGCAGTTGTCTATAAAATATTCTTCTTCTGGTCAGGCTGTGCCTGCCGAGTCATCACCTTCTCAATCTTTGTTGGTGAATGTCGTTCAGAATTCTAACCCTAAAGAAAATCAACAATCCGAAGGGAAGAAGAAGGGACGGAACAATAATAAGAAAAAGGGAAAGAATGGGAAGGGTAATGCAAATAAATCCAACGAGCATGTTGGTGAGGGTCCAAAGGATAAAAAGAAAGTGAAGTTTCCGTGCAAGTTATGTGCTGGAGACCATCTTACTCACCTTTGCCCTAAAATTCAGGATGTGCAGTGCTTGTTAGCTCAGCAGGGTTCTTCTAGTTCCCAGGCTGTGTTGACAAACCCTTTTCCCCAAGGGCAACAGCTAGTTGTTGGCGCAAATCAAAATACTGGGGCTTCCTCTGGGGGCACCCAGGAAGGGGAAACTCCATCAAACATATACATGATGAGTGCTCATGTGGATGTCGCCACGAGATCCCGTGATTATGGCGAAGATGAGTCTTCGAAAGCCAAGGGTGCTCCCGATGCTACTGAGCCGCTTCACATCACGAAGCCTACTGTTGAGCCTATACCTCGGATGCCCAAAGCATCTACTAAGCGTACGACGATTAATCCAAATGCTAGGGCTGCCCAGAACTACTCTATTGTAGAAGATCTGGCACAGAGTCCTTATGCCATGTCGGCTCTTGAGGTGCTCCAGTCTTGTCCGGCTCAGCGCAGTGCTTTGCTCACTGCTATTGGGGCTGTCGATCCAAAGAACTCTCTTATGATTACATTCGATATGTCTAATTTTAAAAAGAGACTCCCCCATCATATGGCTTTCCATATCAAATCGTCGTTCTGGAAATTCAATATCTTTCGGACGGTCATTGATGAGGGTGCTTCCACATGCGTGATGTCTCTCGCATGTTGGAAGGGAATTGGATCTCCCGCAGCTGTTCAATCTGCTACTCTTCTGACTGCGTTTGATGGTCATTCTCACAGACCCCATGGTATTGTCCCAGCTTTACCCATCTGTGCTGGGGGCAAAACTGTAAATATAGAGGTTGAGATAGTTGATGCAAGCTTGGACTACAACCTTCTGTTGGGGTGAAACTGGATTTATGAGATGGATGCCATTGCATCCTCATTATTTTGGATTATTTGTTTCCCTCACGAAGGGAGGATTGTTACAGTGAATCAGCTGGACTGTTCTCCTTTAGACCCGAATGCATCTACTGACTCAACTATTCCAAAGTTGGATAATACCAAGTCGCCTATTGAGAATTTAGGGATTGGAATGTATTCTTCTTTGATGGGTACTTTTGATATTCCACCTCCTACCGTTCATATAAATGCAATTTCATCCTCCAGGGCTCCTCTTCGAAGAGAGTTCTTCAGAACTCATTATTTTTCGGATCCTTGGACCTTGCCTTCCCCTACCTCCACATTAGCGGAAGGTCAAGTGGGTGGAATGGCATTTCCGATGTCTGCAGCTGAGATTGCTTATCAATCTATTGTTGACTCTGCAGAGTCCATTCCAGCTCCTCTTTCTCCGGATGAGTTGGATGGAGATGTGGCTCCGGCTTGGACACTTAGTTCTTCTTCTGCCCAGGATTGCCTTGATACCACTCTTCCATCTGAAGAGGCCATCTTGGAAGCTATGACTGGTATAGATAGACCATGGGATGATTTGCATCATCGGTCTTACTTTTTACCTGATTTGAGCGAAGTTGAATCAAGTTTTCCAAGTCCTTTGTCTCCTGGTCCTATTCACCCAGTCCTGAACCCTTTAGCACCAACATAGGTATATGCTGAAGGGAACATGGCTGTGATTTCTCCAACTATCCCGGTGAACATTTCCAGGGATCCCAATGTTATAGAGAATGTCTTCATCGGAGCTGAATGTTCCCCTGAAGAGATTCAGATTTACACCAATCTCTTTAAAGAGTTTAGGGATGTATTCGCTTGGTCTTATGAGGAAATTCCTGGTATAGATCCATCTATTGTCCAGCATGAGATCAAGACTTACAAAAATACTAAGCCTATGAGGCAAAAAATTCGTCCGGTCAATCCTAGGAAGGCTGCAGCTATCAAAGCCGAGGTAGAGAAGTTGCTTAAGGTGGGATTTATTTTCCCTGTTCCTTTGACAGAGTGGGTTTCGAACCCTGTTCCCGTAGATAAAAAACAAGGAACAATTCGAGTTTGCATTGATTTGAGAGACCTTAATAAAGCATGTCCGAAAGATAATTACCCCACACCATTTATAGATCAGATTATTTATGAGTGTGCTGGTAATGATATTTTCTCCTTCATGGACGGTTTCTCCGGATATAATTAAATTACTATCCATCCTGAAGATCAGCATAAGACTGCCTTTATTTGTCCCTGGGGTACCTTTGCCTACAAGAATATGCCTTTTGGTCTTAAAAATGCTGGAGCTACATTTCAGCGGGCCATGTAATATGCCTTCCACGACATCAAACATATTATCGAGGCATACTTGGATGATTTAGCTGCTCGTTCTCGAAAGAGAATTGATCATCCAACTCACCTCCGTCAAGTATTTGAACGATGTCGTTTCTACAAGATTAGGTTGAATCTGAAAAAGTGTGTTTTCGCGGTCACATCCGGTCGGTTATTGGGATTTATAGTGTCTAGGGTAGATCCCTTCAAGGTTGAGGCAATACTTCGGTTGCCTCCCCCGTCGTCTATTCGTCAACTTAAAAGTCTACAAGGAAAAGCTAATTTTCTTCGGAGATTTATCGTAAATTATGCTGAAGTTACCAAAGGATTTATGAGATTGTTGAAGAAGGGAGTTCCATTCTTTTGGGATGACTTCGTTCAACACTCATTCGATGCTTTGAAAAAAGCATTGACCTCTGCTCCTTTATTGAGTCCACTTGATTATAGCAGGGATTTCCTTTTGTATCTTGCAGCAGCAGAATCTACCATTGGTATGGTTCTGGTTCAGGAGGACGATGCTCTTGCAGAGCATGTTATATACTATCTTAGTCGAGGCTTGGTAGGACTTGAACTCCGATATACTCTGATAGAGAAGCTAGCTTTAGCAGCTGTTCATGCTGTGCAGCGACTCAAGCATTACATTCTTCTACGAAAAACTTATGTTTTGGCAGCAACCAATCCATTTCAGTTTGTTCTCAGTAGGCGAGTGATTGGGGGAAAATACAATAGACGGATTGTGATTTTGCAGGAATTTGATCTTGAGTTTATGTCTGCCAAGTCCAAGAAATCATTGGTTTTCACGGAATTAATCTCTGAGTTGCCCTGTGGAGAAGAGATAGTCTATGATGAATCCTTCCCGGATGAACATTTGTTTCTTATCTCTCCACAGGATCCTTGGTATGGAGATATCATTGTGTATCTTCAGACTGCGAGGTTTCCCTCTAATTTTTCGAAAGATGAGCGTCGTAAGTTGCGTCACTTGGCTAAAAATTATTTGATTATTGGTGATGCTTTATAACGTCGAGGGGTTGATTCAATCCTGAGACGTTGCTTAACTCTCGAAGAAGCTGAGGCTGTGCTGAATGATTGCCACAGTGGATCTTGTGGTGGTCATTTATCTGGGCTTGCTACAGCCCAAAAAATCTTGCATGCTGGATACTTTTGGCCTTCAATTTTCAAAGATTGTGTGAAATCGGTCAAAAAGTGTCATCCGTGTCAAGTCTATACTCAAAAAATGCACGCTCATCCAGCTCTGCTTTTTCCAGTCATTACTGTTGGTCCCTTTACAAAGTGGGGTATTGATTATACTACTTGTAACCCACCTTCAGCTAAAGGTCACAAGTACATTATTGTAGCAGTAGACTACTTTACGAAGTGGGTCGAAGCTATGCCTACTTTTGGGAATGATGGTGAGACAACAGCTCTGTTTCTTTTCAACCAGGTGATTGCTCGTTTTGGTATTCCTAGAGAGATTGTCACTGATCATGACAGTCGTTTTCAGAATAGCATGATGGCTGAGTTGGCTCTAAAATTAGGTTTATGGCAGGAGCATTCATCTCCGTATTATCCTCAGCCAATGGGCAAGTGGAAGCCGTGAACAAATCCTTGAAGACTATTCTTCAAAGGAAGATTAATAAAGCTCGATCCAACTAGCATATCATGCTGTATCCTGCACTTTGGGCATACAGGACGTCAGTGAAAACTGCAACTGGCTTTACTCCTTTTCAACTAGTTTACGGGCTGGAATTCGTATTTCCCATTGAATGTGAGATTCCTTCTCTTAAGTTAGCTGTTGAGCTTCTTCTTGACACTTCTAGTCTTGAAGAATGCCTCCTTCATTTGGAACATCTTGATGAGCAGCGTCGAGATGCTGCCACGATGAATGAGGCACATAAGAAACGAGTCAAAGTTCAGTACGATAAGGCGGTCAAAGCCAGGGTTTTCTCGGAAGGCGACCTTGTTTTGGTCTATGCCCAAGAGAAGGATGCCTTGGGGGCAGGAAAATTTAAGTCTATGTGGTATGGCCCCTTCATTGTTAAAAAATTCCTTAAAAAAGGAGCATATACCTTGGTTCATTTTGAAGGAAATGAGTTGTCGAAGCCCAGAAATGGGCTCTATTTGAAAAAGTATTATGCCTAGGCTTCGGCCTAGCATTTTCCTTTTGTAAATAGTAGTTTTGTTTTGTACATATCTGGTTTTTTTTGGTCTTGGATGTGATGGTGATGTTTTTGATCTGCTTTGGCAGGTTGTGTCGAATGTCATGAGTCATTATGGGTTCGCTGATGGTGCTAGTAGACACACCCAGAACTTGGCTTCCGTGGCTTGGGTGCTTCATCGTCCATCCGGTCAGTTGTTAGTGTCAAGAGGAGTCTGCATTGGTCCTGCTTCCAATAATATAGCATAATACACTGTAGTTATTTATCTACTCTCGGAGGCAATATCTTTGGGTGTTGATTCGTTAGTAGTTTTCTTGGACTCCCAGCTAGTGGTGTCGCAGTTGAACAATACTTATCGAGTTCGAGATCCATTTTTACTCCGGTTGTTTTTGAGGGTACGTTTGTTACAAAGATCATTCCAATTTTTAACATTTATTCATATTCCTCGAGTTGAAAATTGGATGGCAGACTCATTAGCTAATCAAGAAATTGATTGGCATATTAATCATTCAATACATTAAAATTTAATCATCAAAAACATCATACATTTTTTTGTTACATCACATCATAAATCACTGTATATATATCATCAGAATGTTCAAAAAACTATACAAAATTTGGATCCATAAGTCATACAAAAAATTAGGGCTTATGCCCGATCATGTTCAGTATCAAAAAAATATATAGTCATCTGGTAATCATATCTATCTACTCCTGTGGGCCCTGCCCAAAATTCGTGTTCCTATAGAACACAACTGCAGTAGCGACTCGGCAGAATAACTGCACCCAGTCACGTGGTACTCCCACCACCCGTCTCTGGATGGCCTCAGGCGGATCTTCCACTGCAGCCATAGGTACTTGGCGAGTTAACCCCTCGAAGTTCCTCTGTACAGCGTGGAGGGTCATGTCTGGGTCTACTGTATCCGCCTCGCTCTGCGGCGCTTATGTCGTGGGTAACCCTCAGGACGGACTGGTCCAACATCTGTATCATGATCATTATAATATCGTAAGTCATTTGGAATCCAATCAAAAACATGTTTTGGTTTCACATTTTTCACATATATTGAAAAAATCCAAAAAATCACATAATTAAAAAATTGCAATTTTACCAATTGTGCCCCATGCTGCGCCAGGTGGAAGGACGAGGTCTAGGTCACCGTGGAAATCCATCCCGGCATAGGGGTAGTCCTCCACTGCTATGACTTGTTCTGCCCACCATTGGAAGAAATCGTCATCCCAAGTGGTTCAGGGAACTTCACTTCCCCCCAGTCTCTTCATCAAATCTGCCCATCGGGCAATTATTGGGTCTCTTGGGCTACTGATTGAAGAGATCACTTTGGGTCGAAGCCCAGGAATCTTCTCAAAGAAGAATGTCATCAAGATCGTACCATATCTGAAATGTTTTTTCTTTGCTTTCCGGATGGAAGTCAGTTGTTGTTTCATGTTCATTAGTAGAGCTGTGCACCAATAATATAGATGAACTAAGCATTCTACTGCTATGCTCATCTGCATCCTGGAGGCCTGATGTAGGGAAGAAGATCCTGCTACCCTGCCAATGGTGAACAGGAGAATTTTCATGTGAAAATCTCTTAAGTCTTTTATTGCAATTTGGGTCCCTACTTTCTTGGACCCCTCTATATAGTAGACGTGGACATAATCATCCACTGTGAGCCCTCCCAAATGCTTACCGTGCAAATCTACTGGGTCCCCCCTCTAGGAGAGTCCAGTAATGAAATAGATGTCTTCTACCTCTATATGTATGGGAATTTGATCTATTATGAAGAAATCCTCTTCCGGTTCCCAATAATTTACTAGCATTTCGAGCAACCGGACATTACTCTTCATATTTGGCATTTTGAAAAATTTGAGCAATCCACAATTTCGAAGGACATTGAGCGACTGTTGGTCTTGCATAACTTCATTGTCAATAGCACTGTGCTCACGTTCCCTCCAAGATATAGTCATCTTGAGAAAAATCATTAATTCGTTCATTAGAATCAATTTTTTACATTTCGGGTTATGCATACGCGACTTACCCTGTACACAGTCGCGTATATACGCGACTTGGTCATTATAAACCTGCGTATGCGTAGAGCCGCAATTTAAAACAAATATTTCTACGGTGAAATTCCTGAATTTTAAACTTATGAACGGACAAAATTGATAAAAAAGATGGATTAAGAGCTTACCTGACTAGTTTGGTGAAGTTTGACGGTTGATTGCTCCTGTTTTGACGAAAGAGGTTTTTTCTCCAGAGCTCTTTTTCCCAAATCAGCAAGTAACAATGAACCAAATATGAGGTAACTTGTCTATTTATGCCCAAAAAATTGAAAATTTTTACAAAAACTTGTTATGCTTATTTTTTCAATCTATCTTAAGTTGCATAACCCGGATGCTTGGAAGTGCCCAGATTGGTATATTTTCAGGTACATTTTGATGAAATTGAGATTTTTCTGGTTTTTTATCCATGACAGCTGACTCGTCATGGAAGGTATATGATATTCACTGGCATATAGGGTAGGAAATCCACTTTTCGTTGCATTTTGCATACTAGCCTCCATTCTGATCACTTGCCATAGTGTCGATCCCATCAGGTCATGAGTATTTCACCCATTTCAGTCGCTGATTTTTAAATCATGACTTGGTGTTAGAGCCTTCCTTTACATGGGCTTCCTAGTTAGTTCCTCGCTATCACTTGTTGCCCATGCTACATTTTATGTAGGCTCGGGAGTCCTCTTTAGCCCTGCCATGACTTATGTGTTGAAGCTTCATTCTTCTTCTTCTTCACTATCATTATTCTGGCTATTACCCTAGAGGCTCCCTGGTGTTGTTGAGTTGTATTACTGCATTGCATATTGGCTACTTGTTTATCCTGGCCTTTAGCCGACTTCATTTGGACTCGATGTTTAAGCCATATTTTGACCTTGACTGTCTGTACAAGTTAACCGTTGCATGCGCTTAGCTATCGCGACTTGACACACTTTTTATCCATGGATGGAACATTCCTTTGAGTATCGCTGACTAGTTTCCGCCACCTTGCATTGAGCATAGGATCGTTCCTATCCCAGGAACTAGTGCATCTGTTTCTTGATACTTGTTATATCCATTGTAACATAGCATTATTTTATTCCTTTTCAGGCTTATTATATGAAAAAGACAAAAAAAATCAAATATAACAAAAAGAGCGGGAACGGGATGTTACTTCGTAATTTGATGGTAGTACAGTGTCAGTTTTTCGTCCTTGAACAAAGCACATATACTTATATATTTCCTTCATTTGGGATGGTTTTAGTTTTTACCTAGGTTCAACCTTTTCCTTGTTTCACTGGTCAGTCCTCCCCCGATTGGTTATCTCTTCCAATCATATGGAGAGTTTGTTTTTGCCTCCTGCATAATAGACTTATACAGTGTCACTTTTTACTGCCATTGTCATCACGAGTCGTGATTTTTTTCAAGGGAAGTCTAACCAGGGTCGGCCATTCTGCGGTGTCTCTTGACTCATTATTCAGTCGGTCTACCCGGTCTTGTCAGTATCTTGTTCTATCACATTTGATGTTTTGGTCTTCTGATCGTGCTGGTTTGAGAAGGTCGCCATTGACTTCTTGCCGACGGGTTTGTCTCTTATCGACTACGACATATTTCTCTAAGAGCAAACCTAGAGCCGCACCCTGGCCCTATTTCTATTATTGATAGGTGACCTTGTGCTCAACATTTGATCATCATTATGGGTCTTTGACTGAGTGGTTTTCCTTGTGTTCAACGCCAGCATACATTATCACACTTGGGATTCGTGCAGTACCTTGATTTCCATTTGACCCTATCGGTGGATATCTCGCCTTTGTGTCAACTTTCATTATTGGTTGGTTCAGAGGGTTTCTTCCATGCGCTAGCTTCATCTTGTGCATGTCGGAAACGTACTTCGGTTTTGGTTCCGTCACTCTGCTTCGTCCGATTCCTTCCAAATTTCTGCCTGCGGGTTACACTCACGCTGGACTGATGTGGGATGCCTTAATGCCTTCCTTCCAGCAGATCTTTTCTCATCGACTCTGACTCATTGCTCTGGGAATAAGGTCTAGAGTCTTTTTTAAGTACCTTAGGGTTTGCAGTCATCAGTGGCAGACTCTTCGCTATCGACAGTGGGGATTCATCATTGCCTCCTAATTGGTAGATTCTTCCAAGTGTTCGACTTCAACTCATTCATTCGCACTTGTTAGATTGTACTGGGGCACCTTGACACTCATTTTCATTATTGGTGGGTTGTCTCGTGTTGGTTAACGGTATACATTATTGACCGGTAATCCAATGATTTCTCACATGGTCGACTTCATCTCATTTATTCCCATTGTGTAGAATTGTGCCATCGAGATCGGTAAAGACCTCAGGTTGCATCAACATCTTTCGGTTCACTTTGATAGTCCATTCAGTTTCTGCCAGTGATTCCATCCACCCTTTTATGTTGCAGTTCAGTACAACAGCATCTTATATGTTGGCTCCCGAGTTGCGTGATTGTACTATGTGTTCCACCTCTTATGATTTGGTACTTGGAGATTCAATTACTTTTGTGATCAGACATCTATTTTCAACACTATGCATCAGTTTGATATATGTGATACTTGGACATTGATTCCGACTTGTACTTCCAGGCCATGCTCAGATGATTCATTGTGTACATTCAGTTCAGCTATACTTGTATACATTCTGGATCTATTTTGTATTTTCTATATGGATTTATTTTTTACTGAGCATGGGTATGCCCACCTTAGACATGAGTTGACTCTCTATTTTCTTTCATTGGTTTTTGGCAGGCTGAAATCTGGTGAAGTCCTCTCTTGTCCTCGCGAAGTTCTTTCTATGCACATAATACATTTCGGCCATCATGCACCCCTTCTAACCTCATATATTAGGGGGCATCTGTTATAACATCATTTTTCACCCTCATGTGATTCATGATTGTCTTTTTTGGCCTTGGGCACCCATTCCCACAGACTTGGATAAAAGTTCATAAAAAACAGTGTTTAAAATCCCATACGCGGGTATGCCCAAAATTTTCCGCGTGTATACGCGAGTCCATATATACTTTTCCGCGTATGCCATTAAAATCATTAAAAATATATATAAAATTCCCTATTTTCAAGGTTGGGTTGATGGTTATTCCAGTAATTCAACCACCCCAGCCCATGGCCAACTGTTTCCAACTGATTGAAACTACTTTGAGGGAGTATAAAATCCCCTCATGTGCATGGCCTAAGGGAGAGAGAGAAATTATAGATATTATACTCTGTTGGAGCCCCAATTCAAGTCTGATTTCCCGTGCCTCCTGCACTTCCCAAATTTTCACAGGAAACCCTTGTTTCCTGGAGATGTTCATCAGTTTATATGTCATCTCGTGTGCAAAAGTCTTGAAATTATCCTAGCAAGGCAAGGGCGGACCGGATTCGGACGACGGTCTGTTCGAAGATCGTGGAAGGATTCAGGTGATCTCTCCACCTTATTATCATTGTACATGCTGTTTGTAATGAAGAAGAACCATCTTGTTCCCGAATTCATGTGTTAATATTTGCTTGCATATGTGAAAAGATTATTAATTAAGCATTTATTATTGTTTATATGATGTTTCACATGGATTACACTGACATTTAGGAGAAATATATGATGTAAAACTAGATTTCCGTGCACGTTTCTTCTTGATTTTCAGGTTGAAGAGGAAGAAGGGTTGCTGGGGGTTTGGACCCCGCGGGATCTACATCAAACGTAGGACCTACGGGTGAGTTCTACTATCGATGTTATCTAGTTTTCAGTATACAAGTGTGGTTGTGTGAGTCCTTCTTGAATAGCGTGCCCTGATCTGTGGAGGTTTTGACCCAATGACCTCTAGGGATTTATTTCCCGAAACAACTCTGACCACTATTAACCCATAACTTTGAGGCTATTTACTGTCATGAGCATGAATAGAATATGTCCAAAATCATCCCCTCATGCCAGCTGTGTAAAATGAACTTCTAACTTCTCAAAATAGTGAAAACAGACCTGCGCTACAAAAGTAGCACAATTTCGTAACGCTTTTCGTAGCGTAGCCTTTTTAACCTTTTATCTTCAAAATTTTGGCTTCTTCTTTTCAGATTTATCTTCATTATCACTTAACACATCTTCCCTAGCAATTTTAGGTCTTCATACACATATTTTCCCTTCCAATATTTAAGAGAGAGAGTGAAAAAGCATGCTACAATAGTTTCGTAGCGCTTTTCACTGATTTTGCACTCTGTACGCTATGAAACTGTTGAGTGAGAAGTTTTTAGCTAGATTTATTCAAAATTTAAAACAAAATGTGCCAAGACTGCAAAATACCACTGGTTTCATGAAAAAAAATAGTCATATGAACTGAAAACAGAGTCATTCCAGCCTTTATAATTTCTTAACTTCTTGTAGATTTCTCCTGTTTTTATTTGAAAAATAGGTCTTGAGAAAGAGCTTATATCTCTTACTCCATGATTTATTTTGAGAAAATGAAGGAGGTTTTTGTAGAACATGATGTATTGAATAAAAAAATATCTTTTTTTTTTGAAACACATCTCCTGCTATCCATAAACTGCCTTTGAAACATGTGTAAAACAGGAAAACTTTGTTTCTGAAAATAGGGCTTCAATGAAATCCTTTTATCTCCCAACTGATAATACCTGTGAGAAAATTGAGAGAGGTTTTTGTAGCTAGAAGTGTGATTAAGACAAACCTCTTTCATAATTCCAAAATACGTTTAAATTTGGCCAAAAAATGAACTTGAAGTGGACTGCTAAACAGTCATGTACAAGACATTTTGTAAAAGAAGTTTCGTATCAGATTTTAATGTATCAATTTCTCCCACCACCTAATTAATTTGAGGAAACGGAAAGAGTTTTTTGTAGCTAGTTCTGTTAGGGAGAAAACATCTTTCATTTTTCCTAAATTAGTTTTCAGTTATTCAGAAACCGCCTTGGAAGTTGACTGCTGAAAACCAGAAAACAAAGTTTTTGCGTCATATTGCGCTACGAAAAGACAATGCTTTCGTAGTGCAAAATGACATTTTTGAACTAGTGGCACTATGAAAGTAAGGTTTCTTAGCTAATTGGCCAGTTTTTATGAAAAACTTAGGGAAATGAAATGAATGATGAAATGATGAATGACTTGACATAAAAAACCTTTAAAATGGATTTGTTTAACACTAAGGAAGGTTCAAACCTAAAAATCTAATACTCCCTTTTGGTCAAATTCATGAAATGACTCCTAAGACCCTATTTTTACCCATGATCAAAAACAAACTTGAAACAATGAATTTTTGAGAATTTTTGAGTGATAACACCCTCCATCACAATTTGGTATAGGTTTGCATCTGCCTCACTCTTGGTGAAGCCAAGTCTGGTGAAATAGATGTCGATCTGAGTTTACCAAGCACGTGGTGCTTGATTCAACCCATACAATGCTCTTTTGAGTCTGCACACATGCGACTTGCTGCTGAAGATCTCAAATCCTTTAGGCTTCTCAATGTACACCTCTTCCTCAATGATCCCATTAAGGAACACAATCTTCACATCCATCTGATGAATGTGCCAACCCATCTGCGCTGAGAGAGAAAGGGTGGTCCTTATGGAAGAATACCGTGTGACAAGTGCAAAGGTTTCTTCATAATCAATCCCCTCGATCTGTGAGAAGCCACGGGAAACAAATCTTGCCTTATAATTCACAACACTCCCATCAGCAGCTTGATTTACCTTGTAGATCCATCTTGAACCTACCACTGATTTACCCACTTGCCTTGGAACAATCTCCCAAGCACTGTTTTTGACAATGGAGTCATAATCCTCCACTATGGAATCTACCCATGTGGCATCTTGCGCTGCTTCTTCAAAAGAAGATGGATCTGTCATGATACACTTGCTCATCAGAGCCATGTATTTAGTAAATCGGTTAGGTTACTATCTCTGTCTGCGTTGTGACATAGAGACTCCTACATTTTGTGCTGCATCAAGCTTCAGTCTCTCAAATTTTGTGGTACGCTTTCTGCCTGTTCCGATGTTTGGTTCTAGATGAGTGGAATCCTACACTCCATGAATCTCCTCCTGTGGCTGATCCACATCTAGAGGCTCATATTTGGGAGCAGGTAGCTCTCCCTCTGCATGCAAGTGTAGCTCCCTCTCAAGCGACAACTTCATGGCCTTCACCTCATTGAATTTTATATCCCGTCGCACCACAGTCATTCAACTGTTTGGAAAATACACATGATAATTATGGGGTGTTTCTGTGTGCCCCACAAATATCCCAACTTCTGTAGTTGGCTCCAACTTCTTCCTAGCATCCTTTGTCACATGAATGTAAACATATGTGCCAAAAATATTCAAATGAGAAATATCAGGCTTCTTACCAGTAAAAGCTTCTTCAGGTGTACTCATGCCAAGTACTCTATGAGGACAACGGTTTTGTACATAAACCGCAGTGTTGCATGCTTCCGCCCACAAGTGCATTGGTAGGCCCTGGTCATGTAGCATAACTCGTGCAACACCCACGATCGTTCTGTTATTCCTCTCTGTGACCCCATTCTGTTGTGGGTTATGCGGGATTATGTGTTCTCTTCAAATTCCTTCTTTGCTATAGAATTATTTGAATTCGTTCAAGATATATTCACCATCATTATCGCTCCATAGATCCTTCAATTGCTTCCCCGACTCCTTCTCCACCAATGCTTTAAACTCACAGAACTTTGAGAATGTTTCACTCTTCTTTTGCATGAAGAAGATCCAACATCTACGAGAATAGTCATCAACAAAAATAACATAATACCTCTGTTTTTATGTTGAAGCAACTGAGAAAGGTCCACACACGTCTGTGTGAATTCTCTCCAGGATCCCCAAAGCACGGCTCTCCTTCTCATGAAAGGTGGTCTTCACAAACTTACCCATAGTACATCCCTTGCAATGATCTGACTGTGCAAGAGTACCCTTGGGAAGTCCAGTAGAAATCTACTGCAAAATCTTCAAGGCACCATGGTGAAGATGGCCCAATCTCCTGTGCCATAATTCGCCTTGATCCCGGCTCACCACTTCTTCTAATTTTCCCATCATTGCAACACAACCATCTACCTCGAGCTTGTAGAGATTCTTAACTCGAATCCCTATCCTTTTGGTTTGACCTGTTAGGGATCTGTAATTTTAGCAGATTGGTAAGACTAAAACTGCAGAAGCAACATCGTTTCAACCAACTTTGGGATTCTAGGATCTAGCCCTCCTGAATCCGGAGAGGGATCTCTCCAACTCTATGCATGCTGTTCTTTATAAGAGAATATGAAACACAGTGAAGACAGAAACAAAATAACAAGTAACAATTAGAGAAAAATCACCGTCAACATAGACCAGGATCCCATAAATCAGCTTATATTGATGCTCCAAACCAGTTACAGCTTTAAGTCCAGTGCTTTAGGTTAGCAACCATCTGCACATCTCAACCTAACCTATCTATCACCAGCAGAGCTCCAAGAGCCAGTGAATACTATGTAGAATCAGAAGTTTAAGCTCAAGTGTATATCAAATTTCTACAACCAACCCCTCACTCATCTTCTGCAGAAGTATTTATAGAAGGATGAGGAGGTGAGATCTGATAAAAGATATAAATTACAATTAATACAGACTTAAATGGTTTCTGGGCCTTTGAGGGGCTCAATGAAGAAACTTACATACATATCCTCTGTATTAAATGTTTTTACATAAATATTGAGCTCTGTAGTAGCTTTTGTTGACCATTGAGGCACTGTGTGGTGTCGAAGTAACTCTGCAGACATTCTTTGCATTGAAGTTCCCGGCGGAAACAACTCTTCGGCTGCGCTGAGGCAAATATTTTAATTCGATCAATAACTTCGGCCTCTGATTGAGTACTTTGAGGAACAGGTGGCACTTATGGTAGCTGAGGAATCAATTTGCCTTAGGATGTGGTGGTGGAGGCCTTTCTGTCGGTTAAAACCCTTTAGATTTTCTTCTTTCACTGTGTTTTAATTGGGATTAGGCTTTTGATAATTGTTCTTAGCCGTAATCCCCGCAAATATATCCTTTAATGCTCTGTTCTGGTAAATTCTGGCCTTATGCACTAATACTCTTTCATTGTGCTCGATCCATGGTTTTTGCTGATAAGCAGGGCTGCGTAAGGGCGATGTGGCATCAATGCCTAAAGAAACACTGATAAAACGTGTTTTTAACACCCTGCGATGGATTTACTTTGGCGAATCGAAGGCAAGAATATCGTCATCTTCTGCCTTCGAATATTCCTCAAAAATGACGAGAAAACCTCGAAACCCTGCAAAATACAAAAAATGTTATAAAATCCATGCATATGTAGGTTGTATGCTTCAAAGGACGTGTGGAGGGAGCGTGGTTGTTGGATGGCATCATCCAACGGTCGAGATTAATCGGGAGAGATCATGGAATGGGCAGAAGAATATTGTATCTGAGCCATCGATCGCATAGAGATCGACGGTCAGGAGCGGAGGTTGAAAGTCAAACGGAGGAAACAGGGCGATGGAATGTGGATCGTCGATCTGTAGATCAGATCGATGGCAGAGGTTGATTAAATGCCGCGCCGGGACCACGTTAAGTGTCGGGCATCTTCGGTGAGCGATAGCCATTGGATGGGCGGATTCAGATCAGATGGTCCATGGAAATATTGCTGGGCATCCATGTTCGAACGATAACGCGTGATGGATGGCGGTTTTCCAAACAGTGCTCAGGACGCGTGTCACGCGATGTATGGAATCGCTGGCGATCGGGGGAAAAAAACTTTTCGCCCAAGGGCGGTGCGATGGATACCGCCGATTTCGAGCAATCGGCCTATGGACGGTGGGGACCACGTGAGACGAACTCCGCACCGTCCGATCTGTAGATTAGATCGACGGTGCGGAATAGTTTAAAAAGGGTACCGGCGAAAAAATGTAAAATAATTTAAAACCCAAGGTTTAAATTAAAACAAAGGTTTTAAGAGGGGCGGGGCGAAAAAATATATAATAAAAAGGTATGGTGCCCGACTGCAGGGCCGCGGGTGCATGGGAAGTGATGTGCCCGAGGGTTAATGGGTAAAGGGGTTTAGGACTTAGCCTGGGGGGCTTAAGACCATAGTAAATAAAACCTTATTTTTATGAAATTTTTAAATGTTTTCAATGGATTTGGGGGTTTCGGTAAAGGTTAAAGAGGGAGTCTTTAACGTTGTGAAAGTGATTTTCATGAGTGGAAGAAGAGAACTCATGATAAACAAAGGAGTCTTATGGAGAAATAGGGAAACAAATGAAGGCTAGTTTTGTAGTGGGAGGAGGAAAAAGGGCCTTTGCAGCAGTAATCTGGCTTGGAAATCAGAAAGATTTCTAAGTGTAAAATGGGAATATCAGTGAAGTTTTGGACAGAGGAAAGGCAGGAGGCCTTCAGGAGTCTTCAAGAGCCAACAATTTTTAGTAAGAAAAATTGTTTTTTGAAGGCTCAAAAATAGATTTAGCCACCTTTTGGGATAATCAAATTTTACAGGTGGCTAACAGTGGCTCCACTTGGGGATGGTGCCTTCTTGAAGGCATCAAGAACTTCAGACTTGGATTCTCTGGGAGGTTGACCTGTGCCTCATCCATTTTATTGCTGTTTTTTGTTGGATGATCTTGCTTTGCTCTGGAAACATAATAGCAGTCATGAAGAATAATGGACTTCATCAATACAACTTTATACCTACCCAATCCTACTGATCTAACATTTTTTCTTCATCAGAGTGCACTTGGATTGGAAAAATCTTTTCACAACATTTTATTCTTTTGAAAGCATAAAACTAATCTAATTCTACTCCTTATTTATGCCTGAACTCAGATTAAACAGTTGAGTTCAGATGCTTCTCTACCTAATCATTGTCTATTGGGTTTAAACTATCCAATAGACTTTATTCTCTAATTTCTACAACATAAATTTAAAAACAGTCAAGTCAAGATTAAGCTGTTTGAATTGCTATGATCTATGGCATAAAAACAAGCTACACATAGACATTTATCCTGCAGAAAAATTAAATCAAAATGGAAGGTTTAAGATCTGAAAGTTTAAGCACTTCCTTCACTCTTTTACAGCTCTGTTTTGACTCTTACTTGAGTTGTTTTCTTGTTCTTTGGTTCAGATTTTGAGCTGATTAGAACCAGATTTACACCTCTTGACTCAAAAAATAAAACAAATTTGAGTCATCTCTTGCTTGGAAAATTAGGTTCAGATTTTAAGCATGTTTGAACCTTTCATTTCTATCCTAATATATCTACTTATAAGCCAAGATTAGACAGTTTGGAAAATCGATTTCACTATCCTATCAGCAGAAAATTTAAAACTAATTAGTCAAGATTAGGCTATTTGACTAACTAAAAGTGTGTTTTGAGGAGTGGCATTTGAGCTTGCACACTTTCATATTTGTTTCTCTTTTTGGCATGGGGCCTTGCCTTTCTTGTTTTCATTCTGCCCTCTTTTCTTTCTTTTCTTTGTTTTTGTATTTTAGATTTTTACAACTTTGAATGCAATAGTGGATGAAATATTTATAGTGGAAAAAGATAAAAAGGCTTCAAAACATGAAATGGATTAAGATAAGTAATGCTTTAGCATCCTGCCATTGACAGGACCCCCAAACAATTCTTCTCCATTAAATTCTTGTAAGAAATAGGCATTATTACCAGTAGCTGAATGAATAGAGTAAGGGCCAAGCCATAGATTGTCAAATTTTCCATGCTTGCCCTTGTCTTCCCTTCTTGAATCCCACTTTAGAACTTTGTACCCCATGTTGAAATTGCTGGCCTTGGTTCTTCTGTCAAAAATCTCTTTAATGCTGTCCTGTTTCTGCAATGCTCTGTTATACACTTCTTCTCTGGTTTGCTGAAGATGGATGGTCTGATTTATTCTTCTGATCATGTCATTTCCTTCAGTTTGTAACTCTTGAATCAACTTCATCACTGGAACACCAAGGCTATTTGGAAAAACTGCATCAGTACCGTACACCAGCTGAAAAGGTGACATGCCAATGGATTTCTTCAAAGTCAATCTATCAGCCCACTGTGCATGAACCAGCTTTGTGTGCCAAGACTTCTTATTGTCCTCCAACAGTTTCTTGATTATGTTCACTAAAATTTTTTTTGAGGATTCCACAAGTCCATTACCTTGAGGGTAATAGGCCGTGGAATGCCCCAAAGTTATCTGATATCTATGACAGAACTCAACCATCTTCTTTGATCTAAATGCTGTTGCATTATCAGTGATAATATTGGTAGGACAGCCAAACCTGGAGAGAATGTTAGTCTCCATAAATTTTATGATAACTGAATCATTGGCCTGCCTACAAGGTATGGCTTCTATCCACTTAGTGAAATAGTCTATGGCAGTGAGAATCCATCTATGCTGGGCAGAAGATGGGGGATGGATTTTTTCTATGAAGTCAAGTCCCCACTGTTGAAAAGGGGCTTCAACAGTGATTGGATGCAGAGGTAGGGGTAGCAGTTTTATTTTGCCTTCAAAAATTTGACATTTATGACATGCTAGGATCATCTTGTGCACATCATGAAAAAGAGTAGGCCAATAGAAACCAGCCCTCAAAATTCTGTTGGCTGTTGTCTTCCAGTACAAGTGACCTCCACACTCTCCTTCATGGAATTGGTATTTAACCTTCTATGCATCAAACTCAAGCAAAAATTTAAGCAATAGAACACTTGCATTCTTCCAATAAATACATATATCTATAATGCAATAGTTTACAGCTTTCAATTTAAGGAATCTTGCCTTTGTTTTTGTCAAACTAGGGGGTGTATTCAAATTAAAAAAAACATAAACGATATCAGCATACCAAGCAGAATTCATAAAATGGTCTTCAACTATAGGAGTTGAGAATTCTTCTTGGTCATCCAAAGCATTAATCATATTAATATCAAGGACTTTGAAATTTGATTCAGTCATTAATCTAGCTAGATCTTGGCCTTTGATGAGTTTAGTGGGTTTTATCTCTAAATCATATTCAAGGATAACAACAATCCACCTACCTCTCTTACCATCTGGGTCCTGTGTTAGAATGTCTTTAACAACTGAGTTTGGGACAAAGGCAATGATGTGTGATTGAAGGATGTACACTCTGAAGTCTTTCAAATCTTTAACCAAAGCAAAAGCTTCCTTTTCCATAATGTTATACTTCAATGCCTTGCTAAAGAATGCAATAGGTTGCTCTTTTCCTTGTGTATTTTTCTGTTAAAGGACAACAACTATGGTATGTTCCGATGCAAATGAAAAGATATAAAAGTCTTTTGAAAAATCAGGACTTATTAGAACTGGTGTTTTGGTCAATGCTTGTTTCACCAGTTCAAAGGACATATTTGCTTCCAAGGTCCACTTTACCCCTTGCTCCTTCTTTAACATGTTTATGATATTCCTAAGGAGCTCAGCCAAGTTGGGGATAAACCTTCTCAAAAAGTTAATCTTTCAAATGAAATATTGCAACTCTTTGATGTTTTGAGGATGAGAGATTTGCAATATGGCCTCAATCCTCTTTGGGTCTATCTTTATACCCTCTTCTGAAATAATGTGCCCAAGAAGTTTACCTTCTTGGAGACCAAATAGTGTCTTCTTAGGGTTTAAAGATATCCCAAACTTTCTGCACTTCTCGAAATTTTTTTTTAAATGTTCTAAGTGTTCTTCATCTGTTTTTGAAAACACAGTGACATCATCCAGATAGATAATGATGAAGAAGCCCAGTTCTTCCAAGAATGCTATGTCCATGGCTCTTTGAAAGGTTGCTCCAGCATTCATTAGACCAAAGGTCATTTTCACATACATGAAAGTGCCACATGGTGTAGTAAAGGTTGTCTTTAGTTGATCAGCAGGGTAAACCAAGATTTGATTATATCCTGAATAGCCATCCAGCAAAGAAATTATTCTAGATCCTACCACCCTTTGTAAAATATGGTCCATATTTGGTAAAGGGTAGTTGTCTTTGAATGAAGCTTTGTTTAAGTCTCTAAAGTCTATACAAAGCCTGATTTCTCCAGTTTTCTTCCTAACAGACACCAGATTAGATACCCATTCAGAATATCTAATAGGGAAAATAATACCAGCATCGTGCATTTTCATGATCTCCTTCTGAACCAAAGGCAACTGAACAGGGTTTATTCTGCGTAGTTTATGTTTGAATGGTTTTTGGTTCTCTTTGAGGGGGATTTTGTGTTGTATTATTTCAGTGTCATAGGACTTCAGATCTTCGTAACTCCATGCAAAAACATCATAAAACTCTTTAAACAGCTCTATGTATTTGATTTTAGTGAGAGCTGGTAAATTTTTGGACAGTTTAATCAGTTTCTATATATTCCACTCTTCCACATCAGTTTCTACAGGTTCCAGTTTTGGCTTCTTGGCCACATCATTAAAATCAAACAACTCCTATAAAGGTGCTAGACCGCTTGGAAAAATTTCATCTTTAGAGTGCAGAGTTTCTAACTCCTCTGCATTCAATTCTATTTCGTTTATAAGTTTGCCAGTCAAGAGGTTGATATCGACAAGTTCAGGGGACGGTTCTTCTTCACCAATAAATTTTTCTTCACTGCAGTCTGTATCATAGTCTGAGTCCGGACTGGGTAGTTCGAATTCGTTTTTGAATTGCATGAAGTCTTCTATTTGTTTGTCCTCGTCGAACACTTGCCAATATTTTTTGTTATCAGGAATGGTTGGTCTGAATTTTATCTGAGTTGTGTAGTATTTTGTTTCGTATGGCGTTAAGCATGTCCTAGCTGCAAAGGCTAAATTGTGGGCAGTAATATTTCTTTTCCTCGGGACAAAAATTATGTGGTGCTCCTCGAATGTTCTTAGAAGATCCATGACATCATTTCAATAGGCTCTAAGTCTGGGATGATTTGCGTTATACTCCCCATTGACTTGCCTAATGACTAACTCTGAATCCCCATACACATTGATTCTCGTGGCTCCTAACTTTTTCAACAGATGTAAGCCTAAGAGAAGGGATTCATATTCTGCTATGTTATTGGAACACTGAAAGTTTAATTTGCAGGAAATGGTTTCTGTATGATTGTTTTCAGTGTTACAGATCCAGACACCTGCACTAACGTTAGTTCTAGTGCATGACCCATCAAAATACATACTCCACAGAGGACTATTTTCAGTTTTGTCTTGGTCAGCGTCCTCTTCAACTATCGTGCTTTCTGATTGTCGTTGAAAATCAACACTTAGTTGAATTTGTTTCAACTCCTCAAGTTTTTCATTGGATTGAGGCCTACTTTCTTGACTGCCAAGGTTTAAGACCGATGGATTCATGACTTGTAAATCAAGACCTGTGTTTAGTTTGCTAATGTTTTCAAATACAGAAAACTGTTTAGACACTTCTGTGTTGTCTTTCTCTTCCTCCCTATTGGCCATTAACTCCGTTAAAGTCACTTGTTCATCTAATGTTTCTTCGTTAAAAAGGATACATGAATCAAGGCCGGTATCTACAGAGTATAAAGGGGAGTTTTGCGGTCTGTCTTGACTTGTAACCGTGTATTGCATATGAGACTCCCTGTAAAGTCTTCGATTATGATTGAAAACAGGGATAGTTGCATAAGTCATTTCCATCTACATATTCCCCTGTAACTTAGCCCCCAAAGACCTTGATAATAACATTCCATACTTGGGGGGGACATCAGCCACAACAATATCCATAACAAGGCATTTGGCTGGAATCTGGGCTAAGTTAACACAGAGGTCTTTGATTAATCCTAAACACCTTACTCTGCTGAAATCAAAGGAGTACAGGTCTTTATATGGTCTGGTAATTTCTAAACCAAGGCTCTCCATCATAGCTTTAGGCATTAAATTATGAGAAGTCCCGGAATCATGCATAGCGTTGTGTAAAATTTTTTCATGAACGTTTAAACTTACGTAAAAGGGAGGGACAGGTCCTTCTTGATATTTAACTTCAATCTTTGGACCAAAAATAAGCTCTGGCTGGCCATCATTAAGATTGATTGTATCCCCATTTTCCTCTATATTTAGAGCCTTCAGAATTTGGGTTCTATATACATGTTGGGCAGCTAACTCAGTCAAGGGAACAGAGATCTTGATTTTGGAAATTTCCTGCTCCAGGCTGAAAGGAATTTGGCTTTTAAAGGTGCTGGTTTCAGCCTTATTAGCTGTCACTCTATCAGCAATATCAGCTTGCTGATTTGTTTTATTTACACTTGAAAAAATTGTTTTTGCAGGAGTACTAGCTGAAGTGTTAGTACCGCTAATGTCTGCACTCTGATTTTCATTGTTTTGAGTGCTTTTACCTTTTCCTTTATCAGAATTTACAGCCACTGTTTTATCATTTTTTTTAATCCTTTTAGGCTTGGTTACAGTGCTATTTTGTGAAGATTCGTCAGAGGTTTTGTTGTTGGGGGGTTGTTGACTAGTTTTACTTCTAAGGTCGTATTCTCTTTGAGGCTCTATGATGACATTTTCCATGTCTTGATAACAATTTTCATCATCATCTCTTTTGTCATCATAAGGTGTGTATAGACCTTGTTTTCTATCATAATGAATCTCAAAGTCATCATTGTCTACCCCCATCATGTTGATATCTTATTCCTCTACTATTTCATCGGTTTCCTCAACCTCACTTACATAGTTTTGATGAAAGGGAGGAGTGATTTGCTGATCATCATCACTAGACCTGTTTGGAGGTTGGTTCCTTCTAACATTCTGATTCTGGTTCTGATTTCTATTTTGAGGAGCAGTTTGATTTTGATTTTCTTGTGCTCTCTTAATTATGCTCATCTCTTTCATCATTTCTTCCATCATTTTCTCCATATTTGAGTTTGAAGTAGAAGGTGTGTTTTCCTCTCTAAAAGACACTCTCTTTTCATTTTTCATTCTTGCTCTCTTCTCCATTAAATTGACTTCCATAGAAAGAGCACCCCTTTGCATATCTTCAAGAGTTGCAAAATCTCTTTCTATCAGCTGATAGGCCATCTCAGGGTCAAACCCTTCAGGAAACTTGTTTAAAGCTGAGCCTTGTGGAGGTTTTAGTTCTGGGGAGAGTGCATTGTATACACTATTGAATCTAGTGCAGTAAGCTTGCACACTTTCCCCAATGTTTCTATGGAGGTTCTTTTAATCAGAAAGGACTTGGAGCGGATTCTTCTTTACTTCCCATTTGTTTAAGAATGTTTGATGGAAGCCTTGGAGATAATTGATACTATGGGGGGCTAAACCTTTAAACCATTTTCTCACTTCGCCCCCTAAGCTCTGAGAAAATAACCTAAGCTTGACAGAATCATCATCAATTTCATTTCTGTCAAAGTAGTCATTCATTTTATCTACATGTTGTGATGAAGTTGTAACATTGATCGCATCATATAATGGAATATTGGACTGATAGTCCTGTGGAAGATTGACTAGTGGTACAGGAAGGACTAGGGGAGCATACCATGCTGCCATGATAGGTGGTGGGGGAGGATTTACAAGGAGTGGATTAACAACAAGAACAGTGGGCTGAAGTGGGGTGGGTTGAACAATGGATGTAGGGTGAGAAGGAGTGGATGGACTAGGAATAGACTGCTGAGCTGATCTTGGATGAGAGACACCTAAGTTGTGAAGGAAATGTAAATCAGGAGGTGTTGTTTCTCTATGACCAAGAGGTTCACTTGTTTCAGGAGATGCTAGTGAAGACTCAGAATCTAACTGATCTAAATCACCAAGAGACCTAGTTCTAAATGGATTTACTAAGTCAACTTGAGATTGTTGTAGAGATGAAAGATTTTTAGGAACTGAACTAGCTCTCAAAGGTGGCTTGAAAATAGTTGACAATTTAATCTTAGGAGATTTCCTAAGGATACCTTCTAGGTTATCAACTACTTCAGGTGGGTCTGGGTCAGGATAGGCTCTAGTGTGAATCTTTCTGGGAGCCACTATGCTGTGTTATTAGACCCAAATAAAAAAGAAAATTTCAACCAGGTATGACAGTCTTTGAGAGGTTAACTAATCTGTTTACACAAATCTTAATCCTACAGTCCTCTAACTGAGTTTGAATGATGTTACAATGATGAGGGTTCTTCCCAGTGGAGTCTTAAGGTCTACTAAGGATTGTGGAGTCACCAAGTGGAAGTTTTTAGCTCCTAAGGAGGTAAAAGGTTTTATGGTCCACCACCATGTTTATTGGATACCAATCTGAAATATTTTTTTAGGTTTTTCTAAGTTATTTTTCAGTTGTATGGTTTTTAAGAATATCCTAACTTTGTTTCAAAAATTAGCTATGGTTATGAGACAAAGACAGTTTACCATTGTGGCTAAGCCAGCTGATTTTTCAAGGTTAGATAAAGTCTTAAGAGAATCCTAGGGTTTACCTAGATTGTCACTGATTCAAACAAGTTTCATCATGATTACCATTTCTTGGTAGTTCTTGAAAAGGCTGCTTTATACTCACACAGTTTTATGAAGTTTTCAAGGGAACTCAAACCAGAGATTGACTGTGAGGGCATTCACCAGATATGTCACCCCTGAAAGAGGATGAGATTCGGAGGCTACCTGGCCCTTTCCAGGCTCTGTCTAAGAGTGTGGGAGAATACAACAAAGTATAGTGTTTGGAGTCCCCAATGGAGTCGCCAGAAATGTAAGGGATCTGTAATTTTAGCGGATTGGTAAGACTAAAACTGAAGAAGCAACATCGTTTCAACCAACTTTGGGATTCTAGGATCTAGCCCTTTTGAATCCGGAGAGGGATCTCTCCAATATGTACAAAGATGGCCAAGGGTTTGTTTGTTTTTTTGGGTGGTTGAGCATGATTACTGTTTGAGGTGGAAATTTCTGAGTGCAAAAAGTTTCAAAGGTGAGAAGTTGCAGGCAATCAGAGTAAGCTTCGACCAAAAAGATAGAAAATTGCAGGTTTTAGTCCATTGGGATATGGAGTC
Organism: Pinus albicaulis; assembly: GCA_034641835.2. NCBI lineage: Eukaryota > Viridiplantae > Streptophyta > Pinopsida > Pinales > Pinaceae > Pinus > Pinus albicaulis. Next base: position 144,783,123 of record CM076569.1, on the reverse strand, counting down.
ATAATAGGATTTAATTGGAACAGCAAGAGGCAAGAGTGATCCATGGGGCAAGTTGTCTATGTCTAAGGATCTCTTTGAATTTTGATTTATGGAATGAAATGATACAAATAAGAAGGAGAGATAAATAGATGCAGAACAAGAGCAGCCCAGGATCTGATAAGTACTTTTAAACTAGTCAGCCTTTGACATGGACTCAAGAAAAACATAAAAGTAAACTAGGATCTGGTAAGTACTTTTAAACTAGCCAGCCTTTGATACACTTTCAATAGAACACGTTTTAAAACAAAGGGAAACTTGGAAGCAACCTTTGGAGTAGAAACTAGCGGGCCGAGCTCACCACAAATCCTCTCCTAACTCTGCTTTACTTAGTTACTTTCAAGACAAACACAAAGATAACATAGAATGGCCTAAGATATGGTAAGTACTTTTAAGCTAGCTAGCTTTTAACACATTCCAAGGGAAACATCCAGATAGCTTGTGGGGACAAAACTGGGACCAGGGCTCACCATATCTTCCTCAGTTCATCTTCACAAAACATATACTGAAAATAACATTTAAGAATAACATTCAGCTAAGACAATAAGACGAGGGAACGCCAGCATTCCTATGCTTGAACTGAATTAAATTATTCCTAAATAACACAGTTTAGAAGAAAACGTTCAGATAAATATTTTCAGTCAGAGAAGGTTACTGATGTACAGTAGGTCCTAACTCTATGCATGTTGTTCTTTATAAGAGAATATGAAACACAGTGAAGACAGAAACAAAATAACAAGTAACAATTAGAGAAACATCACCATCAACATAGACCAGGATCCCATAAATCAGCTTGTATTGATGCTCCAAACCAGTTACAGCTTTAAGTCCAGTGCTTTAGGTTAGCAACCATCTACACATATCAGCGTAACCTATCTATCACTAGCAGAGCTCCAAGAGCCAGTGAATACTATGTACAATCAGAAGTTTAAGCTCAAGTGTATATCAAAGTTCTACAACCAACCCCTCACTCATCTTCTGCAGAAGTATTTATAGAAGGATGAGGAGGTGAGATCTGATAAAAGATCTAAATTACAATTAATACAGACTTAAATGGTTTCTGGGCCTTTGAGGGGCTCAATGAAGAAACTTACATACATATCCTCTGTATTAAATGTTTTTACATAAAGATTGAGCTTTGTAGTAGCTTTTGTTGACCTTTGAGGCACTGTCTGGTGTCGAAGTAACTCTGCAGAAATTCTTTGCATTGAAGTTCTCAGCGGAAAAAACTTTTCGGCTACGCCGAGGCGAATATTTTAATTCGATCAATAACTTCAGCCTCTGATTGAGTACTTTGAGGAACAGGTGGCACTAATGGTAGCTGAGGAATAAATTTGCCTCAGGATGTGGCGGTGGAGGCCTTTCTGTCGGTTAAAACCCTTTAGATTTTCTTCTTTCACTGTGTTTTAATTGGGATTAGGCTTTTGATAATTGTTCTTAGCCGTAATCCCCGCAAATCTGTCCTTTAATCCTCTGTTCTGGTAAATTCTAGCCTTCTACACTGATACTCTTTCACTGTGCTCGATCCATGGTTTTTTCTGATAAACAGGGATTCATAAGGGCGATGTGGCATCAATGCCTGAAGAAACACTGATAAAACGTGTTTTTAACACCCTGCGATGGATTTCCTTTAGCGAATCGAAGGCAGGAAGATCGTCATCTTCCGCCTTTGAATCTTCCTAAAAAATGACGAGAAAACCTCGAAACCCTACAAAATACAAAAAATGTTATAAAATCCATGCATATGTAGGTTGTCTACTTCAAAGGACGTGTGGAGGGAGCGTGGCTGTTGGATGGCATCATCCAACGGTCGGGATTAATCGGGAGAGATCATGGAATGGGCGGAAGAAGATTGAATCTGAGCCGTCGATCGCGTAGAGATCGACGGTCAGGAGCAGAGGTTGAAAGTCAAATGGAGGAAACAGGGCGATGGAATGTGGACCGTCGATTTGCAGATCAGATCGACGGTGGAGGTTGATTAAATGTCGCGCCGGGACCACGTTAAGTGTCGGGCATCTTCGGCGAGCGATAGCCGTTGGATGGGCGGCTTTAGATCGGACTGTCCATGACAATATCGCTGGGCATCCACGTCCAAACGATAACGCGTGATGGACGGCGGTTTTCCAAACAGTGCCCAGGACGCATGTCACGCGATGTATGGAATCGCTGGCGATCGGGGGAAAACAGCTTTTCACCCAAGGGCGGTGCGATGGATACCACCGGTTTTGGGCAATCGGCCTATAGATGGAGGGGACCATGGGAGACGAACTCTGCACCGTCCGATCTGCAGATCAGATCGACGGTGCGGAATGGTTTAAAAGTGATACCGGCGAAAAAATGTAAAATAATTTAAAACCCAAGGTTTAAATTAAAACAAAGTTTTTAAGAGGGGCAGGGCGAAAAAATATATAATAAAAAGGTATGGCGCCCGACTGCGGGGCCGTTGGGGCATGGGAAGTGATGTGCCCGAGGGTTAATGGGTAAAGGGGTTTAGGACTTAGCCTGGGGGGCTTAAGACCATAGTAAATAAAACCTTATTTTTATGAAATTTTTAAAGGTTTTCAATGGATTTGGGGGTTTCGGTAAAGGTTAAAGAGGGAGTATTTAATGTTTTGAAAGTGATTTTCATGAGTGGAAGAAGAGAACTCATGATAAAAAAAGGAGTCTTATGGAGAAATAGGGAAACAAATGAAGGTTAGTTTTGTAGTGGGAGGAGGAAAAAGGGCCTTTGCAGCAGTAATCTGGCTTGGAAATCAACAAGATTTCTAAGTGTAAAATGGGAATATCAGTGAAGTTTTGGACAGAAGAAAGGCAGGAGGCTTTCAGGAGTCTTCAAGAGCCAACAGTTTTTAGTAAGAAAATTTTTTCCTTGAAGGCTCAAAAATAGATTTAGCCACCTTTTGGGATAATCAAATTTTACAGGTGGCTAACATGACCTCTTTTTTTATGTCACAGGAAAGATTTTCCCTCGCTGAAAACAACGTCATAGCCTCTGTCCTCCGACATGGCGACCGAGACCAAGTTCTTCTTCAGACCTGGAACATGCATAACATCTTTCAACAAAAATATTTTACCTGACTCCCTCTCAAAGGTAATGGTTCCAATTCCGGTTGCACTGTATCTACCATGGTCGCCCATCTCTATATGCATTTGGAGATCCTTCTCCTCCAAGTCACTGAACAACTCCTTGTCTCCCATCATATGGAAGGAAGCACCACTATAAAGATACCACATCGATCCCATTTTGCTTGAAACCAAGCATGCGATAAAGGAGAAATCAAGTTCAAATTGCGAGTCTAAGGCCTCACCAGCTACAGCTCTACCAACCTTCTTGTTCTTCTTTTTTTGTGGGAAGTTAGTGGTGAGATGCCCATGTTCATGACAGTGAAAACACTTCACCTTGGACAAATCCAACTTCTTGCCTTTAGCCTTGGATTTTGGATGGGACTTCTTCCCCTTCCCTTTCCTTGCTTGTGCAGCCAAATTGAAATTCTCTTCATCATCATTTTTTGATGAAGAGCCATCCTTGGTATTCCGCCTTATCTCCTCCTACATAAGATCCGATAAAAAGTCGCTCCCAATCTGACAGTTTTTCCCGACCATTGGCAGAGTCTTTGTAGCTGTGCCAACTCTTTGAAAGCCCAAGGAGAGCCAAGCTCACCAAGTCATCGTCCGCAACTGTAATTCCCACGCTCCCCAGCTCATCCCTACATTAGACAAACTTCGTGAGATATTTTGGAATACTGTTGCCCTTCTCCATTTTGATTTTTCTGAGCTTATCTTTCAACGCAAACTTCCTATGGTCGCTATTGCTTTGGAAAATATCTGGAAAATCCTTCCACATTGTAAATGGAGTGGCTTTCCCATGAAGTCTTGACACAATATGGTCTTTCACACCTTCCAACAGAATTTTTCTTGTCTTCGCTACCTTCTTTTGCCATGCGTCAAGTAATGCAACATCGCTAGAAGTAGGCTTAGGAACATCGCTATTGATGAAATCCTTCAGTCCATTATCTTCAAGCATCACCTCCATCCTATCCTTCTAGGCTGTGTAGTTCGAGCTACCCTCAAGGGCATACTCCAACCGCAACCCATTGAAATCCATTTCAATGAATACTCAATTGTCGTACCAAATTGTTTTTGCAGCAAATTCAAATTGTCCACCAGCACAAAACTCAACACCCCTTCACTATTGAAATCTCCAGTGATTAACACTTCTCTGATACCATGCAGAAATTTATTAATACTAATAGTTTTACTGGATTCTCCTAATCTAACAAATTAATCTTATGTTAAATACATAATCCTTCCACTTAATTCTTTGCGGAAATTAAATCGCCAATTGCAAAACACATGAAGAAAATCAATTGCACATAAACACAGTTTTTTAACGGGAAAGCTTAAAGCTAAAAACCCCAACTATCACATATTATGTATATCAATGGAATCATGTAACAATCTCATACAAAGCTTAGTACATCAAGCTCTCAGTACAATATAGAATCGTCACACACTGTCATGCAGAAATTTTCATATCTATGCACCAATTTCTTTCCTACTGATAGCCTGCCTCCATTGTGCAATCCCTGCTGAAGAAGACCAATAAATGAATTCGAATTGGCCTTGCCTTGACTGCGCAACCATCATTGGCATCTCCAATGTGTGTCAGATGCATTGAATGCATCACTAGAGTCACAACGGATAGTCCATCTCACCCTTTCACCTATATCTCCACTGGGTCTCCACTAGAACTGACATGAAAGTAGTTAACTGTTGTATTTTTTCAGTTGAAAGTGAGTTATTAGTTGTGAATTAATTAACTAATTAATTCACTAAACTCTCACTAGTGTATCTTCAGTTAGAACTAGATACAACTAGCACAACTGAGTTAAACTAAATAACAACTCCCATAACTACTCTTCCAACTGTGTCACAACTTTGCCACTTCAGTTCTAACTGAGTCCTCCATGCATGAGTCACCAACCACCCTAGGAATTGCATAATTCCTTTAGCCCACTGATTTTCCAAATCTGTTCAATGAAAAAAAGTGCTCCAATAGAATAAGTTGATATTTATTGTCGGATTATTATTAAGGGCTAATAATAATCGACATGCTTCTATTTTTAGATTAATGATCTATAAATAGACTTCGCCTAATATTTTAAAAAATGAATTTCATCTATTTTTCACATTTGACCAACCATCTACAAATAGCATCCTGCAACTTATATAATATGCTCACCATGTCTAAAAATAGACATAACCTAAAAATAGCCTGCGGGCCCCACTTAGTGAAGGTGCTTAATTTTCACTAAGCTCATCATCTTGTTGAATCTCAACATGGCCTCAATCCAAGCTTCCATGTGGCAACTCTAGATTGGGTCGTGTTGTCCACGGTGCGCCTAGTCACTACTGAATCAAAGGGTGATGTGGCGCTCCCGGGTGGCGCCACGTGGCCCTTCTTCACTAGTACAAAATGGCTAATTAGTTACTAAAAAACGACTAAAATTTGCATATAAACGACTATTTTTCAGTAGGTGACCAATAGCAGCTAATTTACAGTATCTTATAACATGACCAATTTTTGGTCGTTTTTAGCTTAGTCATTAATTGGTTATCTCAATTTTGTTATCTAGTTGTATATTTAGTCATTAATTTGGTCATTGATTTAGTCACTGATATGGTCATTGATTTAGTCATTCATTTAGTCACTGATTTAGTCATTTATTTAGTCATTGATTTGGTCATTAATTGTTACAATTAATGACCAAATATACAACAAAATATATTACTATATGATCACCCGATAAAACCAATTAATGACCAAAATTTTGGTCGTGTTATAAGATACTGTAAATTAGCTACTAATAGTAATATATATGCAATTTTAGTCATAGTTTGAAACCAATTAATGACCGAAGAAATATGACTAAATTTTAGTCGTGTTATAAGATACTGTAAATTAGCTACTAATAGTCGTATATATGAAAACTTTAGTCGTCATTTGTAGTCACAAATTTATCATTTGCAGTAGCTATTTATTCATTATATAAACGACTAATTTAGTAGTTTATATTCATTTCATCTAATTTCATTAATAATCATTATAAATGACTAATTTAGTCATATATTCATTTTATTTGTGTTCATCATTAATCAACATAAACTACTAATTTAATAGTTTTAAATTGATTTTGTGTTCATTATTAGTCAACATAAATTAATTTGTATGATTTAAAAAATGTCATACAATGTGCATGTTCATCTAATATAAAAACACAAAGTCGCATATTTTAATTACAATACTAAACAACATCAAGTGCAACTATAAATAGACGACATAAATTATATTATATGCAATGTTAAAGTATTACAATATGAGTTTCCAACTTAATATTAGTTGGACTACAATTTACACAAGAAATGATGTTTCATCACTTCAAAACATTAGCGTTGTGTTGTCAAGGAATTATAGATGAATTCTCCAACTTTGAAGACTTGATCATTAGTCTTTATATGTGTGTCTTATGTGAGATATTGGCTCTAAGGGTCACTAGACCAGTTATCCTCTCTCTTTTTGCATTTGTCGCTCCAATGTTATTGCTCTCCTCTTTTTTCATTTCATGCTTCTTACCATTAATACTAATTTCCTTCTCTGAAAAAAAAAGAAAATACAATGCAGTATAAGACATGAAAGACAATGAACACTAGAATATAACATAAATTAGACTATAAATAGTTTATACAACATATACCTTAACATCAACAATGTCAAAGAAATTTTCCTTCAGCATCAATTTCTGCAAAATAAATGTCACGTTATTCTTTCCCATTTCTCAACATGCTACATACGATAAATTGAAAATCACATAAAACCAAGAGCATCCCCTTTTCTAACTAAAACAAACAAACACACATTGTCTCTAATAAAACTTCATTATAATATTAGCAAATGAAAAGAGAGCTAGTGGACCATTTGTGTTGTTTGACTTTGCCTATTTTTGTTATGAGAGTGCTCGAGATTCAAGAACCAACAAATGTGAGCATGAGCTAAAAACTAACCAACTATTCACTTTTCAATATGAGAGATCATAGATAAACCACAAATTTGATCAGGCATTAAAATTGTGAGTAGACTACCTTGAAATTTTCTTCTTGAGAAATACCTCAAAATCCCCTCGTTTCTAATAAGATTCCTCGCTATGTACCTCCATCCTTGATTTCCCTTGCTATATCTTGAATAAAGAATATCCCTTAAACAACCATTTTTGCGAGAATCCTACCAAGTAACTCAAGAGCCTTGGGCGCATCAATAGTAGCATCCTCCAATGAAAATAGTATAGCCTCCAACCTAGAAACATCAAAATTATATAAATTTATAATTCATAATCACACATGAACATAGACTGTAGCAGTCTTTAAATAAACTCAAACTTGAATAAGAACAAACACAAAATTTCAAACTGCTCTTCTGTAAGTTGTCCCTGATTTAGCAAGAAAGGTTAAAATTTGCATAAATGTGTATGTAGATTCCCAAAAATATCAATTTCAACATCTTTCTTGACAAAAAAATCTAATATCCAAAGTGAAATCTCCTCTATGAAGCCACATAGCAGAAGATGCAGGATATCCAATAGAGGAAGCATGAGAATTCTATCTGATTTAGCCAGCATTCTTGATGCTTGTGCTGATATATATCTGGAGAATAGCAACCAGGTTCAAATGGTCAGTAAAACCAAATGTTACACTTTTTTTCACCTTCTTTAGCATTTTTTTCTTGGTCTTAGCAAGCCTGACAACAATCTGCAACACTTTCTTTATGGTGCATTAGACCCCATTTAACTGCAGCTTCGTCATAGTCTGTATGCGGTTCTGCATGGAATTTAGAAGGAAGTGGCCTGCCAGGTATGATTCCATCTTCTACAGAAATAATATCAAACTTTGCATCAAGATTTAATTGCACCATTTTAAGCTAGGATTCTCCAAACCCTTGCTTCCCTTGGAAAAATTGAAGTAACAAAGAAACAAAATAACTCATTTAAAAAATAACACACCTAGGGAAAGGTGGAAAATAAAACAGATGTTAAAAAAAAATACTTTGAATTTTTACAGTTCTTCACTGCAAAATGATAAATTTCATTCTCCAGCATGTGAGTAATCAAATTGTTAAATTTAGCAACATAACAATAACCTTAAATATGTTGAAAAAAGGAACCTAGAGAAATTGTCACGAAACCATAATCCTCAAGTCATGAACTTAAAAATAGATAACACTGCTATATGAATACTTTGTAAAACACGCTCAGTTCAAGGCATAATGCAGTGAAGAGGACAAAATAATTTGGTGATGCTAACCTAGTAGTCAAAATCCAAAGAAATCAAAAGTGAAAACACCAAACTAAGATTGCCGATATATTCATTACTGATCTCAGGTCCATCCTCCAGCATCTTTCCACTATCCTCACTTGATGCTTCGGGAGGTAATGAGAATCAAACTTCCTCCAACATAGGGCCCCAGTGAGTCTCCAATACTTTTGACATGATCTATGTTACACTACTTTTCACTTTCTTTAGTATTTTTTTCTTTGTCTAAGCAAGCCTGACAACAGTCTGCAACACTTTCTTTATGGTGCATCAGAACCTATTTAACTGCAGTTCCGTCATAGTATGTATGTGGTTCTGCATGGCATTCAGAAGGAAGTGGTCTGCCAGGTATGATTCCATATTTTGCAGAAACAATATCAAACTATGCATCGGGCTTTAATTGCATCATTTTAAGCTAGGATTCTCCAAACCCTTGCTGCCCTGGGACAAATTGAAGTAACAAAGAAACAAAATAACTCATTCAAAAATAACGCACCTGTGGAAAGGTGGAAAAGAAAATAGATGTTAAAACAATATACTTTGAATTTTAACAGTTCTTCACTGCAAAATGCTAAATTCCATACTCCAGCACATAAGTAATCAAATTGTTAAATTTAGCAACATAAAAATAACCTTAATTATGCTGAAAAAGGGAACCTAGAGAAATTGTCAGGAAACCATAATCCTCAAGTCATAAACTTAAAAATAGATAAGACTGCTATATGAATATTTTGTAAAAAACACTCAGTTCAAGACATAATGCAAGGAAGAGGACAAAATAATTTGGTGATGCTAACCTAGTAGTCAAAATCCCAAGAAATCAAAAGCGAAAACACCAAACTAAGATTGCCCATATATTCATTATCGATCTCATGTCCATCCTCCAACATCTTTCAACTTCTTTAGCATTTTTGCTTGGTATAAGCAAGCCTGACAATAATCTACAACACTTTCTTTATGGTGCATCAGACCCCATTTAACTGCAGCTCTGTCATAGTCTATATGTGGTTCTACATGGCATTCAGAAGGGAGTGGCCTGCCAGGTATGATTCCATCTTCTGCAGAAATAATATCAAACTATGCATTAGGATTTAATTGCACCATTTTAAGCTAGGATTCTCCAAACCCTTGCTGCCCTTGGACAAATTGAAGTAACAAAGAAACAAAATAACTGATTCAAAAATAACACACCCGTGGAAAGGTGGAAAAGAAAATAGATGTTAAAACAAAATACTTCGAATTTTAACAGTTCTTCACTGAAAAATGCTAAATTCCATTCTCCAGCACATAATTAATCAAATTGTTAAATTTAGCAACATAACAATAACCTTAATTATGTTGAAAAGGGGAACCTAGAGAAATTATCAGGAAACCATAATCCTCAAGTCATAAACTTAAAAATAGATAAGACTGCTATATGAATACTTTGTAAAACACGCTCAGTTCAAGACCTAATGTAGTGAAGAGGACAAAATAATTTGGTGATGCTAAACTAGTAGTCAAAATCCCAAGAAATCAAAAGTGAAAACACCAAACTAAGATTGCCCATATATTCATTACCAATCTCAGGATCTCAGGTCCATCCTCCAGCATCTTTCAACTTCTTTATCATTTTTTTCTTGGTCTAATCAAGCCTGACAACAATCTGCAACACTTTCTTTATGGTGCATCAGACCCCATTTAACTGCAGCTCCGTCATAGTCTGTACGTGGTTCTGCATGGCATTAAGAAGGAATTGGCCTGCCATGTATGATACCATCTTCTGCAGAAATAATATCAAACTATGCATCAGGCTTTAATTGCACCATTTTAAGCTAGGATTCTCCAAACCTTGCCACCCTTGGACAAATTGAAGTAACAAAGAAACAAAATAACTCATTCAAAAATAACACACCTGGGGAAAGGTGGAAAAGAAAACAGATGTTAAAAAAAATACTTTGAATTTTTAACATTTCTTCACTGCAAAATGCTAAATTCCATTCTCCAGCACGTAAATAATCAAATTGTTAAATTTAGAAACATAACAATAACCTTAATTATTTTGAAAAAGAGAACCTAAAGAAATTGTTAGGAAACCATAATCCTCAAGTCATAAACTTAAAAATATATAAGACTGCTATATGAATACTTTGTAAAACACGCTTAGTTCAAGACATAATGCAGTGAAGAGGACAAAATAATTTGGTGATGCTAACCTAGTAGTCAAAATCCCAAGAAATCAAAAGCAAAAACACCAAACTAAGATTGCCCGTATATTCATTACCGATCTCAGGTCCATCCTCGAGAATCTTTCCACTATCCTCGCTTGAAGCTTCGGGAGGTAATGAGAATCCAACTTCCTCCAACACAGGGCCCCAGTGAGTCTCCAATACTTTTTCCACCATCTCTGTTACACTTCTTTTCACCTTCTTTAGCATTTTTTTCTTAGTCTAAGCAAGCCTAACAACAATCTACAACACTTTATTTATGGTGCATCAGACCCCATTTAGCTGTAGCTCCGTCATAGTCTGTATGTGGTTCTGCATGGCATTCAGAAGGAAGTGGCTTGCTAGGTATGATTCCATCTTCTGCAGAAATAATATCAAACTATGCACCAGGATTTAATTGCACCATTTTAAGCTAGGATTCTCCAAACCCTTGTTGCCCTTGGACAAATTGAAGTAACAAAGAAACAAAATAACTCATTCAAAAATAACATACTTGGGGAAAGGTGGAAAAGAAAATAGATGTTAAAACAAAATAATTTCAATTTGAATAGTTCTTCACTGCAAAATGATAAATTTCATTCTCCAGCATGTAAGTAATCAATTTTTTAAATTTAGCAACATAACAATAACCTTAAATATGTTGAAAAAATAAACCTAGAGAAATTGTCAGGAAACCATAATCCTCAAGTCATAAACTTAAAAATAGATAATACTTCTATATGAATACTTTGTAAAACACGCTCAGTTCAAGACATACTGCAGTGAAGAGGGAAAAATAATTTTGTGATGCTAACCTAGTAGTCAAAATCCCAAGAAATAAAAAGTGAAAACACCCAACTAAGATTGCCCATATATTCATTACTGATCTCAGGTCCATCCTCCAAAATCTTTCCACTATCCTCACTTGAAGCTTTGGGAGGCAATGAGAATCTAGCTTCCTCCAACGCAGGGCCCCAGTGAGTCTCCAATACTTTTTCCACCATCTCTGTTACACTTATTTTCACCTTCTTTAGCATTTTTTGCTTGGTCTAAGCAAGCCTGACAACAATTTGCAACACTTTCTTTATGGTGCATCAGACCCCATTTAACTGCAACTCTATCATAGTCTGTATGTGGTTCCGCATGGCATTAAGAAAGAAGTGGCCTGCCAGGTATGATTCCATCTTCTGCAGAAATAAGATCAAACTATGCATCAGGCTTTAATTGCACCATTTTAAGCTAGGATTCTCCAAACCATTGCTTCCCTTGGACAAATTGAAGTAAAAAAGAAACAAAATAACTCATTCAAAAATAACACACCTGGGCAAAGGTGGAAAAGAAAATAGATTTTAAAACAAAATACTTTGAATTTTAACAGTTCTTCGCTGCAAAATTCTAAATTCCATTCTCCAGCACGTAAGTAATCAAATTGTTAAATTGAGCAACATAACAATAACCTTAAATATGCTGAAAAAAGGAACCTAGAGAAATTGTCAGGAAACCATAATCCTCAAGTCATAAACTTAAAAATAGATAAGAATGCTATATGAATACTTTGTAAAACATGCTCAGTTCAATACATAATGTAATGAAGAGGAAAAAATAATTTGGTGATGCTAACCTAGTAGCCAAAACCCCAAGAAATCAAAAGCGAAAACACCAAACTAAGATTTCCCATATATTCATTATTGATCTCAGGTCCATCCTTGAGCATCTTTCCACTATCCTCTCTTGAAGCTTCGGGAGGTAATGAGAATCCATCTTCCTTAGCTTCCTCCAACACAGGGCCCTAGTGAGTCTCCAATACTTTTTCCACCATATTTGTTCATGGGAACCCCAATACATAATGTATAAACACATGCCCAAATTTGGGATTAATGGACCAAAAGGAGTAGGGAGGAAAATAATTTGATGTCACAAAAAATAGTACGCCACCACAGCTAACAGACAAGCCATCAGTTGAAGTCACACATAAGCTGAATAGAAAAAATGCATACCAGCATCTTTGGCTTGTGTGGAGGAATTGACACTGGCTCTCATTGCTTCATGTTTCTTAGCTTCTTCAAGCTTTTTTCGTCTGCCATTCTTCAAGGGCTATCACTTAAGAAAATGTAAGCATTAACAACATATTGACGTAACTGCTAAATTCCAAAATAGTCAATATTTTGCATTATTACTGAATTGGGTAACACTTTAATTTTACATTATTACTCAACTAGTGGGTTAAAAATTTATAACTTTTGAGGAATCTAGAGCTAAAAAGTTCCTGAGTTTTATATAATGAGAAAATGTATGAGCTCCCACATGTCAAATGTTAGAAGCTATGTGAATGGTGGAATATATGCTAAAGCACTCATAGCATATGGCAGAGGTTGAGCCCTCCCTCCTATTCCCTTGCCAAGACCTCCCTGAGGACCAAGAGTCATCACACCCCTGAATACACTTTTTTTTGTAATCTCATAGTCAACTAACTATATAATAGAGTTCTTTCCATGCAAGCTGATGAGATAATCCATCTGCTGACAGAAATTGCATGCAGTAGAATAGTCACGAACTTTTAGATTGATTGCATAATTGGTATAGTCCGATGATATAACTGTGTACTTCATTGCTACCACCATTGCATATCTTACCTAGTTTTGATAGAGTTTATTATTAACTCAAAATAATTCATCTGGATCATAGTGTTTTTTGCGACTGCTAGATGTTTCTCTGCTAGTACCAGCCTTCTCAAAGTTAATTTGAGAAGAAGACACTCAAACATATTTTTTTAATCCACTTGCTAGTTCAGGATCTTGACCTCTCTCTTCATTTTCTTTGGGCACTACATGAGGCTCTTGAGAAATTCCTTGTTCTATAGACTTGGTTTAAATGAGGGGCTCTTGAGACACTCTTTCTTCTGCTGACTTGGTCTCAACTCGAGGCTATTGAAGCTTTGCATTGCTTGGTTCTTTAATTAAACATCAACCATTGTTTTCTTCCATAGAGGCAATCTATCCTCTAAACATACAGAGGCCCTAATCTATAGATAATGATGCCAAAGGTCCAAATGTGCATTGGATTGATTCCATTCCATGGCTTGAAAATGTTGAAGTTGTGGATGGAAAAATAGATGTGCGCAAACCTGAAGAGTTGCATGCATCAATATGTAAATTCTTTGAAGAATTGCCCAAAAAAGAATGAGGATATGGAAGCTTCAAATTTCCACTTGATTCTTGTAGTGCTCCTCTATTACCGGCTGAGCTTGGATCCTAACATAGACCATGATTTTGGATAGAGAATAATAGTGTGGGTGCAGACATGCCTTGGACTAAAGGTGGATTAGTAGGCAACAAATGTTGACGCTATGCATAATGAAAATTCAGGTACAGACAAAATTGAAGAGTTAAAGAGCACCTGAAATAAAATTCATATCTAGAAAACAACATTAACATAAACATGATCACAGAAGACACTGTTTGTGAAAATATTAACCATATTTTTCTAACTAAATATATGATTAGAAACACCACAAGTTGACATAATATAATGGGCATTAAAAATGCCATAACTATGAAATTTGGTCAATCAAAGCATCATTCTCAAAATTGACAGGTTTAAGAAGTGAACTATCAATCATGATGGGTATTGACCTCTTGAAAACAATGAAAACTTAACAGGAATCTGCATTGTACGTAAGTGCTTAACTCTGGAATGGGAACATAATGAAAACAATACAGACAAACTAGGAAGATTGTTATTCCAGGCTATCTCAATTTGGTCAGCAACAAGTATGTGGTGATGAACAAAAGTTTTAAATTAAATGTAAACAACTAACAACATATATCAACAAAGCTTATTCTTCAGGGACAATGCCATTCAGGTAAATAAAAAAATATAAAATGGGATACAGATCTCCTCCCAAGAGTATTAATTACTTTGGAAAAACATTTGCAAACCTCTTAGAACTGTCTTCAAACACTTAACAAGTAACTGGCATATACCTGTGTCACCAGCTTGCAATTGCATCGATTGAATACATGGTGTAACCCCTTCCAGAACATACATCTTGCTATTATTATTAGGCCAAAATCGAAACTGAAAGATCCACTCCTTGCCTTTGGCATCTTGAATTTTTAGAGGTAAGGGCTACCTCTAAAAATTGACATAAGGGCTACATAGGTAAGCTCAGACCAAGCTTTTGACTTGATAGCTAGCCCTATCAAGCCGAAGAGGTATCTCTCCAAAAGGGTCACAACTAGGAGGGCTGGAGAAATTAGGATTTTTAGGCTAGATATAGAGTGTAGGGTGTTGTTTTGAATTTTTTTGGTTGGGGAAATCATTGGATGAAGGAATTAGGTCAATGAAAGATAGGTTAGGGAAAATGAGTTAGGGTTGCAGGGATCAATGGGGAAAGGTAGGTATAATGATTATCACTTGAAGAGAATTGTTATGGAATGGTGTTGAAACTGTAACAAGGCTAAGAAAAGCATAAGAGATGTATTTTTCTCAGACATAAGAAGATGAACAAAATATGATCAGTTACCCAAAACAGAGCATGTGCAAACATGTATTCTGATTATCTATCTTGTAAAATATCATAACATAGAAATTAAAGTGACCATGAACACAATAGTTTCAAACATATGATACTTAATAAGGAACAATTATAGACATTCAATACCATAAGTATCCTATAAAAGTAGCCGCAACTCCTCTTTATTATCTTGGACAGACTGAGTACAAAATTTCCTTGATCAACTAGCAAACATCAAATTGATTCCAACCTTTGAAAATGAGTAAAAATTACATTATATAGGCCTCAAAAAACCTCTCCCAACCTCAGGGGTCGAATCCTTAAGAGGAGGAGCTGATCCACCAAAGTATGAACTAAAACCTAGAGTGTAGGGTGGTCAAAGTGACTCAACTCTAGCTTTTTGCAAACTGATTCATTACACCTCAGTGTTAGTTTTAACCTAATATATTTACCCTAGGTAAGTCAACCACATCATATTTAATTTTAAATTCGTGGTTTACATTGGTAAAAATCCCATTGACCATGGTCAAAATAAATGAATAAAAAAATGAGAAAATTGGAAAATATCAACAAACTCAGAAAAATTGTCTTATGTGCAGCATCGTTTTACCACAAACTTGTAGACTATTTTTGACTGGGTTCCAGGTGTCCAAATTGGCTCCAAGATAGCTTCTTGGAAAGCCCTTCAAGTCTAGTTTCCATTTCATCCTTCATTTTTAACAATGAAGGTCATTTTTCCTATCAAAATGTATTTCTCCCAAGATTGCTAAACATGCCATCTCCTTGTCAAACACACCCTCTCTGTGTCAAACACGCCCTCCGAATTGTAGACCACTTTTGGAGGCCTTCTCGGTGTCCAAATTAGGCCCAGGATAGCTCGTTGGAAATATTATCCTGTATAGTTTCCAAATATGTCTTTATTTTTCAAAATAAAGCTCATTTTCCGTGTCAAAAACTCAATTTCCCAAGACTGGTAAACGTGCAGCGCCCAGGCCAAAAATGAGGCAAAAACATGGTTTTTTGATGGGGTTTTTCCTTTTTCACTAACCTGTTTGCCTCCAAATTCTTAGAAAATGTATAGGGTGCATGTAATCATAATTATAAATCCAATGGTGGTGTCCATTTACTCATTTGATGCCAAAAAAAATATCGTGACGCCTTTGGTGTTGAGCGTTTGACACTTTTACTGTGCTAAAATTGTCCTAAAAAACACATAAATTCACAAACTTGCAAAAGTTTCCCAAAACTTGTCAAAATTGGTGGGAAGATGGCTGATAATATGTTTGAGGCATGGAGTGTTTGGTCTTCAGTTGCTGGTTCTGTTTCTTGAGAAAGTTTAATGACAAACTTGGACCTTTCAAGATTAGCTTGGAGCTCTCTAATCTTGGCTTCCCTCTCTCGGATGATCAAGGAAGGATCATCATCATAAATTGTGTTAAAGTATACAAGTTCAAAATCTGCCTCTTTCTCATGGAGGCTTTTCTCTTCATGTATGTCCACCTCTGCCATGATGTATTTGGGGTCAAAATCATAGGGAGATGATGGAATGGAATGTGGGTGTATGAAGTGAGGGTTGGTATAAGGAAATTGGAGGAGATGGGATTAGGGATTTGTAATATGAGGGAGGTGATAGGGGTAGTGATTATGAGGAGTTTTAGAATAGGGGATTTAATTGTAGGTAGGGTATAGGGATCCTAGGAAAATTAAAAACTAGGGCTTAGGGTTTTGAAGGAGATGAAAGTTTAGGGAAAGGGAATATCAATGTAGGGATTTTGGGAAAGTGTCTTATGATATGGGGAAAGGTATATGAAGGCTAAGGAATTGAAATTGAAATGTAAATTAGATTTTGAGGGAAACTAGGGTTTTTCATTAGAAGAAAACACCAAATTTATTCTAAAAAAACTTATGCATCTAAAATGACATTTGATGAAGATGAGTGAAGTGAATTTTTACTTACTAGCTTGTTTGAGTCATGATGAATCATTGTTGAAGGATTCAAGGTGAATTTGTGAAGTTTTGAGGTATTGCGGGAAATTTTTGAAGAAATTGGGTAAATGCACAGCACCACTAGAAAATGTGCCCTCCTCCTGAAAAATGTGCATCACCTTTAAGAAATTCACAATGTTTTCAGGCAAATGCGCAACGCCAATGGAAAATGTGCATCACTAATGGAAAACACGCCCTCTGTGCGAAACACCTTTTTGCAGACCGCATTTGGAGGCCTTCCCAGTGTCCAAATTGGTCCCAGGATAGCTCGCTGGAAATATTATCCTATCTACTTTCCAAATATACCTTTGGTTTTCTTATTGGAGTTTATTCACCTTGTCAAAAATTTATTCTCCCATGACTGGTCAAAACTTGCAGAATGAGGGTGAAAAAATGTAGTGTGCTAGTGCATGCAGCCTTTGGAGGCCTTCCTCAACTCCAAATTGAGCTCATGATAACTCAGTAGAAATATCTTCTCGTCTAGTTGGTATTTTACATATCAGGTAAGTCATTTGAAAACTCCAGCTAGAAGAAAACATGATTTTACCAAGGTCACTTCAGAAGTGCAGAAAACCTCTTGAAGCACCTGTATTTTTTATATTTATCCAAAACCGTGACACCAGTGTAAAAAATGAAGGAGGTTTTTCTTACCTAGTCTGTGATGGAAAAAATCCTCTCTCACTTTTGTTAAATTCATTTCTGTTTGGTTAGAAACACATTTTGAATAAAAACCAGCCCTATGAGTGGAAAATGATTTGAATCTTGGAACGATTTCTTGAAAAATGACGGAGACATGATGTTTATGAGCTGGAATGGCCTCATAATTACTGATATGACCTACCTTATTCATCCTCCTCTCATATTTCTCTTTTTCCATAGCAAACCCTAGCTTAGTGGGAGAGGAAATTTAGGGTTTAGTGCTTGTGGAAAATGATGATTTGGGCACCCTTGGGGAAAAGAGAACTCCCTTTGACATTTGAACAATTGATGGACTAATAACTCTGGAAATTTTACATTTGATGTGTTGGCATGTGGAACTCTGAGTTGGAAGCCTTGGGAACTAAGTACTTATTACATATTTAATGAAATAAAATTACATAGAAAAAATAAAAATTACATCCTAGAATGAAACTCACATTTGAAATCAAATTACAACTTTGGAAATCATCTTGGAGATCATCTTTACATGGAAAAGAGACATTATTTTTTATCACTCTCATACTTTTATGACCTTATGCAAATGAAATGGTGATTTATTTGGACCTTGAAGAATGGAACCTAGAGACATGATGAGACCTTGGATGACCTAACTCCATGGTTGACTTTGACTGACATAATGACGTAGTGAGATGAGCTTTCAAGAGTTATTTATACTCAGCAAGACATGAAGTTAGGGGAGAAAATGTGAAATTTTGAGGGAGAGTAAGATTTTAAGACTAGGGCTACCATCAGTGAAACAATTTTTAGCATGAACTAATGGAATGAAATAAAAATTTCAGAGTGGGACACCCAAAATGAGAATGAAAAGAGTAATTTTGATCACTAATGGAAAAATGCATATTCTGACACTAACAGTTTCTATCAAATTCCATGGTGGATGACAACATCTGGCTCAGAATCTTCCCCTGCACCCTCATAGGAAAAGTTTCCAAGTGGTACATTAAGTTACCATGCACATTAGTTAATACATTTGGTTCCTTATCTGCTACGAGACCAGAACAAAACTTCTTACCACCTTACACCAACATGCCGCCACCCGCATCTCTGATCATATCCATGAATGGAGGCATAGGAGGAGGCTTGTAAAGGCCCCAATTCTAGATCACCTATTGGCATATTGGTTCTTTAACTCAATACTCCCTCCCATTGCTAAGGATGTTGCCTTACATGGTGTGATCAGAAAATACCAATCCATCCATCGTGCCCAACACTGTCTAGACATAATCTATTTGAAATTTGGACTGTTGTATGATCTTATCCCCCATGCCCCTTGAGACTCCAATGATATCGCTACTCAACAACACGGAGCACATGCAAATGGTCTCGTTGGCGCAACCTTTGGGTCTATTTTAAAACAACTCATCAGGCAAGATTCCCAACTATCTTTAGCTGTCAATTCTGCCTCTAATACCTAATCAAATTCTCTTCCAACCACTGTGGTAAAAATATGTGGAGTCTACACAAAATCCATGTGGTAAGAACAAGAAGAATAAGAAAAAGACCTCTCCTTCTAAGGAGAAGCCTATTATGAAGAATAATCCAAATTGGAAATTTGTTGCTAAATCTGAAAAAGGGAAATAAAAATATACTAAGTTCCATTGTAATATTTATGCGGAGGACCACATGATGTATAAATTTCCTCGCTTTTATGAATGCACAAAATTTCTTTCAAAAAAGGACACAGGAATGACACATGTTGTCCTACGCAACCCTTTCCCTACTCAACAACAACAACATATTTTTGAAAACCCACCACAACATTCGCAAGGGGGAAATGGTGGTCCTCATCCACCTCCTTTTGGTGAAGGATTGTCGGCTGTTTATGGCCTGGAAAAAATTGACCTTCAAACACGAGCCAAAAGTTATGGAAATTTAGTCACTGACGCTCAAGACACTGCCTCGAGTTCAAGTCCACCGCCGCCTAACGATCTTCATATCGAAAGGCCAGTTTATGGCCATGTCATCCGTCCCCCAAAAGGGATCCTTTGTTGCACGAAACATAATACTTATGCACGTGCTTCCCAAAACTACAACATTGTGGAAGATTTGGCACAAGCACCATCAACTATGTCTACTTTCGAAGTGGTTCAAACATGTCCAGCGCAAAGGAAATATTTACTTTCAGCAATCAGTGGAATTGATACTAAGGATTCTATGCCAGAAATCTTTGATATGTTAAAATGCAAACCTCGCCTTTCTCATCAACTCACCTTTCAAGTGCAAGTTGTGTTGAAGGGCAAAACTATCCATCAAACTGTCATTGGTGAAGGTTCTTCGACCTGCGTAATGTCAAATTCGTATTAGATCGCTCTAGGTTATCCCACACTGTCTCCAGCATCAAATTCCCTTAAAGAATTTGAGAACACACCTTCATCCTAAAAGGGCACTTTGATAGCTATCCCATTACTCTTAGTGGGATTATAATAACAATGGAATTTGAAATTGTAGACCGTAATCTCGACTACAATCTACTTTTCGGCCGTAATTGGTCTTACGCCATGATTTCCATTGTCTCTTAAGTTTTCCGACTCATCCTCTTTCCTATGGATGGGAAAATGGTTACAATGGATCAACTATCCTTCTGCACCCCAGATTATTCCACATTGTCTAGCAGCATTTTACCCCTAATAGGAGGAATTCATGACTCTTATGTCAATGTTGGTACTGGTCTTCTAAAGGGATCGTCTCCCTTGGGTTTTTTTCCTCTCTCGTCGCATGAGGTTCCACAGATGGTTTCAATGATATCCACAATTCCATATGGCCCTATCAATCCATGGATCCTACCGGCCCCTTTAGACATTGATTCCTATGGATAAAAAATGTCACTTTCACCAACCAAGTTGGTGTATCAAGTAATTCAAAATGCATATGATCCCTCCACTACTTTGGCTTCGACCGATGGTACCATCCTCTCTCCCATTATGGCTCCTTCTAATGATTTCCTAGATGTATTCCTACCTACGGATGAAGCTATTCGAGAGATCATGTCTGTAGAAGAGAAACTGTGGGATGATTTTCATCTCCGCACTTCGATATCTGATTCGGATGTGTCATCTATACAAATCCTGCCTTTTGAACCACCTGAGATTGTTCCATCCACTTACAATACTTTCCAGAGTATCGATGCAGAAGGAAACTTGGGAAATATTTCGAAGACTATGCTCATGGATATTTCAGTCAAAACAGGTATCGCGGAAAAAATTAAGATTATAGTAGATTGTAGTCCTGAGGAAATTGCACTTTTCACTTGCCTTTTTAAGGAATTCTGTGATGTTTTCTCTTGTTCTTACGAGGAAATTCCCGACATAGACTTGTCTATTGACGAGCATGATATTAAGCAGTTTCAAGCATTATTTTTATGGTATTTTTCTCGCTCGTTAAACCAAAAACCTTGAGTTCCCTTCTTCGAGCTCATTAAACTACCACAAAGAAGAAAGATAATTCTTTTTACGATATTTTTGTTGCTTGTTAATCTGAAAAACATCGAGTTTACTTATTCGGGCTCATTAAACTTACATGGAGAAGCTCTAAGCCTTCTTTTTAGGGACTTTTTCTAGCTTGTAAAACTGAAAAAACCCCGAGTTACTTCTTCAGGCTCGTTAAAATATTATGAAGAAGATATGAGCATATTATTTTTAGGACCTTTTATAGCTCTTAAACTAAAAAATCCTCGAGTTTCCTTGTTCGGGCTTGGTAAAATTCCACGAAGAAGATCTTGAGAAATTATTTTCCCTCCTTTTCTCTCTCTTTAAAAACTGAAAAAGTCATATTGAGTTTTTCTTCATCGAACTTGTTAAAATTTCACAAATAATATCGCGTTTACTTCATCTCCTCATACACACAACAAAATGAGGTAGACATCCATTGAACATAGGCTTATCACTTTATCTGGACTATATAGACTAAATTATAGAAAAGGAACTGTGTCAGGAATACTATTAACCCTTTGCCGCACCTGGTGATCAACCATGACAAAGGTACCCCTTGGAGTTGTCTTTACAATATTTTCACTCTCTTAATATGAAAATACCACCGAGTTTACCATTATGGACTCGTTAAACTTAATCATATGGGGAAAAAATTGGACAGAACAAAGATTCACTCTCTATATTCTGAAGGACCTTTTGGCAGCTACACCCTTATCAATCCCATGAACATAGCACCCCCTTAGAAAATTTCTCTTTTTTAGCTTCTCGTTGGACCGTTCCATCCTATGATTTTAGCCTTCATACTTCGATGTTTGTGCATTTTTGTATCCTAACACTCTTTGGTGTTCTTGAGTCTAAGCTGCCTAGTAGTCTGTATTTTTTTCATTCTATTGTTCAAGGGATCCATCTATCCTCTCCTTCCAGTGTTAACCCAATTAAAATATGTCTAAAAATTTCCCTTCGTATGTTTGCACCATTGGTCTACACTATCTCTAAAACAAATAATTCTTGTCTCGTTTTGTCTCAACTGATGTAGGACACATTATTTCCTACCTTTGACAGATCTCTTCCTATCGACTTCAACATATTATCTAGGAGGATGATCCATAAACATATTAGTAATTTGGAACTTGTAGACATCAGTGGAAGATTTCCTTATTTTTGATTTGTGGTTTACATCATTGGATCCCAATTGAATAATTCTATGAGTGTTCGACATCAACACCATTTTTCACACTCGATAGATTGTACTGTGCATCTTGGAGACCATCATCCTTATCGTTGGCCATCCTCGTTTCTATTAAAAATTTTCACTATTGACTTGTAATCAAGTGATTTCTCGCATCTTGGGCTACAAATAATTTGTTCACTTGTGTAGATATATGCAGTTTAGGAAAGTGGTGACCAAGACCTTGGGTGGAGGCTTACATCACTCCTCTTTTTTTCCTCTCCCAATAGTGCGTATATTTGTTTTAGAGACAATTCATTAGATTGATCCTATTATGACATAACTTCCACATTGTGCTTATAGGTGGACATGTCGGTCATATATATTCATTAATAAATCACTATGATACAAATAATGAGCATGGGAATGCCCAAATCATGGAAGTTTCTTATATTTTTAACATATGTTTCTTGTTTCAGGTATCCAGCAGTCCCAAAACTGGTCTCCCTCTCTCTCTCAAATATAAAGTATTTTGGCCATTGTCTTCATCTCTCACCTCAAACTCTAGGGGGAATCTATTATACAACAAAATGACCTCCTCATCAGCTTAGAAAATAAGGACACTTTTGTTGAAGACAAGACCTATTTCACAGGTCTATTTTCTAGGGTAACACACCCTAGAAACAACTAGAAAGAGTTATAACATTGTATAGCCTCGTGCAGAGAGCGTTAGTTGTGTTTCATGAAGTTTAGGGTGGGGGAGGGGGGGGGGGATCTTAAGTTAACTTACTGACATCACGAATTTTTCTCAAGGAGTCAATACAAAAAGTTGGAAACCTGCAAATCAGTCTTCATAACAAACATTTCCAAACCTATCTAAGTCATTCAAGGTAGGACAAAGAAATAAAGCAAGGGAACATCCTAGATTTTACGCTATTCGAACTAATGGAGGAAATGGAAAGGAAAAGCCTCCCCACTCCTATAAATTGGAGGCTTGGGCATAGTGACAAAGGTTGAATGGTTGAAGAATGATTTCTCATTGGTGTGAGGCTATAGTGTTCGAATGATTCATTGAGAGTTAGTAGCTCAAGCATTGTCATACCAAAGAGTTGAAGGGAGAGAGCTTGGAGTTGAAGTATCGAGGGAGGCTTGGTCAAGCCGATATGGTTGTAATCCTCCTCCACTTATTTATAATATAAAACTACCTCTGTTATGTCCACTTGGTTGTCTCGATGTTGCATTAATATATATATTTGCTTTAAGACACATGTGATAAGTGGCTTAGCTTCATACTTATATATGTTCAGATATATGTTAGTTTTTGATTGTCAAGTTTGATATAATGTGAGGATTACTCTCTTCTCTTGTTTGATTGCAGGATCTAATCTTGGAGCTGGTGCGATGGTCTTCCACTTCACTACATTGGGATCTCGAGCAAGACTACACAACACATTGAGGTAACTCTTCTATA
Organism: Pinus albicaulis; assembly: GCA_034641835.2. Lineage (NCBI taxonomy): Eukaryota > Viridiplantae > Streptophyta > Pinopsida > Pinales > Pinaceae > Pinus > Pinus albicaulis. The sequence continues at coordinate 144,759,248 of CM076569.1, read as the reverse complement.
ATCTATTTTTTCAACCAATAGTTAGCATGAACATGTGTATGTTTCTCTGTGATGGTTGTTGCTAATTTGATAGTCTACCTTGGGTCCCGGGAAGGCCCGAGGGGTAATTTACATCCACTACCACCTATACAATTTACACAAAAGCATGGAATACGAATATTAGAGGTGAAAATGACTTTCTTACAAGATGCCATTGATGTGGTTCGAGTTGTAGAAATAAAAATGAAAAATGGATTGCACACATGGAACTATAGATGAGGGGAGCAACCTAAGGTAGCTTCTAAACTTGATCATTTTTAATCACTGAAATTATTTTTAACCGAGAATTATTCATGAAGGTGTCAATCCTTCCAAGCCATGGGTCAGATAATTAGTCTATCTATTTCAAAATTAATCCAAAAATCCGCCCTCAGAATCAACCCTTTAGCTTTGATCATTTATTGACTTTCCATCGAGAATTTTAAACAAATATACAACAGTGGTTGGAGGAATTAAATATTTTGGAGGGTTAAACTGGTCCAAGTGGATATTGGTGGTCATCTGCCTATGCCACTTATACTCCCACCATTTTTTCTTTCAACTTTTCAGTTTCCTTAATTGCAGCACAATATACTATTTTTGGCATTTTTTTCGGTCCTAAACTTTCGGATCCTTTTCAGGCCCTAAACGATGTTTTTTTGGAAAATCACCGTCGGAAAATGTGAGTCTTAAACTCAACATTCATTATCAATAGTTTTATTCCTCAGATATACCTTTCTAACGAGGTATTGTGTGCATCAAACAAAGATCGTATGCCAAAGTTATGACCCCGTGAAATTGATTTACCAATTTACCCCAACCAGCCCTTAACGAGTTCAAAAATTCAAAAAATGGGTTGCCCTTCAAGGGGAAACCAACCGTTAACATATTCAAGAGTAACATAATTTCCAGGAAGAGATAAATATAGTCATAAAATCCATAAAAGAGCATATGTAATCTGAAATAAAAGAGGGCCGCGGAGTTGCAACTACCGATTATGTGCCTCATTCTCCTCCTCATGGGTATTTTCCTCAATTATGAAACAACCATATTCAGACATGGTCTCAATATCCTTATTTGTGAGCTGGGGGGGCAGGTCTAGAGTTGAAGTGGAGACCGTATCGGTTTTCTTGGCCATAGTTGAGTGAGCCGCGTTGTCTGCAACTGCTTCTCTTTTCTAGGTGTCCTCCGATGGGCTGCTCCAACCACTTTCCGATTCATCTGCGAAGTGTTTGATAGGGAGTCCATCAGATTTTTGAGGCAGAGGGGAAGAGGAGCACAAGATTTTTGACTTGCGTGGGATTTTCCTGCTTCTCGATCCAGAGTCGTGATGATTCTCGTCTGAGAGGTGAACCAAAATCTAGGTAGAGAGCATTTGGGGGTCAAAGAAGGGGTCGAGAACCTCCAAGTATTCTAGAGCGATAGATAGGGACAGAGAGCGCGTAGACAATCCAAGAGCTGGAGAGTGGGAGGGAGTGCCTCTGCCACCTCCAAAATGACAATGCATTCTGTGGCATCTCAACATGGAATTAGCGGGATGGAGGGTCTGTAGGGCTGAGGTAGAATACACAGAGGGAGGTAGGCGAAGAGCAGAGCGATAGGAAGAGGCGTTACAAAGGAGTTCTGCAGAGAATGAAATCTGAAGACGTAAATGAAACTTATGGGAGCCATCAGCCATAAATGGCCAGCTTGCATGAGTAAAGGTCGAGGGCGGGGGGGAAAGAATGCTGCGAAGTGCCGACATCCTCCCTAGTACTGCATATTTATGGTATTCATGTGGGAGGAGGGCGCCGCCATGTGGTGCTTCCAGGTGGAAACCTGCGTTAAACATATCAGTCACCTGCATCTGAGAGTTGAAGATCTTTGAGGACTAGATGATTGCAAGCCATGCACAGAGATTCATTAGAAATGGAGTGGAATCTACTGGAGAAAAGAGGAGAGTCTTGTTCCATACCTTTGTTGGCTAAGAGATCTACTACTTCATTGGCTTATTTACGCACATGCATAAAGGTAATGGCTTTTTGGATTTGAAGCCATTGTTCCAAGTTTTCCAGTCTAGAGGCTAATCGCCATCTCTTTGAGATTTTGGAAGATGAAGAGTCATGGAGAAGATGCTGGGAAACATTAATGATGATCTGAGAATCCCCTTCCACCTCCAAGGGAAAGGGATAATTCTCTTGTGCTAGATTGAGGCCTTGGATAAGTCCTTCCAGTTCAGCGGAGTTGTTGCTATCCCAACGAATGGATCCAGAGAATATTAGCATGGATGCCCCTTCAGAGTCACGAAAAATACCTCCAAAGCCAGCTGCACCCAGATTGCCTTTTGAGGCTCCGTCAAAGTTGGGTTTGTAGAGATACTTAGGAGGAGGACTCCAAGATCTTGGAGAATTCGAAGTGGGGTTGAAAGAAGGGGAAACTACGGAGTTGCAAGGGACAAAGAAGTTCCAGTTGCCCCATATGTGGCATTCTGAAGGCAGATATGGGAGATTCGAGTCCCTCCACTGGCGTAGGGCTAAGTTTTCCTTTATATTGTTGCAGAATTTTTTCCATACAATTTCGTGAGGTTTTTCCAGATATTTGAAGATTTGGTTATTCCTCTCTTTCCAGTTTTTCCAGAGTAGTATCTTAGGGATGAGAAACCAGAGAGAGTTGAGGAGATTACCGGTGAATGGGAATTTCTGCCAATGAAAGATCGTGTTGGTGATATCACCCCACCTTCTATTGGTTCGACGACAGAGAATGTATACTCTGTCCCAAAGAGTGCTTGCAAAGGGGCACGCATCCAACAGATGGGCTATGGTTTCCTCCTAAATCTGACATATGGAGAACTGTGAAGGACCAATGAACACTTTTTTTAGTATATTTTCCCAAGTTAAGATGAAACACTTCCTAATCAGCCAAAGGAAGGTGGATAATTTGGGCTAGATGATGGAGTTCCATATTTGTGACCAAATTTTATCAACTTTATTTGGATCGGATGGATGGAGCAGTTGATAAGCCTCCTTGGTAGTGAAAATTCCTTGGGGATCATGATCCCATCTAAGAATATCTGGTCTATATAAACATTGAATTTTCCTTTTTGTAAGTTCCATCCAAATATCATCATGGGTTTCATCGTGCCAATTTTCTTACCACTGAGTGGTGGGAAGACAGTGGCGAAATCCTTGAGTCTTCAGCGATGTCCAGAAGTGTTTGATTTGAATTTTCTTCTTGTTTTGAAGAGTATATTTCCACCTAGGTTTTTGAAAGAGTGTTGTAATTTTAGGTTGTTGTTGCCATGAGTCTTCCCAAAAACGAGCCTGGGATCCTGAACGAATTTCCCAAAAGCTATGAGATTGGATGAGGAACTTATGTTGATTGGAAACTTTCCTTGGGAGCCTGTTATTTCTAGATTATAGCGTATAAGATCCTCTTGTGGCCAATTTTCTGCATATTTAGCTTCTGAGAGCTAGTCCTAGGGTTTATGAGGACTGGATACCCAATTCCACCAAATACGAGCTCCCATGATGATATTTCTTTGCTCTGGGTCCCTCAAACCTAATTCCACCAAGTTTTTTGGTGGGCATACTTTAGACCATTTAAATAAGGCCCATTTCCTATTGTATTTATTGCTACCCCATTAAAAGATGCGTTGTAGATTACAGATGGATTTCAGAACCCATTTTGGAGCAGCCAGCACTAAGAAGAGGTAAAGCGGCATGGATTGGAGGACAGGTTTGATCTGCTCAAGATGACTGGAAATGTTGAGAGTACGGTGGTTCCAAGAAGATAATCTTGCTTCTAGCTTTTCCAGGAGCTCCTTGCAAGAAGTATGCTTGCTGGTTGAGTCAATGAGAGGGGCTCTGACGTATTTTAAGGGGAGAGAGGCAATGGAGAAACCTAGGATCCATGCAATATTTCATTGAGTCACAACATGAGTGTTTAAGAAAAAGAGCTACGATTTTTTGGCATTGATAGTAGCTTCGGAGGATTCAGATAAAAAATCGAGCAAATATTTAATGGAGTTGGCTTCCTAGACATAAGCATGGTCTAAAATCATGTTTTTGTACACAAACTGTTGATGGGAGAGGGGAGGGTTATTGTGAATGGAGATTCCTCTGAGGGATTCAGAGTGGATGGCATGATGGACTAAACTTCCCAGCCCTTTCGCCATGAGGAAAAACAGGAAAGGGGAAAGAGGATGACCTTGACGGATACCTCTTGAGGCAGTGAAGGTGGAAGAGAGAAAACCGTTGAATAGAATGGAGAAAAATGAAGAGGAGAGAATGATCATGATCCATCTGATCTAGGTGGGGCTGAAGCCGAAGGCCAAGAGCACATGTCGGATGTAAGTACAGTTGAGCTTATCAAAATCTTTTGAGAGATCGATTTTGAGAAGCATACCTAGCTTTTCTGTGCTTTCAGAGAGTGGATGAATTCATGCGTTAGGATAATACCATCCAAAATTTTTCGTCCTTCCACATATCCCGTTTTCTCTGGTGTTATGAGAAGTAGGAGGAGAGGTTTGAGCCTGTTGGCCTTCACTTTTGATGTGAGCTTATAAATGACGTTTCAAAGGGATATGGGGTGGTACTTACCCAGTGTGGAAGCCTATTCCTCTTTCAGGATCAATGTGAGGAAGGTGGCATTGAGAGCCGGAAGAACCCAATGCATGCTTCTAGGTTCTTCAACAAGGTCTTATACCTCCTACTTGATCACCTCCCAAAACCAGTGAAAAAATTTGGAGGTGAAGCCATTCAGACTTGGAATTTTCCCATCTTTAAGCTGAAACATAACTTGTTCAACCTCTTGTAGCGTGGTGGGTTGCAACAACATTTGATTGTGATCCTCTGTGATGATCCTAGGGATATGTTGGGTGACTCTATTGATAGTAGGCTAGCGATCTATGTTGGGTTCTTTGAGAGTGTCCTTGAAATAGTACAATAGCTCATGTTCAATATCATTATGTGCTTCAAGTTGGTCCCCAAGTTCATTCTTGAGAATTGAGATGTGATTGTGCATTTGATGTTGGATGCTTGAGCTATGGAAAATTTTGTATCCCCCCCCCCTCTTTGAGCCATCAAATTCTAGATTTTTTGTTTCTAGAGAATTTCCTCCTGTTGCCTGTGATCTTCCAATTTTTCGATTAGATTTGTTTGCTTGTCCGTGAGAGTGTCTATGCGACCTTCCAAAATGATCTGTTGTTGAAGACAAGCCATCTGAGGTTCGAACTCTGTTTGATTTTTGAAGATGTTGCCAAAGGATAATTGATTCCATTGATTGAGCTTGGATTTGAGAGTTTTGAGTTTCTATTGAAATTGAAACATTTTGGAGCCCATATATGGGATAATGTTGTGCCATCAATTGGTAACTAGATCCTTGAAGTCAAGATGTGTTAACCAAAATTTTTCAAAGTGGAAGTGCTTGTTGCTTGTTGTGCCTAGGCGAGACCATTGCAATTGGATGGGCCAGTGATCAGACCCCGAAGCAGGAAGAATGGTTGCGGATAGATCGCCACCCAGATGAATAGAGTTGTATGAGATGAGGAATCTGTAAAGGCGTGAGGCTATTTGGTGGGATCCTCCTCAACGATTGTCCCATGTGTGAATTCCATTGTAAGTTTGGAGATTGATGAGATGGTTAATCTGAATGAACTCCTTAAATCTGTGGCTATCTACTTCAAGCCTGGAGCGTCCTTTTTTTTCCTCCAAGATGGTGACCATGTTGAAATATCTACCCAAGACCTAGAGTGGGTGGGTTCGATGAGAGTTCATTCTCTCAATAGAGTCAAGGAGATTGATTTTTTGTGCTATTGGTTGGGGGAAGTAGACATTAGTGATATGGTCGTGAACGTTGGTACCTAGGAGATGGAATGAGGCCTAAATGAAATTGTGAGAGCCATGAAGGTTGGTCAGAGTGATTTGGAGAGGCTTCTAGGCAATAGCTAGGCCTCTTGAGGCACCAAGTGCATCTACAGTTGTAGTGAGGCAACCATTCCATAATCTTGAGAAATTGGTGTTCAAGGTGGTGCTATAAAATTTGGTTTCTTGCATAAATAAAATAGTGGGATTTTCTTGATCAAACAATGCTTAGTGGGGCTGTTTAGCCCTCTGATATTCCATGAGATTAGTTTCATTGAGAAATATGAGTAATGGTAGTGTAGAACCTGGTTAGCTTAGGATATCTTCCCGATTCAACTAACTGGCCTCCAAGTATGATGAGGCGTTGAAATTCATTGCGCCTCCCGCTTTTTATGGATTATTTCATGATTTTTTTTTGTATCTAGAAAGGTGCCTCCTCGAATGCCAAGAGTTGGTAGTTGTTGAGCTTTGGAGAGAACTTCCTCTAGAAATTAGATCTGCTAAGCGGGAATCATGTGAATATCTCTACTTTTGCATGCTACTTCCAAGCCTAGGATGTCAAGATCGCCAAATTCGATGCTCTCTGGCTCTTCATCCATGGAAGAGGGTTGCTCTAGATTTGATTTTTTCCCTTTTTTGGCCTGATTTTCATGAGAGGTTTAAGTCTGGTTTGGTTCAGGAGGAGAGGTAGCAGATGGTTGGCTTGGAGATGACTAGGGATTGCTGGCATCTAGAGGGGGATTGGATGGATTCAAGGGAGGCTTAGGAGGGGAAGAGGTAGGGGAATTCTAAGAGGGTTGACTGGGTAAAAAATCGAAGCTATTGCTGGTGGAAGGTTGAGAGGCCTTGAGGGCAGATGGAGGTTTTACTGCATGCCATCTCTGGCTAGTGATCTTTGTGAAACCATACAGATCTTGGTTTTCCAAGCCCGAGTTGGGTTTCTGGCTGTGATTGAGGGGGAAATCTCTAAAGAGATGCCCATGCTCATGAAATTTGCGACATATAAAAGGAACATGTTCATATTCAATTGTTTTAACACATTCAAAATCATCGTGGAGAAGACTTATTGAGTCAAGGAGGGTGTTGCTTATGTGCATGTAAACACAGATCCTAGTATAGGCAGTATATCAGTTGATCTTGGTTTCCTTTGATATTTTGATGAGCTCTCCCAAATGGTTGCCAATGTCTTTGAGAGAGAGATCATCCCAGTATTCTTGAGGGAGGGAGTACAGTCTGATCCAGTCTGATGCCTAGTTGAATTCCTCTTTGTCAGGATTGAAACTTTCCACCCAGTTTTTGAGGAAAAGGCCAACCGAGTTGAAGAAGTAGGGCCCCTTGTCCATGATTTGATTCTTTTCCTCTAGGCATGTGAATATGATGTTGAAAAAACCTTTCGGCCCTAGTTGGAGAGAGATTTTCCCTTTTGGCTTCCATTTTGAAGCGATCTAGCCCATAAGGGCTTTCTCTGTGGGCTAGAAGCTAATGAACTTATTGATGAGTGCATGGTCCTTCATGTATTGGATTCTGCCATTGATTCATTGTGCTATAAGGTATATCTTGGGTCTTTCTGCTGCTTTGGTGATCTGAAAATGGATTGTACTTGAAATAAGGGTGCAAGGTATCCATTTCCAATAATTCTAAATGTGCAAAAAAATCTGATACCAATATGATCTGAAATGTGTGAACAAAATATTTCTTATATAGAGATAGACAGTAGGGGATTTTACTGGTTATTTCACCTTTCAAAGAAAGGATGAAACCATAAGCTTTTGGCCCTCTTACTGGCTTTGCCTAAGGAAATATGAAGTAAACACTAAAACGATCTAGAAATGAAATTATTTGTTTTCTAATTGCAAAGTATTCATTAACCAATATTATGAGTGTACAAGCATGTTAAGGTGTTCTGCAATGGAACAAATGTGGTTTGGAATGGAACAAATATGTTTTGATAACTGTATAAGCATTTTTGTGTTAAGAGGACTTATTTAAATTTACTGTTTAAGGTATTAAACTCTGGAAATAAGCAGAAATAATTCACAACATAATAAAAAGCATCTGATAAAGAAATTCACCCCTCTCTTGGGCTACATCTGATAGGTACAAAAGCCTCCCAATGGGCTTTTCCCTTCTCTATTAATGCTCAAAATCAATTTTACACCATGAAGAATGCCTCAAAAGGCTGAAATAGTTGCATAATTAGAATCAGAGCGCTGGAAACAACAAAAATTAACTATTCATTCACCTCAAACAGATGAACATATCCCAATACAGCTGATCATTCACAAGGCCCTGGTGGCTCCACAAGCAATTCTGCTGACAAAACCTCTGACAGAGTGCCCTGATGGCTCTACAACCTATTCCAACAGCTTCAAAATGTTCCAATACCCCAAAAAAAAAAAAAAATCGTTTCAAAAGGACTTCCCTAGCCCAAGATATGGTCAAAACAGACTTTGCCCAGTTATGGCTAGGAAGACTCCACCAAATCTAGTGGAACTGCAGTTAACACTGACAAATTAGGGCGGCCACCAAAATAGGCGGAATCCGCCATAACACCGCCAGACGTTGAGGGCTAAAGTTAAGGGCGACGTGACCGCACCCGTCGGAGTTTGGTTGTGAACTTAGAGTTATTCGTGGACAGATAAGGTTGAAACCATATGTTATAACGATGTATTAAAGTCGAACTCCGCTCCTCCCGCCAGTGCTCATGACCATGACCCAAACATGTTGCGCGCCCGTTGACTTGGCTCTTGGTTCCGAGCCTTGAGGTTGTATGTGGAGGGGACTGGCCCCCTTTCGCCCCCACCCCCCCCCCCCAAATCAAAACAAAGGTTAAATATAACATCGCGATGATGGTTTGTAAGAACTACTCGTAGTTCGACGGTTGGGACACCCGGTTACCATCGCCCCGACCTAGGGTCGATTCCTGCTTGCGACAATATAATTTTGTAACACCATTACGCTCGACCCTTGGGGCCATGTGGCGCCCAATGATTGGCAGCCACTGGAATATGCGGCAGAATATTCTGTGGAATATTTTTTTTTAATAAATTTTTTTATAAAGTCAAACTAGCCTTTTTTTAACTAAAATTGGAAAACTTCAAAGATGAATAACTTTCTCACACAACGTCAGTTTTCAGTGCTGTTCACGGCTACATGATCGTTTTTCCGAGCTATTTCCTTTCGTTCTGGTTTGGACCAATTCTGAGAAACTAATTTTTTGAGCATTTTTCCATTAAGGACTTGATCACCTGATCATTTGGGAATGCATGTTGACGAGGCTGCTTTTCTATGAGATGTCTTGTCTATTTGTGAGTTTGTTAGGGGATCAGGCGTCGCTGTGGGGTTTCCCTACACATTTGGACCATTCTGAGTAGCAGTTTAGATCCCGCTGTCCCATTATTTTCAAGAGAATGAGAAGGGGGGGGGGTGGGGGAGCCTCTATCCCCCCATCGAGAGCCTCCATGTCAGACAACCCTTTCAAAGTGATGATGCGAGGAGCATTGCAAAGGGATCAGGTTTGATGATTCATGGACAACCCCTACCTCTAGGTTAGCTGCAAACCCTAGGTTTCCATGGGAAACAACTCTACCTTCTATCCGCAAGTCTCTTAAGGCTCCCCGTCAAGAGAAAGCCTACCTATATACTTATGTTGAACAATGATGGCACGATCCTTTATCTTGCAATAATTTTGTAGAATCTAATGCTCCTTCATTTAGGGTGGATAAGACCTAGAAAATAAGTTATCTCTGGTGGCGTGGGATACTTTATGTTGGCCAAAGCTTAAGGGGGGGCCTTAGGACTTTGTGATGCATCCATCAAGTCCTCTATATTTGGAGTAGAAATTTAGTGGTGATGGCTCCAAGGAGGCGGTGATATATGAAAAAGAACATGGAAATACATGTATGCCCCACACACAACTCAACAGAACTTAATATATGAAACAATTTATACACTATGTTGATCAATATGGACACTAGAAAAAAAAGGGATATTTAATTTGATTCAAAAACACTATTTTTGGGAGATAAAAAATGGTTACATGGAAATATTTTTGGGCGATTCATGGTAGCAGCTACTGAAATTGGAAGGAATGAATGGGTTAGAAAGGTTAATATACCAGATGAGAGATCAAGGAAGAATCAACGTAGCTGACTACTAGATAGAGGGGGATTAGAACCAACATTGGCGAACATGGTTACCCCCTGAAAATTGGCTACCACAATCTAATGGGGAAATATGGAAGGGTTTTTGAAGGGACCTTCAAAATAAATGCATAAAACTCTTTAATCAGGGAGATAAGCTTTGATGGGGATATCAATTGAAAAAAAAATCTACAAAGGATTCCTATCACTTGAAGGTAGGTCACTGGGATCTACAAGTTATGGACACAAACTTTTTGGCCTAAAATTTCTATTTTTCTTTAGCTCTTGTTCCAGAATAAACTGTTGACCTAGGAAAATATTCAAATATGAAATTACCAAGGTCCTTCTAGATGTGTTTTCTGTCTTTTCTATTCATAAAATTTGGAACATTTATTAAATGGCAACAATTTTTCCACAAGTTTATGGTCTTGATAAGAAAATTGCTTCAAGAAATCACATTGAAATTCAATCAATATACTAAATAAATTTGGAAATTAGAGCTCTTATTCCTTTTGAAAATCTTGTGCTGAATCACCTTTGGACTATGGCACCAGGTTTTCTTCTCTCTGGGTTATGGAAAGAGAAAAACCAGAGAATCTGTGACGGCACATCTATCCCAACAGATCATATATGGAACTATCTTATCAGTCAAATTAAAGAATCCATCCTTTATATTCCATGGTATTTCTAACGTTGGTAGGTATTAGGCACTAAGGCTAGGATCTTTTTATATTGGATTCCCTCCCAACCTTCAATTTGTAACTCTACTCCCCCCCCCCCCCAATTCCTTTTTTAAGCCTTGCGAATTGGATTTCTCCTCCTAAATCTTTATTTAAATTGAATTTTTATGGGAATTTAAAGGGAAACATAGGTCTCTCTAGTTTTGGGGGAGTAATTAGAGATTATAAAAGTATGATTTTATACATATATTTAGGATTGATGGGTTTAAGCACCAAGAATGTAGTAGAATTGATAGGACTCGGTACAAGCCTGGGGTGCGCTTGTGCTTAAGGATACACTAAGATGGTGACCAAAGGTGACTCACATGTCATTATTAATATATTGAGGATCAAAAGATTCAAAACAATCCTTATATTCACAAGGTGTCTTCAAGCTGGTGCCTGAAATCCATTTTAGGTTAGGTTCCTTCTCTTATCACTGAGATCCCAACATTTATCCCACTCCATGTTCAAAGAACAAGAAACAAGAAAAGTTGACTTGTTGGCTAATCATGGATTCCAAGAGACATATTCTTTCATTTATACCACATGGAGCTTGATGCCACAATATCAACTAAAATATGCATGTTAGTCGCTAGTGGAAAAGGATGGTTTAATCCCACATGGGGCGATGTTTGAGACAAATGGAGGGGGAGGGGGCAGGGGGGGTGTAGTGGAATACCGATGCCCCACTTCGATAAAGAGCATGGGGATGTGGAAACCCATCCCCAAGGTGAGTTTAATGGTGACATGGATTATAGGAAAATCCATAAATGAGGAATAACATGGTTGGATTTTCTATAGCATATTGGAGGTGGTGGGAGTTTGATACAGTTTTTGACTCTATAAATCATGTGCGGGTGGCCATTTAAAGTGCACCTACCACCACCCCCCCTGCCTTCCCTCCCCCATGGTGTTTTATATTCAAAGTAATAGTGTCGATGATCTGTCACACAATGGTCTGTGAAGTATAGAAGAGGAGGGGGGAGTGGAAAATGAAGGTTGTTTGTGTTGGTGAAGGTGGAATGAAGGTGCATTGAGTCCCACCCATATCGACACAAAGAAAAGAAAATGGATTTTCCAGTTTGGAGAGTCAGATTCTACTCCCATCTGTTGAGATTCAACAAGATGATGAGCTTAGTGAAAAGAGTCGCCTTCACTAAGTGGCCCCATAGGCTATTTTTTGCGCAAGTCTATTTTTAGACATGGTGATCATATTTCAGAAGTTGTAGGATGCTATTTGTGGATGGTTGGTCAAGTTGGAAAAATAGATGAAATTCTATTTTTAGAATATTGGCCGAAGTCTATTTATAGATCATCGATCTCAAAATAGAAGTGTCGATTATTATTAGCTCTTAATAAGAATTTGATAATAAGCAACAAATTATTCTCTTGGAGCACTTAATTTCAGTATACAGATTTGGAAAATCAGTGGGCTGAAGGAATTACGATTCCTAGGGTTTATTGGTGGTTCATGCATGGAGGACTCAGTTAGAACTAAAGTGGCAAAGTTATGACAGATTTGGAAGAGTAGCTCATGGAGTTGTATTCAGTTTAACTCAGTTAGACTCAGCTAAGCTATTTGTATCTAGTCTAACTGAATGATACACTAGTGAGAGTGGAGTGAATTAATTGGTTAATTAATTCACAAATAATAACTCATTAATAAATTGAACAATACAATAGTTAACTACAGTGCATGTCAGTTCCAGTGGAGACCCAATGGAGAAATAGGTGAAAGGGCAAGATGGACTATCTGTTGTGACTATAGTGACGCATTGATTGCACCACACACACATTGGAGTTGCCAATGAGGATTGCGCAGTCAAGGCAAGGGTAATTTGAGTTCATTTAGAGCTATTCTTCAGCAGGGATTGCGCATTGGAGGAAGGCTAGCAGGAGGGCAGAGATTGGTGCATGGATTTGCATATTTCTTCTATGTTAGTGTGTGATGATTGATTGTACTAAGCTTTGTATGAGATTGTTACATGATCTCTATGATACATAATATATGATAGTTGGGGTTTTTAGCTTTAGGATTTCCTGTTAAACAACTGTGTTATGTGCAATTGTTTTTATTTATGCTTCACATGTGTTCGCAATTAATTTTCCGCAAAAGATTAACAGTGGAATGATTCTGTATTTTGCAAGAAGTTAAATATTGTGAGATCAGGGGAATATGGATGTATGCATGCTTAGTGTATACTAATTTATACATGCTATCAGGGCACTGTTAATTCTTGAAGATTGCAATTGTGAAGAATTGCTGAGTTTGTGCTGGTGGACAATTCAAATTTGCTACAGAAGATTCTTAGTGTAGAAGTTGAGTATACATTGAAATGTATTTCAATGGTTTGCGATTGGAGTATGCCCTTGATGGGAGCTCAAATTAAATAGCCTATAAAGATAGGATGGAGGCGGTGCTGGAGGATAATGGAATGAAGGAGTTCATTGATAGTGATGTTCCTTAGCCGAGATCTAGCAATTCTGCATTACTTGACGCATGGAAAAAGAATATAGAAAAGACAAGAAGAATTCTGTTGGAAGGTGTGAAGGACCATATTGTGTAAATTTTTCACAGGAAAGATACTCCATTCTTAATGTGGAAGGCTTTGATAGATTTGTTCCAAAGTAGAAGTGACCAGAGGAAGTTGGCGCTTAAACACAAGCTCAGAAAAATAAAAATGGAGAAGGGTGACAGTATTCCAAAATACCTCACAAAGTTTGTCCACTACAAGGATGAACTGGGAAGTGTGGGGGTTACTGTTGATGATGAATACTTGGTGAGATTGGCTCTCCTTGGGCTTCCGAAGAGTTTGCATAGCTACGAAGACTCTGTCAATGGATGGGAGAAATTGCCGAGATGGGAGCGACTTTGGTCGGATCTTGTGCAGGAGGAGATAAGGTAGGGTACCAGGGATGGATCTTCATCGAAGAATGAAGATGAAGAAAATTTCACTTTAGCTGCCAAAGCAAGGAAAGAGAAGGGGAAGAAATTTCCTTCAAAATCCAATGCTAAAGGCAAGAAGCAGGATTTGTCCAGAGTGAAGTGTTTTCACTGTCACGAACATGGGCATTTTGCCACTAACTTCCCACAGAAGAAGAAGAACAAGAAGGTTGCTGGAGCTGCAGTTGGAGAGGCCTTAGCCTCACAATTTTAACTTGATTTCTCTTTGATCGCATGCTTGGTTTCAAGCAGAATGGGATCAGTGTGGTATCTTGATAGTGGAGCATCTTTCCATATGACGGGAGACAAGGAGTTGTTTAGTGACTTGGAGGAGAAGGACCTCTAGATGCATATAGAGATGGGCGACGATGATCGGTACAGTGCGACTGGCATTGGGACCATTGCCTTTGAGAGGGAGTCCAGTAACCCATTCTTGTTGAAGGATGTTTTGCATGTTCCAGGTCTGAAGAAGAACTTGGTCTCGGTCGTAATGTTGGAAGACAAAGGTTATGATGTTGTTTTCAGTGAGGGAAAAGCTTTCCTTCGACATAAAACAACAGGTTAAACCAAGAGGATAGGGATTCGAGTTAAGAATCTCTACAAGCTATAGGTAGATGGCTGCGCTGCAATGGCGGGAAAAGCAGAAGAAGTGGTGAGACGGGATGAGGGCGAATTATGGCATAGGAGATTGAGCCATCTTCACAATGGCGCTTTGAAGATTTTGCAGTAGATTTCTACTGGAATTCCCAAGGGTACTCTTGCACAGTTAGATCAGTGCAAGGGATGTACTATGGGAAAGTTTGTGAAGACCACCTTTCATGAGAAGCAGAACCATACTTCGGTGATCCTGGAGGGAATTCACACAGACGTGTGTGGACCTTTCTCGATTGCTTCAATAGTAAAACACATGTATTATGTTATATTTGTTGATGACTATTCTCGTAGATGCTGGATCTTCTTCGTGTGGAAGAAGAGCGAAACATTCTCAAATTTCTGTGAGTTTAAAACATTGGTGGAGAAGGAGTCGGGGAAGCAAGTGAAAGCTCTATGGAGAGATAGCAATGGTGAATACTGTTAGCCCCCTAATTTGCTCTCTTTTTACCATTTTCCCCTTCCTAAATCATAACCATTTACCTCCATTTCACCTCTTTTATGCACCCTCATCTTGCACCAGTCCAAGCACGATGAAATATTTCGTATAAACCTTTGTTCTTCATGTTTTAATTCAATTTAGTATTAATTAAATATTTATTACATGATTTCTTACTTTTAAATCACTTTTGTAACTTATCGATATCTCCAATGGTTATTTGATAGTTAGAGTGCTTACCGTGACCGTTGATCTTAGTGCAGGATCGGGTCTTGCACCATTGCTAGCACAAAAAGATCTTCACGGCAGATCCGAACCTCTTCGATCACCGCCTCGTCTTGAGCCACTTCAACCAACACAACGGAGTGATTCAAAGGCAGACGAGACCAATCCATGAAGGGCGAAAGCTTGTTAGCTACAGCCAGTTTTTCAAAACTGTCTTATTTTTTAGGCCAAAACTAAAGTTTGCATTTTGTTATGTAATCAGTTAAATAACCTATTTTGGCCTTTGGCCAAGGGTCTATATAATGTAAAATGTAAATAGGACTAGGAGGAGGAGAATTTTTTAGCAGAGTTTTTAGAGCGAAGTTTGATAGGCGGTAACAGGTTGTTTTGTTATCGCCCAAATCTGGGCTGGATATTGTATTAATGCATGTATTCGCCTCAATGAATTAATAAAGGGGAGCTCTGCCTCATGTTTCAGAAATTGTGTTTCCGTCTTTAAGATGATGAATTGACTAATTTACTGAGTAGTGTTTTAACTTAAAAGGGAAACGCTCTGGTTGGCTAGGGCCCAGCCAACCCAACACGTTTACCCCATTCTATATTTCTTTTAATTTGTGTTTATATTGTCAAAGTGTGATTTAAATTTCCACACATTTATTCCTGTCCGAGTGAAAATAGATCCATTGTGTGAAGTAGATACATTTTCTTTCCTTGCAATTTACTTTCTTGCACTTGATTTCATATTGGTTTTCATCCGCCTGGTACAAGCAGGAGAAACAAACCTGCACCAGTGCACATTGGTGTGATATTTCCTTTTCTTGCAATTTTGTTTAATTGGTTTTTCCGCCTGGTCCAAGCAAGAGAAATGAACCTGCACCAGTGCATGTTGGTGTGATGCAGCAAGATTTTTTAGTCTACTTTCCGCAATCTTCTTTCTTTCTTTAAATGCGTATGATATGATAAATGATTTTTTCTTTATTTCTGCATTTTTTTAAGATCATAAACATTCACTTTTATGTGTGCAATTTGATTCGATAGTAAACTAGCACTTGCAATAATTGAACACTCATTTTAAGGATTAAATGCTAAGTGTAGGAAGCCCTGATCCGGTGCAAGAACCAGTTTCTTGCCACAATATCTGAGTGCTCTGAACCTTGAAAATTTTGAGGCCTTGCATGAATTAAAAAGACTTCATTAAAGACACTATTTATACCTTCTACATAAATCTCTAATCTTGCGCACTAGTGCAGGACAGATTAATGCAAGAATGAAATCTCTAAAGAAGCAGGTTTTAGGGCCCATCTAATGAGACTGCTAAAGTGTCTCTGCTAAAGGAAACACACACTCAGTAGATTAAACAACCATTAGTGGGAGTGATTGCCTTTTATCTTTAATTCTCTCTTTCAAATGCGTACTTCCTCGTTCCAGTCTTAGATTATTTTTGATGGTTCAAGTTACCTTCTTCTCTTTTGACTTGATTATGTAATCTTTCCTTTAAAGAAATTAGGGATTTATATTAGGAAGATTCATACCATCTATAACATTTCCTATGCTTCGTCTCTAAGTTTACGAATCCCCTGGGTTGACAAATTAAGTGTTGAGGAGTTTGCTTAAGTGTAATTCCTGCACCCAAAATTTTGGCGCTGTTGCCGGGGAGGCGATTTGATTTGGTAAGAATTTTCTGATTATAAAATAGAGGTAATTTTTATTTATTTTTGCAGTGTTGTTTCTTTGAAGGAATTTTACTGGTGTTAATTGGTTTCTGACAACATTCTTTAGAAGTTGTTTGTTATTTTTATTTTTTCTTTCCTTTTTAAATGAATGCCTAGGAAAGGTAAGGGTTCGAAGCCCACTAAGGGCCGAAATAATTCTGAAATATTTTTTTATATTGGGTCTCCTTCTGTAAGCAGGAAGCCCAATCCAATTCAAACCCATCACGTAGGAACAATCCACCTGGATTTTGGTGATAATAACTCAGGTGTGGATCAGCCTGTGGAGAGCAGTACAAGTAAAAGGGGAACAATGGTGGACCAAGAAGATCATTTGGAAGGGACTGGTGATAACCAGGTAAGTGAAGAACAATCCACTTTTGTGTTTCCAATTGTGGATCCTGATACTATGGTGCAAATGAAGAATATTCCACCATCATATCTCCCTCATTTCCATGGTAAAGTTCATGAAGATCCCGACTCTTTTCTATTCGAGTTTGATATTCTGTGTAGAAGTTATGATTATGGAACTGATGCTCAGAAGTTAAGATTTTTTCCTGTTATCCTCAAGGACTCAGCTCTACGCTGGTTTATGGGGTTAGGAGGAAACACTATAACCTATTGGGATCATATGAAGAGAGTGTTTTTGTCTAAATATCAAGAATATTTCAAAACTCAGGACATGCAGGATGAAATTTTTACAATCATACAAAATGATGATGAAATTCTTGAAGATTATCTGGAAAGATTTCTGTATATTTTACAAAGGTCAAAACTTAAACTTGATCCCAACACTATTATAACCTTGCTCTTAAGAGGACTTACTGATAATGCTAGAAATAATTTGAATCTATTAGGACAAGGTGATATTTCTCAGCAAAATTTTGACCAAATTTGTGAATTATGCAGGAAATTTTCAAGAAACCAGTATAGATCCAGTAGAGGAACTCGAAATAGAAATAGAAAAATTGAATCTACTAATGCTATGATTATTGGACTAGAAAATAAAATGGAAAACATGAAAATTGATATAATGAACACTGTTACCAAACAGTTAGACTCAAAATTTCAATAGAAACTCATGAAGGAACAAGAGTCATTATGTATTTCTGTCCTAAATGTAGAGACAAGCATCCTCCTAAAGAGTGTCCTCTTAATTTGAAAGAAACTAATAAGTGTGCTATTTTTATAGAAGACCATATCATAGAAAAATGTCCCTCTATACCAGGACTTAAAGCTGTATTTACAGGGGGACAACCTGAAGCTGAATACTTGAATGCTATGGGAACAAGAAGGAATTGGCCTCAGGTAGGTATAGGTATGGCTTCTGAATTTTCTCCACACTATTTTGGTTATAATTAACATGCACATTCTTATCCTAACTCTCATCAGTAGTGGTAGTATGGGAATCAATATCAGCGTGGGAAACCTTCTCAACCATGGCAAAAAGGTTGGAGAGGGCCAAATCATTCTCCATATTCCTACCAGCCACCTATGCAGTCATATCCATCTACACATGCACCTTATTCAATGCCTCAACTTATGAGTCAGTCCAATCCACCATTGCCTTTACCTCCACCCTTTCGCCCTCCTCAGTTTCCTGCTCAACCTATGCCCAATCCTAATAATAATAAAGCAGTGCAAATGATCTATGTAACAAACCCACCTTTATCATTTGAATACCAGTCTATTCCAGTTGGGGTTCATGATATTCAATTAAGATTGGGAAGGACTGTAACATCAGAAAATCAGAAGCAACCAATGGTGATCGTTGAAGAGAAAGGAGAAGAGGAAACTCTTAACCATTCTTTGAAAGCTATCACTAAGCAACCCTTACCCTCTGAATCCTTTCCATCTTCTTCCAACCAGCCTCCCTTCCCAGAGAGGCTAGTAATGGAAAGGAGCGAGCATATTTCTGAGACTAGTTTGGCATCTGAGCTTCAAAATATTTTCATTAAGATACCCTTGGTTCAATCCATCAAAGAGATCCCCATTTGTTCCAAGATTATTAAGGAAATCTGTCTCAAGAAACCCGGGAGGAAGAGATTGGAACCCCAAAGCATTCAATTTTTTGGTAGGGCAGCAGAGTTGATGACGGGATGTGTGTCTGTGGAAAAATATATTGATCCTGGAAACCATGTTGTCTCAATTCAGATTGGTAATGTCCTTGTCTCTAATGCTCTTATAGACCCGGGGGTAGCCATTAATGTCATGACTAAGCAAACCATGGATCAACTTCGGTTATCTCATCTTCGCTCTACTCCCACTATTCTTGAATTAACAGATAGATCTAAAATTAAGCCAGAAGGAGTACTGGATGATGTGATCATCTCATTAGATTCTCGGGAATATCCTGCTAATTTCATTGTGCTTCAGCCAAAGAACCCAGTACGAGGACATCCTTTGGGTTGACCATAGCTTGCTACGACCGATGCATATATTGGATGTCGTTCCGGTGATATGTATATTTCACATGGAGATTCTAGGAAGAAAGTTACCTTATACCCCCCTGCCAAATCCATTCAGGACCTTTGAGATACTTTATGGTTGGATCAAAGAAGTGATGAAGAGACTCAATCTATTTGCCTTATCCATCATTATACTGGGTCTTCACAAGAAGATGAGATTCAAGATTTTCTGAATAATCTAGACACTATGCCTAATTTTGAGCCTTTGAGATAGATTTTCAGCCTAGATTTTCAAGAAAATCATGATTCTCATTCTTCTGCACCACTACATTTGGCCACTCGCTTGAGTACTCCTGAGCCCGACACTACTCTTGTTGAGATTAGCCCTAGTAAATCCTTGCATATCAGTTCAGATTTGGACTCATCTCAGCAGGAGAAGCTTATGAATTTGTTGCAAAACCATCTTAGTGCCTTTGCTTAGGGCTATGAAGATATGAAGGGTATCCCTCCTGAAACTTGTACACATCATATCTATATTCACGAAAGAACCCGACTCGTCCGACAACCGAAAAGGCAAATGAATCCAGCTCTAAGAGATATTGTGAAGGAAGAAGTACATAAACTCTTCAATGTCGGTTTTATCTATCCTATTTCTGACAGTCAGTGGGTCTCTCCATTAGTAATTTTACCTAGGAAGGATGGAAGATGGCGTATTTATATTGATTATTGAGAATTGAACAAAGCCGCTCTCAAAGATTACTTCCCTCTCCCTTTCATTGATCAAGTGCTTGATACCATTGCAGGAAAGAAATATTTCTCCTTTTTGGATGGCTTCAGTGGTTATAACCAGATACAGATTGCACCCGAAGATCAGGATAAAAATAATTTTACATGTCCATGGGGGACATTTGCTTATAAAGTTCTCCCCTTTTGTTTATGTAATGCCTCAGCTACCTTTCAAAGGGCAGTCCTGGCCATTTTTGCTGATCTAGAATTTGTAGAGATTTATATGGATGGCTTTTCTGTGTTTGGTGATTCTTTTCAGGAAGCTCTCAAAAATTTGGAGAAAGTCCTTCTTCGTTGTCAAGAAGCCCATGTCTCTTTAAGTGACAATAAATGTAGATTAATGTGCAAAGCGGGAGTGGTACTTGGCCATTTTATTTCTGATAAAGGTATCCAGGTTGATCCAACAAAAATTGAAATAATTCTGCATCTTCCTGCACCCAAAAATCAAAGGGAAGTAAGAGGTTTTTTAGGAAATGTTGGTTACTATAGAAGATTCATTGAAATTTTTTCAAAGATAGCTCTTTTCCGACTTCTAGCTAAGGATAGTGAATTTTCTTGGTCCACAGCTTGCCAACAGTCTTTTGGAACATTGAAGGAAAAGTTGGTGCATGCACCATTTTTACGAGGTGCAAAATGGTCCCTGCCTTTTCACATTTCCTCTGATGCTTCAGATTTGGCTATTGGCGCAACTTTAGGACAAGAGGAAAATAAGCAATCCTATGCTATTTATTATATTAGTAAGAATTTGTCTTTCGCTAAATTAAATTATATAGTTATAGAGAAAGAGTTTTTAGCTGTGATTTTTGCAATTAATAAGTTCATGCACTATATTACAGGATATGAAGTAGTTGTACATACTAATCATTCCGCGATTAAATATTTGATGAAAAAACCATTGACAAGTGGTAGAATAACTAGGTGGTTGCTATTGTTGTAGGAATTTAATGTTACTATTGTTGATAGACTAGGGAAATCTAATGTTGTAGCATATTTTCTTTCTAGATTAGATAATCTTGGTGAAGTAACTCCTGTTAATGATGATTTTCCAGATGAACATATTTTTTCTATGTCAACAGATTCTCCATGGTTTGCTGACATTGCTAATTATTTGGTCACTGGAAAAACACCACCTCACTTGTCCACTTGTGAAAAGCGGAATATTATTTAGAAAAGTGCTGCATATTCCTGGATTCAAGGAGATATCTTTTACACTGGTCCAGATCTGATTATCCGTAGATGTGTAAGAGAGGAGGAAGTGTTTGACATATTGAAATCTTCTCATGATGAACCTTATGGAGGCCACTTCGCTGATAAGTGGACTGCATATAAAGTATTGCGTGCTGGTTACTTTTGGCCTTCCTTGTTTAAGGATTCCAAACAATATGTCAGACGATGTGATAGCTGTCAATGAACGGGCCAGCCAAATCAAACCAATGAAATGCCTTTATGCCTCCAAGTTATGATTGAGCCATTTGAAAAATGGGCTATTGATTTTATAGGGCCAATAAATCCAACATCCTTAAGTAAAAAACACATTTTGGTTTGTACAGATTTTGTTACAAAATGGGTAGAAGCTAAAGCTGTTTCTTTTGCTACAGAAAAAGTTGTTGTTGATTTTATTTTTACTGAAATCTTTACTAGATTTGGTGTGCCTAGAGAAATTTTTTCTGACAATGTTCCATGATTTATTTCTAATCTAGTACAGGGTGTGATGGAGCAATGCAAGATCCGGCACAGGAAATCCACGCCGTATCACCCGCAAGGAAATGGCCAAGTGGAATCTACAAACAAAGTGATCGAGTCCATTCTTACAAAGATAGTCAATATGCATCGGAAAGACTGGGCTGAAAGATTACCAGAAGCTTTGTGGGCATACAGAACCACTTGGAGAAATAGCATGGGACATACACCATATGAGCTGGTATATGGCAAACAAGTTCTGTTAACAATTGAATTCTAAATCAAAACTTTCAGAACTGCAGTTCAGTTAGGATTAGATCTCTTTGAGGCACAACAATAATGTCTTCTACAATTAAATGAGTTAGATGAATTTCGTAGAGATATTGTTCAGCAAAACATTCTAATTCAGTAGCAACGAAAAAGCTGGCATGACAAGTCTATTAAGAAAAAGTAGTTCCAACCAGGTGATTGGGTACTCCTTTATGATTATAGATTTAAAATTTTTAAAGGGAAGTTCCATACACGTTGGATGGGACTTTATGAAGTGATCCGAGTATTTGAGAATGGAGCAGTAGAAGTCAAAAATATTAATGGAAAAAATTCAGTATTCTTGGTAAATGGACATAGATTAAAGAAGTATTTTCAACCACTTGCCAAGAAATATTTTACACAGCAAGTCCAACAAAAATTCGGGACGGTAGTGGTGAATGGTAATACCAACCTTTTGAAAACATGAATTCTTCTTCTTCTCAAAGAAAAAATAAATTTAATAAAAAAGTAAAGAAAAAATATTTTCCTATAATTATGAAAATCAGTTCACTGAAATGATTGCAGAAGGGTTGACCTGAAAACCAGTTTTCTGGTAGGAAGATTAAAAATTTCTAATAAAAAGAGAATGTTGCTTGATCTTTAGATATGCTAGCAACCACCGAGTAAAAGAGACCTTTATACATTGGGGTAATTAGCATGGATATTTTTATTCAAGTAACACTTAATTCTCGCTGCAGTTATTTTTTCTTGCACCAGTGCAGGCAGACCTTCCAGAAAATTTTCTGCCTTTCTTCATATCCCATTTCATAATATTCCCTCAGTTTTCTTCTTTAAATCCCAGAATGATTAACCTTCCCACATTCTTCTGAATTTACCCTACCTGCTTTGTAAAAATCCCACTTTACCCTTGAATTTTTTTCCCTATCCCACTTCTATTTATCCCCCCTTTGGTACTATTCCTGGAATCCCTATAGCAAAATTCCTCCCCATTATGAAATTTTCCCCTTTCCCACATCTTGATGCTTCAGAGCATCTTTTTGCTCTCATACACAAAGACAAAAAAGATGCTTTGAAGCATCAAGAAAGGGCGAAGAAAATTTCCAGTATCAGTTGAGGAAGCCATGTTAGAAGTCCAGGCTATATTTTACTTAAATTCCCTGTTTTTTTTTTCAGACAATATGCTTGCACTAGTGCAAGCATGTCGTCCTATATAATAATACAAGCAGAATGGTACTAGCAGAACAACATAGTAAGCGGTGTAAACAGATCGGTGCAAGCATGCACCTTGACAGAAGCAGAGTACAATTTGTTCTTTTCATAAGTATATGTCATAGGAAAGTGGTCATCATGAAATTTTACAAGAATCCTTTTCACTTATTTAAGGAGTACTTGTGCTATCATATTAACTAGGAGAAAATTATTTAAAGTACAAGGTGTTTTAGTTAAGAATCATGATCATTTTTTAATAAATGCTAAAGTTATTTTTTGAATTATGAAGGAGTGTGGAAATGTTTAACCGTTGCTTGGATATAATTACCCTTTCTGCCATGATCCTAAACGTCCTTCACTTATAATGATTTCCTCACTTAGCTGTTAAAAACGTCGCCACAAGTACCAATCCCGCATGATTTCAAACATGTTGTGCATCCATGACTATTTTGGTGGAATGGATCAGTGATAAGACAGAAGAGATGGTGGACGGTTGGATCCCTATCTATAAAGAGCCAAATTTTCCGGTATTGCATGAAACTTTTGGACTGTTCATAACTGTTAAGTGGTGATGTTGCCTATTCAATGTGAACCTTTGTCTCTCAGTGAGGTAGATCAGACCGCTGAGTTTCGCAATAGTCTTGCACTATTGCAAAACTCAGGCTTTCTTAAGTTTTTGCAGAAATTTGACGGGTACAACAGTGAAGTGGCCCTACAGTTTGCAAAGAGTTTTAAAAATGGCCATGTGAAAATTGGGACCATGAAATTTAAGGTCACGAAAGAATCGATAGCAGCAGCGACGGGCTTGCAAAACACCGGTGAGTAGTACTTCAAAAATCAGAAGCTCGAGAGGAAGCGCTGGCAGCGTTTCGTCATTAATAAGAATATGAAGGTAAACTGGAAGAAAGGAGTTCCACGTAGCGCCCTGCTAGGACAGTAGCGGGACCTCCTTTTTATCCTCCAGAAATTCGTGACTTACGAGGGAAGGTACTCCCTCACCTTTGTGTATCATTTCAGGATGTTGCAACACTTCGAAGCTAGCCTTCAAATTCAATGGATAATTGATTTCCCCTATTTTTTACTTAAGGGTTTGGAAAAGATGGCCAAGAGTGTGCAGGGCACACGGGCAGACCAGGCTGATAAGAAATTATATCACCGCGGCCTGATCAAAATCTTGGTCCAGAAACAATTGGAAATTAAGGGCATGACTTGGAAGGCGTTGTTGAAGCAGCTATATAAAAATCCATCTTTAGAAAAGAAGACAACTGTTGAAAAGAAAATAGAGGATCCCGCCAATACGAGCAAGGGCACGAGTCCGAGTGTAAAGAGGAGTCCTTCTTGCACTAGTGAAAAAAGGAAACGATCCGGAAAGACAACTAGTACACCTATTGAAGAAACCCCTCTGACGCCACCAGTACATGAACACACCCCCGAAGAAGATGATTTTCTGTCAGTCCTTGCGGATGCAACAAAATCTATGGAAGTTGGAGATGACACTTTGTTGGCCGATTTTATTAAGGCCTGGAAAAAGAATGAGAAATCTAGTGCAGGTGAGGAAACACAGCCCCCACAGAACGTCGAATCCCCTCCTACACTAGTGCAAGAAGAAGAAGAACCAGAAGAGCAAGAAGAAGAAGAAGAACCAAAAGAGCAAGAAGAAGAAGAAGAAGAAGAAGAAGAAGAAGAAGAGTTTGTCGAAGTCATGAGGGATACTGAGGTCCCTGAGGAAAACACAACCCATGTTGAGATAGAAAAAAAGGAAGATTTGGTAACTCCTGCTGCTCGGATAGCTGAACTAGAGCTTCAAGTACAAAACTTAGAGCAGCTCGTAGCTAAAGCGCAGGAGGAAAAAGAACATAAAAAGAAGAGTTCACGGCGGATATCCAGAAAAATAAAGGAGAAGTCAGGGTGTGGAATTACTGTGATGCGCAATGTTTCAGACGACTTAAAAAGGTGATGAAGAAATTGAAGAACAACAAAAAGAAGAAATATGAAACATTGCAGACCGATGATAGTATGCCAGAGCAGGAGTGAGCTGGAACGCTCAAAGTTTTGAAGGTTTTTTGTAGAGGTAAAGAGTTGTGTGAGGACACACAACAACTTAGGGATGGGAGGATGTTAGCCCCCTAATTTTCTCTCTTTTTACCATTTTCCCCTTCCTAAATCATAACCATTTACCTCTGTTTCACCTCATTTATGCACCCTCATCTTGCACCAGTCCAAGCACGGTGACATATTTCGTATAAACCTTTATTCTTCATTTTTTAATTCAATTTAGAACTAATTAAATATTTATTACATGATTTCTTACTTTTAAATCACTTTTGTAACTTATCGATATCTCCATTGGTTATTTGATAGTTAGAGTGCTTACCGTGACCGCTGATCTTAGTGCAGGATCAGATCTTGCACCATTGCTAGCACAACAGATCTTTGTGGCAGATCCAAACCTCCTCGATCACCACCTTGTCTTGAGCCACTTCAGCCACGACAATAGAGTGATTCAAAGGCAGCCGAGACCAATCCGTGAAGGGCGAAAGCTGGTTAGCTACTACCAGTTTTTCAAAATCATCTTATTTTGAACGCTGAAACTAAATTCTGCATTTTGTTATATAATCAGTTAAATGAACTATTTTGGCCTTTGGCCAAGGGCCTATATAATGTAAAATGTAAATAGGACTAGGAGGAGGAGAATTTTTGTGCAGATTTTTTAGAGTGAAGTTTGATAGGCGGTAACAGGTTGTTTTGTTATCGCCCGAATCTAGGTTGGACATTGTATTAATGCATGTATTCGCCTCAATGAATTAATAAAAGGGAGCTCCGCCTCATTTTTAAGAAATTGTGTTTCTATCTTTAATATGATGAATTGACTAATTTACTGAGTAGCGTTTTAACTTAAAAGGGAAACGCGCTGGTTGGCTAGGGCCCAGCCAACCCAGAACATTTACCCCATTTTCTGTTTCTTTTAATTTGTGTTTATATTGTCAAAGTGTGATTTAAATTTCCGCACATGTATTCCTGTCCGAGTGAAAACAGATCTATTGTGTGAAGTAGATACATTTTATTTCCTTGCAATTTACTTTCCTGCACTTGATTTCAGATTGGTTTTCATCCACTTGGTACAAGCAGGAGAAACAAACTTGCACCAGTGCATGTTGGTGTGATATTTCCTTTTCCTACAATTCTGTTTAATTGGTTTTTCCGCCTGGTCCAAGCAGGAGAAATGAACCTACACCAGGGCACGTTGGTGTGATGCAGCAATATTTTTTATTCTACTTTCCGCAATCTTCTTTCTTTCTTTAAATGATTATGGCAGGATAAATGTTTTTTTCTTTATTTCTGAATTTTGTTAAGATCAGAAACATTCACTTTTATGTGTGCAATTTGATTCGATAATAAACTATCACTTGCAATAATTGAACACTCATTTTAAGGATTAAATGCTAAGTACAAGAAGCTCTGATTCAGTGCAAGAACCAGTTTCTTGCCACAAGATATGAGTGCTCTAAACCTTGAAAAGTTTGAGCCCTTGCATGAAGTAAAAAACCTTCAGTAAAGACACTATTTACACCTTCTACATAAATCTCTGATCCTGCACTAGTGCAGGACAGATTAATGCAAGAAGGAAATCTCTAAAGAAGCAGGTTTGAGGGCCCATCTAACAAGACTGCTAAAGTGTCTCTGCTAAAGGAAAACACACACTTAGTAGATTAAACAACCATTAGTGGAAGTGATTTCCTTTTATCTTTAATTCTCTCTTGCAAATGCATACTTCCTCGTTCCAGTCTTAGCTTATTTTTGATGGTTCAAGTTGCCTTTTTCTCTTTTGACCTGATTCTGTAATCTTTCCTTTAAAGAAAGTAGGGATTTATATTAGGAAGATTCATAACATCTTTGGCATTGCCTGTGCTTCGTCTCTAAGTTTACGAATCCCCGGGTTGACAAATTAAGTGTTGAGGAGTTTTCTTAAGTGTAATTCCTGAACCCAACAAATACCTCTCGGGCGAATTCAAAGACTTCTATAGAAAAGAAGGAATTCGAAGAGAACTCATAGCGCCTCATAAACCACAACAGAATGGGATCATGGAGAGGAAGAACAGAACAATCGTGGGTGTTGCACGAGTGATGTTACATGACTAGGGCCTACCGATGCATTTGTGGGTGGAAGCATGCAACACTGCGGTTTATGTGCAAAACCATTGTCCTCATAGAGTACTTGGGATGAGTACACCTGAAGAATATTTTACTGGTAAGAAGCTTGATATTTCTCATTTGAATATTTTTGGCTCGTCTGTTTACATTCATGTGACAAAGGACGCCAGGAAGAAGCTGGAGCTGACTGCAGAAGTTGGGATATTTGTGGGGTACACAGAAACACCCCATAATTATCGTGTGTATTTTCCAGATAGTCGGATGACTATGGTGCGACAGGATATAAAATTCAATGAGGTGAAAGCCATGAAGTTGTCGCTTGAGAGGGAGCTACACTTGCATGCAGAGAAGGAACTTCTTGTTCCCAAAGATGAGTCTCTAGATGTGGATCAACCACAAGAGGAGATTCATGGAGTGGAGAAGTCCACTCATGCAGAACCAAACATCAGACAAGGCATAAAGCGTACCACAGAAGCTGAGAGACTGAAGCTTGATGCAGCACAGAATGTAGGATTCCCTACATCATAGCGCAGATAGAGACAGTCACCTGACCAATTTACTGGATACATGGCTCTTATGAGCAAGTGTATTGTGACAGAGCCATCTTCTTTTGAATAAGCAGTGCAGGAGCCCACATGGGTAGATGCCATGGTGGAGGAGTATGAATCCATTGTTAGAAATGGTGCTTGGGAGATTGTTCCAAGGCCAGTGGGAAAATCAGTTGTAGGATCAAGATGGATCTACAAGGTAAAGAAAGCTGCTGATAGGAGCGTCAAGAATTATAAGGCAATATTTTTTGCCTAGGGCTTCTCACAGATCGAGGGGATTGACTATGAAGAAACATTTTCACCTATCGCATGATATTATTCCATACGGACCATCCTTTCTCTCTCAGCGCAGATGGGTTGGCACATTCATCAGATGGATGTGAAGATTGCGTTCCTTAATGGGATAATTTAGGAAGAGGTGTACATTGAGCAGCCTGAAGGATTTGAGATCTTCAACAGCGAGTCGCATGTGTGCAGGCACAAAAGAGCATTTTATGGGCTGAAACAAGCACCACGTGCTTGGTACACTCGGATCGACAGTTATTTCATTGGACTTGGCTTCACCAAGAGTGAGGCGGTTGCAAACCTGTACCAAATTGTGGTGGAGGGTAAGCTTTTAATCATTGTTATTTATATTGACGATTTAATACTAATGGGTGATGATTAGTTGATATACTCATGCACCTAAGATCTTGCAAAGGAGTTTGAGATGAAGGATTTGGGCCTCCTTCATTATTTCCTTGGATTGGAAATATGGCAACGGGAAGGTGAACTGTTTGTGTCTCAAGGAAAGTATGCTCGGGAGATACTGGAGAAGTTTCAAATGCAAGGCTGCAAGCCTATCGACACTCCTCTTCCAGGAAAACTGAGGAAAGAGGATGATACATTGGCAGAGGTAGTGGATGCCACTGTTTATCGACAATTGGTGGGTTCGCTCTTGTATTTAGTTAATACAAGGCCGAACATATGCTATGCGGTGAACCAGCTTTTACAAGCGATGGTTAAGCCTACCAAGCTCTTTTGGAAGGCAGATAAGTATGTCCTGAGATATCTCAGGGGCACATCTAAGTATGGTTTATGGTACAGAAAGACGGATGAGGTGAAGTTGCATGGCTTCACGGATGCAGATTAGGCAAGCAGCCCAATAGATAGAAAGAGCACATCAGGAGGGATTTTCACTATCGGATCTACGGCAGTTTCTTGGTACAGCAGGAAACAAAGATCTGTGGCACTCAGTTTAGCAGAAGCAAAATACGTGGCAGAAAGTCAAGCTACATGTGAGGCTATCTGGATGAGGAAGATCCTGGTTGGTTTGTTCGGTTCACATTTAGATCCCACAGTGATGCATTATGATAATCAGAGTTGCATTAAACTCTCGATTAATCCTATGTTTCATGATAGATCTAAACATATTGATATCAGGTATCATCATATCAGAGATTGTGTGCAGCGGAAGATCATGTTGCTTTAGTACATTCCTATGGAGGATCAGGATGCAGATATTCTGACGAAGGCGCTCACCAGGAGCAAATTCGAATACCATAGAGGCAGGATCGGGGTGAAGGATAATCCCTATCTTATTGAGAGGGAGTGTTGAGATTCAACAAGATGATGAGCTTAGTGAAAAGAGTCGCCTTCACTAAGTGGGCCCGCAAGCTATTTTTGGCGCAAGTCTATTTTTAGACATGGTGATCATATTTCAGAAGTTGTAGGATGCTATTTGTGGATGGTTGGTCAAGTTGGAAAAATAGATGAAATTCTATTTTTAGAATATTGGGCAAAGTCTATTTATAGATCATCGATCTAAAAATAGAAGTGTCGATTATTATTAGCTCTTAATAATAATACGACAATAAACAACAAATTATTCTCTTGGAGCACTTAATTTCAGTATACCGATTTGGAAAATCAGTGGGATGAAGGAATTACACAATTCCTAGGGTTTACTGGTGGTTCATGCATGGAGGACTTAGGTAGAACTGAAGTGGCAAAGTTATGACAGAGTTGGAAGATTAGTTCATGGAGTTGTATTCAGTTTAACTCAATTAGACTCAGTTGAGCTAGTTGTATCTAGTCTAACTGAATGATACACTAGTGAGGGAGGAGTGAATTAATTAGTTAATTAATTCACAAATAATAACTCATTAATCAATTGAACGATACAGCAGTTAACTACAGTGCATGTCAGTTCCAGTGGAGACCCAATGGAGAGATAGGTGAAAGGGCAAGATGGACTATTTGATGTGACTGTAGTGATGCATTGATTGCACCACACACACATTGGAGTTGCCAATGAGGATTGTGCAGTCAAGGCAAGAGTAATTTGAATTCATTCAGAGCTATTCTTCAGCAGGGATTGCGCAGTGGATGAAGGCTAGCAGGAGGGCAGAGATCGGTGCATGGATTTGCAGATTTCTTCTATGTTAGTGTGTGACGATTGATTGTACTGAGAGCTTGATGTACTAAGCTTTGTATGAGATTTTTACATGATCTCCATGATACATAATATATGATAGTTGGGGATTTCAGCTTCAGGCTTTCCTGTTAAACAATTGTTTTATGTGCGATTGTTTTTATTTATGCTTCACATGTGTTCGCAATTAATTTTCTGCAAAATATTAACAGTGGAATGATTCTGTATTTTTCAGGATGTTAAATATTGTGAGATCGGGGGAATCTGGATGTATGCATGCTTAGTGCATACTAATTTACACCATATATCTATAAAAACAATGATTAGAGGGTAAACATATATTTCCTATTGACTCTATTTTTAGTGTTCCATGTTTTTTTTAATGGAAATTTTGATAGTAGTGATATTATGGGAGCAGAGGGATTAGTGTGGATTCTTCTCAGAGAACTAAGATGACCTAGTTCTTTGTTTTTTTATTCTAATAATTTTTTTAAAGGTTCAGATAATTTTTAACTTATCAATCTTTGTAGTCTCAATTTTCATTTGCTTTCTGTCAGCATGAGTTTGACTCTATTGACTGTGGTTAGGAAGGAAAACTGTGGTGGAAGATCATCTATCTTGATAACTATAAGTGAAGGTATCTACTTTCCAAGGTGAGAAAATTCATTTGCATTTAGGCAATCTTCCTTTGTTTCCTACTTATGACTATTGTATACTTTGGTATTATATTTGATAGTTTGTCAATGCACCCACTGAGAAAGTAAAACCAACTGTATTACTACTATTTCAAGAAGTAAAAATTTATAGGGCTTTGGTTTATGGGTTTTATACTATCATCGAATTTTTAATTTCTAGGGGGTGTTTCAACTCTTATTTTCACGATTCCAATTTGATTCCGGCCAACTAGTGTTGAGGTTTATTATTTATGACCTAGTTACTATTTGGAGATCACCATGTGGGGAATTATTGTATTCCTTCCTTCTGGGCCAGCTGCAAGAACTAGAGGGATATAAAATGCGTGTCTTATGACTATCCTCCCTTTGTGCCTCAATATTTATTATGGAAACACCCCTTCCTTCGAAATTGTTTCTTGTATATTTGTTTTGTATAGGGAGGGGAATTATGGTGAGAATTATTAGAGCATGGGTTGTGGGGGAATTCAATAATCCCTCTGGTTACTCTATTTTCCAAGGACGCGGCTCATCTCTAAGATTATGGGTGTGCAGTAGTATCTCATTTCTCACACGTTCTACTGGTTGTCTTCAATTGTGGCCCATATGCATTATTGTCCACTCTCGGCTCTCAAGGTGTACTCATTGTAGGGTGTCTCTTGGGGGTTTATTATTTGTTGGAGTAAGAGTGATATAAGAATAAACACATATCCTTCTTCTACAGGGGATTAGTTGGACACTATCCTTGTACGATACCTTTTGTTTGGAACAACACAACCTTCTAGGAAATACGTGGGATGGCCACAAAACTGGAAGCTTGAACTAATTTTTTTATCTCTCTATGTGTTCTTAGATTTTGGAATAAATTTCTTCATAAACAATGCCTCGTCAATAGGTTCAAGAATGAAGGGGGGTAACATATTTTCAAGATAGGGCCCAAAGGAAGCACTCTTGTACGCACCATTGTTTGCAAGAATTCATAGGACATTGTCGGGAACTCACACCTAGCCCTATTAAGGGAGAAATTTCTTGAGCTAAGGTTGAAGCAAGAACAAAAAAATCCCCCCTCCCTGAAACTGAGGTGCTAGTAGAATGGGTTGATTGGATCCCTGATACAGGGAAGAACAAAGGTTGTTTTAACCAGTACATCCAAACCATATATTTATACTAGCAGATGAAATTTCTCTTGGGGTGCACACTAGTGGACAAACAAGAGCATAGGGATGACGTCCTTCATTCTCTAGAGCGCCTTTACCGCCACTTGAGAGTCATCGACTATATATTATACCATATATAATAAGACCTTTCCATTCCTCTAGTGGAGAATTTCACTCATGAGGAATAAAAGCACCTGTTCAGATTGTTGTTTCATATTTGGAGCCCTTAGAATAGTCACCTCACGCCTTTTTTATGTGCGACTTGAGCTTTAACTCTTTAATCAGGAGTTCATAAATTTTTCTCAAAATCGAAATTGCTCGAAACTGTACCAAACCTAAGTGACTGGGTATATCTCGTCTTTCTGATTCTGGCACAGTGAACGGTTTGAAAAACCGATGTCGTATGAGGAAGATATCGCATTCTGATCGATTTCCCAAACAACTAAAGTTTCAACAGGTTTCTCTGGGATGCCCAGTCAACATGTAGGTGTACAGTAAGCAAAAATAGGAATATTACGAAGAATATTCCATTTTTCTCTAAGCCAATCATAATTCAACAAGTGTCATGTTTTGATTCGTGGATGGTTGTATGAGTTGGATTTTCGGGCTAATGAATGGGTGACACGTGGCCATCCCTGGGGCCGCCACATGTCCCCTGTACAATGTATCAAAATTTTGTTGAGGCCCGAGGGGTTCAACCCTGCGACCTTCGGCATGTGCACGAAATAACTCCACCAACTCCACTACTACATCGGTCTTAACTATTATGGAACCCCGCACTTATTTAAAGTTTTAAAACTTTGTGTATGGGGGGGGGGTGTGGGACCATCGACGGCCGCATAGAAGTGGTCACATGATACCAAATAAAACTGCAACATTAAAACTTGACACTCAATGGTTTTCACTGCGATTTTTAATACCTTATCACATTTTAACAGTAACCACAGAATCTTCACGCGGTTAGGGGGAAACTCCAATGGTAACTCAAACTGCAACCCTAGTTTCGGAGTGGGTTGCGCTCCAATTTAATGTTATCCGCAGGGTTTCGGGGGTTGGCATGTGGCCACCCCCTCCCCAAAACATTTAATATTACGGTTTCAATTGGTGGAGATTAAGCGTGCCACTAAATTTCAGAGGTTTGGCCACTTTTAACTGCAGATAAGTGCAGTTATCCACATTTAGCGGAGGATTTTTAGGTGTCATCGGGAAAAAGGCTAGGAGGGTCAATTTTTGAACAATTTGGGGTGAAATAAGAGTCTACCTAGACTAATTTGAGCATTCTATATCCATTAGTGCAGAGAAAACAACCATTGGAGGCCTGTAAACACATGTATTTGCAAAAATTTTACCATAATGAAAGATGGACATGCCATTGGGAGATGGACCAATAGATGTAGCCCAGGAGGGGTGAACCGCTTCATCATGTCTGTTGTGTAAATATTATGTGTGGTTTTATTTATCTGTTATACACTGCTATTCAGTGCTATTTATGCTTATTTTCATGCTTATAATTCACAAATACATCTATGTTTCATGGTTAAAATCCTCAATACTTAAGCAAACAAATGGAGACAAGTATGACATGTTTTGTAATTGAAAAGACACTTATCACAACAAACTAATATAGTCCTTTTAGATCATGTTGGTATCAGAGCTAGAGTTTATTCTCTGGTGTTGTTGTGTGCAAATATTTGTTTAACTGTTGTTGGGCCGTTAATATGCCATTATTATTATCACTTTTGAACACTTATTCCACCCATTTCTACTATTCTTCATCATGTCATTTATTATAATTTATTATATAAATCCATTTTATGATGATTTATGCTTCTATGAATGAATATTATTTATTCTCCTTTATTTCTAATAAATTGATGATTATGCATGATTTTATCAATGATAGTTTTAATAAATCGGTTGTAACATTATTCACCATTTTTAGCCTCCAAGATAATTTCCAGATTGAAGATTTGATCATTAAAAGTGCCAACTCAGAAATTCGCTGGAATAAGAAGTGACGGTTTTGCGGTTGAGATTTCGAGCAAATGAAGCAGAATCTGGAAAATCCGGAACATGGGTTTTGTCCAGAACGGACCCAATTAACTTTGGCAAAAAACGGTTTGCCCAAATTCGGCTTTTACTGAGAGAAACGCATGGTTCTTTGAGCACGATTTTCTGAGATTTGTTGTTGCGGCCGTCCTCCAAATCTTAGCTGCAAAGCCAAATTCGCCTTGTTCTTGTTGATCAAATGGTTAGAAGCAAACCAATTTTGTAATAGAAATCATGTTAAACTTATCTTTATTGTAACTTCTCTCTGATCTCTCTCTATTTAAATGAAAACAGAGATCAGAGATGGGGATGATTTGAGGATGATTTGGGGATGAAAAATGATGGAAAAATGATGAAGAATGATGGTGGATTATTCATGATAGGATAGGGATTGTTGCATGCTGTAATTCACAAGCCTTTGCTGCTGTAATGATTCCACAATTTGCTGATTAATACATGATTTGGGAGTTGCTGTTCATTCTTTTCATTCTGAAGTAACCCGCAGCGTCCGCTGGTGGCTAAGGGCCCAGCCTCTGGTGGAGTACGCTGCTGCTGCTGTGTATCATATATTTACAATTGCTGCTGTGTGATGGTTTGATTTATTTCCTATTCTTTTGAATTGCATTATTTTACAGTTTCATGTTTTTATAGTGTGCTGTTAGAATATTTTATGGAATTATTTTATTGCACAAGTTGATATTGAATCGTGTGGCTGTTCTTTTCCATCATAACAGAGATTATTATCATTTTCAACTTATATTGTTATGCTGTTCATTTCAAATGTAAAGCTTCGCTGTTCATTTCAGATTGTTGGTTATTCGATTCCACTAATTAGAGTTTGCTGTTCAGATTTATTAAATATGATTCGTTGTTTAATTCCTTTAATTATAAGTTTTCTGTCCATTTACTTCGCTGTTTAGTTTGGTTGATTAATTGCAAGAGTTTGCTTTTAAGGAGTTTTCCTAGTTTACTTTCAATGGCAGCTTTAGTTTAATTTCTATTTCCTTTTAATTGCTTTAAAGCAAGACTCTCAACTGTAGAGAACATTGGTTATTGCTTCCTCGTTCCCAGATTGATTGTCTTGTTCCGGTTTGATTTCAATTGCATCAATATCCAGAGGAATGAGTTATTGCTACTGTATCCTCGATTGATGGTTGTTTGAGTGAATGATTTAGCTTAGAACATTTCAGTTTCTTGCTGTTCCAATTAGATTTTGTTTCTAGCTTTCATTTACTTTTGCATTTTAAGCACTATACTGCAAAACATTACTCTTGAGTAAATAGCCGCCTCAGACTGAGTACACTCTTGAAATAAAAAGTCGTCCCTGGGTTGATAATTAATGTGAAGGTAATTAGGAGTTAAAAAGACCCTTTTTATCGCTCCACATTTTGGCGCCGTTGTCGGGGAGAGTGTAGCCATTTCTAAAGAGTAGTGTGAATCTGATGAGTGCCTTCTAGGAGAGAATTGGGTATTAAAAACAGAAGGTAAGAACCTGCGTATGGAGCATGTAACAGCCCTGCTCCCCTGCCCGCTTTCCGGCAGATTTGTTAATTTTTTTTTGTGTAGAAATAGATGTTTGAATTTTTGTGTGAATGACTAGAAAAAATATAGAATTAAAAAAAAAAAAAAAAACGAATCACATGATTTCACTCAAGTGGTGATGTAAGCACCACCCATTTCACTAACTAATTGACAGGAACATTTGAAGAAGGAGCCTCGAAGAAACACATGAAAAACATCTTATATTATGGTAAGAAATGGTTCACATTTCTACTTTTGAATTTCCTATCAAAGATCTAGGAGGAGTGACACAAATGCACATAATTCCCCCATCTTTACCAAATTTTCATGGTTTAGCAAATGAAGATCCAGATACATTCTTATTTGAGTTCGAAATACTTTGTAGAGGATATGATTATCGTACTAATGATCAAAGATTGAAAGTGTTTCCTCTTACTCTAAAAGGAGCAGCGCTCCGATGGTTCATGAGCCTAGGTGGGAATTGCATCCAATCATGGGAGGACATGAAGAACATATTCTTGAAGAAGTACCAAGACTATTGCAAATCCAATAAAGATATTTTCGGTATGATACAAGGGGAAGATGAAAGTTTGGAGGACTATGTAGATCGATTTCATTATAACCTTCAAAAATCAAAGCATAAGCATTTGAAAAAAGAGATCTTAAAAACACTCCTTCTTAAAGGAATCAAAGATGAATTTTTAGAACTCTTAAATCTGATAGGAAAAAGTGATGTTTTTCAGTTATCATATGATGATGTTTGTGAGTTGTGCATAAGGTATTCAAGAGGAATCTCCAAGGCTGGTAAGAATTCTAGAGATGTTTGTTCTTTCTTTCCCAAATCTGCTACAAGAATAGGAGACATAAGAGCTGAAATCAATGATTTATTTGAAAATTTTAAAGTTGATTTTATTAGCTCTCTAAGCTCAAAATTGGATGTTTTGCAGGTTCATAAAAATGAAGAATTTGATGAAGTGTTTTTCCCTCATGACCGAAAGGAGCATCCCATAGATACTCACTCTTCCTTATCTAGGATGGAAGTAGCATATCAAAGAGGTAAGGAAGCTACAACAAGGTCAACAGGTATGGTTCAAAACACTTCTTCTCCATTCTCTTACTTGCATAATCCATTATGGAATACTCATGTTCTAGGGCAGCCATGTCAATTTCAATATAACCACCAATCTTATCTACAAGTTTGGCATGGTTCATCTTATGATTGCATGACTACTCTCCCTCATCTTGTAGCACAAGCACATTCTCCATATTCTCCACCAGCTCTTTCACAACATCCTGCTTGCATATCAAATTTATCCACTCAACCCAACCAACCACATCATCACAATGCTCCATTCCATACACAATTTCCTGCTCAACTAATTCCACATCCTCACCACAATAAACCAGTACAACATGCTTACAATGTTGAACTGCAAAATTTACTCATCCTTCCCACCCATTCTATCTCACATGCACCAATGGAGAAAACTTACAATGTGATTCAGAATGTTTCAAATTCAAAAATTGTAGAAGCTATGGAAGAAAATGAAGTTTCTTTTAGTATGCATCAACAAGTCATTTTAAAAGCTCAAGAACTTCATGATATGATGGCTATGGGAAATCAAGAAAGTAAAGGATATATTGAAGATTGGTTTCATTCCATCACTTATTTGCAGCATCACTCTATACTTCAACAATTTTTGACAACATCTTTTCAAGGGAAGTTGGCTTCTCATACCCTAATTTTTATCAACATGCATTTTTCAAATTTGGGTATGTACATATTTGAAGCCTTATTTCGAAAATGGTTCCATTGGAAGTACTCCTATACATAGTCATATTCATATTTCAATTAAAGTAGGTTAGTGAAAAAATAAAATAAAATAAAATAAGAACATAAATAAATGCATTTTGTTTTTTTTGTAAAAATAGTTGTTTTTTTGTTGCAACACGCTATCGAAATCAACATCGGTGATAAATATTTCAATTTATTTGTGTATGTAGATGAATCATAATAGAAATAATAAGTTCTA
Organism: Pinus albicaulis; assembly: GCA_034641835.2. NCBI lineage: Eukaryota > Viridiplantae > Streptophyta > Pinopsida > Pinales > Pinaceae > Pinus > Pinus albicaulis. The sequence continues at coordinate 144,721,661 of CM076569.1, read as the reverse complement.
CAAACACTCATTTTTCATTTTTATCACCAATTTGAAAAAATGCTTGAATATCATTTTTTTGGCTTGCGGGCTTGATGAACTTTCTGGAAAAACAGTCGGGACAGTCATGTTTTGAAGGACCAAAAGTGAATATTTTTAAAACCTGTTTCTACCCTAGGTAGCCCTTGATGTCTACTTTCTAACCCAATTTGAATCAGTCAATTTGGATTTGAAACGAAAAAGTTAGAACCAAAACATTGACCGGATGTCTAGTGGGCAGCTCAGGAACAGAGTTGGTACAGTCAGTTTTTGGAGGCCTAAATGTTTGAATTTTTAAAACCTGTTACTATGGTAGATTCCCCTATGAATCTAGTTTACAATGCAATTAGAATCACTCATTTTCGATATCGTATGGGGAATTTATGATCAAAATACTGACTGTCTATCGTAAATCAGCACCCTTAAAAATATGTCTTTCCGGCTGTTCCTTACAGTATTTGACCTATCAATTCTTCTTGTCTTTAAAACATGTTTCTATTGGAAATAAATAAATGAATCTAATTTCATTTCCAATTTGAATCATTCGAATCCGACATCAAACGAAAAAGTTACGCTTAAAACATTAACTGTTGATCTGAGCTGGGTAATTGAAAATGACTATGTTATGCAGGTTGTTCTAACTAAAATTGACATATCATATCATTAAATTTCTAAAACCTGTTGCTACTGGAGATAAACCTTTGAATTAGCTCTCATTTGGCTTTGGAATCACTCAATTTCGATGAAAAACAAAGAAGTTGTGATTAAAACACTGCTGGATAGTATGGTCGACCACTGCTCTCCCGCAGGTGACAAATAAATTTTACTTTGTTATTTTCTCAATGGATTTGTTATATAGAGTAACTACTTGTTGTCTTTTGCATCATTCTTGGATTAGGGGAGCCCGATCACCTCTCTTTCTCCATGATTTAATGTTTTATTGCAGGTAGACACTCGCTTTTTTGCAGGTCCTGGGAAAATAAAGAAGGTCAATTTATGGACGAGTGATTCTTGAAAAATTTTTAACGAAACAAAGAAATTTCATCTAAGTCATTACCCAACGGATTCATAATAGAAGAAATGAAGAATTGATTTCGATTTGAAGATTCATGTCTTGTCACTGCTGCCAAAACATTCTTCAAAAAGATCATTTTTTTTTTACATAATATCATAGTTGTTGTAACTTAATTTACATATTGTTTTTTAAATAAAATGTTGTTTCTTTTCTAATTTCTCTTATATTTTGTGTTTCAGGTGTTGCTTCATTCAAAGTGTAACTCATCCTCAACATCAATGCTGTGAACAACGAATTTGTTTTTTTTGCATGTTTGCATTTTATGATTGTCCATTTTGCTGTTCCTTTCCGAATGGAACAACACTTCTGCACTTTCACGTTTTGCTGTTCCTTTTCGAATGGAACAGCACTTCTGCACTTTTCATTTTGGCTGTTCCTTTTCCAAAGGAACGACACTTGCGTTTCTGCTGTTCCTTTTCCAAAGGAACGACACTTTTAGTTTTTGCTGTTCCTTTTTCCAAAGAAACGACATTTGCATTTTCACATTTTTTTATGTGTATTTTTGCTTTTTGGTGTGCATTTCCTTTGCTGTTCCCTACACGGAACACCACTTTTTGAGTGTTTTTGTTGTTCCTTCAAAAAGAGCAACCCTTTGGGAGTATTTTTTAGAGCAACCTTTTCTTCCTCTTGTGGGACTATTCCTAGTTCATCTCAACCACATTTTAATGATTCCCCTTCATAGCATGAAGTACACTATTTTTATAAGGACAAGAATTATGGATTCTATTGAAGCGAGTTAATATCTTTCACATTATGATCTTTAACAGGACATCTCCTTGATGATAGATTATTTTCAAAAGGGACACAATTATTTATATACTACTTTACTGCATTGTTTTCTATTGAACATGATGTTGATTGATTATCTTAATACCATGTTGGTTCCACCCTTCTGGATTATAATCTTCTCTGTCTGTAATAAATGAGATTATGGGTATATTTTTCTATTGACATGTTCAACTTCTTCCACCATCCTTGCTCTTAAGGAGTACTGAGCCTCCCTCTTTTTATCATAAAAATGTGTAATAATAACAAAATTTTGTTCGCAGATGGAGGATAGGGGGTCTCATTACGAGCCAGCCTACCATGTTCATAAGGCTGTAACAAAGTGACATTCCCATTATGGTCACCACACCAGGGTTATGATCCATTGGATAGCCCAATTATCCTTGGAACAGGAGGTCTCATCACGAGCCGGCCTGATCACTTTTGCTACATCCCAGTGAATGGCAGTGTGGTTATCTGGTTACCACGCCAGCACACTGGTCTCTTCTGTAGAACAACAATGTAACTCTCTAGTTATAAATTGAGGATTCTGGCTCCTATGGGTTAAAAAGCAACCCTGCCGAGGCTATGGACGCCTGCTGGCAGCAGAGGCTCTGCTTATGGTATTGAAGTTATATCTTATCATCAATTATTACTATAATACCCTTTTCTTATTTTTTTTCTTTTTATCAGAGAAGTTATTTCCTTAATTTTCCCTGTTTTGAACCTTTATGCATGAGAAATTCTTTTTATGATCAATCGCATCATTTTCAGCTAGAATACTGTCAGTAAAGCATTTTTTTTTGGCATATTGTTGTCATTTTTCTCTTTTTCATAATTTATCATCAATCCAAAGCGTCCTATCTTTTATTCATAACTATCTTTACACACTCTGCTCTCATTATAACCATAAATCTCGCTGTCCTATCATTGATATGTGTACTTTGCTTTATTTACTGCAATATTGTTCATTCCCTTGCCTTGCTCTCAGCACAACACCTCTCATACGATTTATGGTCATGGAATTCATTTTCCAATTGGAGGGGGAATGTATGCATTATGGGATAGCATGCGATATGATTACTACACTCTGCCATAACTTGTTGATTTGACAAAAGTTTTTCTGACTGGAAGTTTTGCATGCATCTTATCTATTTCTATTCAAAACTAACAATATGGATTCAAGAACATTGTATGCAAAATAGTGCTTTGTTTACAGGAGAACAACAAGTATGGGCATAATTCTATTCATAGCATGACCACACTATTGCAACTAACAGAAGAGGCTCGAGCAACTCGCGAACGTGCACAATTCTTCCGACATGATGTGCTTGCCTGGATTCTACCTTTTGCATCACTTTCAGCACCAACTCTGCCTACATCAGCTTCAACACCTGCCAGTACATATATGTCATTCCACATTTTTGGAGGTAAAACTTGAGGTAAAATCGCATAATTTTCTGATTTATTACAAATTTAGGAGAATTTCAAAAACGTCCATTTTGAGCATTATTTATCATCCTTCAGTCCACATCCGTACCACTTCCCATTTTTTTTCAGCGGCATATCATCTTTCAGTTTGGGGGAGTGTCGCTTTCATTCATTTCTTTCTTATAACCATGTCATTCATATTCTTTATCATCCATTGCTATTCTTATTCATTCTCAACACCTCCCTTATTCCATGTTGTTTTACACCAAGCATAGAATTCAACAGCTGGTAGCAACCACCTCTATTTGTTTTCTAGCATCGCATGAGGGCATGTTAATTTTTCAGAGAGGGGGAGGAATTGCTACGCATGATGGATGTTTTCTATTTTCTTTCTCATTTAAGGCATACAATTTCAGTGTAGAAATTGATTTCCATAATCTTTTTAAAACTATGAACTCAATTCTTGTGATTTTTGGAAAATGCAGACGTATCATTAATACAAACCCAGACAATTTCAAGATAAATTGGTTCATAAAATTTCGGAAATCATGCACTCTCAGCTACAGTCATTTTGTTTATATCTCATGATCCATGCATCAAAACAGTTTGATTTTTGGATCATAAAGGCATTCATATATTATAAATTTACTTGCCAAATTTCAACAAAAGCTGGTTTGTAATTTTTGAGAAAAATGGTTAATGAAGTTTGCTGTTACTTATATCATATTTTGTTGCAACTTCATATATACATATAGTTGAATGTCAATATAAAAATTGTTATGCCTTCATCAAAATTACTAAAAGTGAATATTCATTAATTAAGGAAGAATTCATTTGTTCTATCCATTTCATGAGCTGAGATGAACATATTTTTTATTGCTTGGTTAACACATGGGTTTTTGTCTTTGGGTTGCATGAGAACATGCAATATATTCAGTTTTCGTTGCATGAGGACATGCAACATATTGAGTGTGGGGGTATGTTGGGCCGTTAATATGCCATTATTATTATCACTTTTGAACACTTATTCCACCCATTTCTACTATTCTTCATCATGTCATTTATTATAATTTATTATTTAAATCCATTTTATAAATGATTTATGCTCTTATGGATGAATATTATTTATCTTCCTTTATTTCTAATAAATTGATGATTATGTATGATTTTATCAATGATAGTTTTAATAAATCAGTTGTAACATTATTCACCATTTTTAGCCTCACAGATAATTTCCAGATTGAAGATTTGATCATTAAAAGTGCCAACTCAGAAATTCGCTGGAATAAGAAGTGACGGTTTTGCGGTTGAGATTTCGAGCAAATGAAGCAGAATCTGGAAAATCCGGAACATGGGTTTTGTCCATAACGGACCCAATTAACTTTATCAAAGAACGGTTTGCCCAAATTCGGCTTTTACTGAGAGAAACGCAGGGTTCTTTGAGCACGATTTTCTGAGATTTGTTGTTGCAGCCGTCCTCCAAATCTCAGCTGCAAAGCCAAATTTGCCTTGTTCTTGTTGATCAAATGGTTAGAAACAAACCAATTTTGTAATAGAAATCATGTTATACTTATCTTTATTGTAACTTCTCTTTGATCTCTCTCTATTTAAATGAAAACAGAGATCAGAGATGGGGATGATTTGAGAATGATTTGGGGATGAAAAATGATGGAAAAATGATGAAGAATGATGGTGGATTATTCATGATAGGATAGGGATTGTTGCATGCTGTAATTCTCAAGCCTTTGCTGTTGTAATGATTCCACAATTTGTTGATTAATACATGATTTGGGAGTTGCTGTTCATTCTTTCCATTCTGAAGTAACCCAACAGCGTCCGCTGGCGGCTAAGGGCCCAGCCTCTGGTGGAGTATGCTGCTACTGCTGTGTATCATATATTTACAATTGCTGCTGTGTGATGGTTTGATTTATTTCCTATTCTTTTGAATTGCATTATTTTACAGTTTCATGTTTTTATAGTGTGCTGTTAGAATATTTTATGGAATTATTTTATTGCACAAGTTGAGATTGAATCGTGTGGTTGTTCTTTTCCATCATAACAGAGATTATTATCCTTTTCAACTTATATTGTTATGCTGTTCATTTCAAATGTAAAGCTTCGCTGTTCATTTCAGATTGTTGGTTATTCGATTCCACTAATTAGAGTTTGCTGTTCAGATTTATTAAATATGATTCATTGTTTAATTCCTTTAATTATAAGTTTGCTGTCCATTTACTTCGCTGTTTAGTTTGGTTGATTAATTGCAAGAGTTTGCTTTTAAGGAGTTTTCCTAGTTTACTTTCAATGGCAGCTTTAGTTTAATTTTTATTTCCTTTTAATTGCTTTAGAGCAGGACTCTCAACTGTAGAGAACATTGGTTATTGCTTCCTTGTTCCTAGATTGATTGTCTTGTTCCGGTTTGATTTCAATTGCATCAATATCCAGAGGAATGAGTTATTGCTACTGTATCCTCGATTGATGGTTGTTTGAGTGAATGATTTAGTTTAGAACATTTCAGTTTCTTGTTGTTCCAATTAGATTTTGTTTCCAGCTTTCATTTACTTTTGCATTTTAAGCACTATACTGCAAAACATTACTCTTGAGTAAATAGTCGCCTTAGACTGAGTACACTCTTGAAATAAAAAGTTGTCCCTGGGTTGATAATTAATGTGAAGGTAATTAGGAGTTAAAAAGACCCTTTTTATCGCTCCACAACTGTTTGCAAGTTTTCACATGCTTACTAGGCTCAAGCTTAAGAGAGGAGAAGGAAAATTGGTGGAAACAAAAGGTTCTTAAAGTGAGCCACAACAAAGGAGAGCAAGATTTCCACATTCTCCACCAGCTAGTTCACCTCCTAAAGAAGTAGAAGCAACATTAAGCATGCCTCCAGAGGAAGAATAAATCCATGAAGAAGTGGATCCCAAGGAGGAAGAAAGAGTGTTCAGGAAATCATTCCTTGAAATGACTGAGATGGTTAGAATCCTTTATCAAGAAGGGAATGAGAAACTAGAATGAGAAGGATCCAAACTTCACAAGGAAGGACAGGTATCGTTAGGAGGTCACAATGATGAAGATAAGTCAAAGAAGGGAAATGGAGGAAATGAAGGTAGTGGAAAGTCACCATCCTCACCCTCATCATCATCATCCTCTACTTCATCTTTAGTACATCAGCCACACAAGTCAAATAACACTGGTAAAATTCATTTTCTAAAACTTGATGTTAAGTTTGAATTTCCAATGTTTGATGGTGAAGTCAATGCAGAAAAGATTGATAATTGGATTAGGAAATTGGAGGTCTATTTGAGAATCTAGAACCTTCATGATGATGATACCACAATCCAATTAGCTTCATTGAGAATGGAAGGTGAAACACTTGTTTGATGGGAAGCCAAGACTAAGGAGGAAATCAAGAAGCATCGTGAGATTATTCTCTTATGGACTGATTTCATTTCTGCAATAAAACAATAGTTTTATCCATTAGCTCATATGTAGAAAGCTATAATGGACTGGTAAAACTTTAGACAATTGAAAGGACAGAATGTGCAAGTTTACACCCAAGAATTTAGGATAAGAGGTCTCTTATTAGGGGTAGATTTGGAGAGCCAAGATACTTTTCTCAAATACATAGGTGATATGGATCTTGGGGGGAGGCCCCCAAGATCTAAAAATTTGAAATAGATTTGACAAGATTTGCAAAATTAGAATTCTAGAAAAAAGAGAGAACACAAAGAAAATAAAACCACAAAGAAACTTGTTTTATTAAAATAGAGAATAACTATAGAAGCTACATTGTGGCGAACAATATGTCCTTTTACAAATTTAGGCTTGTTAATTATAGCCTTTTTTTTATAGATAGAATACCATAGGTGGATACCATGGGTAGATACCACTTACAATACCATGGGTAAATCCCATGTGTGGATGAATACCATGGGTAGATACATACCATGGGTCACTTACAATACCATGGGTGATAAATATCATGGGTGGATGAATACCATGGGTTGATGCCATTTACAATACCATGGGTAAATTCCATGGGTGGATGAATAACATGGGTAGATGAATACCATGGGTTGATGCCATTTTCCATTCGGATCATTCCTCCCTCCTTAAGAAGTAATGGTCCCCATTGCGTGAAGTTCCCTCCTGAGAAGCCTTTGTTGAATATGAAGAGCCACTGAAGAGAAGGGTTTTGTGTAGTTAACCCATAACCGTGATGAACGAAGATCTGAGGATAGAGATACCCTGTAATGCTTGTGACCAACTGTGATATTGACAGTGTGCGGCCTAGAAAATGGAATTCGATGAAGTGTGGGTTTTTTGATGAACCAAAACCATTAAAAATGAAGATCCAATGATAGAGATACCCTGTAATGCTTGTGACCAATTGTGTTACTAACAGTGTGCGGCCTAGCAAATGGACTTCGATGAAAATGATTTTGTGCGGTTGACCCATAATAGTGATGCTGATTGTTGATGAAATAGCAGGTGCCTACATAGCTTGGGGTGGGAGGGAACGTCTCCAAATAACCCAAGCCGAACTATGCTATGCTGAAACTGATGAATGTGAAGTAGGTGCCTACTAAAGCGGGGTGGGAGGGCACATCTCCAAAGGGAACCCGCTCCGAATACTGCTCCAGATTTAAAATGAGCATAACTCAGTCAATATAACTCAGAATATTTATTATAACCTATTTTTGGAAATGGAATGATCATTCTGCATCTTCCCATGTTTTTGAAATCACTATTTGGAGACACTAGACTCTCAGATTCACGCTGGAACTGTCTCGCCGTCACAAAATTTCTTAAAAAATAGTTGATTTTAAATCAATTATAACTCCCACATCTGGACTCCAATTCGACTGATTTTTATTTTTAAAATTGGGTGATTTTTCAAGAGGAGCTCAGATATATATCTATTCTTTTGAAATTTTTCACTAAAAATTGCGACAAATGACAGGAGAGCCGCCGCCCATGAATTGTCGTCAGAAAAATTGCTTGAACATTGCTGATTTTGAATCAGTGATATCTCCCTCATTCGAACTCCAATTTGGTCGATTTTTTTTTTGAATTTGAGTATTTTTTCACAAGGAATCCAGATCTGGTCTTTTTTTTTTTTTGTAAAATTTTCACCGAAAGTTTCAGATCTGATCTGAAAACTCCGCCCAAAAGAACTCATGGATTTTGCTGAAGATTGTTGCAAAACATTGAAACTGAAATATGTTTCAAACCCTCATTCCCATGGAGGCATAACCTGAATCTAATACCACTGATCTAGATCTTTGGGGGAGGCCCCCAAGATCTAAAAATTTGAAATAGATCTGATAAGATCTGCAAAATTACAATGCCAGAAAAAAGAGAGAACACAAAGAAAATAAAACCACAAAGAAACTTGTTTTATTAAAACAAAGAATAACTGTAGAAGCTACATTGTGGTGGAAAATCTATCCTTTTACAAATTGAGGCTTGTTATTTATAGCCTTTTTTTTAGATAGAATACCATAGGTAGATACCATGGGCCAATACCATGGGTAGATACCACTTACAATACCATGGGTAGATACATACCATGGGTCACTTACAATACCATGGGCAAATAAATATCATGCATGGATGAATACCATGGGTCGATGCCATTTACAATACCATGGGTGGATGGATAACATGGGTAGATGAATGCCATGGGTTGATGCCATTTTCCATTCGGATCAATAGGAGGTTTACATAACTACCTAAGACATATTATTTTCATGTTTAACCCCCCCAATATAGATGAAGTTTTTTTACAAGCCACACACTTGGAGGAAAGGGGAAAACAAAACATAGAGGAGAAAGAGGAAAATGAGTTTAAAGGAAAATGGAAGAAAAATAAAAATGCAAGTATCAAGAAAGAGAAGGGAAAATTATTTTGCAAAAACTGTTCAAAAACTAGCCATGATGAAGACCATTGTTGGAAACTTCATCCAAAATTGAAACCAGATAGCTTGAAAGCCAAAGAGAAAGGAAAAATTGTTGCTATAGCTGAATAAGACATAGGGTTAGATTTAGGAGATGAAACAAAAATTACTGCTATGGGTTTGAAAGGGAAACATGTTGAATGTACTAGTTCCTCAAATAATCACATCAACACTCCAAATGAAGACATAAGAGAAGAATTGTTCCATGTTAGAGTGATTTCTAATCATACAAAGATTCATGCATTATTTGATACGGGATCACAAGCAAACTTGATTTCAGAAGATTTAGTCAAAAAGCTGAACCTTGAAACTATGGCACATCATAAACCATACCCTTTGGGATGGATATTTAAGAATGCTAATTTATAGGTTACAAGGAAATGCATTTTTAGATTTTCTATTACTGCAAACTTTGTTGATGAAGTCGAGTTAGATATAATTCCACTTGACATTTCTGAAATTATCTTGGGAAGTCCATATGTGTATGATAGGAAAGCAATATTCTACCGTCATGAGAAAAAATATCAATTGCTTAAAGATGGAGTGAAGTATATTGTGAGAGCTCAGTGCAAGAAACGAAATACTTCTTTAGTTAATGCAGGGAAAATGAAGAGGCTAGTCAATGCAAGCCAAAACTTGACATTGATGATGATAAAACAAACAGATGTTTTGAATCATACTTTTCAAACAAATGCTGATATATGTAATCAGTTGTTTCAGATTGATAACAGGTTGTCTTTGAAAGAAGGTGACAAGCATTTGCAACAGTCAACAGTGGTTTTGAACGATGTTGAAAACAAGGTGCCAATGCAAGAGGTTGCAAAGGTCAAAGAGAGGAAAAAGAAGCTTCAAAAAGAAGGCACGAGTTTCACAAATGTTCATTTCTGGTTTCCAAAAGGTACATTACAATGGCGAAGAAACTTGGTCAAGAGTCGACACAAGTTCAAGGAAAAAGCAACTAAAAATCGCCATAATAACAGAGTGCAAGGTGAGAAAGATTCCAAGTTTCCTTTGATTATTGACCAAGGTAGAAAAAATATGTTTTCTGGAAAATTAGATTACTGTTCTGTAAATTTAGAAATAGTGCAGCATGACGATGTCAAAGACAGCAATAGATGGTCGTCAGAATCAAGGAAAATTTTTCCTTTTCATGAAAAGCTCCAAATGATGAAATTAGGAAAAATTCAATGGATAAAGATTGGAAGAGTGAGGGAACTATCTTCTCATTTTCATAATCAGTAATCCAGAGAGATTTTGGGGTCCAAAAGCTTCCCACTGGGGACGTGTGATTAGGAGTTCACAAATTTTTCTCAAAATTGAAAGTGCTTGAAACTCTGCCGAACCTAAGCGATCCAGAAGATCTCGTCCTTATGATTCTGGCACCATGAACGGTTCAAAAAACCGATGTCGTATGAAGGAGATATCGCATTTTGATCGATTTCCCAAATAGTTAAATTTTCAACAGGTTTGACTAGGATGCCCAGCCAGCATGCAGGTGTATAGTCAGAAAAAATAGGAATATTCTTAAGAATATTCCATTTTTCACTAATCCAATCAAAAGTCGACAAGTGTCATGTTTTGATTCGTGGACGGTTGTACGAGTTGGATTTTCGGACCAATGAATGGGTGACACATGGCCAGCCCTCAGGCCACCACGTGTCCCCTGTATAATGTATCAAAATTTTGTTGAGGTCCGGGGGGTTTGACCCTGTGACCTCCAGCATGCACGCGAAAGAAATCCACCAACTCCGCTACTACATCGGTCTTAACCATTATGGAACCCCGCACTTATTTAAAGTTTTAAGACTGTGTATATGGGGGGGAGGAGGGGAGGGGACCACCGACGACCCCATAGAAGTGTTCACATGATACCAAATGAAACCGCAACATTAAAACTTGACACCCGACATTTTTCACTCTGATGTTTAATACCTTATCACATATTAATGGTAACCACGGAATCTTCGTGCGGTTAGGGGGAAACTCTGGTTGGTAACTCAAACTGCAACACCAATTTCAGAGTGGGTTGCACTCCAATTTAATGTTATCCACGGGGTTTCGGGGGTTAGGATGTGGCCACCCCCTCCCCAAAACATTTAATATTACAGTTTCAATTGGCAAAGATTAAGCGCCCCACTAAATTTCAGAGGTATGGCCACTTTTAACTGCAGACAAGTGCATTTCTCCACATTTAGTGGAGGATTTTTAGGTGTCATTGGGAAAAAGGCTAGGAGGGTTAATTTTCGACCAATTTGGGGTGAAACAAGAGTCTACCTAGACTAATTTGAGCATTCTAGAGCCATTGGTGCAAAGAAAACAACCATTGGAGGCTTGTAAACACATGTATTTGCAAAATTTTGAGCATAATGAAAGATGGACATGCCATTGGGAGTTGGAGCAGCAGATGTAGCCCAGGAGGGGTGAATTGCTTCATCATGCCTGCTATTTAAATCTTAAGTGTGGTTTTATTTCTCTATTATACACTATTGTTCAGTGTTATTTAGGCTTATTTTCATGCTTATAATTCACAAATTCATCTATGTTTCTTGGTTAAAATCCTCAATACTTAAGCAAACAAATGGAGACAAGTATGAACATGTTTTGTAACTGAAAAGACACTCAACACAACAAACTAATACAGTCCTTTCAGATCACTCTTTCCAGAGAATACATCTCAGGGAAGAACTCCAACTATAGTGAAATTTTTTATTTTTTATTTTTTATTTATTTTTGGTTTCATAGTCCTCTCTATGGAAAATTCTTTTTTGGTGATGGTAAGGTCTCGACAATGAGAAACTGACATGGAAAATCATTTTCCTGATGTAATCTCAAGCTTTTTTTAGTTAATACAAATTTCACCTTACAAAATAATAATAATTAATAACTAATAATTATATCACAATAACTAGTTGACACGTGTATTTTACATAATATTAATAATAACAATTAATTAACATACAATTATAAATGGAGCAAGTTAAAAAGTGGCGAACTCAATAGGAAAAGTTACATATTTTTCCACCATTTTTTTTGAAACTTTGATTATTTGGTTTTCTTAAAATAGGTAAAATACCTCATGCCAAAGTTCTTAACAATCAAGTGGAACTATAACTTCATGCAAATTCATACTATATTGGTTTGGAGAATATTTTTAACCAAAAAAATTAGTTGAGTTTGTCCAAATTTTTGAAGAACTATAAATATAAATAATTAACTTAATCAATTTTACATAGATTAGCTGACATAATCATTTATGTATGGTTTAGCTAACTTAACTGCTCTTATTTTCATTGCAAGTAAACACTGTTAATTTTAATAGCGTATGCCCACTTACTCTCTTCCTTGAGTTTTTATCCCTTAATGTTGAATTGGGTTCTAGGTTTGTAATTCTCACTCAACAACTCTTTGATATAGAATCTTATGAAGATTTTATGGTTAATTAAAAGTTATGTTTTTTAGATTTGTTCACTTATGCTTTAAATTTTCCAATATATACTTCCACTCTAATCTTCATAACTATAAAATAACTTTAGAATTATAAGACTAAAGAAAAACAATTTCTTTTATGCCAATGCCAAAGTTCCATTTTCGTAAAATAATTTTCTAATACCTAATATCTTCCATATAATATATACTATTTTTAATATTAAAATTTAATTAGATTTATGGTTAAGGTTACCACCTAAATATTTATACCAATTAACTATCTTTAAAAACTATTTAATAAAAAAAATAAAAGTAATAATTTTTGAAATTTCTAATTATAATTTTATATTTAGTAAATATTTATGTCATATTAATTTATTTTTATTCAAATGTGTAAATATTTATGTCATATTTAACTTAACACCTTGCTCCCCCGTGGACGCACTGTTGCGCTCTCTGAGCCTGCGCTGTTGTGCCTTGCCTCGGCCTCCTGCCGATTGCTGCCTCAGTTTTGGAATGGCCCCTCCAGAATCCTCCTCGAAGGTGGCGGCAAACCAAATCCAGGCCCTTGCGTTTTCTGCTCTTGTTAACTCCTAGCTTCCTCCTTGCCCTAGGCTAGCGATCTCCAAATTCATGAAAAAGCTTGATGGGTTACAGGAGGTTGTCCTTCCTCCTTCAATCCCTCGCATGGCAGCTCTCTCTCTTGTTGAAAAGGGTCTCATCAGTGAATTCACTGGGCTTTGGCCGTCATCGAAGACCGTACAAAGATGGGTCGAACGAAACTGGTCTGATAAAATCAATGACAAAATCTCCATTCGATTCTGTGGGAAGAGGTATTTCACCTTTCACTTTGAAACAAAAGAGGAAAAATACCTGATCTTCAGAAACGGGCCCTATTTCATGGACTCTAGAGGCTTGTATCTAAATAAATGGATGCCAGATTTTGATCCAGAGCTGGATGTCCCAAGTGATGTACCAGTCTGGGTGCGTCTTCCCCACCTCCCTCTGCATTTGTAGGGGGATGATTTAGTTAGAGCCATCAGGAATGCAGTTGGAAAATTCATAGATCGCAAAGAACCAAAGGAAAATATGCAAGAATGCACCAGAATCTGTGTCGAGGTAGATCTGGGCAAAGGTCTTCCCGAGGCTATCAAGCTTAAAGTGGATGAATGGATGCATATTCAGCAGCTCGATTATGAACACATTTTGTTTAAATGCAAGATATGTCACGAGTATGGTCACTTTGCTATCATTGTTCAAACGTTATTGATGTTGAAAGCCCAGAAACCGATCCTCAATGGGAAACTGTCAAAAGAAAGAAAGCCACCCTGAACCCTAAGATTATCTTGCCAGGCGCTCCACCCCCCAAGTCCAATCCCTTGACCACTTCCCCAATCTGGATCCCTCCCAGCAACCGTCTGCCTCTGTTTCTCCCCGCCCCCCCCAAATCCACCCTGGATTATTCCAACCCTTTCTCATCCATCTCCCCTCCTGATGATGACCCTCCCCCTCTAAACCCTCTCTCCTAGCCTGACTCACCTCGCATCACCCCCTCCCTCCCTAACGCCCCTTCCTCCTCTCAAGACCCCTCCTCTATCCAAATCACTAGGAACTTAGCAAAGGAAAATGGAGCAACTCTTGAAACACAAAAAAACAAGGCCTAAGAAGTAAAACAACAAAGAAACACTGAGATGAACATGCGTAGAAGAAAATAGCATTGGGTATTCAGAATCCCATAGAAACTTACATATTGGGACAAAACAGTAAGGAGGCAAGGCAAAAGGATCGAGGGAAAGCAACTCTCCATACAACCTTTTTGCAATGATGAAAATTCTCTCATGGAATAGCAGGGGTCTAGGGAAACCCTCCAAAATTGCAGCCCTAAGAGATCTAATAAACCAAGAGAAACTGGAAATCATTCTACTGTAGGAAACAAAACAAGGAGAAACAGAAATGAAGGAAATCATTAACAAAACAAAGCATTATGAAGGCACCCTTACGGAATTAAGGGGTGCCTATGGTGGACTAGCCACCCTCTAGAATCACAGTATTTGGGAACAAAAAAGCATCACAGTAAATCAAAATTGTATCAAAACAACTTTAGAGAATGGTAGAGAGAAAAAAACAATCATAGTTTACAATGTCTATGGGCCGAATCATTACAGAGACAAAGAGCAACGCTGGATCTCCATCAAAGAAGACATAGAAAGCGAAGATAGCAACAATATAATAATGGGAGGGGACTTCAACTTAATTCTGCATGCAAATGAGAAGCGAGGAGGAAGCTTCAATCAAGATCGTTCCAGAAATCAGCTTGAAGAAATAATGCAAGATCATGATCTGGTGGACATAGCACCAAATAATCGAAGATACACTTGGAGCAATAGAAGAATAGGGAGAGGTAACATCATGGAAAGACTGGATAGAATCCTGGTTGATGTCACTTTTCTTTCCAACTTCTCTACTGCCGCTACTAGGGTTATTTCCTTTCTAGCCTCTGATCATTATCCCATCACCCTCACTTTCACAGACCATTTCTCTCTTGGGCCCATCCCTTTCAAATACAGTCCGCTCTGGAATGATATTACTGAAGCAAATCAATTAGTACACAACACTTGGCTCCAACATGTTGAAGGCACTCCATCCTTTATATGGGAGTGCAAACTAAAGAAAACCAAGATGGCCTTAAAGGAATGGGCTAAAACCCAATACAGGGAACTGGAACATATCAAGGCGGAAATCAAAGGCAACTCAAATGAAATCCATAGAAAAATAGAAGCTCATGGCTCCAACCAAGAGTGTCTCTCCCAGGAGAAAGACCTCTATTGGCAGCTCTATTGTGCCAACAGGCCAGAGGAGGAAAAATGGCACATCAAATCAAGAAGTTTATGGCTCCAATCAGGTGACAAAAATACTGCCTTTTTTCATAAGCACGCCACTGCTAGAAAAGAAAAAAACAACATTGCCTCTATCGTTGACACAATGGTCATCCTCAAGCTGATCAAGAAAAAATTAAAAGAGTTTCCACCACACACTTCCAAGAGCTTCTGATAGAGACAAGAGCCCCTGAAGACTACTCTGATCTTCTCCAACACCTCCCTACCAATATCACAGAAGAAATAAATAGCGCTCTCAATAGAGAAATCGAAGAAGAAGAGATCAAAAGCGCAATATGGGCCTTGCATCTGGACAAAGCTCCAGGACTAGATGGCTTCTCTATCAACTTCTACAGAGTCTATTGGGATCTAATAAAAAAAGACCTTGTGAAAATGATACAATGGGTTTAGCGGAAAAAATAAATTGGGGGCTACACCAATTCTACTTACCTTTCCCTTATCCCCAAAGAAAACCAGCCCTCCTCCTTCTACAAATTCAGGCCTATTTCTCTTTGCAACTCCTCCTATAAACCCATCACCAAAAATTTTTCCATGCGCCTTAATCCTCATCTTCATGGCCTCATTTCAAAAAACCAAGGCGAGTTCATATTCCAAAGGCAAATTACCGACTCCATTCTCCTTTTCCAAGAAGCCATTCATTCCAGCATCTACTGCAAAGAAAAAGGTTTCATTCTTAAGTTGGATCTTGCCAACGCCTTCAACAGGGTCATACATTCTTTCCTCCTTGCTGTCCTTCAAAAAATGGGGTTCGATTCTAATTTTTTTTCTCTAATTAATTCTTGTATCTCTGGACCTTGGATATCTCCTCTCATAAATGGCAGACCAGCTCCCTTATTTAAATCTTCTCGAGGATTAAGGTAGGGATGTCCCCTTTCCCCCTATCTCTTTATTCTCATGGCAGAGTCCTTCAGCAAGGCCTTGTTGGAAATGTTGTCATTGATGGAAAAGGAGCACAAAGGAGCATCATCAGTAAAGGAGCAGAGAAAGCAAAGGCAGTGAATTGAGACGTTCAATAAGAAATTGTATGATTTTGTGTGGGCATGTATGAATAAGACTCTGTGATAGGGTTTTTGGATGGTACTCTAGTTTTGAATGCATAAAGGGTTTGTAATTAAACCCGTATGTATAAATGAGGAATCTATTTTGAAATCCGTGTGAATGGGCTTTGATTGTCATGAATAAATGGTGAAAGAATGTGAAAATAATCTCTGTAATTGGGGTGAATTGCGTTCTGTGGGTTATTGAAAAAATCGACGTTTATGTCGATGTTGTATTCGGCAATGCATAATATGAGCCCCTATTGTAGTTAAGGTGTAGCTGAATAAGAATCCGAAGCTAAAACCACTGAACTGTGGAAGTGTCAACTTAGTGTCAAAGTTGTTTGCCTATGGTGAAGGCAATCAGAAGTGACTGGAATTTATAGAGGAACCATTGGAGAAGCTGACAAGATTGAATATGCTGTGCGTTAATTGTAATGTCGAACAGTCAAGGATAAGCGGAATCATATAAATAAACAGTGGAAGTGGTGTTTGTTAATTAAAATATGTTGAGGAATTGGACATGAAAGGCAGAGTCCATATATATATAAGCGTGATGGAACCCTGAGGGAGAAAGCAGCGGACCCGTCACTGGAGTGAACAGTAAAGGCGGGTTTCCAGTTTTGATCGCACCGCCTTCATCGGGCAAGCGGTAATTAGAAAATCAGCGCGATTCCATACGCTGGGTGACACGTGTCCCTGAGCGATTTTGGAAAACCACCCTTCATCGCGAGTTAAAGTTCGTGCAGTTCACTCGAGCGATATCCGTCGGATTGTATGGAGCAAGGCTACGTGCTGTCTGCTGTTGGATGTGGAAGGGTCGTTAGTGCGGGGCCCAGTTCTAGTTTATATTGATCGGGACTATTCAAACTACGGTTGCGAGTTTAACCGAGGGCACATATAATGGTTGAATATGCGAAATCGGCGCAATATGAATTGTGTGATATATGGGTTAATATATGTACATGCCAAGCATTGAGTTTGGATTGAACCAGGGTCGAGTTGTAAGATTGAATGTACAAGGTTGACTTCATACATGTATGCTGAAAATGAGTTGGTATGTGAATGTATAACATGGATGACCGAAAACCTTATGTAAATGCTTGGATATAACTAAAATTAATACGCAAGTGGGACCCCACATAAAAATTCGAGAATCATTACCCCAGCTGGAAGGTACACTAAAGTTGAAGCGGAAAGCCTATATATATACGCAGTGCATTACATACACAAGGGTCCAAAGCACACACACACACACACACACACACACACACACACACACACACATATATATATATATACATACATATACATTATATGTTGCGCTTTATATTCAAAGGAACAAATCATACTATATACATATATGAAAGGCGCTCTATTGTTCGGCCTTAATACAAACAAAGCTTTATACTGTGGGACCATCACCAAATCGCATCAGAGAAACTTGGCCGTGGAACATGTAAACAAAATTTGCGATTGCGATTGAGTTTCGAACCCGATGGGCATATAAACTGTAATTCATACATGTTTGATTTCCTGTAAACAATAATTAATCACATCGGACACATCGCATCAACACATCCAAATGAATAGTATTACATCACATCGGAGAAAAGTGTGGCAGCGAAGCATGACAATAGAAGTTGTGATTACGATGAAGATGCGGACCCGACGCGTCTGTGAACTATGATTCATAAGTGCTTGAGTTCCGGCATAACAGTGTTTCATCGCATCGGCTGTTGAAGGTGTCGTATATGTTAACATACGTGAAAAGCGAAGATTTATTGTTGGTTTGTTATGTATAGACCAACATATACTATGAAAAATTGTGATATACATAGAATAACCCTGTGGGCCCAAGTTATTCAATTAAGTGATTTATTCAAATGTTAAATGGGTCGGAGTTCAATAGAGAAAAGAAATAACTAGACTGGTGCGCTCAATGATGGATATGTCGCAGAGCATTATATAAAAAAAAGGGTTGATTCTAAGGTTCGAATATCAAAATAATAATGCCGAGAAATAACATTAATTGCTTGAAATAATAGAAGGAGAGAACCTTGCATAGAGAAAATATATTGGGTTTATAACCATGGCGATATTAAAGCCTCCGCATTCAGTTATTTAAACTTCCAGTAAAGGAAACCAAAGCGTTAGAATTTGCCCAGATTTAAAGTCAGCAGTTATATATATTGTAACGCAGCTATATGTATACAACAGACACACAATCAAGGTGAACAGGAATATGCACAGGAATGAACTTGACAGGTGTACATGTGTAGGTGCACAGAGTAGCAGTAAATAGAGTATGCAAAACAGTTTTTTAATAGTAGCAGAAAAAGACAAAACCAGCAAAGCCAAAGGCCAGAAAATGGGCTGAGTGAAATTGTTTTTATGTAACCGAAAAGGTGAAATGTAAATGTTTTACAGAAAATCGGTGGTGAAGAGGGAGTTGGAGCTTGCCTTTGCATCACAACAATAATAAGATTTGGTTTTCTCCCTTTATGGGTTTCCACTTATACTTGGTGTCTCTGTGCATGATGTTTATTTGTTGATCTGGTTTATATCATCTGCTTAATACTTGCTGCTCTCATATTAAGTCTAATGTTACATTATATTAATGCTTACTGCTCACATTCTAAGATTACTCACATGTTAAGTTGAACATGAAATGAAGGTGTAAACAAGTGTTAATGAAATCCTTTGGTATAAGCTTAATAGCTTGAAGGAGATCTGGTTGAGTCATGGACTATCAAAATGTACCTGTGCTAAATACAGCAAACTTTCCTGAATGGAGAAATAAGGTTAAAACAGGTTTAATGGCTAATGAACCTGAGGTATAGAAGCTTGTGTGTGATGTTTACTGCACAGACTCTCCATATTTTCAAGAACAACAGCGGAATGCCAAGGCAAAGTGTGTGATATATGACAATCTTCATAATAAGGATTTTGAGTTGATAATGGATTTAACTTCAGCAAAAGAAATCTGGGACAGACTGCATTTCATGCATGGAGTAGACACTAAGGATTGCATTGTCAAGAAGGAGAAGAGAATTAAGAAAAAGAGAAATTCATGTCAAAAAGAAGATGTTCAATCAAATGAGGTACCTGCTAGTGTGAATGGTAGTAAGAGCCATGAAGAAATTGCAGCTGAAGAAAAACCCAAACTTGACACAGCTCTGACTGAAATAGAAAAATTGAAGAATGAAAACAAAGACCTTAAGAGATTGGTACAAATATGTGATGAGAAAGAATATGAAGATAGGA